>OX457046.1:36035793-36055793 GCA_949752735.1 Lumbricus terrestris | reverse complement strand
GGGGTTCACTGGGGGTCAAGTGGTCGCAAGTGAGACGGAAAGCCTTTCCCAACGGAGTGGAAGGAGGAGGAAGGATAATCAATCTCCGAACGCCGTCCAGCATCAATTTCCTTGGGCTTCATCAATTGTTGCTGCGGCGGCAGGTTGTCATAGAAACGTTCGGTGCCAATGCCAATGTCAGACTGACCGATTGCTCAAACCGATTCCGGGGACTTTACTTTGTCATATCGTGACACCCAGCTCATGAATATGCTAACGAGACTCGTGAATATGCAAATGACCGTTTAGAGGTGTCGATTTCTGAGCTCGTTCCAAGGCAGATGGGTTGCTGCATGGTTTACTGATTAGAGTGTTGGACTGTCGGGTAAGAGGACGTGGCTTCGAATCACAGAGCAGTAGGAATTTCTGTTATTCATCTTCCAATTCACGCCCTTTCTATGGCTATTTGTTGCTGTTTAACGACTCTGCCATTTAAAAGATGTGATTGTCGCCCTCCTCCTTTATCCAGGCTTGGGACTGGCACTTGCACAGTTCAACCAGTGGCGCAGGTTTCCTAAACGCCACCCACCTTATCAGCTATAGATCTTAGACCTACTCTGCAACCTCTGATTCTTTGTTAACCGGACAAAAACTTCATTCGGGCAACTCTCATTGGACAACCCTTCTGACTTGACCCAGCGCTCGTGAATAAGCTGGTGCTCCGAGTGGTTCGTAAGAAATTTGGAGATTACTATTGCGATTAGTAATGCCTTATATTTCTTAGGTATAATAATGGGGCGCGGTGGTGCAGTAGGTATGTTCGGTGCATTGAAGCCGGAAGGTTGCAGGTTTGAATCCACCTCAAGTCCCCGCGTGTGGACCCTGAGCAAGTCCTTCACTCGCAATTGCTCATGTACCTCGTCATGAAACTCAGATTCAGTGTCCGCACTGTAGTCGGGTGAGCCAGACGCGAGATTTTCAGAAAAATTTCTGACGACCGGCGAAATCTCGGAAAAAAGTTATTTTCGCCGCCAAAAAAGTTGATGACCTTTTTTTTAGTCGTCCGGCCAAAAATCTTTGACGAAATTTGTTTTTCCGCCGCCAAAAAAGTCTTCACGCTCAAACATTGGGGGGGGGGACAAATGCATGGGCCGTCTCCCCAACACTTTCATTGGGGGGACCGTCCCCTCTGTCCCCCTAGGTCTCCGCCCATGCGTGCAACGAGTTTGGACAAAGTCCAATGGCCACGACTTTTCCTGATCTGCCAATAATTGCCAACAAGCTTTAAAACTACAGACTTTTATGAATTGTTTCGTGACAACAATTTGGGAAACGCCACATCTTGTCAGAAATCGGAGGAAAACGTCTTACATTGCGTGTATTGCGGTCGGGACTGTACGTACTGCATGGGTGACGTCCAAGCCGTTCAAATATGACATATTAGGGGTTTGAAGGTAAAGCAGTTGATTCAGTTTTTTGGCTACCCGACCCGTACCCGTACACAGGAAGACTACCCTCTCCACACACCCCCACCCATCCTGCTTATCGTGCATGATTGTTGAGCAAAATCTGTTCAGATCCATTAAATTTTTGTGGTCTGTGCATCACGCAGTTTGAACCATTTGATCTGTGATTCTGTGCAGCAAACATGGGAACGGACGTATACCCTCTGGACATATTCCACGGACATATTTCCCAAGGGCAGTTACTTCCCCAGGACGTTTCCCCTCCCCCAAAATAGAGTGTTCTTTATAACTAGCTTGAGCTCCGTCGGCTTTTTATATGCTTTCATTCCTTCACAGATATAATCATTCTTCGGATGTGTGATCCTTGGTTTGTTTTGTTTTTGTTTGTTTGTATGTGCAGTGTTGTGCACTTGTTATAGCGCCCCTTCAAGCTCCTACTCAGAGGCGCTCCCGACTACAGAGCGGACACTGCATCGGAGTTTCACGCCGAAGCGCTGAACAATTGCGAGTGAAGGACTTGCCCAAGGTCCCTACGCGGCGACTTGAGGTGGATTCAAACCTGCAACCCTCCGGCTGCAAGGCGACGAACATACCCACTACATCACCGCGACCCACTTCGGGCGTTAGTTCAGCAAGAAGCTTGAAACGGCGAAAACTATAGTGTTGCACGCTCTCAGACTCATTTAGATAGAATAAGAATATTCCTTAATTGACAAATTGCTATCCACATTTCGGCATACAGGCATGGTATCATAAACGCACATCATCTTTGATATATATAATTTATATATACATATAATATATATACATATATATACATGTATATATACATATATATATACATGTATAGATCTATATAATTAATATTATAATTATTATATTTAGGCCTATATATCCAATCGCTAGTCAAACGTTCTAGTGATTCAAGACAAAATCCTACATCCAACAAGAGTGTGTTCTTATAATGGCCAACTATCAATTTTTATAGCGCACTTTGGCTTACATGACATCCTTCAGAAAAAGATAAAGCATCCTTGTCAAAAATGATTTCCTTGTCAGGTTATCCCAATGGGATAATTTGTTCGTACAGTCTTCGCCACACGGAATAAGTCTTTGGTTTTAACGATGGAAGGGGTGGGCTCAACACGTTTTCTTGAGCTCTCAAAAAAACAACACATCTATGCCGGAATTGACTGCTGCCAGTGTGGCTGTTTGCCTCTCTCCCGGTCACCGCTGCCAGTGACGAGAGTTTCCTATCCAAATAATTGGAAATCATTGAGAAGTATCTCAGAATCTCAGACCATCTATCTCGTAATACAGGTTCGGTGGTCTTATCTCATCATTGAAAGCGAAAACGAATACGCAAAACATTCAAATATCGGTGTCTTCATGCACGAAAACATTTGTGAAACAGTGAAGCTAGAATTTGGAAGTTCATTTCGGTCGTAAGCTTATTCTTGCTTTGTCTTGAACTTTTAATAATGAGACTCGAACTAAAGATAGCATTGCCTTTCTTCACGCTTAGGCATCGTAGAGGACCTCGCGACCGAAGAGTCGAACCTCTTGAATTTCATTGATTGGCATGTGCCGTGCTATAAGGCACTGAAGAAACGTTGCAGCCATTCGTTCATTCTTATTTCTCCTCCAGTCATCGTCCTCTGCTCCGACTCCACGAGCTGTTCCTTATTTGTCCTTGTCCTCAATTATCTTGTCCTGCCGTCTGTTGTTTGTTCAGTCCACCCTTCTCCTCTCTTGTCATCTTCTCCATTGTTCTGTCACTGCCCCCTACTCTGTTGTTCTGCTCTTTGTTGTCTTGTCATGCATTGTCCCCTGCTCGCATTCCTCTTCTCTATTCCCCCTACTCTGTTGTAGTGTTCTTTTTGTCTTGCTCTGTCCTCCATTCTCCTGTCCTGTCCTCCTATACCTTGTCCTGCAATGGCCTGTCCTTTCTTGTCCTTCCTCTACTCTACTCTCCTGTCTCTGTTTGTCTCTGTCTGTCTCTGTATGTCTCTGTCTTTGTCTCTGTATGTCTCTGTCTCTGTCTCTGTCTGTCTCTCTCTTTCTCTTTCTCTCTCTCCCTCTCTCTCTCTCTCTCTCTCACTCTCTCTCTCTTCTTCTTCTTCTCCTCTCTTTTCCTCCGATCATCACTGAGTCACCTTGCGTCCACCTTTGCCCTGTCACCTATAGACTCGTTGACTCCATGACAAAATGAACTGGATCCTCCCTCCCTACTTCCCTACTTCCCTCCCTCCCTCCCTCCCTCCCTCCCTCCCTCCTTCCTTCCTTCCTTCCTTCCTTCCTTCCATCCTTCCTTCCTTCCTTTCTTCCTTCCTTCCTTCCTTCCTCCCTACTTCCCTCCTTCCTTCCGTCCTTCCTTCACTCACTGCCGATTTTTCTCCCTCTGTGACACCCTGCAACTCTGCCTGTCTACCTCTGGACTTGCCACTCTGTCTTCTTGTGTGTCTGCCTGACTACCTGCCTTCCAGTCCCATCGACTCTCTGCCCGTCTTCTTGATTCTGCCTGTCTCTCTGTCTGTCTATATCTTTGTCTCTAACTCTGTCTGTCTTTTTTCTCTGTCTCTCTGTCTCTCTTTCTCTGTGTAACTCTCTTTCTCTCTCTGTCTCTGTCTCTCTCTCTGTCTCTCTCCGTCTCTCTCGGCCTCCCTCTGTATCTCCCTGTCTCTCGCTGTCTGTCTCTGTCTCTGTCTTTGTCTCTCTCTATCTCTTTCTGTCTATCTGCCTGTCTCTCTTCCTACCTCCTTCCCTACCCATTCATTCCTCTCCTCCACCCTACCTTCATCCCAGCCCCCTCCCCCGTCCACGCATCCAGCCTGTTGCACATGTAAGCGCTTTGATTGATGATTCTCGATTATTGAGTCTGTCCACCAGCCCCAACCTCCCCTAAATCTGTCGGCTGTAATCCCGATTGGCGGGAGTCGCCTAGCAACAGCGTGGACCCACAGGAAAATATGAATCGAGTTGCCTGGTTCAGATGACGCATGACAGCTTATGCGGTGCCGGTGCAAGGAGGTCTCACGAATCCGTGTCTAAAATGCGAAACCGCGTTCATATGGTGCAGAATTGAAATGTTGAAGTCGAGAAGCCATGGCAACGTGTCCGGTACATATCAATCTAATTTAATCTAATCTCTTCTAATCTAATCTAATCTACTCTTATGATATGATATGTTATGATGTGATGTGATATATTCATTAGTTACTATGCATTATTCATTATTCATTATTCATTATTCAATATTCATTAATATTCATTTAATATTCATTATTCACTATTCATTATTCATTATTCATTACTCATCAGTGGCGGATCCAGAACGTTTCGAAGGGGGGGCCAAAATTTTCGGTCTTGTTGGTGGAACAGGGGGAAAAAATTTTCCGGGAAAAAAGTTGACAATTTTTCGGGAAAAAGATACCAACTTATCCGCCAAAAAAGTTGATGACCTTTTTTTTTTTTTTTTTAGTCATCGACCAATTTTCCGGGAAAAAGATACCAACTTATCCGCCAAAAAAGTTGATGACCTTTTTTTTTTTTTTTTTTTTTTAGTCATCAACCAATTTTCCGGGAAAAGAAGATGCCATTTCCGAACGGGGGGCCACGTCCCGTACGATTTTCTAATAGGGGGGCCAGATGTCCTGTTTTTCTCTCCCACTACATGTTTTTGAAACCAAATGGGGGGCCACGTTCCATGCAATTTTTAAATGGGGGGGCCATGGCCGGATTGGCCCCCCCTGGATCCGCCCCTGTTACTCATTACTCATTAAGAGTCATTATTCAATATTCATTATTCATTATTCATTACTCATTAAAATAAACATTGTTCAATATTCAATATTCATTATTCATTAGGCCTATTCAATATTCATTAGTCATCATTCAATGTTCATTATTCACTATTCATTATTTATTATTCATTATTCTTTATTCATTATTCATTATTAATTCTTCATTACTCATTTTAAAAAGTCATTATTCAATGTTCATCATTCATTATTCATTATTCATTATTCATTACTCATCAAAATAAACATTATTCATTATTCAATATTCAATATTCAATATTCATTATTCATTATTCATTATTCATTGTTCGTTTTTCTTCATTCATTATTCACAATTCGTTATTCACTATTCATTATTCATTGTTCATCATTCGTTATTCATTGATTTGTTAGGCAACTAATAGGCCTACTTGACAGCCACAGAAGTCGATATCAAGTTAGTATTGATGAGACCATTTGCAACTCGATCAGTCGATAGTGGAAATGAGTGGGTTTCTTGAAGGGGCGCTAGATAAATTCTTGAATGAATGAATGAATGAATGAATGAATGAATGAATGAATGAATGAATGAATGAATGAATGAATGAATGAATGAATGAATGAATGGATAAGAATTGACTTAATCGACTATAGGTCGCTATAGGTCAATCTCAAACTCCTGAGTTACCGACTTCTTGAATACCGCAACGTGTACGGATCGAGCATCAGTATGCTCCACAAAATCTCGGCCACAAATCTCAAACGCAGACGAAAAATCTCGTACACAGCGGGTCGTAAAATGTTGATCGGTCATAAAAGCGTCTGGTCCGATTTTTCGGTTTGTCGTGACGAACGGACATTTTGCTGAACGCGGTGTAATCGAGCGTTTTTATTATGCGCAACGGAACGAATGCACTTCGTTCGTTGAAGACGGGACAACTGATGTATGTATACGACAACATTAAAGGAAATGGTTTCCTTTGGTTGGACGTTTGAAGGATTGAGGAGGAGAAGCAGAGTGACGTAGACAGACGTTGAGACGTCAAAGGTTGAAAGCAGTAGTAGAAGAGAGAGAGAGAGAGAGGCAGACGGAGAAACAGACAGACAGAGAGACATACAGACAGGTAGTCATGGAGACAGAGAGAGAGACAGGTCACATATATACAGACAAAGACAGAGACAGATATACATGTAGAGCCAGAGACAGAGAAAAAAGAGAGGCAGATAGACAGAGATATACAGAGACAGACAGATAGACAGAGACAGACAGAGACAGACAGAGAGACAGAGAGTGAGTGACAGAGAGTGAGAGTGAGAAAAAGAAACAGATAGAACGAAACAAGCAAACAAAATGAAACAGACAGACAGACAAACAGATAGAGACAGAGACAAATACAAAGGAGCTAGAGAAAAGCGAGAGAGACAAACAGACATGTACTTAGACACAGACAGCAAAAATAGATAATGAGAGATGGAGAGAGACAAAAAATTATTGAAAGTACTGAGAGATGGAGGGAAGGAAACAAAGAAAGAGACAGGCAGAGATGGACACACAGAGACAGACAGACAGACAGACAGACAGACAGAGACAGACATACATACAGACAGATGAGCCTTTCTGCTGACTGATAGAATAACACTTACAAATTGACATTTACATTTTGTGACGGGATATGAGATTCTTCCGGATAGGCCCGTTCCCCAACCCCTCCCCTCCCCCATAAGAAATGTGCATGGGATTTGACCCTCCCCCCATCAGCTTTCAACAAGCTTTCGATCAATTGAGCGGGAAAAGTAGGATACTACTAAAAACAAATTATTTTTGATTGGCTTGGAAAAATGGTAAGGACTACTTGACTAGCGATATAATATGTAATTTTCATCGCGATAGTAAGAGCGGCGCTATGGAAATCGTTTGCTTGTGTCGTTTTACTCGTCTGTTGCACTGGGTTCATCTGCTAGAGGCATTTTAAAATTAATTATTTACCGGTTTTATTGCATGTTGTATCATTTATATCATGGCACATGATATTATTATAGACAATTATCATTATTGTTATCTCACGACCTTTCTTTTTGACCAGCCTCGGTTGGGAGCGCCTCTGAGTATGGATCCTGAATGAGCGCTATATAAATTTTAGTGATTAATTGATTTATTTATTTATTGACTGACTGATAGATATATTGATTGATTGATTGATTGATTGATTGGTTGATTGATTGATTGATTGAATTTGATTGATTTGATTGATTGATTGATTGATTCAATTTGATTGATTTGATTGATATAGTATTTCGGGTATCTCGCAAAGGCACCGCTATTACATATGACCCATCTAAATATGAATATGAATGAACAATAATAATAAATAATGATTAAAGATGAATAAATAATAGCAAATAATGAATAAATATGAATGAATAATAATAACTTTAAAAATATGCATGAATGTTTATGAATAATCAGCGGTTCACAACCCGTGGCCCGCGGGCCAAAAGTGGCCCGCCATGTCCGAGAAAATGGCTCTTCATCTCTCAAAGAATTAACAAAAATATATGAAAAAATGACAATTTGGACAGGATAGAACACATAACTATTTTCCCACAAATTATTTTATTTTGACGTCTATAAATAACATCAAACATTCTATTTTGAATAAATAATTACAACAATCGTATATGCTTTTGGTCATAGTTGTAAAAAAACGTTTTCTTCGTTTGTTTTTCATTCTTCTCGAAAAAAGTTCCTTTTTCGTTTTTTTATTTTTCGTCTCGTTTTTTATCGTTTTTTTATGCGACCATATTCATTGATTTACTGTTTGCAATTATTTTTCTTAATGTTATTTTCGTCTGATATTATCTCTTACGCTGTCTACGTATGTTCAAGGATTCCCCTAATTCAGATAACTATTATATGACCGTTTTACTTAGTGTAAGCTGTGTTATTTGCTTGTTGACTAAAATTAAATTGCATAAACAAGGTTTTCAATTCTAAACTGTAGTTAAAGATGTAACAAACTCCCTTTATTTTTCACCTTCCCTTTTTTTGTCGTTTTTCCCCATGTTTTATTTTTTTAGAGTAAAACGACGTTTTTTCCGTTTTTTTCTTTTCCATCGTTTTTATCTCTATGCTTTTAGTTAATTAAATTTTATCCTTGTGCCATCTAATGTCCTTCGACTAAGAAAAAGTGGACCTCGTATCCTCCAACTTAGAAAAAATGGCCCTAGAGCAAAAAAAGGTTGGGAACCACTGGAATAAATAATAAGTAATTTAATTATCAGGCACAGCTCCATAAAAAAACTTCACATAAATTAGTCTGCAATGCTTCCAACAGAGTTCCACCTCATTTATCTCCGCCGAAAGCGATCGTCTGCCCTGGGACCCACGCAGTCTGCTCGGACATATACACTGCGTCCGAACACGCGACGGAGAGTAATCGGACACACGGCGCAGAACAGAACGGACTCTTTAGGAACGGACAGAGACAAACGACCATTTGATTCTGTCGCCAGCCTACAGGGCTCACTCTTAATTAATGCAGCGACGTGGAGAACGCTCTTCCACCCCCATTCCACCCATGTTCCACCACCCCATCTCTCCCACCACGACCACCGATCACGGAAGTGGAAGCAATCTGATTTGGTCGGCGATGGGTCGGTAGATCTGGGCGAAGTTCCGACCAAAATGACTCGATTACCTCTCAGCGTATTGTGATGGAATGTCACGCCAAGTGGAGTAAGTGTTACTAAACACGGTGTAATGAAGAACTAACGGTGTAATGACGAACACAACATCCATATTGTGAATTGGTTTTTGGAGCCTCGTCGACTGGTACTTTGTGAATAAAACACTGGCGATGTAGAAGTTACTAATGAGTCGTAAACGTTGTAATATATCTAATAATATTATTATAATATCTGCTGCCGCTAAAACTAAAACTACTACTGCCAAGTCTCCTATTACTATAGATATATATAGTACAACTTCTGCTACTATACTACTACTACTGCTGCTACTGCTACTGCTACTGCTACTGCTACTGCTACAACTACTACTACTGCTACTACTACTACTACTACTACTACTACTACTACTACTACTACTACTACTACTACTACTACTACTACTACTACTACTACTACTACTACTACTACTACTACTACTACTACTACTACTACTACTACTACTACTACTACTACTACTACTACTACTACTACTACTACTACTACTACTACTACTGGTGGTATATGTAGCAGTACTGTATACTGCTAATACTGCTGCTGCTACTGCTGCTACTGTACAACTGTGCTACTACTACACACACACACGCACACACACACACATGTTTTCTCTATATGTTACTCATATCTCTCGGGTGAAATCCTTCTCTGTCTCTGCCCATTTGTGTAACTTGCAGACCTTTTAAGGTCCTACACTTGTGGGCTATATGGACAGCACTGACCCGATGTTTACATATCTGAAATTAGCCACCATGGTCACCATTGACGCACTAAAGGAGCGGCGTCCAAGGTGCACTGGAGCAGTGTTACCAGATTTCAGAAATGCTTTGTCGCGAGATCATCTAAAAAAGTGGTTCAAAAGTCGCGAGATGAGCAGCTAAATAAAAAAATGAAGACATTATCAAAATTTTGATAAGCGCAATAAAAAGTACTTTATTGGATTCGCTGGTCACGTCACAAGGCACGTCGTGTTGAAACCACAGACGAAAAAATTTAGATGGTTGACACTCTAGTTCTTACCGTGGACTCCATGGACTAGAGCACGGATTAGGCGTAATTAAATTAGCAGCACGACATTAATTCCATGTAATGAATTAATTTTTATATACTGCCGTCTTCCGCTTCAAGCAAGTTAGTGTATATTCGTTTAATTAAAAATCAGACAATTCCTGATGACACACCGCACCCGGTTACATGTCAAAAATGCAAAATAAAACACAGAAACAATTATATAGAATTATAGATAAGTATAGTAATAATAATGTAAAAAGGACATTTCTGAAAAATAAAGTAAAGTAGCGACAACCGACAAAGGCGACTCAGAGGCGTAGCTAGGAAATGTTACCTAGTAGCACACAGCGGTCAATGAGAATTCAGATGGCGACCGCGGGATTATCCAGATGAAATCCAAAATAGCGCGATTCAGTAGCGAGCACATTTAAAAGTAGCCCAACTCGCGCTTATGGCCACCCTAGACGGGGGAGAGCGGGTAGTGATCGCATATTGTAAGTTATGGCGGTACAATGAGATGAGAAACGGTGTGAATGGGGACGAGTTGCTAGGGGATGTGGTGAAAGGTGTTTATGGTGAGATTTTGTGAGAAACATTGATGTGTGATAAGACGTTGATTATGATTTATAGCGGATTCGACGGTCGACGATGTGAGGTTAATAATGCACCGAACAACAATGACCCAATTCCTTTGTTTGTCATCTTCTTTGTCTCCTTCGATGTCTTTGTGTTGCTGCTTCTGTGTTTCTGACCTAACTCGACTTGTGCTTCTGTATGTCTTGCTGTCCCTGATTATGTTTCTGTCTCTGTCTCTCTCTCTGTTTCTCTCTGTGTCTCTCTCTGTCTCTCTGTCACTTTCTCTCTTTCTCTCTGTCTCTCTCTGTCTCTCTCTGTGTGCCACTCTGATTCTGTTTCTGTATATGCCTCTGTCTCTCTCTCTGTTTCTTTATCTGTCTCTCTCTGTGTGTCCCACTGATTCTGTTTCTGTTTCTGTCTCTGTCTCTGTCTGTCTCTCTCTCTGTGTCTCTCTGTTTCTGTTTCTGTCTCTGTCTCTGTCTCTGTCTGTCTCTCTCTGTGTGTCTCTCTGATTCTGTTTTTGTATCTGTCTCTGTCCCGACTCTGCTTCTGTTTCTGCAGGCTCTCTCTGTCTTTCTCTCTCTGTGTGTCTGTGTCTGTCTCTGTCTATCTGTTTGTCTGTCTGTCTGTCCGTCAGTCTGTGAATCTCCCCGTGTGTACATGTATGTGTCTCTATATTTCTATCTGTATATCTGTCTCCTTGTTTCTGTCTATCTCTATGTCAATCTCTATGTCTATGTCTGTCTATGTATCTGTCTCTGTACCTGTCCATCTGTCTCTGTATCTGTCTATCTGTATCTGTATTTGTCTATCTGTCTCTCCCTGCATCGTTTGCATAATTACCGCTGTGACTTGTCTGTCTTTCCGTCCGTCCGTCCGTCCGTTTGCCTGTCTTGTCTTGCATAAAAAATTACACCTCTAGTGAAACTGACCATGCGCATTCTGCACATACAACGCCGGCGAGGCGATATACGCTTAAAAGACCATGCACTCACGCAAGACATGTAGAGGCGCCTGCTAGAATACTTGAAAGGCTACACACGGAGATGACCGTTTTTACCTGAATGCACTTTACGCTCCGTTGGTCTTGGACGATGATGACGTGCTGGTGAGCTGACAAGTACAATACGAATTTATTGTTTCTCATGTCAATTTACACGCGCTCAGAAGTAGGCCGAGCTCTTCTCATGCATAGAGTCGTCACTCAGATGCATCTCGATTGAAGTCGTAGCCGTCATTGTTTTTTTATTTCTCGCCGGGCTGTTTTTAAGGCATTTTTAGAACTGCACAACTCCTTCTTTCGTTTCCAATCTTCCATGGAAAATTACTTCCAATCGGAGGAAAATGACCCTTTTTGCCAGTTTTAGCTTTACAGAAGTGCTTCTACAACAGCACAAATCCTTTTAGAACTGCATATTTTGTGTACAGCTGCACGTTAAAAAAGCCCTGATTCCTCGTATTTGCTATATTGTGGTCAAGCTCGCTACTGAGGAGTTTCCGACTATAATATCGCAGACATTGCATCTGAGTTTGACGCAGAATCGCACGAGCAATATAATTGCGAGTGAAGGACGTGCACATGGTTGTAGGGCCTACTCGGCGGTGTAGGTTGGACTCGAACTGGGAACCCTCCGGCTCCAAGGCACCGAACACAACCCTACGACACCGCGCTCCACAATAGTACTTGGTCATCGTAATCGTGATTTGTAACCCCGGTAATGGTATTTGAAATCGTAATCTAATAGCAAACAATCAGCTATGTGTAATTTTTGCCATTTTCTGCAGGAAAAATTTCTATCAGCCTCTTTCCATCCACATCGCATCCATTCAGACCTACTTCCAACACCAATCCATTGGTCTGTCCCTATTACCCTTCCCTTTCCGGTCTCTTTCCATCGCCAACCCCACTGGTCCAAACCTACATCATCCCCATCATGCCTGCTTCCATCCCACCCATTGTTCCGCACCACCCCACCCCATTCCATCACACCTGTTTCCAATTTTCGAATGCGAAACGAATGTTTATTGTTACTATTGCATCTTTCCCCCCTCTGTCCTGTTCTGATCTGTCCTACCCAATCCCTTCTATCAGGGAAAAAGATACGAGGTAGACCAAGAACAATGTTGCTTGACTAGATGCTGACAGAGGATGGATACAGTGGACTGAAGAGAGAAGCACAGAACAGAGAAAAATGGCGTTATTGGACATACGAACCTGCTTCAGGGCAGAGAACGTGAAGAAGAAGAATTACCATTGCGTTCTGCTGAAGTGTAAGATCTGTCCTTTATAGCAAAGAATGAAAAAAGGAAAATACTGCCTTCATTCTACCCTATCATCTCAATATTTTCCATTTCCAACCCCAATTCATTCCTCTTTATAAAAGATTTGTCTCCAAACCCAGTGGTGTAGACAAGGGGGTTTCGGGGGTTAAACCCCCCCATTGGTATATGAACAAGTTTTTTAAAGGTTATTTACCCACTTAAATAAGAAAAACCAAACAATTGCATGTAGTAACAATTATTTTTCTTACTTTATTCTTTTTGCTACTTTGTTCCCTTTTTATTTACTGTAATACTGTTGGGTTGGTGTCAGAAAGGGCATCCGGCCAGACAAAAAACCAAACCCCTCATCATACATTCCTGGCTACGCCACTGTCTAAACCACCCCATTGATCTGTCCCTACCCAATCACTTCTATCAGGCCTCTTTCCATCCCCATCGCAATGGTCTGTCCCTAATAATCGCATCCGATCAGATCTGCCTCCAACACCAACCCATTGGTCTGTTCCTATTCCCCCATCCCTTTCCATCACCAACCCCACTGGTCCACCCCTACACCATCTCCATCATGCCTGTCTCCACACCACCCATTGTTCCGCCCCACCCACCCCATTCCATCACACCTGTTTCCGTCGGATATAAGTGTTATTGTGGCTTTATTATTTAATCGCGAAGATAATAAACTAATTATAACATCAATTACACTGTTTGCCATTACCATGATTTTACCTCGCTATTCCTCGTTATAACAGCTTCCCTTTATGGCACTATTACATGGTACTCCCTCACGCACTCGGCCAGCGTTGCTTTGACTGTCTAGTAAATGACCAGCAATTTTCTGATGCCATCGGACATCATGGGGCGCCATAGAACATTTGGGAGGCTCCTTGCTGCTGTCTTGCATGCTTGACCAAGGACATGTGTACAGTTGAGCTCACTCCTCCCACAGTTGGATCCACAATGCTACCCCACGAAGAGAAGACCGTACGATCCAATTATCCCGATGGTGGACAACCAAACGGGCAAATCAGTTTTGACAAGAATTATTTAGCTCGATAATAAAGTTTGTACGTGCGCTTGTTATAGCGCCCCTCCAAATTTCTACTCAGAGGTGCTTCCCGACTACAGCACGGAACACTGCATCGGAGTTTCACGCCGAAGCGCCAGAGCAATTGCGAGTGAAGGTGGTGCAGCCTAATTTGCAGTTGAACGTCACTGTGTGGTAACAAAGACCATTAGCGACGCCCTCCTCCTTTATCCAGGTTTGGGACTGGCACTGGCAGAGTGCAACCAGTGGCGGGTGAAGGACTTGCCCAAGGTCCCTATACACGGCGGTTTGAGGTGGATTCGACCCTGCAACCCTCCGGCTGTACGGCAACGAACATACCCACTACACTACCTTGCCATACAAAGTGTCAATGTAAACTAAAGTCTAGTAGTCTGGTAGTCATCATAAGAACCTTATTTTATATTTGCAAAATATTTTACTTGTGATCGGTTCTTTGTATGATGCACGTTTATCATATTGTATGCCGATACCAAAATGATGCTGAAAACAATGTTGGTCAATGAAAGATTTTTATTCTTATCTTGTTATTAGCAATAAAGAATATTCTTATCATCATATCTTAGTCGTGTCATTCAGTCAGGCAACGTTACTTCGGGAAATGGTAAACTTGTGCAACACGCTGATCCATTTGGTCTCGCGAATTGCAGATTATCCAACGATTACCTGTCTGAGCCTAATTAGCAGACTCCACCATATATAGCGACCCTGGAGAAAATGGCCGGGTGCACAAAATTAATCCCTGTCGCCAAACTGAAAAATTTGGTTCTGCCTCAGACCGAAACAATAGGACAAAACAATGACGCAATCAAACACTACAATGCAAGCAACTACCGCAGCTATTGCTGCGGCTATTGCTGCGACTATTGTTGCGTCTATTGCTGCGACTATTGCTGCGACTATTGTTGCGACTATTGCTGCGACTATTGTTGCGACTATTGCTGCGACTATTGCTGCGACTATTGCTGCGACTATTGCTGCGACTATTGCTGAGACTATTGCTGCGACTATTGCTGCGACCATTGCTGCGACTATTGCTGCGACTATTGCTGCGACTATTGCTGCGACTATTGCTGCGACCATTGCTGCGACTATTGCTGCGACTATTGCTGCGAGTACAATAACCATCACGGCAGCAACAACAGCGAAGGCAACTACCGCTATAATTACCGTTACTGTTACAACAACTGATTTTAGTGCTGATACTATACTACTGCCACTATTATTTCTATTACCACTGCTAACCATAACAAAAGTAATACTGATAAATATTATAGTGATAGCAATGATGATGATTGATGATGACGATGACGAGGACGACGACGACGACGACGCGATGACGACGAAGATAACGATGACAACGACGATGATGACGATGACGACGACGACGACGATGATGATGATGACAAGAGCAATAACAATATTAATTACAAAGTCATACAGACAAACAACATGCATGTAAACAATTTCTACAACGTCGTTTACGGTCGATGCCCGAAGCGATCGTCTTGCGTGTATCTCCTTGCCGACAGAATCCGTCTCAGCGGTAGTTTATCTGAGACTGCTTTTAAAAATGGTCGTAAACTCTTCCGCGAGTAATTAGCCACATAATTTGACTCGTCAGTTTTATGTGTCTGTTCGAGTCCAGAGCCATCGAGTCTAGCCATCAAATGCATCGGATCGCAGAGAGACTTGTAATGGAGTCTTCTCGAGTGAAACAAACTGCATCAGGTCATGCACGTCGTTATGACTGTTGATAGACTTATTATCCAATATCCATACATGCACGGAGTGGTAATAAAATAGCAATTCGAGTTACGGATCATATCTACATGTAGTAGCAGCATTAGTTTAATAATAGTTGCTGAGCCTATATACGTTTGGGTTGTAGCGCGGTGGTGTAGTGGTGGCGTCGTTGCATTGGAGCCGGTAGGTTCGATGTTCGAATCCACCTCAAGTCGCCGCGTAGGGACCTTGGGCAAGTCCTTCACTCGCAATTGCTTGGGCGCTTCGGCGAGTTTCAACTCCGATGCAGTGTTCGCTCTGTAGCTGGGAGCGCCTATGAGTAGAGAGCTTAAAGGGGCGCTATTGAAATGGAGAAATTAAAATAATAAAGTAGCTTCAGAATATGCTAAAATAAAAAATAAAGTAGCTGCAGTATACACGTTACTTTTACGTGTCTGTTTCCCATGGTGTCCAGTCAAAAGCGCGCACGCAAAAGCGCGCAGACAAATGCGCGCAGACAAATGCGCGCAGTAACAAAATCACGCACGACAAATGCGCGCAGACAAATGCGCGCAAATAAGAACACATAGACCCAATAAATTTTACTTTTATTTTATTGAATCAGCATCTAAACATAATGAAAGAGATTGTTAGAAATATAGAAACGGAGCATATAAAGTTATGTCCCTGTCTTTACGAAGCCTGTAACCCTCGTACAGAAGATGCTCCTTACGTTTCTGCGATGACGTGAACTCCATGTTAGCGTGTTTACTAAATGAAACGGTACTGAAGGATTGCATCCCATATTTATGGTGTATAGCAGACTCGTGATGCCGCCGCTGACCACTATCAAAGACTCCGATGAGAAGACATACGAAAGAATAGACTGTGAAAATAAGGCGAGTGGATGCCTTTGAGTAGCCGCCGCTGACCACTATCAAAGACTCCGATGAGAAAACATACGAAAGAATAGACTGCGAAAATAAGGCGAACCTTTAAGGAATATACGCCGAAAATCAGCATAACAAGTCGGACATATGGAGAGCCTATGAAACACTTATGAAACATTGTTCTTTTTAATTGTTCTCATCATTTCCTTTTTTGCGCGCTTTTTTGCGCGCTTTTTTGCGCGCTTTTGTCAGCGCTCTTTTGACTGGGAAGGTCCCTGTTGCGCGCTTTGCGCGCAATTGTCTGCGCGCATTTGTCTGCGCGCTTTTGCGTGCGCGCATTTGTTACGGCGCCGTTTCCCATAATTATATTATGCCTTCCCTATAAGAGCATTTCTCACTGGGTGGCGCATTTCTCTGGGTTACTTAGAATCTGTGTGAGAATTGTGGAAAAATAACTGGGAGTTGGCCTATGATAAACTTGGAATTGGGGTGTAAAAAACAGAGTTTACTATGGAGCACTAAGAAAGACTGGGGGGTTGAAACCCCCAACCCCCCGGCAATTCTCACCCTGCTTAGAATCGGCGAATGATTTTCATGCTTTGCCTAAGTGTCTTAGAACCATTTTGTCTAACCTGTGGTAAGTTTGTGTTGGAAATTGGAAATCTTCTAATTATAGTTTTCCCAATAAATCAATCTGGTATCGCAATGACGAGTTTCAAATAAAGGCTCTGAACATCTTAAGCGCACCTTGTTTTAATGCGCAATAAGTAGCACAACCGCAAATAGGAATCACCAATAACTGAAGCAGGTTCTTGAGTACGACACACATAAGGCCAAGATGACATTTTAAATACTAGCCTACGACTAAACGTTCAGTTGCACATTACACCTGACCTTCCGAAGTTATCTGCCTGATTATCTTACATCGATTTGAAAATTCACCTGTAGGCTACCTTATCACAAGTTCGACCACAGAACAGATGTCTTCGAACGCCATTTTTCTCAGGAGATAAGCTCCATATCCAAGCGAAAATGTTAACGTAATTTTAGCCGGAGATAACACACTGTGTGGCGTCCACAGGAACAAACAGTTGTCGAAAAGAAAAAGGTGTTTTAAAATCGTGTCCTCTTAAATAGGCAGTCAGAGTCGAGGCTACGGCTCAGTCAGAAACCTGCGCTGGTGATAACATGAAGACGCTCTTGATTCTTGTGACGCTGTGCGTGCTCGGGTGTTCGGCGGCCAAAAAGTCCTACAGAGGGTGAGTATACAACAGATGTTCGCTCTACCAAAAAGAAACGTAATAAAATAATTATTGCACTGCCTGCAGTAAATAATGGTAGCAGTCACGGTGGCCGGCGGATAAATTATTTCTGCATGAGAGGAAAAAACGCAATGGACACAGTCAAATGTTTTAACCGGAGATCTAGAGCTTGAAAAGTTCAAAGCAGAAAATTGAAAACATTGGTAGTATCACCCATATTCCATGAAATTTCATAGAGTTTTCTACGTGTGAATTTCTCAGTTTCAATCTGTTATAAATAGGTCAGTACGGGTACCAGTGCTTGAGTGCGAAGAAATTCATTGAAACTAAAATTATATAGTAGGCCCCATGTAGTTTTAAAATACATTTCAAATTTCAGGACTGGCAATTACCCATCTGGCCCGTGTGTGCTGGCGCCCATGGTAGCATTTGGTGGTGCAATACCAATAAGAAGAATAACAATCTTCGTTTAATTTTGCACTAACACAACACGGAATGACTAAAATTCCTTGTATGAACGGATGATAGCGAGCTATTACAGGAGTCGAATTTAACTGTCGGAAGCCATGCAACTCCGACACTGGTTGCACTCTGCCAGTGCCAGTCCCAAGCCTGGATACAGGAGGAGGGCGTCGCTAATGGTCTTTGTTACCACACAGTGACGTTAAACTGTAAGCACCACCACCATATGCTCATAATTGTTTTTTTTATAAAAACCTGAATCCATATCGAAAGACGGGCCATTATTCTTGTAAATGAGCCAGCCGATTTTGGCGACTCTTTTAGATCATTTTCGGCCGACTCATTGACCTGCGTTAATGGAATGTTTATGAAGTATTTTTGTATTTGTTATGAATGCATAATATTGTAACGTGAATACTGTTGTGACCGGCAAGTCAATAAGTAATAATAAACAAAAAAACAAAGCGCACGCACGCATTCCCGTAAACCCCGCCGTTGCTCGAACTTTGGCAATGCCAGTCCCAAGTCTGAATAAAGGAGGAGGGCGACACTAATCATCTTTGATATGACACACTGTCGCTAGGTAATCTGACATTATCTCCCCTGGACATTATCCCCCGGACATTATCCCCCGGGGTAGGAGATTATCCCCCCGTGTATGATACAATCACCTAAAAATGATGCAAAAAATATAAGAATTGGCCTATGTCAAGGTGAATATCCATACAATGAGACATCACAGTTGAAAAGGGTTAGAATAGTTAAGGCTTATATTTGTATTGTACACTATATATTATACACAAAAATTATACATAAAATGTACAAGAATATGTTAGGGTAGGCCTATATATTAGCATATAGAGATTATGACTATATGTAGAAATATATCCTTAAGAATATATTTTTAATTTATTAGGCCTTCACAAGTCGTCAAATGTTCCTGACAGATATGTAATAATATTCATGGTAATGTTCATTGGAGGTTAAGAACATTTGCAAGTATCTAACTGAAATCGCAAGCAGCATTAAAAGGTCGTAATTGTGTACATAACTGGCACTAACAACTCCTTGTGTTAGAAATGAATAACTAAATGACGCTAACAAGCCTTTAGTTTGCATCTGAATGGCAGTGCTAATAGCCTAAGTCTTATTAGTGATGGCATTATTAAGTTGACACATCGATCAAAACACGGGCAATTAAGCTCTATAAACTAGGCCTACATGAAGAAACAGGCTAATTGCAGAGAGGGAGGATATTGTCCGGGGGATAATGTTCTACGCAAAATCGGAGGGGGGGGGCAAGTTTCCGGGTGGGGCTTTTGTCCGGGGGGATAATGACTGGGGGATAATGTCCTACAATGGCGTCGCTAAATGGCAACAAGAACACACACAGGTACAAATTTTACATGCACTCACATAATAGCGGGGCGCGGTGGTGTAGTGGTGGCGTCGTTGCCTTGAAGCCGGAAGGTTCGAGGTTCGAATCCACCTCAATTCGCCGCGTAGGGACCTTGGGCAAGTCCTTTACTCGCAATTGCTCAGCGCTTCGGCGTGAAACTCCGATTCAGGGTCCGCTCTGCAGTCGGGAGCGCCTCTGAGTAGATAGCTTGAAGGGGCGCTATAACAAGTGTTCATACAAACAAATGCACCTCTGAGTAGAGAGCTTGAAGGGGCGCTATAACAAGTGTTCATACAAACAAAATGCAGGCTCGTGTGTGTGCATGCATACAAGCATATCCGCACGAACATAAATCATACAAACA
>OX457046.1:36015793-36030793 GCA_949752735.1 Lumbricus terrestris | reverse complement strand
TGGATGAAGATAATGTACCTCTGTGCGAACTGCGCGCAATTCTTCTTGTATTAGATATACTCAAATCGATTTAACGGAGTACTAATGTAAGACTTCACAATAATTTATTCCCAGTATTAGCTAGGCCATATAATTTCACTAAATAGAGGTCTACATAGTCTATATTTAGACCTGCACTGGTTATTATGGCAAAGTACTCCTAATTGGTCTGCAGGCAGAGGCTATGCCAGTCATATATTAAGTTGATTTCAGCTACTGCAATTGTGCATTGATATTTTTAACTGTATGGTTAGACACTAAGTGTTCTAAAGCGTTTCCCTTGCTTTTTGGGTAAAATTACCTTTTAAAAACGTCTTTAAAATATTGTGTCCCATTCAGGGCAAATGGTCCAATCAAGGACACCATGCGGTCCATTCAAGGAAGCAGGTTGCCTTGATTGGACTTTTTAGGGGTACAGATTTGTTTAGTTATTTCTCATAAATCCACGATTATTTTCTGTCTTTTGCTTATTAATAACATAGATGAACAATCAACCAAGCATATGGCATGTTTTCCTTTTGGAAATTCAGTAGCATTTATGCAGTAAACCTAAGTTTGCCTTAAGTGGTCCATTCATGGCGACTCTCCCCTATGTATACCTAATCAACTGGGTATGTACTTAATCAACGGGTATGTACCTAATCAATGGGTGTATACCTAATCAACTTGGTATGTACCTTCTCAACGGGGTATGTATACCTAATCAACTTGGTATGTATACCTAATCAACTTGGTATGTACCTTCTCAACGGGTTATGTATACCTAATCAACTTGGTATGTATCTAATCAACGGGGTACCTGATCAACGGGGTATGTACCTAGTCAACTGGGCTTGCACTTAATCAATGGGTATGTACCTAATCAACTGGGTATGTACCTAATCAACGGGGTATGTATGCCTAATCAACTTGGTATGTACCTAATCAACTGGGTATGTACCTAATCAACGGGGTAGTCTATGTATACCTAATCGACTGGGTATATGTACCTAATCAACTGGGTATGTACCTAATCAATGGGTGTATACCTAATCAACTGGGTATGTACATAGTCAACGGGATATGTACATAGTCAATTTGGCTTGTACTTAATCAATGGGTATGTGCCTAATAAATTGGGTATGTACCTAATCAATGGGGTATGTACCTAGTCAACTGAGCTTGTACTTAATCAATGGGTATGTATCTATTCAACTGGGTATGTACCTAATCAATGGGTATGCACCTACTCAATGGAGTGTATGCCAGGTATGTACCTACTCAACGGGTATGTACCTACTAAACAGAGTATGCACATTTCAAACACATATATACCTACTCAACCATACACCTTTCTGGGTTTTCATAGATTAAGAACAAATTCAGAGATCTTCTGACAACCAGCTGCAGGCTTGGTTGACCACTTAAATGTTTGTGGACAGACCCTGCCCCACAACGCAACGCTCGCGAATAAGCTGGTGTCCTGAACCCCTTGCTCTGTCAATAGCACTTAAGGTATACTTCGAGATAAGGGCCGTGACCAAGAGCTGTATCAATCAATCAATCAATCAATCAATCAATAAATCAATCAATCAATCAATCAATCGATCAATTAGTGAATCAATCAATCAATTACTGAATCAATCAATTAATGAACCAATCAATCAATCAATTAGTGAATCAATCAATCAATTACTGATTCAATCAATTAATGAACCAATCAATCGATCAATTAGTCAATCAATCAATCAATTAATGAACCTATCAATCAATCAATTAGTGAATCAATCAATCAATTACTGGTTCAATCAATTAATGAACCAATCAATCAATTAGTGAATCAATCAATCAATTAATGAACCAATCAATCAATCAATTAGTGAATCAATCAATCAACGAATCAACCAATCCATGGTTTGCTGATCCAACAAAATACAATGAATTTCCAACAATAATTGCATTTTTAAAAACAACAGAAGAAAAAGATTCATCATTGGAGCCAAAAGCCATAGATCTTTCCAATTTCTAGCTGCTATAATTCTGAAACAGTTTGATACGTGAGAACGGTGAGATCAACACTTAACACAGTCATCGAACTTACCCCGAAAATTCATTACAAGACAAAATTTACCACGCATTAGATAAAATCTCTTCAGAGGCGCAACAATCTTCTTTTGTTTCATTACTGATAACATTTTAACTGTGTCGTCGTTAATTTAAACATTTCTAGCTGATAACCGAATATGCCACGGATCCAGTGATCCAGAATTTCCGCGACACTTACGACTGGTACTTTCTGACGGTCGTCAATCCAGACGGATACGACTACACCTGGACTGACGTGAGTTGACCTCTTCGCTACCTTCACTTCAATCTACCGTGTGTATATAACTTCACAGGCGAAGTTACATGTGTAGTAATGAATCGTGTCTAGAAATTTAAGATATGCATCTCGCAGTGTATAAGCTTACCGTTCGTGCGCCACAGGGAATAAACCACGTGGGAAAACGGTAATGCAAACGATGACGATGCGCAATGTAAACACCGTGGAACGTGATGTGACCGAAGACGAGTCATAATGTAAACGCAGTGGAATTTAATGTAAACAACGTTAAGTCGCATTGTAAGCCATATGGAACGTAATGTAAACGACGATAAGTCGCATTGTAAACTGTATGGAACGTAATGTAAATGACGATAAGTCGCATTGTAAACTGCATGGAACGTAATGTAAACGACGTTGAGTCACATTGTAAACCGTATGGAACGTAATGTAAACGACGATAAGTCGCATTGTAAACTGTATGGAACGTAATGTAAATGACGATGAGTCGCAAAGTAAACACAGTGGAACGTAACGTAAACACATAGGGACATAATGTAAGCGAAATGAATACGTAAACACCTACGATAAATTATTTGCAATTTCTTTACAAGTCGGGTAAATAATTATGACTTCAAGACTTAGGCGTATTAAGACTTAGACTTAGGCGTATAATACTCTCAAATGCGGTTTAACTGCGAGCGGTAAATCAGCGCAATCAAATCGAGCGATTCTTTAGCTGCTACTTTACGCTACGTTTACAGCCACTTTACCTTACGTTTACAGCCACTTTACCTTACGTTTACAGCCACTTTACCTTACGTTTACAGCCACTTTACCTTACGTTTACAGCCACTTTACCTTGCTGTCACTTCACCTTACGTTTACAACCACTTTACCTTACGTTTACTGTCACTTCACCTTACGTTTACAGCCACTTTACCTTACGTTTACTGCCACTTTACCTTACGTTTACTGACACTTTGCCCTACGTTTACTGCCATTTTATCCTACGTTTACTGACACTTTACCCTACGTTTACGTTGACTGCAGGACAGATTGTGGCGTAAATCCCGACAACCGAACGCGGGATCAGCCTGTGTTGGAGCAGATATCAACCGAAACTTTGACTTCCAGTGGATGAGTGAGTTGCATAATATAGCATGCCAAAAATGGCAGAAATTGCCACGTTAACAAGTTTGCGATCATTTTATAGACTGACTCACACCCATGATAATAGACTAGTCATTTTTCGCAAGATCTGCAGTTTGAGCACCTCCGGAGTTAACACTCTTCCTCTGCTTTAAAAAACACTTAAGTCCATTTAATTTGTTACAGTGATTGCATTGAAAGCGCAAATACTAAGTCTTACGATCAATTACTACCCTTTCTTTTGCATATCGGACATAGATACCTAGTACCTGCATTAGATATGCTGTATATGCTTTGCAATACGTACTTACCAATAACACAGATAGGCCTGCTGCTGCTGCTGCTGCTGCTGCTGCTGCTGCTGCTACTACTACTACTACTACTACTACTACTACTACTACTACTACTACTATCACTACTACTACAAATACAGCCACTACTACAATAGCCACCATTACTAGTGCTACCAATACTACTGCCTACAACTACTATTATTGCAACAACCACTACTCTATAGCCACTACTACAAATGTCACTGCTACCAACAAATTTGTTACTACTACCCCCCCCCCCCACTCTGCTACCATTTTAGACTTACTGCTCCTTTCTCTGCATGCTAATTGTTCACAGTGCTTTTTGTGAACAGCGTTTCTGGGAAGTTCTTACAGAAAGCGCTATACAAAATCCCTGATACAAAACACGACATCTCTAGCTATTACTGATCAATGGTTCACACCGGGTCGTTCCAAGAGGGCATATGAGTTGTGATGGTAAAAATGAGTTGCTTGTGGTTATGTGCAGCCGTTGGAGCCAGTAGCAGTCCGTGTAGTGAGACATACGCCGGTTCAGCCCCCAACTCTGAACCAGAGGCGGAGGCGGTCAGTGACTACCTGTCGAGCACCCAGGGTAGCTGGGATCTCTTCTGGACACTGCACACCTACGGCCAGCTGTACATGTCTCCATTCGGATATACAACCCAACTACCTCCCAACTACGACGCCATGGTAAGAAACAGGACTTTTTACAGGCATTAGGCTATATATTAGAACCGCACAACACATTCTTTTCCTTCCCATCCTGCAGTAAATTACTCCCAATCGGATGACAATGACCTCTTTCACTCATTTTTAACTGCACAGAAGTACTTCTACAATTGCACAAATCCATTTAGAACTGTACATTTTTGTGTAAAACTGCACGCAGAAAATCCCTGGTATAAGAACCTTGCTTTTAAACGCAGTGTCGCGATAAGAGGTCCATAGAGAATCTCACTTTCGTTGTAAGATTGTGGCAAGGACTCCAAGCTAAATTGTAATGGGAAGAAACTGACAGCAAGCAAAACTACTGTTTCAATGGCAAGAACGTCAGAGTAACATAACTATCATCATAGCAAGACACTCTGTACAAACAACGAATATCATATAGTGATTGGTGAGTATCTTCTTCCAAACTGAGATGCTCATAGTAAAACTTTATATGTAATATTATGTAGCCTACATGCAGCATTGCAGCTACATGACATGGTAAGACGGCCAACCATAAGTTTATTGTAAATTGTTTTGACTGCAGGGCTGTTTTTAAGGAATTTTTAGAACTGCACAACTCCTTCTTTCCTTTCCCATCATCCATGGTAAATTACTTAAAATCGGAGAAGAATTACCTTTTTTGCTAGTTTTAACTGTACAGAAGTGCTTCTGCAACTGCACATTTTGTGTACAACTGCAAATTAAAAAAGCCCTGTTTGAATGTTGTAATCACCCTGTTCTCTGAGTTAGTTGCCTACTGTTGTCCTCACAGGAAAGAGTTGGGCGATCAGCTGTACAGGCAATCTTTGACGTTCATGGAGAGAGGTATCAGTTTGGAGCCGCCAGTGTTATCCTATGTAAGTCATCTTCTGTAGAGCATACAATGACATCCTTTCGCCTTTACAGTATTGAGTTCTCACTGGTTTGACTATTGCTGATGTATATGCATTTGGCCGTGTAGTGTATTGTAGCAGTGGTGTAGTGGGGCGGGAACGCGGGGGAACGCCGTTCCCCCACTTTTTTCCAGGAAGGGAACGCGATCCCTCACTATTTTGCAGCATTTCTGTTTAAATAAATGAACACTTTAATACAATATGTTACAAATAACAAATTCCTATGTATAAATTCACATAATTACATTTATTATTATTTTTTATTTTTTACATTCAACAGTTTCAAAAATAGCAGCGCTCACACTATGCAAAATTCTTGCAAGTGTTGCACTTTTTGCTACAGTTGCTCCTTCAATTTCCAGGCGTTCCCCACTTCATTTTTTAGGACTACACCACTGTATTGTAGAGTCTTATTTCAGCAATCAGCCGTAATCTTCAGAAATGAACATGCATATAAGTTACGTCGATTTATTTAGAACTTAATTGTCCACTCGACAATGGTGAAGACATTGGAATTGTGTGAGAAATAGGAAAACACATAGGTTAAATGGGGTGTCATCTCAATCCAGATCATTTGCTTGCGTTGGTCCCTCCCTATCCCCCATCAGTTCGCTCTGCCATCCTCTTTGGTAGTGTATCCTCGTCTTTCTCTCGTCTAAAAACTTGCATTTTTTCTCGGAGTTAAACGCACTGGGAGCGCTTCTGAAAGGCTCTTGCTGCAAGAGGCGCTTTATAAATGGTCAGATAAGATAAGATAATATCTTATCAATGAAGAGAAACAGAATTTCCCCTTGTTGGCGTTTACTCAGAAGGCCTTTGGTGGTGCAGGGAGATCTTCCGTGGCTTCGAGTAGATATAAGCATGTACATGTATACATCTGACAGATAACGCATGCTTAAGCTTATATTTACAAGTAGGCTTCCGCCTAAATGCTACATTTTGGATAAAGAGGTCCACATTAGAATCTTCTCTACATTAACCCTATAGACTACGTAGCTTTGAATGTACGTCTTTGCTTACTATACCTATCTGGATATCACTGCATTCTGCTTAAGCCTAATTATTGAAGTAGGCTACAATAACTACGTAAAAAAGAGGGAAGCGCAGAATAGAATAGCACAATTATTTAATATAGGCTACTCTACTGTAATATGTTCTGTTACAGCATGGAACAAAGTGGTCCTCACGTTAAACACTTAACTCTTATTAGCTTAACCTAGGCCCGCATTTTAGAAAGCCGCAATAACAACAGCCGTTTGATTTTAAGAATACTAGGCCTACTTGTCGTTTTAGCGCTAGATAAGCCTAGCCACATAAGAGTACTTAAAACATAAATTAAACTTAGTATAAGATATTCGCTCAACTCCGCCACTGGCTGTTCTTTGCCAGTACCAGTCCCAAGTCTGGATAAAGGAGGAGGGCGACACCAATCGTCTTTGATATGGCAGTGTCGTTAAACATGTAACAAACAAAAACAAAAGATATTCGTTCGTTGTCTCACTCTGACTAGATGCATCGTCAGGAACGTCACGTGATTGGGCCGCAGGGGTTCCTCTGATCCCATTCGTCTACACTCTGGAACTGAGGGACGAAAACTCCTTCGTTCTTCCACCATCCCAGATCCTTCCAACTGGAGAAGAAATCTGGGCTGGTCTCAAAGCAACTGTCCAGGGAGTCCAGGCGGAAAAACCACCCACTTGCGTCAGCGTTTAGCTAAACACCTTGACGCCATCTTGGATCGCTCGCGACTTGGATGCAACTAACACGCAAAAATCTGCTCAAAAACAACACATAAACGTCCACAATGAATAATAAAATGCATTCTGGATGATCTACACATTAACACAACTGGCCATATTATCTCCAGCAATAAATAAATAATCAATTAAATGTTATTAATTAATCACTAATCAGTTTTGACAATTAAATCAGCGATAATTATAATTAAACTGTTGGCATGCAAGCCGCGCCCGGCTCGCACAGTAATAATCGCCCAAAAAATGAATCGGGAAAGCACACAACGTCTACACGACTGACTTCATTAACGTCGGCATTGCAACAAAATATTTCTTTATCATCTTTATGAGACTTAATCAAGATGCTACAATGAATATCGAAGAGTAGGCCTAAACCACAACAACAAGGATTTTCGGAGGTACAGAGTTTCAATATTGCACGGGTCATGGGCCTATAATGTATCTTGAAAAACACGTCCATAGGCCAATAGGATTTGTGAGTGACGTAAGCCTAGTAGGTCTAAGTTAGTCAAGATAGCCTAAATCAATGAGTAATAGGTGAATCGATAGACTACCCAAGTAGATAATATAACTAAAGAAGTTATTATTAAGTATGCAGCGTATAATGTAAGTTCCGTTATTAGCCTAAGCTACTCTGACTTGTTAGGCCTACTATTGTTATTAGGTCTAATGCTGCTATTGTCATTATTATTGTATTTATTATTATCATCATCATCATCACCGGCAGAAAATCTGTTTTAAAAACGCGACTGCAGTGAAACCCAGTAGGCCTAGGCCTATAGGCTATAATTAATGGACCGATTAGGCTATAGCTTAGAAAAAAAGCGCTGAAACAGACACGTGGGTTAGTTTCTCTACTTTCTCCCGAAATTTGAGGAAGGCGGTAGTTGAGGAGATGGATCATAGCAGGTTATTTTGCCTAAAGGCAATTAATAGATTTAGGGATTTACTTAATTAAATTAATTTTGTACAACAGTATAATAAATACGACTAGAACTATAGTTATCGGCCTACATCTGCATAGAAAATACAGTTAAACGTTCTATGAAAGGGATTTTCTCTCACTGGAGTCGAACTCTTAGTGACAAAAGCAGAACATGACAAATAACAATGCATTTACGTTGCACCAGTTTAAGATAACATTGTTCCAGTGTGCAAATGGCTGAGATTCCGTTTCTCCCCAGTCAGTGTTCAGTTTTCACATTGATAGCGGAACAACAATTATTCTCCTGGAAATTCTAATTGACGCTGATCAAATAATCCCATAATTATGTAATTTTGTTGAGCTACTGCACTTCTCCTTTGATTGACAACTGTAATTAAAGGAAAAATTGCTATCGGCCTAAGCGAATAAACGCAATTAGGTCTATACAGGAGAAATCAAATAGCAGAAGCACAATGTAACGGTATCTGTGTATCTGTGGATAACAGAATACAGGGTGGCTCAAAAAAAAACGTACCACCGGGGAAAATGCGATATCTTCGCAGCCGATTGGGGTTTTTCTGCGAAAATTTCACAATTTGAAGGGGAATGAATATACAACAATCCCTGAAAGTTTCATTTGAAACTTTTCATGTTTGCAAAAGTTACAGCTGTTCAAACTTAAAATTTCGTTTTTTCAATTATCCGGAGAATCATGCTCCAATACAAGTGATTTCATTAGGATGTTTGGCAAATTACAACACACACACATTGATGATGATGTCATACGACCTCACTATGAGCTGTAAAGAAGCTGTTTATGAAGCAATCTGCTGGTATTTGGTGATATTTTATAGATTAAGGTCTCAATTGGTGAACCCAAACAATGAACGTCATGGGCAAAGTTTCTGCAAAAGATAAAATGGGAACTCGGACTTTGCATGAACAGAGACTGAGACATCGCGTGATCATAGCAAAATACCCAGTGAAAAGTGGAGCCTGAGCACATTGAAGACTATCTGCAAACGGGTTTATGTAACGAAGATCAGATGTCGGAAGAGAGGCAGGAAGTGGTCGCTTGATCTGACGGAAAAAGCGCGATTTTCACGAAATTCGCTTGGTAATCGAAAGGTCAAGTTTGCAAAGCAAATCGTGGTTTCGGCATCAGATATGCCGGCGTGTGTTGCGGCTGCAAGAAAAGACTGCAATTAATCCCATTCAGTAGGTTAGATGTCAAACTCATCATTGAACTCGCTTACCCAGACTCATTGAAGACCAGGTATGCTCTAACATCTGGTTTTATTATGCAGCAGGACAGTGCGCCTGCTTGCTCGCACGGCAAGGTTGATTATGATGGCGCTACCTTATTGACATCAACTGAAGTAAATGCATTGGCAAAGATGATTTACAAACTCGCCAGACCTTAACCCTCTTGTTTATCACGTCTGGGGAGCTATGCTGGAACGCTGCAAGACATTTAATCCCAAGTTGGAGAACATTGGCCAGCTGAAGCAAGTCTTGCTGCTAATGTGGGGTCAGTTGCCGCAGGACCCGACCAACAAGGCCATACTAAGCTTCACAAAAAGAATTTGAGCTTGTGTTAAGGCAGAGAGTGGACACTCTCATTATACCTTACAATAAACTGCAAAACCGAATGCTGAGGTCGTAGGGAAAAGTGATATCATATGACATGGAAATCTACAAGTGACGTAAATTTTCCGCGGATATTTGAAAAAACGAAATTTTAAGTTTGAACAGCTGTAACTTTTGCAAACATGAAAAGTTTCAAATGAAACTTTCAGGGATTGTTGGAAATTCATTCTCCTACAAATTGGGATATTTTCGCAGAAAAAGTTCAATCGGCGGCGAAGATATCGCATTTTCCCCGGTGGTACGTTTTTTTTTGAGCCACCCTGTATATTCTTGACAGGCAGATAAAGACAAAGACAGACAAACGAACTGGTAAATTAACAGAAGGAATCTGGAATGATGGAGGAGGACAGATAGGCAGATAATGTAGAGAGACGGAGAGACATATAGACAAATAGATAGAGAGAAGACAGAGACAAAGAGACAGAGATACAGAGACAGAGACAGAAACAGAGGGAGAGACAGAGAGAAACAGATATACAGAGACAGAGACGGAGCAGAAATAGACAGAAAGACAAGGACAAACAGAGAGACAGACAGTGAGACAAACATAGAGATAGAAAGAGAGACAAACAGACAGACAGAGGCAGACAAAGACAAACAGAGAGAAAGAAAGAGAGACAAACAGACAGACAGAAACACAGAGACAGGCAGGTAGACAGAGATACAGACAGTCAGTCAGACAGACAGAGAGAGAGACAGAGAGTGGGTGCCACTGGGTGGGCGGATCGATGGATCGAAGGATAGATGGATAGACAGACATACATACAGACAGACAAGACAGAAAGATAGAGAAAAATAGACATTCTCTTCAAAATGAGGTCTACATTAATTTTGCATTTCATTCGATAGGTGGCAACTGATGCAGTGATTCGCTTTTGACCAATATCTATTATTTTCACTATAGGCCTAATCGTAATCTCCAGCAGACTTCGAAATCGCCTCTCGAAAGCCAAGCGCGGGCGTCAGCTTATTCACGAGCGCTGCGTTGAGTCTCCAGCATTGTGGGGTTTTGCGAACGAGGGTCTTGTGCAATTAATGGAAAGCTGGTGCGCCTGTATTTGAGATGTTGTTCAGTGCGTATATAATTTAGTCCCCTCTCCAGAAGTAGCAACCCCTAGATTCCCTGGAAATTATGGTTTCTGGGGTGGGGGACAAACAAAACGTCCGACGGACGATCGACGAGGCACGTAGATCCGAGCAATGAGAGGCAGGACAGTTCTGAAGAAGTAAAATTCTTGGGGGCATTCTGCAAAGCGGCGCCTAGATTAAGCACTGTAGGTTGTGTTCTGAGGCAGATGAGGACCTCTTTGTTGCTATCCTCAATGACCCCAGGCATGTCTTCCACAATCTTCTTCCGCCAGAACGGGTAGACTAACTGCATGAATAAGGAGTCAGTGGCGTAGACAAGGGAGGGTTTTGGGGTTTAAACCCTCATTGGCCTAGCAAAAAAGTTTTTTAAACGTTATTTATCCACTTAAATAAGAACAACAAAACAATTATTGCTTGTAGTAACAATTGTTTTTCTTTGTTTTTCTTACTTTATTCCCTTTGTTACTTGATTCCCTTTTTATTCACTGTAATACTGTTGTGTTGGTGCCAGAAAGGTCATCCGGCAAGGCCATAAAAAACCCAACCCTAACCCCATAATAAATTCCTGGCAACGCCACTGTAGGGATTAGCCCTACTCCCTGAGGCCGCGCTCACATAATCTATAGGCTCTATAGTCTGAGACATTAGGCCTGCGCCGTGATTCGTTAGTAGTTATTGGAAATGGATTTGTAACCAAGATCCTACATAGTTGACTTGTTCCTAACTAATATATTATGACAATTTCATTCAATTTCCGATTTATCTTTCAATTTTAATTACCAACTATTCCTTCTGTGTATGCCCTGTTGATGTAACAATGTTTTATGTTGCATGTTACAGCGTGCGTTTTCATGTGCACGGTGTAAAAAAGGGTTATGCCTATACTTACTTCCTTACTTATTTGAGAAACTAAAAAGAAAAAATGACAGCGCAATATAAAGTAAGTAAGTAAGTAAGTAAGTATGTACTTTTTTAACCGCCTGGCAAATTATAATAAAGTTATATTAAAATCTGACCAATTGAAATGTTTACAAACAGATGCGTACGTCACTAATTGACGTCACTCTTTATTGCGCAAGGACAACTTCGGCGGCGCAGTCATAACAGCGGACTAATAAATAACCATACTCTTCAATGTTTTAAGATCATGGTAAGAATGTGAAAATAAGTATCATTTAATGAATAGAACCGAGAGTATAGCCATAGGCGTAACTTTCTATTGTGACGGTGGTGTCCAGTCACCACCACTTTTAAAAGTGGTGGTGAAATTCACCACCACTTTTTGGTCCTGCAAACAATAATTTTTTGGCATGGAAGCATTTGGCTGTCTTCCGTTGAGGCTATATTCATTCTTAAAATCAAGAGGCAGAGTAGGAAATAGATAGAGAAATTGAGATGAGGGAGAATTATAGAAAGAAACATCGCATCAAAGTTGATAGACTGCTTGATAGGACTGCATATATAGGTTATACTGCGCACGATTTGACTTAATTTTCCAGTTTATCATTGGCCGTAACTTCGATCATTTGATTATTGGCGAATGGCAATTGTCGCATCTTTAGCACTACTGGCATAAGCCTTTTATTGTTGTTACTCCTTGCAGTCTGTGACCATACGCAGCAGTGCTTACTTAGTCACTTATAGTCCTTCCCGTGCAGGTCTGCACATCGGGCAAAGCACTTCCTCCACTCGCCCCTGCCCATTGCCAGTTCTTCATCCTCCCTTCTATATGACATCTCCAGACAGCTCAATTAATTTACCTTTGATGGTGCCCTATAAAAAGTTATTTCGTGGTCGTCCTCTCTTGACTCTAGCTACTTCCTGCATTCCAGAAGGGAAGGAAAATTTAGTGAGCAGACAAATAGTCACCACCACTTTCTGATGGAAAGTTACGCCCTTGAGTATAGCATAAGAACAAGAACATAGCCATAAATGTAGTGGGCCTATCGGGAGACTAAGTGTTTTTTGTGGGTCATAGGACGAATTAGTCTCACCAGTGTCATTAATATTCGCCAAAGGCACTGCTTTCTGAAGTGTTGCATCAAGTGATGCTATGGCCTAATTTATATAATCTATCCAGTCTCAGTTTCGTTTTCACTCGGATCTTCTACATAGCCTACTGCATCTGATTCGGTCAACTGCATGTGTGAGCAGCCATCCATGTCCAATCCAACCGGTGCATCTGATCCAGTCAGCGTAATTCCATGGTACGGGGGGGGGGTTGTTGTGAAGCGTGGATCTTTGCTGCCAGTTAGACAACAATGGAGCGTCATTCTGTGAAGCATTGTTTTGAATTTAAAATGGGTTGATAGGAGTTCGCTTACGAGGAAATCGCGGCTGCTCGAGTCACGTGTTATAAAGCAACCCCGTAGATACTAAAATAATCAGAATTCCAGAAACCAGAGGAGGGCAGCAGGCCTTTATGACTCCATCTCCTAGTGATGTGCCATATTTTCTAGTGACACAACGACAATCAGTGCGTCAAATGGCTAAGAATACTTTGTTTTCTGTCGTGTTATAGGGTAACTAAAAATGCCGAACAAGAACATGCCAGCCATAGTGATCAGTGCTGGTGTGCTGAACAACAGCGGGTTAATCGGATGCATAAATTATCAGAAAACAAGTAGTGTCGTTGTCATCTCGCCAGCTGAAGAATGTCGGAATCTACTTGGAACGCAACTAGCGACACAACCTAGGAATGAAATCAAACCATTCACCAATGCTGGTCAGTTTCTGTTTGGTCAACAGAATGCAGGTGGAGCCCTTACTACCTTATCAACTGAAGGATGTCGGAATCTACTTGGAACGCAACTAGCGACACAACCTAGGAATGAAACCAAACCATTCACCAATGCTGGTCAGTTTCTGTTTGGTCAACAGAATGCAGGTGGTGCCCTTACTACCTTATCAACTGAAGGATGTCGGAATCTACTTGGAACGCAACTAGCGACACAACCTAGAAATGAAACCAAACCATTCACCAATGCTGGTCAGTTTCTGTTTGGTCAACAGAATGCAGGTGGTGCCCTTACTACCTTATCAACTGAAGGATGTCGGAATCTACTTGGAACGCAACTAGCGACACAACCTAGGAATGAAATCAAACCATTCACCAATGCTGGTCAGTTTCTGTTTGGTCAACAGAATGCAGGTGGTGCCCTTACTACCTTATCAACTGAAGGATGTCGGAATCTACTTGGAACGCAACTAGCGACACAACCTAGAAATGAAACCAAACCATTCACCAATGCTGGTCAGTTTCTGTTTGGTCAACAGAATGCAGGTGGTGCCCTTACTACCTTATCAACTGAAGGATGTCGGAATCTACTTGGAACGCAACTAGCGACACAACCTAGAAATGAAACCAAACCATTCACCAATGCTGGTCAGTTTCTGTTTGGTCAACAGAATGCAGGTGGTGCCCTTACTACCTTATCAACTGAAGGATGTCGGAATCTACTTGGAACGCAGCTAGCGACACAACCTAGGAATGAAACCAAACCATTCAACAATGCTGGTCAGTTTCTGTTTGGTCAACAGAATGCAGGTGGTGCCCTTACTACCTTATCAACTGAAGGATGTCGGAATCTACTTGGAACGCAGCTAGCGACACAACCTAGGAATGAAACCAAACCATTCAACAATGCTGGTCAGTTTCTGTTTGGTCAACAGAATGCAGGTGGTGCCCTTACTACCTTATCAACTGAAGGATGTCGGAATCTACTTGGAACGCAACTAGCGACACAACCTAGGAATGAAACCAAACCATTCACCAATGCTGGTCAGTTTCTGTTTGGTCAACAGAATGCAGGTGGTGCCCTTACTACCTTATCAACTGAAGGATGTCGGAATCTACTTGGAACGCAACTAGCGACACAACCTAGGAATGAAACCAAACCATTCAACAATGCTGGTCAGTTTCTGTTTGGTCAACAGAATGCAGGTGGTGCCCTTACTACCTTATCAACTGAAGGATGTCGGAATCTACTTGGATCACAACTAGCGACACAACCTAGGAATGAAATCAAACCATTCACCAATGCTGGTCAGTTTCTGTTTGGTCAACAGAATGCAGGTGGAGTCCATGCTATCTCAACAGCTGAATTGGATGGTAGAGAGGATATGGAGGTCGATGTCGAAGCTTGTTTATAGGCCCTATTACATATTG
>OX457046.1:35788293-36013293 GCA_949752735.1 Lumbricus terrestris | reverse complement strand
TATTTGTTGATTCAAATCTGCGCATGTCTTTTCTTCACGCTCCGTTTTACCTGGAACATGAAACCCGCGCCTCCTTCTTTCTCCTCCTCTTCCCTTTCACTCAGTCCACCCAGTCACCTGTGCACGTGACCAGGTAGCAGTACCTTTCTGATTCGTTCGTTCTTTCGTTCGTTCGTTTTCCAGTGTGCGGTTGTCACAGACGCCGCCGTTCAGTCAAGCACGGCGCTGTCAACAACCGAGTTGCGGAGGCTGGACGGGGCCGAGAAACATAGCCGTGGAAATGAAATTCAAACTAACAACACCTGGAGGACATTAACGAGCATTAAAACTGGGGCAAGTCATGGCGATGATTCAATTTAATCATCGCTTGTAATTGTGGCTGTTTGTCAGGACATATTGGACGTCTTAAGACTCGAAGATATAAACAGTCGCTGACGGCGTGACGGACCGGCTAAGGTATACTGGCGACTTCGGCTCTCGCTCGATCGGGGGAGGAGCCAGGCGGTGAGCCGTGAATTCGCGACAGGTCATTGATTTTCCAGCGTATCGATTGACCTACTGGGCGCTTCAGCGCTTCACGCCTGCAGCTTCCGTGCAGAAGTTGGCCGTGCAGAGCAGTTCACGCATGATGAACCAGCAACTCGATGATTGCTTTTTAAGACGCTGGATTAGTCTTGCAGTGGGTAAATGGCGGCGTTTCGAAACACCGTCACGGACTGACCGCATTTAAGGTAAATGTTTTCATTCATCGTATGCGTTTAGAGATGTTATCGGAGTTAGGAATTGTCCGTTAATTGCGGTTGTTTTGATTTGAACTCTCTCAAAGTAGGTGATCTTTCTACGAGTTCTGGCAATAATTCAAGTTATTAAATGCTTGTTATGGCACACAGGCCTAGATACGTGACTAGTCGGTCAACAGGCAGCCAGCATGGTATTACCAACTCCGCCACTGGTTGTTCTCTGCCAGTGCCAGTCCCAAGCCTGGATAAAGGGGGAGGGCGACACTAATCATCTTTGATCTGGCAGTGTCATTATGTAACAAGCATGGTATTACCGCCCAGGGGCCCTCCTATCAGGTTGTAAGATCCATTTGGATCCTCTGTGAAACCACATAAAATTATAATGAAAACTATAGAAAGACTACTTGTATATACACTGCTTGCAAACTTTTGTTATTTTATTCTTGATTTCCTGCTGGCAATCGTAATAGGGACCTTGGGCAAGTCATTCACTCGCAATTGCCCAGCGCTTCGGCGTGAAACCCCGATTCAGTGTCCGCCCATTGGCCGCATTTAGGTGATTCCAGAATCCAAATTCAGCCCCCACTTAATAATTTAGAATTTGTTTATAGCTACTGCGGGCTAATTATGTTTATTTTGACTTTGAGGCCATTTCTACCAGAAACCTTTCAGAAATAGAAAACTTCAATTTCTTTCCTGTCCACTGGTTTCTACGCATGTTGGAAGCATCCTATAGATAGGCTACCTTACATGCTTACGTATTTTATACTTTTCCAGATACTTTCTTAATTAATGGAAAATCCAGATGGGTAGCTTATGCCCAAGTTTCAATGTTGTACTCTCCTTATTAGATCAATTAAGAGCATAAACACCATGTACAGCGACTTGTACCCGGAGGCTTGCAGGTCCGAATCCACCTCAAGCCGCCGTGTATAGGGACCGTGACCACTTGCAATAATATTGCTCGGGCGCTTCGGCGTGAAACTCCCCTATAGTCGGGCGCGCCTCTGAGTAGGGAGCTTGAAGGGGCGCTGTAGAAATAGAGATATAAATAAATAAATAAATAGTTAATTAATTAAATATTCATTTGCCTATAGAATTACGTACGCGATACGTAACAGTGTAATGCAGTTAAACAGTAACTGTTACGCAACGCCCATTAAGCACATAATTATTATCAATGGAAATCTAACTGATTATAGTCAGCTGCGACCTCAGATACACGGGGAAAATTGCTGCTGAGGTGAATCAATGCCTCGATGGCACAATGGGTACGATGAGCATTTGAAACTGAATTTCTGTACCAAGATCTATAATATCTATATAGCCTAAGTGCCGTGATAGGATTAAATGCATACAACAGTATGCATATATACAGCTGACAGAGGCGCTGTAAATTAATTCTACATATTTAATGCTCTATGATTGTACAGACCAAGGGCGGATACAGAAATTTTCGAAGCGGGGGGGGGCAAAGGCCTACGGAACTACTCATGGGGGGGCACATCTACTTTCCGAGCAAAATAGCTGGTCAAAAATTTTAAAAATTCTAAATGGGGGCCATGGCCGGATTGCCCCCCCTGGATCCGCCCCTGGTGCAGACCCCATATAAATATTTAATTTTTTCTTTGGCCTTGTCTGTCGAGACTACGTACTTAGTTCATCAATTATATATGATGATGATGATGATGATGATGATGATGATGATGATGATGATGATGATGATGATGATGATGATGATGATGATGATGATGATGATGATGATGATGATGATGATGATGATGATGATGGTGCTCTGCCCGAAGGCAGGTTCATTGGCTTTACGCCCCTGGGGATGTGATGAGTGAGGTGGTTTCCCGTTGCCTTCCCCACAGACAATGATGGGTAAGCAACTTGCCCAAGGTCGCTCCGCAGGAGCTTGCGCCCCTGTGTCCCACACGTGCTAGCCCGAGATATCTAAATCTCTGAATGTCAACTCCCAGCTCGGGGCTTGAACCGCAGTCCGTTGCAACCAACAGACGAATGCAGCTCGCGCTTACCGGTGTAGCTAACTAGGCCAGTCAATTATATATAGAATTAGTATAATAGATCTATATACACATAATATATATAATTATATATATATATATATATATATATATAGTAAATGGGTATTTCCCTTAAGCAGCCCTCTTAAGCAAACACACGTGTTCTTTGTTCGTTTAAGAAACAGCAGCTTTGTAAGAGTTATTTTGATATAAAATTATTGGGCCCATAATTAATATTTATAAGTAACAATTTTAAGTACAAATGTAATATATATAATGATTTAGTAGGCCTACACATCTATATGGTCTTTACTTTTGATTAGATTTTAATTGCGTTACGTCGATCAGCATGAACTTATGTGGACTTATGTTTACAATTTAAATTTGAAAAGATTTCAAAACCTTTAATTTTTATGAATTTCTTATTAAACCAAAGTTATAAGAAAAATAACTGTGGTAGAATAATGTTACTTATACCCAGTGGTGTAGTGGGGCGGGGACGCGGGGGGACGCCGTCCCCCCCACTTTTTTGCAGAATTCTTGGAAGATTGCACTTTTTGCTACAGTTTCTACTTCAATTTCCAGGCGTCCCCCCACTTCATTTTTTAGGACTACAACACTGCTTATACCAATTCATTTTGGCCTAATAATAAAGTTGTGTTACTTCCAGATTAAGATAAAATTGCACAAGCAAGGTTTTTAAGCTTAAAATGAAGTTTCAGATGTAACCAAGGCAAATTATTTTTCGTTTCCGTTTTTTATCGTTTTTAAGTCGTTTTTTATTTTTTCGAAAAAAACGAAGTTTTCCCCCGTTTTTTTTATTTCGTTTTCATCGTTTTTTACATCTATGTTTACAGGCATCTAGGCCTACAGGAATTCCTAAGAAATGCGGTCATTACGTGGATGGAAATGGAATACATCAACTTACATGTATTTTCATTCCTGTATATCTATATATTATATTCAAGTATAGATTAATTTAGAATAGGCCCAAATAAAATACAACAGACATATGTAACGACGTCAAAAACAGCCAAACAAACTGGCAGATGGACAATGGACATGCGAAGGCAGTCGGGCAGCATAGACTGCAGCCAGAGGCATAATTCGTTACCTGTCTCATAAAACAAAACACGTGCAAAACATATTGAAAACAGGTACAGTGCTGAAGGCAGAGACAGAAGCAGAGATAGACAAGAATACATTTAGACAGACAGATAGAATGACACAAAGGTACATTTAGACAGACAGATACATGTAGAATGACACACACATCCGTCTCAATACTTTCCCCTTCAGCCTCTCCAGTTCTGAGTGTAAGCTTAACTACACCTGCATACCGACGTTAATGAGAACAGGTATAGACTTTTGAACCAGATCGTCGCTCTACTATTCATTACCCCACCCCACCCCCACCTTCACCCCCCCCCCCCCCACCTCCACCCCACCCCCACCCCTTCCCCCCAACGCGGCCTTGCATTCCACGTTAATTAAAGTCTTGTAATTACTATCATAACATCGGAGATGGGCATTTCTTCGTCACCAAACTCTTCGAAAACCATTTGCCTTGCCATGCATTACTATACTATTATAGATAGCATGTTTATGGGAAAAGCTGAGTGTTTTTAAAAATTCAGTGTTCTGTTTTACACGGGTGCAGTGAGGTTAGACTCGAGGTAAGATTAAGGTAAGTAATGTACGGTAACGATAGGCAAACAAAGCTTGCGTAAGATATATTGGTAAGAAAAGATAAGATGAAATGAGATGAGATGAGATTAGATTAGATAAGATAAGATGAGAAAGTAATGTAATGTATAGGCCTACAATGTGAGGTTATAAGGTCATGTAATTATTATATATATTGTGTGATGTGTATAATTAGGCAGGAATGCGCTAAGGAAAGGAAAAGAAAGATATCTAAGATAGATAAGATAAGATAGGATAGGATAGGATAGGATAGAATAGGATAGGATAAGATAAGATAAGATAAGGTAAGATAGGATAAGATAGGATAAGATAGGATAGAATAGGATAGGATAAGATAAGATAAGATAAGGTAAGATAGGATAAGATAGGATAAGATAGGATAGGATAGGATAAGATAAGATAAGATAAGATAAGATAAGATAAGATAGGATAAGATATAGAATAGGATAGGATAAGATAAGATAAGATAAGATAAAGATAGGATAAGATAGGATAGGATAAGATAAGATAAGATAAGATAGGATAAGATAAGATGAGATAAGATAAGATAAGATCAGATCAGATAAGATAGGGAGGGGTAGGGTGGGATCAGGTGAGGGCAGGTCGGGTGAGGAATAGCAAAGTAAGGAAACGTACAACAGCTGACCAGAATGCTTTTGCAGCCAAAACCACAATGGTTTCTTTAATGATTTTGTTTATGCAGGAAACGAGTACAATATGCAGACAACAGGTGTATGCAGGCAAGATAATAAGACTAGTGCGTGCGTGCAGACAGTAATTTCATGTGCAGGGAATATGAAGAATGCCTTCTAGTTGCGCTCTCAGGTGTTTAGCAAGTACATCCCACAAGATAAATTTTATGATGCAAGCAACATCTATGGCTGTCATTGATCACTTCATACACAAAGCACAAATGTTCACATTATAGTCGTCATTATAATTATGTGCATATTTAATTATATGTAAGTACTGTATGTATAGTTGTATACATATACATACATATATATATATATATATATATATATATATATATATATATATACTAGGACTCGTATAATATTCATTGAAATTTATATGTTTTATTTTGTACTACAACGCATGTGTGTTCATTATGGCATATATATATATATATATATAATTAATTTATTGTACATATAATTTTTTATAATAAATTAATACATAATATAGTATACATGTATGCAGGGCTATAGTCGAGGGTATACAGAGTGTAGACCCACTCACCTCATAAATATTAATTTTTATTGGGAAAATGACCTTCAGACACTCCCAGGCATCGTTAGCTTGTATACTCACCTCGAAGTTTGCCACAACAGTCATACCTTTATGTATGTATGTAAGTATGTACGGGATATATTGTACGTTTAGGAGCCTATACTTTAGCATTGCGTGTCAACTCGCATAATGACAGTGTCTAAAATGCCTTTGGGGCATGTATGCACGTGTGCCTAATGTGCTATATACATGCGACACATCACAGGTGTAGTTTCATGTGATTTCCACGCTGTTACGCAACTCCCAAAGTCTCCCATGCGTGCAACCACCCTTGTAGGCCTATGCTTGATAGAGTTTTTAACCAATCGGAGTCGACCGAAGTCGGAAGTCAATTTTTCCCCGAATTATATTGCATATGCGTCATTAAATTTGAAATAAAAATTAATGACTGCTGCAAGCGATTTATTTCTGATGAATTATGTAGCGCTATCATATAGCGATTGGTCGAAGTTGAGTTAGACTATTGTGCGTTTGATAATTATTATCTGTGGGACAAAATATCCTGGATGCTAGTATGGATGCTGGATACATATGCTTGAATAACCAAAGGATAATTTTTTAAAATAATTATAATAAGCCTATCAACAGCAGTAGTATGAAAAGACGAATAACAAATGATGATGATGATGATGATGATTGATGATGATGATGATGATGATGATGATGATGATGATGATGATGATGATGATGATGACGATGACGATGACGATGACGATGACGATGACGATGACGATGACGATGACGATGACGATGACGATGACGATGACGATGACGATGACGATGACGATGACGATGACGATGACGATGACGCTGACGATGACGATGACGATGACGATGACGATGACGATGAACGATGATAATTATAGATGACCCAAAAACCCATATTAAATGGCCAAGAATCTGTTTTAACGTTAATATGCGTGATGTGATGCTGAATGTAGGTTGTGTGGTAGCGCCGGTAATTAATTACTAAAAGATTTAAACACGTGAAGTAAGGCAAGGTCAACGAGATAAGGTAAGGTTGGATTAGACAGTCTAAGATGGTTTTAGACAAGCATAAGGTCCAACTAAATCAGGTAGGCCTACATATAACTCAAATCAGTATCATCAATATAGCAAGCCACTTCCAGAATGCTTTACGCTCAGATTGTCAGCTGTCTATATAGAAAAGTACTGTACACTGTGTACAGTTTTAACTATACCAGAACTCAGTACTCGTGCACTTGTGTAAATGTGTAATGGGTCCCCTATTGCATCTGGCTGGACCCGTCCCTTCAGGTGTGCCCTTTCTTGTTGCCATAATAAAACTGCCTCTTAAATTTTGATATTTGATCATTTCTCTGTTTTTATTTTGTGCAATTGTTATTTTGTTACCGAAATTATTGTTTATGCTATGCTCGATAAACCAATTGAATTGAATTGAATTGAATTGAATTGAATTGGAAACATAAAGCTTCGTGTTTCCTGCTGGGGCATTAGATCAACACTTGGCACAGAGCGTAATATTATTACTTGCAACGGTTCGAATACTAATGCTGCAAACCAAGGCCGCAGCTAGAGATGTATTTTGTGTGTTTGAACACCATCCGAACTACAGTGTATAATGTATTGGTCGTCCAGAATCCATTACGAGAGCTAACGACTCTTCTCCAAACCCCTTATATATATATATATATATTGTGGGGCGCGGTGGTGTAGTGGTGGCGTTGTTGCCTTGAAGCCGGAAGGTTCGAGGTTCGAATCCACCTCGCCGCGTAAGGACCTTGCAAGGGCAAGTCCTTCACTCGCAATTGCTCAGCGCTTCGGCGTGAAACTCCGATGCAGTGTCCGCTCTGCATTCGGGAGCTCCTCTGAGTATCGAGAGCTTGAAGGGGCGCTATAACAAGTGCACATACAAATATATATATATATAGTCAGTTGATTCGGTTGTTTGTGTGCTTGCTCACGGTCAAGTAAAGACCCCCTCCCCAAATCAGGGCGTAAAGTGTAGCTGGACGGTCATGGACGGCGTCCATGCACTTATTTTAAGATAAGATCGCCGTCCTGTCACTTATTGGCCAGCACAGCCTGAAAAAGGTAAAGGCGTCCAGGCGCTTCTTTTGGAAAAATAATGGGCGTCCTGGCACTTCTTTTGGAAAGGTAAGGGGCGTCCAGGCACTTCTTTTGGAAAGGTAAGGGCGTCCAGGTACTTCTTTTGGAAAGGTAAGGGCGTCTAGGTACTTCTTTTGGAAAGGTAAGGGCGTCTAGGCGCTTCTTTTGGAAAAATAATGGGCATCCTGGCACTTCTTTTGTAAAGATAAGGGGCGTCCAGGCACTTATTTTTCCACACTTTAAGCACTATATATCCCAAATAAAATTCCGGCTACGGTCTTGCTATGAACTAACGAGTGTTCTGCTTGCTCTGCTGATAGGTTGTGACTATAGCGAAGACTTCATTTCGACGCAACCATGAAGGCATTCATCAGAACGTTTCGCGATCGCGCATCCACTGACTCGTCTTCCAAGGCCTTCGACAAAACAGTGGGCAGCAACGGCGGCCCGAAAAGTGGAGTACCCAGACTGATTCGGTCGAGTACTAACTCGTCGTCTTCCATCAGTGGATTTTCCACGCTCCCTGACCCGGCAGCAAAGGGTCAGAAGGAGGTCACGGTTGACCTGCGCTCATCGATACAGGAGGACGTCACGCCGAACGGGTCGCAGAATGGGGGTCCGAAAGGTTTCCAGACAGCGCTGAATGGTCATGGTGTAAATAGGGTTCCACAGGTGAAACAAAGTGATTCCAATCATCCTGCAGAGAACGGTCAGAGATGGGGAACCAGTCTGATGAAAAAGAATCGAAACTCGTCAAGCTACACGATAACAGGAGACGTTGGTGTGGACAGCAACTCGAAATCAAAACATGGAAACACGGAAGGCATCTTTCCAGCTAACACAACCGTCACCAACACAACCGACCTCCATATTCGACCGTCGTACAGCATATCATCTGGGAGGAACCTTACTCCTGGAAGCAGTTTACCCGGTGAGGCTTCAGACAACGCGTTTGACGCTGGACTCCTCTCGCGGATGAATGGATCAGCCTGGAAAACCCATGGACGGACTGGAATCGGCCTGGAAAAGGTGAGCGAGCAGCAGGAGATCATCCTAAGCGCTCCGGACGAGTTCCGGGATTCCAATTCCGATGCGGAACCCAAACCCGGAACATCTGCTCCACCAAAGGAACCATCCCATCCAAGCAGCAGCTTTTTGAAACCGATGGGAAAATACGAAATAAAGAGTTCCTCCTTTGACTATCTGCCCACTGCAGGAATGGCGAATGGAGCATCCCCTCTACCAGGTCAACTACCACCTGGGGGTCACTCAACATCCACCATTGACGACGGTACCTTGCAAGGTCACAGTCAGGAAGATGATGGCACGATATATGAGAAGATAAGCGAGTCATCGAGGGGAAACCGTGTCAAAGGCCTTCTGGATGTTGACAATGTTTCATCTTCCATGGACGGAACCACCCCCTCTCCACTCCAACGAACAAGTGACCTTACTTCCCTAACCGATCTCCCTTCGAAGCTCCTCAGCGTCTCTCGCGAGTCCATCGCAGATCAAATGGACGCGAGCAAGACAACCGCGCGTCCGACGGTAAAACCTGAGGTGAGTAAGAAGAAGCCGTACTCTGCACTGCGAGATAAACAATTCAAGGGTCGTTTGGAGTCAATCATGGCTCGAAGTTCAACGCCTTCGATTGCCAGCGCCATGTCGTCGATATCTAAACATGGCAACGACGACGCCAATGCGCGAGTCATCAGACGAACTGGGTCTGAAGCCCTGGTGTCTGATCCTACTTCCGGTGCGCACGGAGCAGAGTTGGAACCAGGGAAGAAATATAAATTCCTGGTTCACGGTATTGATATTCCGAAGGAATTAGAGGAGGAGGAAGAGGAGCAGCCAGCTGGAAAGGGAGATGATCTGGCGGACGGGGAAAGAAGGGCGGAAAGAGAGAGGAAGGGCTTCAGCTACATCCTGGATAGGCGTTTAGCCGACGAGATCACGAAGAGGGCCTCTGATGTGACGGCTCGCAAACCGCACGAAGCGGTGGAGCGCGGAAAGACGGCGGCTGCCAACGCTGCAAGAACCGCGGACACGGATGACGATGTCATGCTCCAGCAGGCAAGGGTCAAGCTGCTACAGCCTCCTCGCGTGGTGGAGGCAGGGAACTCGGGGGAAAAGAGGGAAGAGTCGCAGATGCTGAGGGAGATCAGAGAGCAGCTGAAGAAGCGGAGGAGATTCGAGGAAACTTCATCGTCTGACGGGGAAGAGCCAGACTTGATGGAATCCATAGGAGGAGGGGACGGACTAGGTTCACATCAAACCTACCCACCAACCGTACAACAACAACAGGGTCATCGTCGACACAGTGGTCAGCACGCTGACCAAGCGCACGTGGTCAACATAATTAGTGTCAATGAAAACGGTGGAAATTTTGTTGGAGAAAACGATGACCGTTTACAAGTGACCACAATGAACGACCTTAGACGAAACGCCGGAAGGGAAGTGGGTACGATGGTCGAAAGTGACCAGAAGGACGGTCAAGATACGTCAAAACGATTCAGTCATCAAAGCCCACATCGCAAAAACACGTCAACGAACCCTCCCCATACGCTCGTATTATCTTCAAGAGACGGTGGTGTATCCACTCTGCATGGCGGTGACATAACAACAACACCAGATTCAATACCAACCCCAGGGGATTCACCCCGAAACTCGATATCGGGCGGCGTGACGATATTGATTACGGACACAGGTCGGACAATGGGAGGCGCGGCGGACAGGAATGAAGCAAATTCGACCGACGCCTTCAGATCCACCGCCAATGTTGATATTAGCGACACTCAACGAGAATACTACGCATTCATTCACCCAATCGACACAAAGGAGGCTGTTGATACTGCTGCTGCTGCTGCTGCTACTGCTGCTGATGGTGATGATACTGATAAGACAGGTGAGCATTTCGGATCGATAAACCCACGTGGGCGATCGTTCGCCGTAACAAGTAATCAGTCTAAGCCTACAGTTAGCGTCGGCGGCCTGTTACCACCGCCCAGGCAAAGTGAATACGGCGGTCCGCCAGCCCGGCCTGTTGACAACAACGGCCTGCCGCCGACGAGGCCTCCCGATTACGGCCTACAGTACAGGCCTAGGCCGCCGCCTAGACACGATACGAGCCACGCGTTGGGAATTGATGGAGGGCTGGGCGAAGTTGTTACAGAGGCTGGCGTAAGCACAGCTGTGGCCATCTCATCGTCTTCATCGTCTTCTTCAGCCAGCGATGATAACCAGCGTCGTCACATGAAGCGCGTCTACAGCACATCTCCAGGGCGGTCGCGATTTCCACCAGATCCACCGCGCGCGTCCCCTCCTACCTCGTTGCGTTTACCCGGATCCACGCCGCAGCTCTACCGCGCGAAAGGCACCGGAGCGAGACGGAGGTCATCTGAGGACCCCAGCAGCCAGGAATCGTACTCATCAACCTCTGGATTAACTGACTCGAGCCGGGCGACGGCTGCGAGGCGATACGAGCGACGAGGGACTGCTGGTGGTGGTGGTGGTAGTCGACAGACGAGATCGACACGCAACAGAGGCGCCGTCTACGGTCGCATCATTCACGAGGCGACTGACGATTCGGATGATCGCGCACAGCTGAAACGACCTCGCCCGCGGTCACGGTCGAGGTCACAACCGAGAAGAAACGGGGACGTTACGATAATCACTTCCACCAGCAACGACAGACTAAATAATACCGACCAACACCACCACGTGGTGAGCAGTCAACCGGAACCGCTTGTCTTCGGATACATAACGCCGAATCGGGACATCGCTGGCGTCACGGACTTGGAGAGCCACGATTACCGGCAGAGGACGGTGCGGTCGAAACTTCGGCGGTTCCGACGACCGCTCGCAACCGTGTATGTCGACGACAGCGACGGCAATCACAACGGCGTGTCCGTGTTCAGCGAACCGGAACACGACCATAGCGGGCATCTGGTTCCAGCAGGCAGATCCCAGATCCCGTCCGTTCAGTTCATGTTTCCCAACTCTTACCGGTCGCAAAACATGCGGGGGTTCGGCGCCCCGAGCGTGACAGTCGACCCAACGATGCGGAACGTTAGCCGTGGGGGTATCTACGGGCCTGGCACCATGGGGGCATCGTCCCTCGAGGTCACAGAGGTCAACCCGAGGCTGCACGATGTTGGGAAGAGAGGGAACCTGTATCAGGTGGAGATGAAGCTGAACGCTGTGCTTAGCAGTCGAAGCACAAGCGTCTCCAACAGCCTCAATCAGTACAGCAGCATCAACGACCTCACGACTCAACACCAACAAAATGGCGCCGCCGGAAGTTCATTCTACCAACCAATCACACGCATTTCGGCAGCAGCAGACGCCCAATCCCCGGGATTTAGAAATAGACCAGGCAGCAGTGGTTTTAATCGACCAGGTAGTGGTGGACTACATGGCGTTGGTAACATTGGACTACATGGAGTTGGTAACATTGGACTACATCGACCAGACAGCGCTAGTTCCCTGGTCATTCGTGTGCCAGTATCCCCCCAGCAGCAGGTGGACCCGATAGACATAACAACCTCAGACACTAGCTATCGTTCTCAGTCTGGTCTGGCGGTGGGGGATAGCTACGCCATAAAATCAGTTCGGGCGAGCCTGAGGCGATCACCGCACGACCCGACCAACACCTCCACCGTCGGTGGAGAGCGTGTCACGAACGTTAAACGATCTGTGGTCGTAAATGACAGTCCGAGAAGCGACTCGGTCGACTTCAAGCTTGAACTTCGGACCGAGAATAATTTGTCTGATGGGATGAGACGAGCGGTGAATGGTGTCGCTTCCGAGCAGAGGGTGAAAGGGAGCGGGCAGGGAAGGGCGGCTGGTGGAGATGGAGTAGGTCCACCACCACCACCACCACCACCACCACCGTTGTACACCATGACGATCAATGATACGATGACCGTGGCGTATAAGCCTGGAGAGGCGGAGGAGGTGGAGGCGGAGTCTAAGCATGGAGATGTGCCGGATGGTTTCGGTGGGGTTGGGGGTGAACCACGGACCGCGGCGAAGGGAACCCCCGTTCTTCTTTCCGATAGGGGCACTAACACCGACCGCCGGCGAACGCAGGACCAGCAGATGTTCACGCGTACAAGTCGATATGATAATGAGACTACAGCAGCATCAGCAGCCATTCAACAGCATCGACACCAGCAGCAGCAGCAGCAGCAGCATCATCATCATCATCAACAGCATCAGTCACAGCATCAGCCTCATCAGCTGCAGCCAGCGCATCGGATCCACCGCAGCCAGATTGACTCGAAGGATGCGTACAACGGTGTTGGCCGCAGCGCTTTGAGGACACGACATCCACGGCCACCAACAACGCAGGCGACTCCTAACCAGCAGCGCCCGGTGGGAGGCAGGGTTGCGGCGGCCACGATGGCGACGCGAAGGGGTCCCCTACGAAGAAGCGACGGTGATGACGACGACGACGACGATGATGATGACGACGATGGTGGTGGTGCTCCAGGTGCGGAAGAGGACGACCTTCGAAGGTATCTCTCTCCAGCGGAAACGGACGATGAGGAAACGGGGCGGATACGTGGTGCCAATAATCCGGGGGACTTTCCGAAGGTCGTTCGAGGGAGCATACTGATCCGGAATTCAATCGACACGACTGGAGGACCCCGACACCTGGACGTGGTCGCCGGGGATGATCCGGACGGAGGGGGGTTCGTCGTCGAGGACAACACGAACATGTTCCACCGGAGGTACTTCCAGAGTCGTGAGAACCCGCTGTACCTCAGCGATCCGGAGTACGACTACGATGAGGATGTTGTCCAGTCGTCGGTGTCTCCAGGTCAGAGGCGGAAGCGACCGGGATTCACGGAGGTCTTCCAGGAGAAGGAATCGTCAAGGTCGAGGAAGAAGTCTCCACAGCGACAGAGGAAGAGGGAAGTTCGGGAGGAGTTGGAGCAGGATGGTTTCGATAGAGAAGTTCAAATCAACCGAGGTATGTTGCACTATATATGTTACACTATGTTGCACTATGTTGGACTGTGTTGCACTATGTTGCACTATGTTGCACTGTGTTGCACTGAGTTGCACTATGTTGCACTATGCTGCACCATGTTGTACTATGCTGCAGGTTTGAATCCACATCAAGCCGCTGCGTAGGGACCTTGGGCAACTCCTTCACTCGCAATTGCTCAGCGCTTCGGCGTGAAACTGTGATGCAGTGTCCGCTCTGTAGTTGGGAGCGCCTCTGAGTAGGGAGCTTGAAGGGGCGCTATAACCAGTGCGCATACATACATACATACATACATACATACATACATACATACATACATACATACATACATACATACATACATACATACATACATACATACATACATACATACATACATACATACATACATACATACATACACACACATACATACATGCATGCATGCATGCATGCATGCTTGCATACATACTATAAATATACAAAAACTATACCGTAATATTTTATCAACTCCGCCACTGGTTGTACTCTGCCAGTGCCAGTCTCAAGCCTGGATAATGGAAGAGGGTGACACTAATTATCTTTGAAATGGCAGTGTAGTTAAACAGTAACAAAGCAAATAGTAATTTATTTTATTGCTATTGTTCCTGCTTATTTAATACCTGTATTCGCTACTCTCTGTCTGTCTGTCTGTCTGTCTGTCTGTCTTTGTCTGTATTTGTCTGTTTGTCTCTGTCCTTGTAGCCAGGTGTGTTCTGTTCACATGACAAAATAAAACTAAAAGAAAACTATTTTGTGACAACTACTGTACACTACATTGACGTCTCACATTCGGCTGAAAAATAGTTTAAGTATGCCTAAACGTAGCATGTATTGCACAATGTTGTCTGCATTCTATTGTGTTGTGTGCATTGTATTGTGTTGTATTGTCTGCATTGTATTGTGTTGTTTTGTCTGAAATCAGTGCAATGTATTGTTTTGTGTTGTCTGCATTGTATTGTGTTGTTTTGTCTGCAATCAGTGCAATGTATTGTTTTGTGTTGTCTGCATTGTATTGTGTTGTTTTGTCTGCAATCAGTGCAATGTATTGCTTTGTGTTGTCTGGATTGTATTGTGTTGTTTTGTCTGCAATCAGTGCAATGTATTGTTTTGTGTTGTCTGCATTGTATTGTGTTGTTTTGTCTGCAATCAGTGCAATGTATTGTGTTGTATTGTCTGCATTGTATTGTGTTGTTTTGTCTGCAATCAGTGCAATGTATTGTGTTGTGTTGTCTGCATTGTATTGTGTTGTTTTGTCTGCAATCAGTGCAATGTATTGTTTTGTGTTGTCTGCATTGTATTGTGTTATTTTGTCTGCAATCAGTGCAATGTATTGTTTTGTGTTGTCTGCATTGTATTGTGTTGTGTGTAGCTGTTTTTTATATGATATACTTCAGCAGAAGATTGATAGGAAATTTGTACATGGGGCAGAAAGTAAAAATAAGAATCGACGGGGAGTTCTCAGAACCAGGAAAAGTGGGCAGAGTAGTAAGACAGGGCTGCCCTCTTTCACCTCTTTTATTCAACATATATATAGAAGAACTGGTTAGAGAAGCACTAGATGATCTGGAAGAAGGTATAAAAGTGAGAGGAAGATGGATTAAGGCGCTGAGGTTTGCGGACGACCAGGCAATGCTGGCGAGAAGCCAGAAGGGGCTTCAGGAAGTGATGGATAGATTGAACAAAACCTCAAATGAATATGGCATGAGGATTAACATAAAGAAGACAAAAGTAATGAAGATCAGCAAGGGAGAAGAAAATACAGTCAACATAAAAATAGAAGGAAAGGAGATAGAACAGGTGAAGGAATTTTGCTACCTGGGAAGCTTGATGACAACAGACGCTAAATGTCATAAGGAAATCAGAAGAAGGATTGCAATGGGAAAGGAGGCGTTTACGAAAAGAGGAGAACTACTACGAGGAAAGCTAAACAGAAACCTCAAGAAAAGAATGATAAAAACACTGGTGTGGAGTGTGGCGCTGTATGGCTCCGAAACCTGGACCATGAGAAAAGAAGACATAAAGAAAATCGAAGCGTTTGAAATGTGGACATGGAGAAGAATGGAGAAGATCAGCTGGACGGAACACAAAACAAACGAGGAAGTTCTGGAAAGGATTGGAGAGGAAAGAACAATGCTAAAAACAATCAGAGAAAGACAAAAGAAATGGATAGGGCATACGCTAAGAGGAGACAACCTGGTAAAATTGGTGATAGAAGGAAAAATGGAGGGGGAAAGAACAAGAAGAAGACCACGACAGATGATGTTGGACACGATGATGACGAGGATTGGCTACCAAAGACTAAAAGAGAAGGCCCAGCGGAGGGAAGAGTGGCGACATTGGACAGCCGAACCTGCCTAGCGGCAGAGAACAAGAAGAAGAAGACTTCAGCAAACCATTATAAACTCCGATAAACTTACTCACACATACACACATACACACACACACACACACATGTAGACCTACACACATATGTAGGCCTACACAAATTCGAGTGTGCGTGTGTGTAACCGATACATTTTGTCAAGAAGAGTATACCAGTCTGTTTGTTATGCTTTGCTCGGTAAGAACATGTCACGGATTTTTATAACGTGTTTCGATCGAACATGGTTATTGGCTACAGCCTACAGCATAGTAGCTTTGTGATTATTCCCCTCTTATATGTCGTGTCTTTTCTGAAGGTCTTTAGTACTTTCAGACCACAGCAATTAAGGCCCATACTAAGGCCCATACTCAGTGGCGTAGCCAGGAATTTTTCATGGGGGGTTTTATGGCCAAAAATCCTGTTTTTCCCCTATTTTTCTTGCTTCAATGGAAAAATAACCTTTAAAAAACCTTTTCCCCGGAGCCAATGGGGGTTTAACCCCCGAACCCCCCCCTTGCCTACGCCACTGCCCATACTACTGCTGTTTATTTAGGTTTCAGCATTGACAATGATTGTCAGAACTGAAAGAAAGCCTTATCATTATTATCGTATGTGTTTAAATATGCACAAAAGTGGCGTCACTACAGCAGGGCATGCCGGGAGGGGCGATTGCCCAGGTGAAAAATCTTTTGCCGTGGTCGTTGCCCTGACAGAATTTTCGTTCTGCAGAGAACTTAATTGGCGTAAAAATGTTACATCTGCACTTGCTACTTAAATGACTGCCCTGGCTATTATATGCACCGGTTACAAAACATGCATGCATCATCCTCTGTGCACAAATATTATGCGAGTGTGCATAATGTATGTATTTGTGTCCACTATATTATCATATATATAAACATTGAAGAGAGACTTCTCACTACACGATTGTATATATGTGAATTGTGGAATATAACTAAGGTTATAGAAGCCCAGAGGGAAGATCTGAAGTATGTTTTAATTAGAATATAACCAGAGGTTCAATGAAGGAAAACGTCGTAATTAAGAGTCATTATGGTATCACACCTGTAGCTTTCAGATAGGTAATTAATTAGTTATACGTAAACGTAATAGGAAATGCACTTATTAAGTCGTCCAACGCTTTGTTCTGGGTGACTGTCATTGATATGTCTGTGTATCCATCCGCCCATCCCTCCCTCCATCCATCCACCCATACATCAATCCATCCATTCATTTATCCATCCCTCTATCCATCCGTCAATTCATTCATCCATCAATCCATCCATCCTACCACCTACCCATCCATCCATCCATTCATTCATCCATCCATCCATCCATCCATCCATCGATCCATCCATCCATCCCACCATCCGTCCATCCATTCATTCATTCATTCATCCATCAATCCATCCATCCATTCATCAATCCATCCATCCATTCATTCATCCATCCATCAATCCATCCATCCATCCATCCACCCATCTATCCATCCACTCACCCATCAATCCGTCCATCCATTCATCCATCAATCCATCCACCCGCCCGTCCGTCCGTCCGTCCGTCCGTCTGTCTGTCCGTCCGTCCGTCCGTCCGTCCGTCTGTCTGTCTGTCTGTCTGTCTGTCTCTGTATGTATGTCTGTTCCTCCGTCCGTCTGTCCGCCCCTTCGTATCTCTTTTCCCATCATTTCCCATCTTATAATAACTCTCTACACCTCCTTATCTGCACCATCCAGCTTTCATTAATATGCTCTTTTCTATCGGTCTGTCTCTCTTCTTGTACGTCTGCATGTACGCGTGCAGACAAACATGACTTCCGCAGTTGCACAAGTGGCTCTTTTTGCTGAGTGCATAATGAGCTCGTCCAACCTCCTCCTCCTCCTTTCCCGTCCGATCGACTGGTCCTTATATCGATCGCTGTTGGACCAGTCTGCCTCTTGTCTAAATTATTCACGCCATCCATATTACATGACGAACTGTGTGACTGTGTACTCTGTAATAACGGAAAGACGAAGCAAGCAGGGAACCAGTCTACGCCGCCGCTGCTGCGTGCAAACTCGAATGATATATATCTTGGTGGATACTGCATACGCTGCTGCCATTGTGAATGGCGTGTATCCTCTGGTCGTTATATCTACTTCCCGTTAAGAGCAAGACGTTATTAGCCGAGATAATCTGATTTCTATCGAGCTGGCGCATCCCAAGGGTTCAGAGAGAAGAGGGCTTGGCCCAGCCGCTGTCTCAATGGGCTTTGAGAGAATGCTTATTGGGTTAGTGGGTTGACCCCAATCTTTTCGGCCGATTATCCTGAGCCTGGCCCTAATAGATTTGAACGGTAAACGGTCATGTGCAACTAAACAATGGATGTCGTAATAACCAGGAAAGTGAACGAAAGTTCGAGAAATGTAGGAAATGATAAGAAATGTTTCTAAGGCAAGAAGAAGTCATGAAACGCTCAGGGCCTTTTTAACGTGCAGTTCTACACAAAATGTGCAGTTCTAAATGGATTTGTGCAGCTGTAGAAGCACCTCTGTCACAAGTTCTGTGCAGTTAAAACTGGCAAAAAAGATCACTGTCATCCGATTGGAAGCAATTTACCATGGAGGATGGGAAGGAAAAGAAGGGATTGTGCAGTTCTAAAAATTCCTTAAAAACAGCCCTGGATACGCGTATGAACATTGAACAATCAGCTGATGACAGCTCATGAGGAAATAAAAATCAGATGGATAAACGTGACAATGCACAAATCATGAAACCATGGAAAAGTGAAATAATTCGCAACAGGACGGAAAACAAGAATAGTCATGAAAACGGTTACAAAGGCATGGTGAGAATTGCTGTGGGGTTGAGGATTTAAGGATAGAGGATCATCATCATCATCCCCGCCATCATCACCACCGACGTTAAAGTGTACATTATATATATATATATATATATATATATATACGAATACAGACAAACAGATACAGACAGAGATACAGAGAGACAGCGTCAAGGAGAGGAACAAAGGGAATGGCTTTGGGCAGAGACGGAGAGAATCATGGACAGGGACAGAGACAGGGACAGAGACAGGGACAGAGACATGGACAGAGGTATAGACAGAGACATAGACATAGACAGGGACAGAGACATGGACAGGGACAGAGAAGCATGGAAAGAGACAGAGACATGGACAGGGACATAGACAGAGACAGAGAAGCATGGAAAGAGACAGAGACATGGACAGAGACATGGACAGGGACAGAGAAGCATGGAAAGAGACAGAGACATGGACAGAGACATGGACAGGGACAGAGAAGCATGGAAAGAGACAGAGACATGGACAGAGACATGGACAGGGACAGAGAAGCATGGAAAGAGACAGAGACATGGACAGAGACATGGACAGGGACAGAGAAGCATGGAAAGAGACAGAGACATGGACAGAGACATGGACAGAGACAGAGAAGCATGGACAGAGACAAAGACATGGACAGAGACATGGACAGGGACAGAGAAGCATGGAAAGAGACAGAGACTTGGACAGAGACAAAGACATGGACAGAGACAGAGAAGCATGGACAGAGACAGAAACATGGACAGAGACAGAGAAGCATGGACAGAGACAGAGAAGCATGGACAGAGACAGAGACATGGACAGGGACATAGACAGAGACATAGACATAGACAGAGACATAGACAGAGACAGAGAGCGTGGATCGAGCGGGAGGGCTTCAATCATTGCAAACATTGCAATATACTTTTTTTATTGCTTCCTATGCTGCCACAGTCTACAACTCTACATGCAAACGCCACACAAAAAACCGAAGCTCATAAAATTTATTGTGCGCTCGATTCTGCGCCGCCACCGTCGCTGGTCATTTCGACAAATCCCTCCGCCAGTCGGCAGCACTTTCGTCCATCGGAGTCAACTGCATGTGACGTCATCGCTGCTGCTTGAAGGAATGCGCTGTCAACTCATATATCATCCGCGTTGCATAGAAACACTTCCATATAGACGAAGTCCATGACCTCAGGGCAACAGCAACACATCCCAGAAGGACATACGTACGCATGCGCACATGCACACACCCTTACACTCACACACCCACACGTCTGGATGCATGTGTCATTGCATATAATTATGCAATTGCATGTATACACATATAATATGCATATAATGCAAGTGCATGCCTTATATGTGCTGAAAGTCCATAATTGAATGTACCCAGTCATACATCTATAATATAATTTATATGCAATAAATATATAAAATATCTGTATATATAATATATATATATACAAATTATACATCATAGTCCTATTTCAATCAATTCCTTCAGGCTATAATATTATTATTAGACAGTTATATGTAAAAAAAAGCGTCCCACCTGCTTCGGCCATTTCTCAAGTCTTGCATGTACTCCTCGTGTGTGTGTTTGTTTGTGTATGTGTCTGTGCGTGTGCGTGTGCGTTCGTGGGTGCGCCTGTGTTTCTGCGTGCATGTGTGGGTGTACTAACATATAGAATTATACATACCTGCAAAATATATGTGAAGAATATTTTATATCTCTATAAATAAGATATGTATACATACACCTACATTGTGGGGACAGTGGTGTAGTGGGTATGTTCGCTGCCTTGCAGCCGAAGGGTTCCAGGCTCGAATCCACCTCAAGTCGCCGCGTAGGGACCTTGAGAAAGTCCTTCACTCGCAATTGCTCAGCGCTTCGGCGTGAATCTCCGATGCAGTGTCCGCTCTGCAGTCGGGGGCACCTCTGATTAGCGGTTGAGGGCTGGAAGAGGCGCTATAACAAGTGCGCATACAAACAAACAAAGCATATGATTTACAGGCCTACATAATATGTATTTCCTATCCTAAATCCATCGGTGAATTATACCGTAACAGGCGCCTATATCAGGTCGACTGTATAATTAATTTATACCTGAGATCTTCTTGTGTTGTAGGTTACAATGCGATGCAAAGAAAAGGACGTCGTAAAGCAGGTGAGTATTCAATTGTTCATTGACGAAAATTATGCAGGATGAATTAGTGGCTTTGCATATTTTGCATCGCCAATAATATTATACGCACGTATTGAGAGCGCGCTCGTCACTAGCCAGGAAACAATTTCGGGAAAAAGTGCACATGGTTTTTCATGTCGACGGGTTTTCATTGGCCGTGATAATATAGGAGATTATACGCGGCCAGAAAATATTTCGGCAATATTGATGTTCTATCAATATTGATGTTCTATCAATATCAATGTTCTATCAGTATTGATGTTCTATCAATGTTGATGTTCTCTGCAATCTGTACTCAATGCTGCTGCTAGACTCATTGCCCGTCTTCCTCGATTCTCCCACATTTCTACATTAATGACTGAACAACTTCACTGGCTTCCACTCTCGGCCCGCATACAATTTAAAGTCTTGATTTTGGTCCTTAAGTCTCAAATGGGTCTTGCTCCGAGGTATCTGTGCGATCAGATACATCGCCCCTTTCTGCCACTTCGCTGCGTCCTCTTAGGTCCTCTGATCGGCTTGACCTCTTTGTCCCCCGAGTCAGGACTGCCACGGCTCAATCCAGATCATTTGCCTGCATTGGTCCCTCCCTATGGAATGGGCTTCCCCCATCAGTTCGCTCTGCCATCCTCTCTGGTAGTGTATCCTCGTCTTTCTCTCGTCTAAAAACTTACCTTTTTCTCGGAGTTAAACGCACTGGGAGCTCTTCTGAAAGGCTCTTGCTGTGAGAAGCGCTTTATAAATGGTCAGGTAAGATAAGATAAGATGTTCTATCAATATTGATGTTCTATCAATATTGGTGTTCTATCAATATTGTTCAATCAATATTGATGTTCTGACCCCCGCAATTATTTTTGTACAACTCTCATACTGCACTGTGTCCATCTTCCTACAACACCATTCATAGGAGTATACCCTACTTTCTCCTTCCAACCTAACCAAACCTAAGTTTTACCGAGGTCAACAACCGAACTTAACCCTGTTGACGTTTTTCCTGTTTAGACCGTTCGAAAGTTGCAGCAACCCAGAACGGATATGACGTCACTGACACCGTCGGCGTCGAAACGTCTCGGCAGTACGAGATCTCGCGACTACTAGAAGACGCCCCAGCCGACAGCATCCGCCAATCCATCAACGTCCAGCGCGAGGAGGAGGAGCTGATCGGACCCCTCGCGGACGGGAACGCACCGGAGCGGATGCTCAACGTGGACATGGTCTCCGAGAAGGTCGACCTGGGCCTCAAGGACGGAGTGGCGCAGGTGACGGTCCGTGTCCGCTGCGAGCGGATCGTCCCCATCCGGGGGTCCACGGACATGTTTAAGAAGTCATCCGTCGTTGTTACTAGGATCATCGAGATAGATCTGACTGCGACGGAGGAGAGGCGTCGCCTCTACCAGCGAGTCCTACACGGGTCGTCGCTGCTGGGGCGCTCCTCGTCGGCGGCGGACACCGTTGGACAGGTGTCGCCAGTGGTAGCGACGACGGAGAGTAAGCTTAACACAAGAGACACGTTCGATCTGTACAAGACGTTGATGGCGATGGCGGACGCTGACGACGCGAGGCACGTCCACCAGCGTCGACTTCAAATAGATAAAGAGTTGGAGGAGGAGCGGAGGCCGTATCGCGACCCGGTGGCCACACTGCTTGACGACGATGACGATGACTTCGATTTCGGACAACCGCCAGAGTTCGACATGGAACAGCTGGAAAACAGACTGGAGGAACGGATACGACCGCAGAAATCCGCCGGTAGGGGACGCGCGGAGCATGGATTCTCGCCCGGGGGTGCCGGGCAGGGAGAGGGACGATCGGGGCATACGCGACAAACGGAAAATGTTTCTAGCTTTCTGTACTAGGTGTTGTTGTCCGGTGTGCCGGTCCAATCGCATCGAGGGTGGTAATCGAATTGCGTGAACGTGTTAAACGTGGTTTTTACGACAATCTAGGCTACTTGATGAAAAACGGGAATGAGTTGTGGGTAACGACTGTGATGACAATGATGACGGTGATGATGATGACGACGACGATGGTGATGCACGTACGTAAAAGGCTGAGAGTAGACAATTTCCTGTTGTCAAATGCAAGACCTTTGGCGCAACTACATATACATTCCACCGAAAGAGGAAAATCGGTTACATAAAATTATTATTATTATTATTGGAAGGATTTCTTTTCCTCTTACGTCACCTTAAACCTTCGCATGTTTTTACCGATGAAACTTCTTCAATCGATCTATATGTATTTCCGATAACAAAAAATAATCTATGTGGTCTCTGATTGGTTGATATTCGATCACCTGACAATTTGGCAATTTTCAGATTAAAGAAAACAGTCAAAAACTAGAAGACTTCGTTCTCATTATCTACCGGGTATAGGCTACCCTACAACGACGATGAGACCAGAGACTCGATCGTAGTCTGGACGTGTCTCTTGTATAGTCAATTATTATCCTCATCGTAAAGTAACGTAATAATTTAATAATAATGTTATGTAACAAAAAATCTCGTAACTTAATTTCTCAGCGCCGTCCCAAAAGCCGCGTTCTGGAGGCCAGCTCTATTGTACCAGCGCTATGTAAGCTTATTTATAAGTGAAATCCGCAGTAGCCATCAAACCATGCAGCTGATTTGTCCTTTCCGGTGCTAGTGCTAGTAGGCTAGTGCAGAATCCTGGGAGGGTGTCAAGCCGAGAAATATTACTTCTTCACAACATGACAAACGTAAGAATGAATGTATGAGCACTAGTCAAACATGCTCTTCAAGATTACTACTCAGAAGCGCTCCCGACTACAGCGCTGACACTGAATCGGAGTTTCACGCCGAGGCGTAACATAACAAAACATTAGCGTAACATAAACTGACGTCACCTGAAAATTATTGAAACAACAATTTTTCTTGGACAGACTCGACTTCCAATCCTGATGAACCGCCGTATGAAATGTTAATAATAATAATAATAATAATAATAATAATAATAATTAATAATATATTTTCTTTAATTAAACGCCTGCAAGACGCACTGCGCTTTACATTTACAGGTTATGCAGTAGGCTAATCTTAATTAAACTTAACTACCAACTGAACAGACAGCTATGTTATATGGAAATCTGACGTGGCTTTTTTTAACGTGCAGTTGTACACAAAATGTGCAGTTCTAAATGGATTTGTACAGTTGTAGAAGCACTTCTGTACATAAAATGCTTGTGTTTTCAGGGTTCGATCATGTTAGCAAAAAATGATTATTGTTCTGTTGTTGTGTCCTGGGTTTATCGACATCTTGTGGCACTAGGGCCGTTGACGTCTTATATCTGTCTGTTGTTTTCCTTATGTCTCCTTTTTTATTTTATTTATATGTATATATAATTTTTTCCCCTTTTTTTCCCCATCTCATGATGTATAGATAGGTGGGCCGTTTTGCCCCCTTTTTTTATTTATTTTTCTCCTCCTTTTTTTCTCTATCCTTTTCTTTTTCCGTCTTTTTTCGTTTGACCCTCTTTTTTTCTTTTTTTCCTTTTTTCCCCTTTTTTCGTCCTTTTTCAAATAGTTTTTTCCAGGATTTGTCCATTTACACTTATGCAGTTTTTATGCAGTGTTTACATATTTTTTTCCAGTCTGACTATACATGGCTATACATCTTTTACAGTTATGCAGTGTTTACATATTTTTACTAGTCTGACTATTGTTCTCCGAGTGGAAGCAATATTTACCATGTAGGATGGGAAGGAAAAGAAGGTGTTTTGCAGTTCTAAAAATTTCTTAAAAACAGCCCTGCCGTATGATAATTATGTAATAACAGTAATATAGAAATCTGACTGGGGGAAATACCATTGATAACATTGATCTATGATAAACAAAGGACCTCTATGCTACATTCCTAGTTCCTTGCAAGCTTCTGAGAACTTAAAAGAACTTGTTTCCGAGGCAATTAAAGACAAAGATCATGTTTTACATAAATTTTTCTCTTATAGACGTCCTGACAAATACAATCTGCGTCCTAGGCCGCATCCATTCGAACTTACCAATAAAAACAATAAAAATTTCATAACACGGATGCTGTATAAAAACGTTTACTAGACTTTATTCGCTGCTCCTCTGTGCTTGTTAACTGTCGCGTTATGTCGACTGGTTTTTCAATAAAACGAATATTATTATTTAAACCACAATTATATCAAAGCGAAATCGAGTTGAAATCTGCTGGCCAAAATAGTATCTCTGTTATTCGCTAGGTGGAAACCGAGCATTTGCTTCGTTAATTAATCGCCAGATGGACACTCGCTATCTCCGCGGAGATAATATCGGAGCGACTGCAGCAGTAAGCTGTTGTACTAGATCCTATAATATGAAGCAAAACAAATAAACCCGCAGATTTCTCTGTCGTAATTACAATAAATGTTGTATATACAGTTATATACACACCAATGTCTGAGTATATAATGTTTGATTGCATGCATTGCATACACATAACCTTTGTGTGCGTGTAGCCTATAATTATACATTAATAAGCTTACTTGAATTTATGCCATAATAATAGGCCTATAGGCCTATTGTTTACGAATATAAATAGGCCTACACCCAATCATTGGATCTATCGTTTATAAATATTATGTATACACTAGTCCAGTGGTCTGGTATTATGTAGTATATATATGTACATGTAGACATACATATATATATATATTCCTCCTCCTCTTCCTCCTCCTCCTCCTCCTCCTCCTCCTCCTCCTCCTCCTCCTTCTCTTCCTCCTCCTCTTCCCTCCCTCTTGAACTTGTTTCGACACACACACACACACACACACACATATATATATGTATACAGATATATATATATAATAACGACAATTTATGTGGCGCAGTTACACAGCTATGCCGTTACAAGGACGCGTATTTTATATATGTGTATATATATATGTATATATATATATATACATACACATGCCCAAGCATTAGAGGCAGGCACACGGACCAATGTACTTGCACAGACAGCAGATAAAGAACCGACAGACAGACAGACAGACAGACAGACAGAGACAGACAGACAGACAGACAGAGACAGACAGACAGACAGATTAGCCAGCGCAGACATCTCCATCATAGACTCAAGACCACACGCGCCATGAGTAATCGGCGGACAGGAAATAATGGCCACAAAGGACCCAACCCACCTCCTCCTACTCCTCCTCCTCTTCATCTTTATCTTCCTCCTCCTTTTTCTCCTCCTCCTTCTCTCCTTCTTCTCTTTTTCCTCCTCCTCTTCCTCCTCTTCCTCCTCTTCCTCCTCCTCTTCTTCTTCTTCTTCCTCCTCCTCCTCCTTCTCCTCCTCTTTCTCCTCCTCCTCTTTTTGCTCCTCCTCCTCCTCTTCCTCCTCCTCCTCCTCCTTTTCTTCCCTCTCCTCTTCACTCCCTCTTGAACTTCGTCTCCTCCTTTCCACCTCCTTCTCCTCCTTCTCTAATTCTGCCTCCAAACCCCTTCCCTCCCTTATCCATCTCCATGTCTACATTTCCGACGGGGATCACTCCCCCCCATCCCCCCATGCGATACACAATGTTCAGTTGTGTTTACATCGAACATTCCTCGTCTTACAGATCCTTGGGTCAACCCCACTTATGCCCCACTAATGCCCCACTAATGCCCCAGTCCGGTGTACACATAACTCGGGAATTCCTCGGCCTTTCCAGTTTCACAAACAGGATTCGTACAAGAGCATTGTTGTCTGGTTTCCTGTACACTTAATTATAATTGTGCACAACCTGGCGCTTGTGGTCTCGAGTCTATGATGAAGATGTCTGTAATTGCTAATCTGTCTGTCTGTTTGTGTGTCTGTCTGTGTGTCTGTCTGTGTGTCTGTCTGTGTGTCTGTCTGTGTCTGTCTGTGTGTCTGTGTGTTTGTCTGTGTGTCTGTGTGTATGTTTGTGTGTTTGTCTGTGTGTCTGTCTGTCTGTATGTCTGTCTGACACTGTCTGTTTGTCTGTCTGTCTGTCACTGTCTGTCACTGTCTGTCACTGTCTGTCTGTCTGTCACTGTCTGTCTGTCTGTGTGTCTGTCTGTCTGTCTGTTTATTTTACTGTCTATGTGTCTGTGTGTCTGTCTGTCTGTGTGTCTGTCTGTCTGTCTGTCTGTCTGTCTGTCTGTCGGCATTTAGCACAGAAGCAAAGTTCCAAAGTATAATTATAATTGACTATTTACATGTAGACTAAAATACCTTCGCTATGCGTAGGTTATTTTGGGACTACAGGTTGCACAATGTATTGTGCACAATGGTGCCTACATCGTAATCGTAAACTCGATATTTCTGAACCGCCCAGAAAAGCTAAGTCGCGGGAACCAGCTTATTCACAGGCGCTCAATCAAAACAAAGTAGAAAGGCCGGCAGACAGACAGGCAGGCTAGCAGGCAGGCATGCAGGCACTCCCCCTCCTCCTCTTCTCCTCCTCTCCTCCTCCTCTTCCTCCTCCTCTTCCTCCTCCTCCTCTTCCTCCTCCTCCTTCTCTACGGGTCAAGCCTACCTGGGATCCTCTCCGCATCCTCTCACTATGTCAAGACGTTTGACCACGTTTACTTTTCCCCGTGGATCAGGGCTGTTTTTAAGGAATTTTTAGAACTGCACAAACCCTTCTTTCCTTTCCCATCCCCCATGGTAAATTACTCCCAATCGGAGAAAAATGGCCTTTTTCAACTAGTTTTAACTGCACAGAAGTGCTTCTACATGTTTCTACAACTGCACAAATCCATTTAGAACTGCACATTTTGTGTACAACTGCACGTTAAAAAAGCCCTGCCGTGGATTCTACACTGATAGCGCCTCTAAACAGTTTAAAATTTACTGTAGGCCTATAATATGCTGCGAAAGGCGCTCTGTAAATTCTTAGATACGATGCGATAGGCATATAGTGGTAGACCTAATTATCATCTACTAATCGGGGTGCGGGTGTGGGTGTAAAGTTACATTTCCGATTTGTTTCCGCTTTACGGGTTTAAAGGTCACAGTCTGGAAGCAAAACAATCGGTCTATTGCTGAGAAATTTAATGATTGAAATTCGGAAACAAACAGTCTGTTTGCAAGGAATTCGATAAGAGATTAAAGAGATTGACCAATGAGTCACGCCCAACGACCTTACATATAAATTATCACTAGACACTGTATAGAGTGTAGACTGTAGAGTGTACACAGTGCTTCCTATGTCGAATTGCCCAGTGACGTTGAAACAGCGGAAATAAGAGTATATAATATTTAATATTATGGAGTAGGGTTAATTGAAGGTGTTGACTGCGGAGCAATGAAAACAAGCCACGTCATCAAGCCATCTTCTACGATTCGTAATCCTTACCCCAAGATATGTTTCATCAGAAAGCACGTGATCCACCAGTGTAGACCCCTGCACAGATAATATTCAACGATTATGACTTGTGAGTTGTGACCGTAGGGTCGCAGGTTTGAATCTACCTAAAGCAACTGCGCAACGACCTTGTACAAGTTGCTAACCCACAATAGCCTGTGAGGAAGGCAATAGGAAACCACTCACTCATATCCTACGCAGGGGCACAAAGCCTACCTTCGGTCATCATCATCATCATCATCGTCATCATCATCACCATCGTCGTCGTCATCGTCATCATCATCGTCATCATCATCGTCATCATCATCGTCATCGTCGTCGTCGTCGCCGTCGCCGTCGTCATCGTCATCGTCATCATCATCATCATCATCATCATCATCATCATCATCATCGTCAACATCATCATCATCATCATCATCATCATCATCATCATCATCATCATCGTCATCATCATCACCACCACTACCACCACCACCACCACCACCACCACCACCATCATCATCATCATCATCATCATCATCATCATCATCATCATCATCATCATCATCATCAATGAGAATCACAAACCGCTGTCAGTTACAAGCAAAACAAGCAGATGGGGGAGGGGCGGTAGCGCATTGGATAACACGCTGGCGTAGAGAGCGACGGGTAACGAGATCGCGTCCCGTAGGGAGGACATGCGTTGTAGGCTGCTATTAGCGCCGTTTATTGCAGGCTGTCTGTTCTGTTAGTATAGTTAAGATTTTGTGTATTCTGTTATAGATCTGAGTTCTTGTGAATTGTTTAAACTGCATAATTGTACAGTGTAACCGGTTGTGTTGTGTCAACCGGATTGTTGAATAAAGGAAAATTAGTATTATTGTTATTAATATACAGGGCCACATTCGGGTTGATGCGGGTCCCGGTGTTGTAAATAGGCCTACCCTCCAATGGAGTAACTCACTGACAACACGCCGGTCCACCACGCACATAGAATAAACCGTTTCGACATGATCCCAATGATCGATATGTAGGTCAGGTCACTTCTGCCCGGAAGTGGTCTTGCTGCTGTTTCGAGTACGGAGAGTATTAACTATTAATGCCCGAGGCGCTTTAAAACGTTGGATTGTTGATGTAATAATATTATGTTAAGAAAATTTGGCTGGATTCTTAAAACCACGCAAACTTAAGCCACGCCCACGCGTGTCGTGTGTTTACAATTCTGGTAGACTCGATCCGAGGTCACAAGGACAGAAGGTCGGAAGGTCGGAAGGTCGGAAGGTCGGAAGGTCAGAATGTCGGAAGGTCGGAAGGTCGGAAGGTCGGAAGGTCAGAATGTCGGAAGGTCGGAAGGTCAGAATGTCGGAAGGTCGGAAGGTCAGAAGGTCGGAAGGTCGGAAGGTCGGAAGGTCACAAGGTCACAAGGTCAGAAGGGGAGTTTCATAACGGTTTGATTGTTACAATGGTTAACAGTTTAGTCAGTTACTTCAGCTTAACGTCATTGTGTGATAGCAAATATCATTAGCGTCAACCTCATCCATATTACACAGGTTTGTGATCGACATTGTTTATCTAATTGTTATTATTACTCATTGTAGTCACGAACATCTGCAAAATTCTTACAGCACACCACACAGTTTTAGTGATTAAGGAAAACACTTTTAAATGCAAAACAACAACACGGCGCACGGCATCAAGCGAGAATTGATCCAAGCAGGAGGAGCAGAAAATATTGAAACAAATTCTACCTGCAGCCTGACTCTCTGGATCTTGACTCTCTGCCAATGAATTTTTTTTATCAAGCGCTCGTGAATAAGCTGGTGCCCGGCCGAAATTTCGCTTTCGTGGGCGCTGTAGAAATCTCGAGTTTACGATTACGAACCCTGCCCCCCTCTGGTGTCGATCTCAACCCTCACTCTCTCCACTGGCTGGCCAACAACGACAGCCATTACGTCATCACCCCTGTAACTGTAAATAGGCCTGCATGTGATAGGTTGTATATTCATTGTAATTATATGTAGATATTGTACATATATGCATGTACTATATAATTTATATTATATGTAGCCTAATGACCTACATTACAGGCTACACCAGTTTATGCATGTGCATCACCATGTGCATGCCTGCACATGGTGATTATGTGGGCCTAATTGCTATTTATGTAATAACTAGCTGAATGACCCGGCGTTGCCCGGGAAATTTCGGTTTTTAGTTCCCAGCCACGCCTTACCCCGCTCCCGCCACGCCTGACCCCGCTCCCACGCCACCTTTCTCACTTCGCCTTCCATCGGTCCCAACCCGTTCCGACCCTGGGGAGCCCGGCGTTGCCCGTGAAATTTAGTTTTTCAGTCCAACCCAGTTACAACCCGTCCGCATTTGTGCAAAACCGCGTGCGAAAAGATCAGACCTCGGCGAAAAATGAGGTTATGAATCTATTGGTTCGTTGAAAATCGATCGGCGAAAATTATTGCGTCTTAAATGCCTACATACGACATGGTTAAGATTAATTAAGATTAATATTAATTAACGGCATAAAGCTCTATAAGAATAAGCCAGGCCATGACGTCATTAATGTATTGGTTTGAATCATCAATATATCATCGGTGGTTTCAGTGTAAGCAAATGGCATGTTAATAAAGACAGGCGATCAACGTGCATAGCTTTCGAATCGCATGTGAAGTTAAAATGTTGACAGCACGGGCTATTAAATTAATTGACAGCTGAAAATAGTGGCGTTTAACTCCAAATGTGGGTAAGAATCGATTGCAAAATTTTTTTTTAAGCGAATCGCTGTAATTTCCGAGTAGGCCTCCGGACAAAATTCATTGCCACACACACAGAAGGACAAACTTTGAGCTTTATATTATAGATGATGCGAGAGTGCGTGCCTGTGTGTGTACGTGTGTATGTATGCGTGCGTGCATGTGTGTGTTTTTACGCGTGTGTATGTGTGCGTGCGTTCGTCCGTTCGTGTAAGTTGACCTAAATAGGGGTCATTCTTTATCAGTTTCAGCAACCCGCTTTATCACCGCTGACTCATTCGTTGCAGCGTTGAGACCGGATGCTCTTGCTGCTTTGCCCACAGCTGCAGCAGCTGTTCTCTCTCAAGCAGCTACTGCCAATAATAGACGCCAATCGACGATCAGCAGTGGGTCAGATATGGAACCCATGGTACCACCACCCGGGACTAACCGTTCCATGCGCTTCAAGCTCTTCAACCCGCTTCTTGGCGTCTTATCAGCATAGCCGTGTGGTATGTATGGTGAGAATTGCTGGGGGGCTTGAGGGGTTCGACCCCAGTCTTTCTAATGGCCCCCATAGTAAAGTCTGATTTTCATACTCAAACTGCTTGCGGATCATAGAGAGTATGGAACGAGTTTCTTGTTAGCTCCTATGTGAACTTCTTGACCAAAAATGATAACCGAATAGCATGAGAATTGTAGAAAATTGAATGGAGTTCAGGCATCGAATAGAGGCTCGAAAGGAATACTTTACTATGTGACATTAAGATAAAACTAGGGAGGCGGTAACATCCAAACCCTCGGCAACTCTCATTCCGGCTCTCTGCCCCTCTTGATCTGGACCACCTGTATGGAAACCAGACTCGGACCTGCTTTGACATTCCTTTGGAAGATCAAAGCTCTGACTCGATGCAGCGCTCGTGAATAAGCTTGTGCATGTTGGCACACACGACGGTTGTTTTAACATGTGGAAGTGAAACCACATTGAAAGGTCTCCATTCTTTTGTTTCTGGTTTGATTGGTAATATTTTTACTAAATTTATTATGGTAAATTGCTACATGAAGCGTGAAGCTATAGGATTGTTGGTGAAATTCCTGGTCAATTTAGTTTGCTTTTGGAGTAACGTCATTCTCAATTGGTGGCTGCAATTTGTGCATTACTAAAGAAATTGACGGATGGATGGATGTTGGATCCACGGACGGACGAACGGACGGACAGACAGACAGACGGACGGGCGGGTGGGTGGGTAGTAGGTAGATCGGTAGGTAGGGAAGCAGGCAGACACACAAACAGACAGCCGGACAGACAAATAAACAGTTCGAAACCCATTATATTGACAGTTTCATTAATAATTATGCAGACAGATATATATATATATATATATATATGCATACAAATATAAATGCATAGTACACATAATATATATATACATGCATAGTACACGTAATCTATATATAAATACACAGTCGCACACAAATACACACGCACGCACACACAGTCACAGATGGTAAAGAGACAGATTAATTCCCACTAATCCTATCGCCCTTAATTCCAGCTACATCAAACGAAGACCAGCTGCAACCACCCGCCCCAACGTCCGACCGACCGACCGACCAACAGACCAACCGACCGACCGACCGAACAGCTGTTGCCTGGTGCAGCAGCACTTAAGCTTAGACGTCCAGTGTTCTTCAGACTGATGATCGCTTTTCGTTCTTTACATTCGGATCTTTTTTTTGCCTGAAGCATTCGGTCAACATGAGCATGACTCACATTTCTTATCTTGGTCCTTGAACACCAATCACTGTGCATTGTGTATACGAAATCGTTCATTACAGGATGCTGGTGAGACTCTCCACTGCGACTGGGAACCAGCCGATGTGTCTTAGGGAAGTTTTGAGGCAATTCAAGTCGATCCCAAGGCATTCATGTATATTCAAACATACATGCACATTACACACATAGGCGGTCTACATACATGCCTACATAACATTATAACTTATACATGCAATATTGATTATGCTGTAGAGTGTAGAGGTGGCGATGGACAGAGGAGAGTGGAGAAGTTGCGTTGCCCGATGTGCTGTCCCTCACGGGAAAGACTAAAGTCTAAGGTCTAAAGTTATAAGGTCTAAGGTCATGCTTAAAGTATATGATGCAGAAAAATAGTACATCTGCATACGTACATGTAGCCTTCATACTCGGATTTCCCTTCTGACCGCCCAGGTTGCAGAACCCATCTGACTCGTTAGTCACAGTGAGACTAATAGATTTAACTTTAAATAAGAATAAAACTTCTCTAATTAATTCAACAGCTTTCTGATGTCGTTTTCTACATCAATGATGATTTTAAAATGCTTGAAAATTACATTTAAAACGTACATGAAGAAAGCATGCTCCTGATTTCCTGCTTCCTGCAATTTTCAAGTCGTTGCTAAAAATCTAACCGTGACTATTCTGTTTGCCTAGCCGGCCAAATTATCTGCGGGTTCCATGGCCTTATTTGGAGTGGGTGGAATGGGTGTTTTAACCCCCCCCCCTTAAATAAAAATACCGGCTGCTACCTTGGCGCCGCGTTGGCGGGCGCCTATGGTCTCAGTGACGCCAGACTAGAATCCGGGGAGGTCAAGTCGGGGCGAGACAGCCTGGTACTACAGCGGAAATCATTGCTGATGGTGGTCGTGTGGAGGAGATGGCCTAGAGTAAAACCATGCGAGGGTATAGCTTCAAGAGTTTGGTTTCAGAAGTAATTGGAAAACGCATCCTAATTTACTGAGGCATGTGACGCTGATACAGTTTTTTAACCACTTATCCCGCGTCATCCTGCATCGCAATATAGGCCTATATAGGGGCTATGCTGTAATGAGTCCAAGGTCGCCGATATAATATTATAGGCTTCTATATATATATATCCTATTATAGTATAATGGGTTCCAATAAAATTATATTATAATGTTGAATTATATTGTAGGCTCTATATGACCATTTATAAAGGGTTTCTCTCAGCAAAGGCCTGCAGACACGTTCCCAGTGTGATCAACCCCGAGAGAAAAGGCATATAAATAATATAGACCTATAATTATATACACACACACACATATATATGTGTCATACAACATACATAATTATATAATTATATATTAATTTTATATGTGCTGTATAATATACATAATTACACACACCCCCCACACACATATTTATAATAGATACACAGAAAGCAAAGTGTCGTCTAAATCACTTATCAACAAGAAAGGGAATCGGAGGCTGGGCTGAATTCGAGATCAGCAATGAAGTTTTAGATGCACGCATATGTAAATAGGTCCGGCTATATAAATTCACAAAGGATAGTGAAAGAAAAAATTAATATTATTATTTTTAAGTGTAAGCGATAGGTTATTGTAGTTACTATAGTATATATTAGCCTAATAAATGATGAGTCGAAACAAATTATAATATACTATTTCAGTTGCGGACTAGATTTTGATATAGCGCTAGTCTTAAACCGCCAACTTGTCGTGACAGGCAAGCAGACAGAAACACAAAGAGACAGGCAGTCTGAGGCAGACAGACTGACTTACAGACAGGCACAAAAATATGCAGTTAGGTAGACAGGCATTTGAAGATGATCAGACAATGTACTTCAAAGTTTTGAAGGGGCAAATACATGTAGCCTAGCATTGTGGTCGGTGACAGTTTTAGCAATTGCGTGCAGATGCAAATCAGGATTGTTTAGAAAGTCGACGTATTTCATGGAGGCTTATAAAAGTTAATTTCTCAGTTTCACCTTGTGTATTTGTAGGCCTAGGCCTGTGTATTTGTATTTGCCTATATCAATAGTGTTTAGTGCAAAGAAATCTGGTTAAAAAACACAAAGAGTATTGCCTGTATTGGTCTTTAAAACGGGTGTTCATTTTCATGGGGCAAATGCCACCCCATACCAACCATGTGCGGGGCGCCATGATCAGTAAATTGATTATAGAGTCCGCATCGGTAACTCGATCACCCGCGTGGCCATGACGATATGGCCTCTGCATATGCAATGGGTTGATGACTTTCCGTTGTTTTTGCTGCTGATGACGACGGACTGCAGTGGTAGAGGTCGTGGGTAGTAGGGGGCAGGGTGATGATGATGATGATGATGATGATGATAATGACGATGACGACGACGACGACAATGATGATGACGATGACGATGACGATGGCGATGGCGATGACGATGACGATGATGACGATGACGATGACGATGATGATGATGATGATGATGACGACGACGACGACGACGACGACGACGACGACGACGTTCATCGTCGATGATGGTGATAATGGAACTGATAATGGGGATGATCATAAGCATACGGAGAGGAGGGGTTCGACTATTGAATGACGTAATTATGCGTCAGAATGAACTCAATTAGATTAATTTAAACCTCTGCAGTCTGTACTGAATAGCAGGCGGCGCATTTTAAGTCGACTAAATTTAGCCACTCATGACCGTCCTCTTTCTACATCCCCTGCCTCACACTCATCTATACCCTCCCTCCTCCATAAATTCTCACCTCCCTCCATCTTTGCCCCTCTTTTCTTGCTCCTGTCTGTCTGTCTGTCTGTCTGTCTGTCTGTCTGTCTGTCTGTCTGTCTGTCTGTCTGTCTGTCTGTCTGTCTGTCTGTCTGTCTGTCTGTCTGTCTGTCTGTCTGTCTGTCTGTCTGTCTTTATCCCTGCATTGTCTCGTTCTTTTGTCTGAGCATAGGGAAAGACTGTGAGGGCTCCAAAGAGAGGCATATAGACAGACAGACAGACAGACAGACAGACAGACAGACAGAGAGGCAGACAGACAGACAGACTAACTCTTTCTCGCAGTCTTTCCCGTCATTGTCTCTTCCCCCGCGCCATCTGCTTCTTGACCTGACCCAGTTTAGACGACAACTTGACCTAATTTCTCTCAGTCTATTGATTCAACAGTCCACTTCATCGCCAAGTGTTTCCCGTTGACAAATCTTTCCCTTACCGCTCCGCAGAACGTGGAGTATTTGCTATAATATGGCTGAATATTGATTTGTGCCCCTTAATAAATGCTCCTTTGTTAACGGGGCCTGGTTTAAAAGACCGTGCGAGGCGTTGCCTTGTTATATCTTACTTACGCACCTGTGAATTTGGATTTTGGGCGGAGCTTCCGCTTTTTCTTTTGACAGATGATCTGATGATAAGGATACAGTTTACAAGGAGTCGCCCAATGTTTCCCGTTTTCTCTCCTCCCATATCTGCCTCCCTGTTTCCTTTCTTGGTGGACCCTAAAGGGCCTGAGTCAGCGTTTTAAACTTGTAGCCGCTTGGCAACCCAGATACGACCGCAATTTGTATAAGCGATGTTTTTCTATTTTTGTTAATGTCATTGCCAGTGACGAAGGGTTTTATGGTGGCTGCGGTGGAATGCAGACAAAGTCAAGGTGACAGTCTTGTCTGTCTGTCTGTCTGTGTCTGTCGTTCTCTTTCCGTCTGTCTCTAGGCTGTGTCTATCTGTGTCTGTTCCGCAGTTCTGTCATTATCTCTCCTTAGCCTAATTCTGTCTTTCTTTGTCTGTCTGTCTATCTGTCTGTCTTGTCTTGTTTTGTCTGTCTGCCTGTCTGTCGTTCTCTCTCCTTGTGTCTCTCTTTTCTATGTCTGTCTGCATGTGTATCTCCATCGTAATTTGTGCCCTTCTCTCTGTCCCTGTCTTTATCCATCTCTGTCTCTGTCCGTCTCTGTCTCTGTTTCTGCTAAATTCGACTCATGTTAAACTTGTTATCATCTGTTCGGCTACTGCTGTATGCATCACGTAATCTTACTGCGTAGCCCACTTGTCTGCTCGAATAAATGCAAGAACTTTATTCTAATGAATGACTGATTATTCCCTCACTCTCTCTTTGTCTCTCCCTCTGTTTACATTTGCTGGTCAGTTTCTCCGTCTGTCTTTCTGTTTGTCTGCCTCTGCCTGCCTGTGTTAAACACACACGAACACACACACACACACACACACACACGAACACACATATGCACACACGAACACACACACACACACCATACGCATCTACAGCACGGCGCTCTCTACGCGCCTAGCAAGTGCGCTGGGCAGATCGCATGTGAGCAGGCAGCCGTATGTGTTGCATAGATCTATGTATATATTAAACGTAGCCCATGAAACTGTGGCGCATAGACGACACGACGTGATCGTTACAGCCATTGTATGATTGGCGGGTGTAGCGCTGTAGCTGAGGCCGGTGGGTCGTTTGTAGCCGTGTAGCAAATCGAATGATTCATCCGAATGTTGTGTAGACGGTTGACGAGATTACACTGCTAGAACCGGATCGAAATAGGCAATTCGCTTATTTGCTACTAACACGAATAGTATTGACAACATCCCGTATCTTATCTACGTCGTTTTGGACAATAATAATATAACACGAACGGGACAGGTAAGAAGAAGTGATGATGGTGTGTTTTAGAGTGTTACACCTGGGCTGTTGGTAGAAGTTCTTGGGCGGGTGACCTGTTGTTCGTTTGAATGTCGTTGGCGGAAGCGAGTTGATATAAATTTTAAGTGTGTCGACATTTTCTTAGGTGGTCGGAGAAGTTGAATTTGTAGAAATTCTTGTTATTGTTTTGTTAAAAAGCGTGTTTTGGCAGGGTCATCCCGATTGCCCGAGAACGATGAAAATACGAAAAATTCCTCGATTCCCCAAAAGCGGTTTAATATTTTAGAGAAAGCGGCCCAAACCTGAAAACTTCAGATTTGAATTGACTAAATATGGCTTGATGGACCAATTAAGTGTTGTTGATAACACAGTTTAGTCACTAAAATGATACGGTTTTGTGAAAATCTATTTCGGGAATCAGGCTGAAATTTGTTAAGGAATTCGGGGATACGGGCCGCGCCCGTGTAAGGCTACGACTGTAGGCTATTTGTGATCGCGTATATAGACCCCCTAAATGCGTTTTTATTTTGTTTACGTAGAGCATGTTTTAAAATGTCGGTGACAGCATACTGGTGTTAACAAGTGTTAAAAAATACTGCGAGTTTGTTGAGTTAATTGAGATCTCCGATGCTGGTACCCTTATTAGGCTATATACAAAGTCCTAATAAGCTGCTATGCTGGTTGTGTGAGCCCGTAATAGCTCCTCTCTCAGGTTCCCAGCCATTTTGTTTTTAACTTGATGTTATCCTTGGACAACATGTCTGACTTGACACAGCATTTTTGGAGCGATGCACATAGCTTATTAGCAGTGCTTCAAAACTTTCTGAGATGGCAACGATGTGGAATACTTGCCCTGTAAGTGTAGTTTTCCATATTTATCTGTTGTACTCGTATCCACTTGAGATCGATGAAGTTGAATCTCAGGTACCTCACAAGTATGCTTGAAGAATGGTCATTACGTAGAGTTTGTTAGGCTATTTTGTGAACTAGTGGTAGTCAGACTTTCATGAAGCAAGTGTTTATTGTTGTTAAACAACTGGTCATTTGGTTGGAATGCAGTGCTTTATGCAATAAGAAATTAAATCAAGTGACAGTGAGAAAGTACAATACAAACGACTAAGAGAAAACAGACAGGACGATATACTAGCAAGAAGTTAGAGGTCCACTCAAGGTGAGAATTGCCATGGGTTTCAACCCATGCACAGTCTTTCTTTTGAAGCCATAGTAAAGTCTTCATTGTACATCGCAACCCCACAGATGTAAATCAACATCTAACGCTTCCAGTTAGTTTTTCTACAATTCTCGTACTGGGTCTGTTGTCAATGCATTTTAACTTTTTATTAATTTCCCAAGATGAAACTTTTAGGACAAAAATATTGTTTATTTTTATATGATTTTTAATGAATATAACTAGTTGTTGTTATTTTTATCACCGGAATTTAAACTATTAAAAATTGGCCATATTTGGCAAGTACGACTTGAACAGTTTCTGTTTATTCATCTTCTTTTGTTTGCTTGCTCCCCGCTTGCTCCTCGCTTGCCCATGACACGAAGTACCAAGAATTGCTATATATGCCCGCACAAACATCTGACTATTTTCGGTTGGAGATGCTGGGGATTGTGAAACAAGATACCATTATCCATCCACGACCACGAGTTACTTAGTTTATCTTTGTTCGGCAAAAACTGTGTTATTTCCTGATTTTTGGAGTCATGTTATCATGATGTTTAAGGAATGGATCATGTTAGCTTTCGATGTAACAATGTTGCAGTCTCCATCCTCCGTGTGTGATAGAGAGTTCATAGTTGGATGAACTGTTTAGCTCATAGAACTTTTCTTACGATGTAATCTTAGACTGTTTATATATTCAATGTGATAAATTAAAGTGGTTCATATTTTATGAAACTCAAAACTGATTTTGCTATGCTAGAGTCGGGAACGCTTCTGAATAACTCTTTGAAGAAGCGCTATGTAAATTCCAGAATGGATGAATGAATTGTATGTAATTAACTGCTCAGGTTTTTCTAGCTATAGGTGGGTCCATGGCCCATTCAGCCACTCAGGTTTCTTCTACAGGATGGATGCTGTAACATTCAGTATAACCCAGAACATGGTAATCCTTCTCGCACTATAATATTTCCCCAATTTCTTTCCAGATGTTTGCCGATTCTGATTACATGTCTCATGTCTTTGTGTTGTTTTATTTTAACATCTTTCTCTATATTTGTTACAGGTTACAAAGCTGTGGATATAGGTGGATATCATCGTGGATACAATACAAAAATCATTCAAGCACTCTTAAGGTTATCCGTGACTAACGAACCCGAGACTTTCTCTCTGAGCGAGACTTTAAAATGGTGTTATCAGTTTTGAAGGACAAAGAAGCAGTTTAACCCTACGAGCACCAATGAGCAACAACACGGAAAACATTTCAGCGACCACGGACGACGACGGCCGCAGTCCGTGCGTCCGAGCGTTCGTCGCAAACTTCGAACGTCGCGACTCAAACGCGGGAATCGAGAACCGACCGCCGGTGATGACGAAATCCAAAGTCGCGCTTCTCCGGCAAACCCTGGGAAAAACCTCCGACTCCGCCAAGACCGCGTCGTCGGACTCCGAGTCCGGCTCGAAACTTCACGAAGCCGGCGATTCGGACGACGCCTCCGAACACATCGTCTCCGTCGCTAAGTTGAAGGAAAACCTCCAGAAATCCGCCAGCGAGAAACCGATTGCTCCGTGGGCGTTCGGGGGTGCTGGGCGACCGGTGAAGGAACCGAAGAAGCCGACGCCGAAACATCGTAGCAACACGCCAGCGACAACGGAGATCGAAACGAAATCGTCGAAGGTTGATAATCCACCGAACGCGGGCGACCGTGCTAAACGCCGGTTGAATAGTTCGTTTAAACGGTCGCAGCAGAATCTGATCGAATCGCCCGTTCGAACGGAGAGTCTTGATGAAAGCGTGTTTTTTGGCGATGCCGACACAGCTGTCTCGAACGACGCTAACAATCTCCAGACTAAGTTTAGTCGGTCGACGTCTGGCGACTATCAAACTGGCGAGAAGCAACACCGATCGGCTCCTAAAGTTCTTCCGAAACCGGTGCCCCGAAAGTCGAAAGCGAAAGTGGTTAACGTAGGCCACGACCGAAACCAGTCAGATGACAAGTGTGAGAGAACGGCATATCAGAACAATAACGTGACACTTGACAGCAGTTCTATGGTCACGACGAGCGAAGAACAGGGAAGCAACGGTGCCATGTTTGGAAATTCAACAGCAAACAGCCGAGGTGACACTTCAGAGGTTTTTCATCGAGAAAGTGGCAAGGAATTTTCCGAAGAGCGTGCCAACCATCCTCACGAGGTGCACGAGACTGAAAATACCTCAATGAACGTAACCGGTGAGGAGGTACATAGTAATTCACCCAACAAACCCCATGACATTGATACTGCTCATGCCGAAACTACCAAGGACCATGACGTTCATTGTGCTACTAACTCCAACAAATTATACTCCGATGGTGATGTGGAAACTCGGGATGAAGTCTTAATTCGTACGAAAGATGCTGGTGACACCGTTCCTCCCGTTGCCGCAAGAACTCATATCTCAAGCTCGATCGACGATGAAAATTCCGACGATTGTGGTGAATACGATGTGGACAATGCAACCGTAGCTAAGACATCAACTGCTAAAGGAAATGACGAACGTATACCACCAACATCTTTGTCTGAACATCGTGTAAGTTCTGAATCCATGGAGCAAAACAGCCGTGCTTCAAGCAGTGTTTCGTCGGAACATACGACCGATTTAGTCATAACCGATGACGAATCATCACTAATTGAATCACACACGGATGATTGTAACAGTCATTCAAAAACGGAGGACGAGTCCAATTTAACACCAGGGGAGAACAGGATGGAGTCTCCAGATGTGACGCACCGGACGGATTCAATTTCTCCGGCGCATGATTCTACTCAGCTGCACGATAATCTACCGGAAAATGGGTACGCAATCGAATCAGCCACGGGCGAGTCGGATAAATCCGCTGAGAATTCCCGTTTTCTTGTCTGCATGGGACCTGATTTTATTACCGATATCAAGGAGATGAGCTCGGTGACTGCGGAGGAGGAAGAATATGAGGCACTCGCCGCGGTTGTGTGTTGCAGGATGTGTGAGCAGGACGAGGAAGGCGTCAGCTGGCTTCTTTGTCCGCCAGACACGTACAGGTCAACCATGAACTACGTTGGCTTGTTGTTCAAGGATGACATCCTTGTGGAGATTGGTCAGAGAAAATTCAGTTCGCGGACCGTTGACGAATCATCGTTCATGTCCTCGGACTTGTTGAAGGTCGGTAAGACTTGCGACTTCCGTCTTTGTGGTTATTAGTAATGGTTAAGTCTGATTTTTAAAAATGATTTTAGTCGGTCTTATTTATAATTTAATCGTGTTATTCTTTAGTCGTGATTGTTCAATTGAATTTGATTAAATCGGTCTATGTTGCGTTAGCGTGACGGACGAAAAATGTAGACGCATACTCGCATAGTTAGTTACCACTTCCTTTGCCAAAAAGTCGGTCGTACTGTTTATTCCAGGGTAGGCAATTTTTATTGTCATCTTGGGATTTTTTTACCAACGTTTACCTCAAGTGCAGAATTATATTGCTTGATTTTTTCACCCAAAAGTTTCATAGTATCATTGTTCACCATTTCATTTATTGAAGAAGTGGTTGTTTGACATAGTGAAATAAACTAATTAAAAAGAATTGTAGAAATAAAGCGAACAAGTAAAAAACATAATGAATTAAAATTATCAGCAATTATTGATTTGATTAATCTTTCAAATCTGTAACCCTGGTTAATGTCAATCTCTGTTACATGTGATGCTATAGGTTTAAATACAATTAACCCTATTTTTGCACAACACTTGGCAGTTGAAAATGAGATTTGATTTACTGTGTTCTGAGTGATCATGCATTGTATTAAGGAAAACCTTGGGGCTTAGTAATAATGCACAATTAACCAAATTAGCAAGCCATGCTTTCTCGGTGATTGGCCCTGTCACCTGGAATGGGCCTCCAAGTGGCACTTCGCTATATATTGCCAAGGTATCACTCCACCATGGCCACATCTAGTTTTAAGACCATCCTATTTATCCAAGGTTGGTTCGGGAGCGCTTCAGAGTAGATCGTCTAGAAGGGGTGCTGTATAAGTGCTCGTAATAAATAAATAAATTGACGAATTAACGACGCGAGTTGGGCGAATTGATTTCTTCTTTTCCACATAGTATAAATTACAGCAATTATCATATCTGACTGATTTTCCATAAACATTATAGAGCTCTGCTGCCACGAGGGATTTCTCAGAATGTAAATTGTACATCAATTAATTATTCATGCAGTTCATGTTCTCGATAAAATAAGAAAAGTCTCTCTCTCGATCGTACAGAGGCGGGTTGGAGTGACTGTGAGACTGATGCAGTTGGCCTCGAGCATGAATATTGAACCCTATTTGGTTGACTGGTGGTGGTGGTGGGGTGGGGTGGTAGTGGTGGTGGTGAGTCAGTGATGAATGTCACTCTTGAGTGATTTTGACTGTGGTGCTTTTCAGAGCGTGTAAAATAACTAAAATAACGTGCTCAGTTGAACAGCTGATCTGTTGTGAGGGTTCAGAATTGCAGCTCTGTAAGTTTGATCTTCCCAGGCAGAACAATGCAGCTTCTGTGTTGCTATATTTCACATGCAGACCCACAACGTTGGACAAAGTAAATGAGATAAATGAGGACATGACATCACTTTGACCGACGCTAAACGGAGCAATGGACCTCAGATATTATTATGGCCAAGGACAAAGCATTGTTTTGCGTCATTTGTTCTAATATCTTGTTCTAATATCTTGTTCTAATGTATTTGTCCTAATATTTAATCTAATGCGAGTCTCTGCATACATGTCTTTATCCAATCTTACCACCGACTATCCACTCTTACCACTGACTATCTGACAAGGCCGTAGCTAGGGGGGTGTTTTGGGTGTTTGAACACCCCCCGAAATGGAAAATGTGAAAAATAATATAATGCATTTACGTGCACATGACGTAAAAACCACGAAATAAAACCATGAAAACACCCCCCGAAATATGCGGGATGACTAAAAAAAGGTCATCAGATTTTTAGGAAGGGAAATTGGTGAGTGAAACACCCCCCGAAATCAAATCCTGGCTACGGCCTTGCTATCTGACTATCCACTCTTACCACTGACTATCTGACTATCCACTCTTACCACTGACTCCATGCTTACTGCTGACTATCCATGCTTTCCACTGTGGCTGTCATGTCAAGATGTTGACTGTGATGAGATGCATATTGCATTTGGTGTTCTGCTGTATATATTGATTCGCAAGAAATGTATTGCACTGAATGAGAAGTATTCGATCAATACTATTTTTATTGGTCGCTAACTCGTGATATACTAGCTAGCTACTGCTACATATGATGGTAGTAATAAGACGTGTATACATGCCATGATTTCCCGAGCTCTCAAAGGGGAAGAAAGCATACAGAGAGGAGGCGCAGTTCCTGAAGCAGGCCCTCAGAGACCATGGTTAGGAAGTATTGTATTGTATTTTATATGGTCATTTATAGAGCGCTTCTCCCAGCAGACACCTAAACAGAAGTGCTCCCAGCGCGATCGGCCCTGAGAGAAAAGGCAGCTGTTTTGAGGCGAAGGAAAGATGAGGAGAGAATAACAGAGTAAGGTGGAGTGAACCGAAGGTGGAAGCCCATTCCATCGGGAGGTACCTATGCAGGTAAAGGAAGTGGTAGCGGCTTCATTTTCCCAGTCAGCTGATCTTCCCACTGGCGTTGCCTATGGGGCACAAGTCAAGCCAAAGTCTTGAGAAAGATTTCTGCTCTGATGAGGATTTGAACGAGAGATGTTCAGAACGACAACGAATAACAAACAGAGTTAAATGTCCTTTTTTTCAACGAGAAAAAACCGGAAAACGAATTGGAATTGGACTTTGTCGCATCTTGTACTACAGTTTAAAATTAAAAACCTTGTGTACGCAATTTTTATTTTAATCAGCGAGCAAATGACACAACTTGTTAGTATTAAAACACTGCGTTAAACGGTTAAATAGTGTGACCTGAATTCTCTCCGTCCTTGAAAGTACAGAGACTTTAGGAAAATAGGTTTAAAAAATTATCGATAATGAATATTACAGACAGTAAATAAACAAATGTGATCACGTAAAAAATCTAAAAAACGGGGGGAAATGACACGAAAAATATAAGACGAAAAAACGTGAATTTTCTGAGAAAAATAAAAAGCGAAAACTGCTGTTTTTTACAACCATGATTTGAAACCCTCACCCATCAAACTGGACTGATGCCCTCATTGGATGCACTGAAAGTGTTTGAGTTAAGTGGTCGTTTCAGAAGTACTTGTTAAACTCCGTTGTTACAATATCACACGGTTAAAGTACATCCTCCTATTAGGGCTGTATATGTCGGATAGAAGATCGAGGTCTACATGAGAGCTTATTATGTGGTGTTGTGCTATTGCCCGGATCATAACAGGCTTACAGATTGGACTTAGTTCGTTTCGAAATACATGCGTAGTTAAATTTGACTCGGCCTAGATTCGAAATGTGAAGGAACCGAAACTAAGAATAGAAATTGAATATATCTTTGTGTGTGTGTACGTGTTTGCATGTGTGTGTGTTTATATGTGGCTGTGCTTGTAGAATGTAGATGTCTGTGTGTACGTGTGTGCATTTGTATGTGTATGTTTTTTGTATGTGTATGTTTTTTGTATGTGTGTGTGACTGTATGTTTGTATGTATGTGTGTGTGCTTGTAGGTGTGTGTGCGTTTGTATGTGTATGTTTTTTTGTTGTGTGTGTTGTATATGTGTTTGTAGGTTTGTGTGCTAACTGTGCTTGTATGTTGGTGTGCTTGTAGGTGTATGTGTGTTTGTATGTGTGAGTTTTTGTATGTGGGTGTGTATGTATACATATGTCTGACATTATATGTATTCACTTGCACTTTTCTTCTCTAACCTTCACATGACCTCCACCCCCCCCCTGCCACATGGTCGCTCATTGCAATACCAACCAAGGCCACATGATCTCACCCTTAGTACATAGAGTTGATGTTTTTGCCCAAAGAAATTTCATGATGAGGATGTTTTAGGACTGCGCAATTGTTTCCATTATTTCTTTCTTCTGTGAGCTACTGCTTGTTTTCTGGTTGTCTAATAAAATATTTTCTTACTTACTTACTTTGCAGGAGGCGCTTTTAGACAAGGCAACAAAGAAATTAGAATGTTTGAAGCTTCAGAAACAAAGACTTGAGGCTGCGACTGCAAGGCATATTGAATTGGAAGAACTGGTATGTAAATGACGTGTGTGATTCTGTGGTTTCATGTTTGGAAGTTAATGCAATTTATTGGAAAAATCTGATTAAATTATTCGATGAAATTACCAGTGACACACTTCAGATACGTTTGTGTTTCCATTGTCCTAAGAACTTCATTCAGGCCGTTCTTTATGTTCTAGCACACATAATTATAGATGCACCATGTTCTGATTCACCTATAAGGTCTGAAATGCAATGTGTTTTGATGCAGGTGTAACTTTTTCCAATGCATATGTGACCGTGCATGAGAAAACCCTCCCAAAGTCGGAAATTCCATAAAATGAGTTTAAGTTGGTTTTAAATAGTACAGATATAGTTGATCAAATTGGTGAAAACCGTATATTTGCATCTTTTGAAATGAAATTTTTATGATTTTTAGCATCTTGTGAAATCGTTTTAAGGAGAAATCGCCAGTTGAAAATTACATCCATTACATGAACCACACAAAAGTCAATAGATTTTTCATCAGAATTTAGTAATATGTTATAAACTTAAAATTTTCTGCTCTTTCCAATGGTGCCAACGGTTTTTCTTGGAAAATTAAATTGAAGGAATGGCACAGATTTAAATAGGAGTCTCCGCACAGTAGCGTGCATTTCGTTGAGAACTGGGAGTAGACCTTTCCGCTCGATTTACTCGGTTTCAATATTTTCGACTTTGGCCGGGTTTTCTCATGCACGGTCACATATTGGGATTTGGGATGCAACATGTTCTAATGTTCGAAGGATGATGTGCGTTCCAATAAACTTTAGAATCTTAAAGTGTTCTAATGCACATTGGGGTGCAACATTTTCAAATGCACATAGGAATTAACATGTTCTAATTATGCATATTGGGATGCAACATTTTCAAAATGCACATAGGAATTAACATGTTCTAATTATGCATATTGGGATGCAACATTTTCAAATGCACATAGGAATTAACATGTTCTAATGCACATTGGGATGCAAAGTGTTCTGCTGCACTTAGAGTTGCAACATGCTCTAATGCACTTGATGACGCCATATGTTCTAATGCACAAAATATCACGTGGGGATATAACGGACAAATGCAGGCTCTTCCGATGTACACACTACACAGGCATGACGTTAATTTGAAGTTCTTTTACTTTTTCTTTTTATTCAGACTTCCTGTTAAACAGCTACTGATTGCTGCGATATTTTCAAAAATCTTGCCACTGATGCGACGGTTGTTTTGTTTTCAGTCGTGAAGGAGTTTTGATTGACCATTGTTATGAGGATTTCTGATTTTTATTGTTTAAATCTCCTGTCAACACCGACTGGTTTATTCTGACATTTGTCATCGGCGTTCATTCTTACATTTCTCGACTTCGTAGTTTACTGACTTTGCACATGTCGCATTACCTAAAATATACAACTACGTATTAAAATTCTGAATGACTTTCAGATTTGACAGGGTCTTCCCAAATCTATCTTTTAAGAGTTCGTGTTGAAGATCAGTAGCTTCAACTGAAGTTTAGTTAGAATTTTCAGGTGTATGATTATTCTAATGGCGAACGTATTAAATTACCCATAAACTACCAGTCTTGAACGAAGATACCTACTTGTGATGCAAAATAATAAAGAAATAAAGGTGTCTAACTAGCGCCTATAAGTATAGTTAGATTTAACATTCAACAACAACTTGTGGTGAGGGGCTGTTACAGTAGTTCCCAGCTTCCTGAATATACGCGTGTGAACATAGTCATCTTTCTTTTGAATATGCCTCGAAATTTTTTTCGTGATGTCTTAAGTAAGTAAGTAAGTGGATATATCCTCTATTTGCCGTTCCCGCCCACTTTAAACCCTGTAGCTAAATATAACTGAAAATGCATCTGTTGTTGAAACTACTTTTAGACAAATCTGATTTGACGAAAGGCATGTCATTTCTAAAGTCTTTCTTTTGAATTTGGCGATGTCAGCTCGGTGTTGTCCCAGACTACCTGCAAGAGCTGTTCGTTCCATTCGCACGAACTGCAGAATCGAACATTTTCCGTGGTGGGCCGGTGGTTTTCAATGAACTCCCACAGGAACTCTGTCTACTACCTGGGACTCTATTACTGAAGCAATTTTTATACAACTCAAAAACTTTTTTTAGTGCTAGAGTCGTGAGTACCTCCGAGTAGTCCGCTTCAAGAGGTGCTATATAAATTATTTAATGAATGAAATAATAAAATTACGAGAAATAATTTATAATTAATGATTTGTAATGCATCATTTTCTAAAGTGACTTTACGTTGTTTGTTTTCCTTTCAAGGTGGATGCTGCGGTGAAGGAAAACGTTGACTCTCGCCAGTACAACAAGTATCGCTCAACTCTGGAAGAGTTCGACCAAGTGACTCACCTTCTGCTCATGCTTTCGAGTCGTCTGGCGAGCACGGACAATTCGCTTGATCAGATTTCGTTCTCCGATCAAGAACAACAGAAGGTGAGGGGGCTGTTCATATAGAACGCACACAGCTGGGCTGTTTTTAAGAAATTTTAGAACTGCGCAACCCCTTCTTTCCTTTCCCATTCTCCATGGTAAATTACTTCCAATTGGAGGAAATTAACTTTCTTGCTAGTTTTGACTGTACAGAAGTGCTTCTACAACTGCACAAATCCGTTTAGAACCGCATTTTGTGTGCAACTGCACGTTAGAAAAGGCCCTGGCATGCAGGGAGGGTAGGGGTATGTTATATGTGGATGGGTACTAAAGCGTGCAGTCTCAAGTGCACGTACAAACAAACAATTATTCATGTTTATCCCTTCTCAGAAACTTCTCCCAGACTAATCTGTCTAAAATTCTTGCCAGCTTTCTGTCACCCAACATGCTGAGCGTTGAGGCGACATTGAAGGCTGGTCATTGTGCTAATGTGCTTCTTCCCACCGAGGGTCCATAAGCTTGTGTCCTCATCCTCACAGCGTCAAACTTCCGAGAAAGGACATCAGAAATTGAATTATTTTCCAAGTACTACAGGTCTACACACACACTCGACCATGGATCCTCTGTCTGACAAAGACTGATGGAATTATTTCTCTTTAACATATATCCTTCTTGCTTGTGGCTGCCTGCAAGTTGTAGGCAAGAGCTCACAATGAACTAATTATAGGATTACAATTACAATAGGCTGTAGTTAGCAACACAAATGACAGGGAAAAAGAAGGATTGGAGTGTCAATTTTTAAAATTTATCCATTCAACGAACCTACTGTTTAAATTATCTTTGTACGTTTTCAGGTTCAGCTGATCTCCAAGCGAGATAATCTCATAGAAAAGTTTGACGAAGCCCGATCGATAAAGGAGAGCAGCGAAACTCGCCGAAAACAATTGGCCGACCACCTTCAGCAGCGTCTGAAAGCGAGCGAATATTTTGACTATCAGCAACTTGTGAAGACTAAATGCCAGTTGAAAATTACGAGGCACTCTCTTGAAGACCGCGTTTCACTCTCCGAGGAGCAGATAAAAATCCTGGTGGCGATTATTGAAAGGAACACGAGCGCTCGGTATTGCTGATCTGTGATGCAAACGTTTCGGTTTATTCTACGGACATCGTTGCTCTCGTGTCGGAAGATTTGTGATCATGCAAAGTTCCAGCAATGACAGGGTTCATGTTTCAGGGTTCCTACAACATGTTTTAGGTTCCTACAACATGTTTTAGGTTCCTACAACATGTTTTAGGTTCCTACAACATGTTTTAGGTTCCTACAACATGTTTTAGGTTCCTACAGCAAGGCATAGTAGTTAGGTCAGTGACTGCGATAGGGTTCTGTGTAAATGTGCCGACGTTGTTCGATTTGGTTACTTACGTAAAAGTCTTACTGACGAGTTGTAGATATTTGGATATTTATCGCTGGCATGATAATAATATGGTATGTGAATCTTTTTGTGTATTGTGTTCGGCTCCCATTGTCTTGCGCTTCTTTGGGTTTATGGCTGCACTGGTCCTAGCGAATCGGATACTAAGAGCTGCTTGTGTGATAAAGGTTGCTGTTGGCACTTACATTGGTAGGTAAAAACCCAGGAGTAAAGCAGAAACAGTCGCAATTGTGCAGAGATATAAATGGACTGATGTATGCATAGATTTAGAGAAACATATTGAATTTAACGGCTGTACCGTAAAAATAATTTGCACAGATTGCTTTTATAAAGCGTAGGTGGCAGTTTGGTAGAGCAAGCGGTACGGTAGATCAATATTCTACAAACTGCTAGTTTAGAGCAATACATGCATGATGCAGTGGCTTAGTTTTGTGAAAGATGACATCCATCAAAATAATTGAAGCCACAGACATTGTACGCTGAGCTTTTTTCTAGAGAGAAAGCCTTGGGCATAAAAACAGCATAGAGATATAGCCAGCTTTTCAGAAGGTTATCAAGTGTTGCTTGTTGTATTTGCTAGCTTCTTCAACTCTTATTTTGTACATTAGCAGTTAAAGTGCTGTGTAAATTTTCATGCACATGGATTACCTGGTGCATAGATTTTCTAAAGATGCATTTTGCCCTTTGTAAGTATCATCTTGCATCATTACCATTGAAAGCAGTGGCACTTTGCAGCCTTCAACTCTGCTAGAAACTTTAAAATTTTTCTGACCGTTCAATGCTTTCATGCTTCAAGGGTTGCTGTGCGAAAAAATAAACTACTGGTACAGTGTTGATTTGCGAGAATAACATTGTTGACACACCACAATCATCTTAAACTTGCTTCGACACGATGCAAAATCTGTGGGAGTTCTAAGTTGTAAGTAGAAAACTATTTGGCCCAGTTTTTGTTTCAATGACTTATTTTATTAAAGAATTTCTCCAGCTATTTGGTTCTCAATGTCAGAAAGCTAAAGCAGCAATAGTTTAACGTACGCATGAGTACTTGTTAAAGCGCCCCTCTAAGATTTCTTCTCAGAGGCGCTCCCGACTACAGTGCGGACACTGAATCGGAGTTTTACGCCGAAGCGCTGAGCAATTTCGAGTGATGGACTTGCTCAGAGTCCTACGTGGTGGCTTGAGGTGGATTCGAACTCGCAACCTTCAGGCTCCAAGGCACCAAACATATACCCCTACACCACCGCACTGCATAATGATATTGTGTTACAACTCAACTGTGGAAAACAATTGGAGACGCCGTTAAATTGTTAATGATTAAGGTTCACACCAGGCATAATAATAGTATGTGTTTATCCTGTGCTTTATATATACTGACTAAGATGCTACTTGAAGATTTTTAAGTAACTTCTACTCGTGTATAGTTGCTGCAGCTGTATGTGTAGTATTTAAAATGTGTCTGAATAAAGTGTAATGAAGATTTCGAATATTTTATCATTTTAAAACTTACTCTTGATGTCATTTGTCCATAGCCGAGTCTTTAAAATCCATAATTAATTATATGCAGGTGGGCAATGTTATATGTTTCCCAAATGTTTCCTAATATGAACCAGTAGCGCTTCACAGTACCGTTGCCATGTTGCACTGGATATCAGTAATTGTAGTGAGGGATTTGCCTGTGGAGATTTGAAACATAATATCTAATACTAAAGACAAAGTTTGAAGTAGGGCAACGTCTATGTTTAGGTGTGACACGGATACACACATTTTCACGATTCCTTTAAATGTTGATTCCTTGCATTTTAGCAATGACAATTTATATTTGTGTATCTGTGTGCTTTCTGGGCTACTCTGGACTTTTTGAGTAGCACCCAGGTTTCAATTTTAAGTTCCTTACAAATGTGCTGTTATCTGGTTTGCAATGTGCTGTAATCATGTGTAAAGCCTAGCTTGATCTGGTTCACAATGTGCTGAAATCATGTGTAATGCCTAGCTAGCTCTGGTTTATAATATGCTGTATTAATAAATCATGTGTAAGGCCTAGCTAGCTCTGGTTTACAATGTGCTGTAATCATGTGCTGTGATGCCTAGCTAACTCCAGTTACAAATGTGCTGTAATCATGTGTAAAGCCTAGCTAACTCCGGTTTACAATGTGCTGTAATCATGTGTAATGCCTAGCTAGCTCCGGTTTACAATGTGCTGCAATCATGTGCCATGATGCCTAGCTAGCTCTGGTTTACAATGTACTGTAATCATGTGTGATGCTTAGCTAGATCTGGTTTACAATGTGCTGAAATCATGTGTAAGGCCTAGCTAGCTCCAGTTTACAATGTGCTGTAATCATACTGTGAAGCTGCTCAGCCTCATTCTACTCATCATTTCTGATGTTAATTGTTAGCTCTAGTTTACAATGTGCTGTACTCATGTGTGATGCTTAGCTGGCTCTGGCTTCCCATCAGTGTATTGAAGAGTGCAGTTTTTAAAGAGGCTGGATATTCAGAGTTCAAAAACAGACTTTTGCCCATGCACAAACCTGACCCAAATGTGAATTTACCAGTTCTTGTAATGTTCTGTTGGCTTTGGTTATGTGAGTGCTGCAACGAGACATGCTTGAGTATCATGACAGAAATTACTGCTTGTAGTCGGTGACATCTGAACTGATTTATTGAAAATGTTTGGTTACTTTTGCAGCGTTCAAGCATTTGGTAAATTGTAGATTATTATTTTTTACTCTTGTTGATATTTTGTCTAAATGGTGATGCACCTCATTCTACTCATCATTTCTGATTGTTGATTGTTTTGGTGCAGTGAACAGTTTGTCCATCAGTTGTGTGGAAGTCAATAGCTGACAGGTGTGTGTGCAAATAGTGATGGGAACCAATGGGTCACGTTGCTCCAGTGCAGTGGTTCCCAACCTTTTTTTAACTTTAGGGCCACTTTTTCTTAGTTGAAGGACACGAGGACCACTTTTTCTTAGTTGAAGGACATCAGGGGCCACAAGGCTAAGATTTAATTAACTAAAGGCATATAAAATTGTTATAATTGAATAAAAAAAAGAATGTTTTCATGCGATTTATTAACGTCCAAATAAAATAATTTAAATAATAATAATAATATCTTTTCTTGAATTAAACGCCTGCAAGACGCACTGCGCTTTACATTTACAAGTTATGCAGTAATATTATTTAAACTTAACTACTAACTGAACAGACAGCTTTGTAATGACACGGCGCTAATAGCAGCCTACAAAGCAAATCCGCCCAACGGGGGCTCGAACTCACTACCTCTCGCACTCTACGCCAGCGTGTTATCCATTGCGCTACCGAGCCTCCCCCCATGTAATAGAAAAGAATTATATATTCTATCATGTCATTTTTACATATATTTTTCTTAATTCAGTGAGATCCTGCTGTCCATTTTTGTAGGCCAGGCAGGCCACTTTTGGCCCGCGGGCCATGGGTTGGGAACCGCTGCTCCAGTGTAATCCGTTTGTCATCTGAGAATTACCTCGGCATATCTCCATTTTTGAAAAAAAGGTCGAGAAGACAAAGTATCAATCATTTGTTTTTGGCTTCAAGTGGCTTGTGTCCGGTTACTTAATCTGAACATTTACAGGAAGTAAGTGATCTGGGTATCTGTTAGTTGTTGCCAGTGTTTTAGTCGTTTCACATAGCTAAGTAACTGGCATGATGTTTGGGACCTGGTCTTGACATAATATATTTTTTCAAAACTCGAGTGAAGAGTTGTATTAATTATGTTCCGTTATTTTTGAATGCATCTATTTAGATGTGTGATCATTTTAGTTCGGCGGTTTCATATGCGGCATAATTAGATATTTTCCAGCCTTCGTGTATGCTTATAGGTAATCTGTAAATTTGTACGGCTGTTCCAGATATTTTGTCAGCTAAATACTGGCTACGTGGTTCGTAACGACCAAACCATAGAAATGAGTCTCCAGTTTTCATACGAATTGCCTATTTATTTTTTCTCGGATATTTCCTTTCTTGTTTTTGGGCATGCGACATTTCACCAAAGCGTTGTTCGTTATTTTGGTCTTTATTTATAAAACGAAGTTGCGCCGTATTTGCCAGCGTGGCTCAACTCATCTTCAAGACTTCGATAATCAGGGGCCTCGTAGTTTTCGTCGTGCTTCTGTGACTTGTCTCGTGATCCAAAAATATGCTGATCCAACTGTAGGTCAGGACTTGATTTTGTTCCTCATTGTAATCAGTTATATCAAGATTTCCACAGTGCCTGTTGCTTCAAGGTATATGTACTTAGTACTACTTACTCATCTGTTGATATTACGAGGTGAACGCTTTGTTCTGAGTCTTGTTTTAAAATAATTAATTACGTATTATTTATCTATTTCTTCATTTCTATAGCACCTCTTCAAGTTCACTACTCGGAGGCCCTCATGACTCCAGCGCATACACTGCATCGGAGTTTCACGCCGAAGCGCACGAGCAATTGCATGTGAAGGACTTGCACAAGGTCCCTATATACGCAGCGGCTTGAGGGTGGATTCTAACCTGGAACCTTCACGACGCAAAACCCACCACTGCACCACAATTTGTATACATATGTATTATATTGTCTGTATATGCACTTGTTATAGCGCCCCTTCAAGCTACCTACTCAGATTCGCTCCCGACTACACAGCGAACACTGCATCGGAGTTTCACGCCGAAGCGCTGAGCAATTGCGAGTGAAGGACTTGCCCAAGATCCCTACGCGGCGACTTGAGGTGGATTCGAACCTGCAACCCTTCGGCTGCAAGGCAATGAACATGCCCACTGCACCACCGCACCCCACAATTGTGTTGTGTATGACCATTTATGAAGCGACTCTTAGGAATTAGTCTTTCAGAAGCACTCCCAGTACAATCGACCCTGAGAGAAAAGGCAGGGCTGTTTTTAAAGAATTTAAAGAATTTTCACAACTGCACAACCCCTTCCTTCCCTTCCCATCCTCCATGGTAAATTACTTCCAATCGGATGACAATGACCTCTTTTGCTAGTTTTAACTGCACAAAACTTGTGACAGAAGGGCTTCTACAGCTGCACAAATCCATTTAGAACTGCACATTTTGTGTACAACTGCTCGTTCAAAAAAGCCCTGAGAAAAGGGAGGACTTAAGGCGAGAGAAAGATGAGGAAAGACTACCAGAGAGAACTAATGGTGGAAATACATTCCATAGACAGGGACCTATTGAGGCAACGCATCTGAATTGATCCATGGCGGTCCTGAGTGGTGAACAGAAAAACGGTCGAGCCGATCAGAGGATCTAGAAGGACGCAGCGAACTGGCAGAGAGGACGAAACATTACATCACAAATAAGCTGGTGTCCATGACGTGGCTTTTGTGGGTGCTGAGAAATTCTCGAAGATTTACATTACATTACAAAGATACTTCAGATGCCGGTGACACGTGGACATAATAATATGCTCGTAAGAAGTCATCGTCCGCTCGTCCAATACTGCCCACAAGGAAAAGCATCTGCATGCTTAGGCTAACGGCGTTGTGTGAAACGAAGGTGATTAGCAGCGGTACCCTTCTTTCTTGAATCGTTGGACTGGCACCATCGCAGTTAGGATGATGCGCCTGGAGCATCGACCGCCCTCTTATAGCCTAACTATTATTGAGCGAGCATCCCAAGTTCAGTTGCTTATTGATATTAAGCAACTGAAAGGAACTGGAGTCGAGGTGAGGACGACAGGAGAGGCGAGAACCTTCCGGGCGGGGGTGGGAACTGTGGAACCACTCTGAGTGAACTTACTTCTGCGACGGGAGTTATTATGTTAACCTGTAGGCCTAGTCTAATGGCGACCGTCATAGCTGACCTTTATTAAAGGACCCTCACAACGCCGAGTTACGAATTGTATGTAAAAACCATTTTGAATGATGCTCTATGCGCCGAAAATTTGCATGACATTCTAGCGGCTCGGGTCTCCTCTATCGATTTAGATCTTGGAATTCTACCGACTTGGAACGCCATAATGTAGCCTACGTTGGCCTAAGCAGGCTACATAGCCTACGTGCGCAGTGCGCGTACGAACATACGTACGGTCGTATGTAGTAACTATCGACTTGGAACCGTATATACGCAGTGGCGTAGACAAGGGGGTTTCGGTGGTTACCCATCCCCCATTGGCTCAGGAAAAAGTTTTTTAAAAGGTTATTTATCCACTTTAATAAGAAAAAGAAAAAATTGTTTGCAGTAACAATTGTTTTTCTTAGGCTACTTTATTCCCTGTGTTACTTTATTGCCTTTTTTATTTACTGTAATACTGTTGGGTTGGTGTCAGGAAGGGCATCCAGCCAGGCCATAAAACCCCCCCAAACCCCTATCAAAATTTCTGGCTACGCCACTGTATATACGTAGGCCTACGTAAGTACAAAAGTAGGCTACGTACGAAGACACATTTCATACGTAGGCCTACCTAGGAACTTTCGATTTGGTACCCTATATGTAGTATATGCGTACATACGAACGTACGCACAAAGGCAAGTAGGCCTACGTATGAACATACGTACGTATAGGCTTATAATTATAGGCTACGCAGTGGCAACTCCAGCAACTTGGACTCTAACGACTTTTGTATTTTGTCAGGACTCTGTCGACTTCATACCACGTCACCTTTGAGCTTATCCTTCTTGGATATTTTACGACTTGGATCTTTAGCAACTTGAACACCGTAGGCCTACGTGGACTTGTAGGCCTAGGCCTATCTCTATCGACCTGAAGGTCTGAGCTACACTTGGAACTCTATTGCACATGGAAATCTTACGACTTGGAACTCTAACAACCTGGAATTCTTTCGTCTTGGATGAATTTGTTCTATCTACTTTTGTACTTACCTGCTTAAAGTTGAGGATCACTTTGGCACTAGTTCCTTTTTCGATAGTATGTCCTCCTATAATCTTCTCCCGACCATAACCAGACCCACAAGAATTACCACTCATTCGTCAACGCTAATTGACAACATTTTCACAAATGCTTGGTCTAATATTATTGAATCTAAGATTGTTGTATCTGATATCTCTGACCATTTGCCTGTCTTAACCTACTTTGATTTTGAAATGCCTAGTTCTAGGAACTCCTCATTTGAGGAATCCCGAATTATTAACGAAGAAGGAAGGGCTAATTTTAGCAATTATCTTTCTGAAGCAGACTGGACTCCTGTTTTTGAAACCTGTCGCTTGAAAGATGCTAACAAAGCATATGACTTGTTTATGAAAGAATATAAAAGAAACTATGATAAGGCGTTTCCAATAAAAACTAATATAAATAAAGGAAAACCCATGCTTAAACAACCCTGGATATGACTCCTGGACTTCTCAAATCTAGTAAGAAATAAGCTAAACTTCATTTAAAATATGTAAAGGTCCCTACCCTTGCCAATAAAAATAAGTTTGTTTCATACAGGAATAAATTTAAAACAATTAGAACGAAGGCTGAAAAGCATTACTATGCTGTTGAATTTACCAAGCATGTTAATAATTTAAAGAAAACTTGGACCCTCATTCGAAGTATAATTAAAATGGATGAACAACATATTAAAATTGAAGCACTAAAAATCAATGGAATAAGAAATGATGACCCTAAAGTGATGGCTAATACTTTTAATAATCTCTTCTCCGACATTGCTCATACTCTTGCCAAACAAATTCCTGCTCCTAAATCTCCTTTTAACAAATACCTTGACCCGCCACTTCCTTATTCTTTTGGCTTGGTTCCTACTTCACCCGAGGAAATAACAAATTTGAGCCACTTGATCCACGACAGTCACAGCCGTGGCGTTGATGATATCGACCCCCATATTGCTAATTCTTACATTTCTCAAATCGCAACTCAACTAGCTGAAATAATTAATTGCTCCCTCAATACTGGAGTTGTACCTGATGCTATAAAAATTGCAAAAATAGTCCCTATTTTTAAAAAGGGTGACAGGGAGAACCCTTCTAACTATAGGCCCATATCCATTCTTCCTTTTTTTGCCAAGTATTTTGAAAAAATAATGCATGATAGGCTCAATAAATATGTAGAAAAATCTCATATTATTTTTCCATACCAATATGGCTTTCAATCTGGTCGATCTACTTTTATGCCTTTAATTGATATGTATGATAAAATTTCTAAGGCCTTTGAAAACAATGAATATTCTATTGGTATCTTCTTCGATTTAGCAAAGGCCTTCGATACCGTGAATCATGAGATCCTATTAAAAAATTAGCTAATTATGGCATCAGAGGCATCCAATTAGCTTGGTTTGCCAGTTATCTCGAAAGACGTCTCCAGTGTGTTTCCTGCAATGGAGCTCTCTCAGACTTTAGAGTAGTTAGATATGGTGTGCCCCAAGGTTCTAATCTCGGACCCTTGCTTTTTCTTCTATACATTAATGACTTGCCTAATATATCTCCTACTCTTTCATTCATCTTGTTTGCTGATGATACAAATGTCTTCCATTCACATAAATCCTACCAGAGTCTAATACAAACAGTAAACAATGAGCTTGTCTTCATAGCCGAATGGTTCTCTGCTAATAGACTCTCCTTAAACATAGATAAAACTAACTTTATGCTCTTTCGAACTAATAAAAAGATGTGCCCCCTGAATGAATTGCAACTGTCTATCAATGATACCTCCATAACGCAGGTTAGCTCCACTAAATTTCTTGGTGTGTACATAGATCAACACCTCACATGGAATGATCATATTAAATATATCTCTGCCAAGGTTGCAAAAAGTGTTGGTATCCTTCGTCGAACTTCCCATATACTCCCCCCCACTATCCGTGTTAAATTGTACTACTCATTAATATATCCTTATCTCTCATACTGTAATTTAGTTTGGGCATCTACATATAAATCCAGACTCAATAAATTAGTACTTCTCCAAAAACGTGCAATACGTATCATAGCTGGAGTTAAGCCTTTTATTCACTCTAGTCCTTTATTTCAATCATTTAATTTATTAAAGTTTCACCAAATAATGACTTTCCAGATAGGAGTCTTTATGTATCGGTTCACCCATGATCTTCTTCCCCTTAACTTTGCAGGGTATTTCCAAAAAGGATCTGAAATACACTGCTATTCCACCAGGAACTCCTCTCATTATCGAGCCATATCCGCTCGTTTAAACTCAAGAAGATTCCATATTAAATATACTGGACCAGGTATATGGAACTCGTTTCCTAATCATGTTCAACAAGCTTCCAGTTTACAAAGAGCAAAAACATTACTGCGCAACTACTTGGTTAATGACTGCAACGATATTTAACCTTGTAGGCACTGATTTTATTTTATTATTTTGTTGTGTTTGTTTTGCGTTCTTTAGTTAAGTTTTCTGCATTAATTGTCATCTCATGCTGTTCTTTTAGCCTATTGTTCAATTCATTATGTCAACCGTCTAGCCATCTGTTAAAATTGCATATGTAATTAGGTGTCCCTGTTAGCGGGATATTCATCCCTTAGGGCCTTCCTTGTTGCCATCCGATTATGTGAAGCATGTTATACTATGTCTATTGTGTATGTTGATGGTTGGTTACAATAAATGAATTGAATTGAATTGAATTGAATTGAATATATATGTAAACATAGATAGGGCCTACACAAATACACACTTGCGCATGTACACAAACGCAGACATATGACACAAACGCATAATCATGCATAGGCCTATAATTATACATATGCCACATGCATGCATTCTTAAGTACACATGAACATGCACACTTTCGTATGTTATGCTTGCATGCGTAAATAGTACCGGTACGCACCTAGCCTATAGCCTACATGTAGTCTACCTACTTCCTACTTGGCTACATATAGGCCTACACGACACACGTGCATAAATGCATGCATACGTAGCGTATACATACGTAATATTCATGCAGTGTAGGCCTATGCTTATACATGCCTATACACTCTTGCGAGCATGCTTATGGTGTGCGTGTGTGTGCGGGTGTGTGCGTGCGTGTGTGCGCAGTGGGTAGAACAGTTCCATCAATGTTCCGTGCGTTCAAGGCGACTGTAGTGTTTCTTAGGCCATTAATCGCCGTAGGCTTATTATACAATTGTAGGCCTATAGGCGTAGGCCTAGTGTTGTTAAACGGTAACGGTCGTCATGGACGTTAAACAGACCACATGACCTCTTAGCATTGGCGGCATCGATCCGTGGCCACCACCGTTTCAAGGGCGCGCCTTTCTTAGCTGATAGGCCGACGACCTTGAAGGCTTAAAGCTAGGCTAACAAGGATTTTATGGGTATTTTCTGGCAACACGGGGACAGGCCTTCTAGTGTGTCTACAAAGGCTGTCATGGTGAAAGCCAGTTTGCATTGTTTACGGCCGGCGTATAGGCCTACAGTCCTGGCCTGCATACGCTTTTTGGCCTAAGCACACACATAATTATATACAATACAATACAAAAATGCAATGCCAGCATGTAATTTGACATCGACGTTCTTACGTTGGTTAGAAGCAGGGCTGAAAGTGAGCCGGGTCTGTCCCGGTCTCAGACCCGGCATTCATTTTTCTGGCACTTGAACAAACAATGATATCTAGCACCCTCTGGCCTAAAGAGACCCGGCAATTTTTTGACCCGGTAATTTTTTGAAATCACTTTCAGCCCTGGTTAGAAGTGCACACACGCTACGACGGCGTAGCTGTAATTATATTGCAGAGTAATTATGATTATGTAATGTAGCCTATGTGTGCATGAGCGCTTGTTACAGCGGTCCTTTAAAATCCTACTCCGCAGAGTCGCTCCTGGCTACAGCGCGGACACTGAATCCGAGGTTCACTCCGAAGCAAGGGCGGATCCAGGAATTTTTGAAGGGGGGGGGCCAAAAAATTGTTGGGCTGGGGTCGGAAATTTTTTCGTTGATCTTTCGCCGAAAAATCTGATGAACTTTTTTAGTCGTTTTTGGGCGAAACCAGAGTTTAATTTAGCCCCCACCTCTGGGTGGGATTGAGGTTTCCGGAGGGGTAGATAATTGACCGTGTCTGAAGACAATCATGAGGCGCGCAGCGCCGAGAGTGGTAGGGGAGGGGTGTGGGGAGGGGATTGGCCCCTCCCCACCAGAAACTTTTTGAATTTTCACATTGCAATGGTAGCATTTTAAGCTGTTATCTTAACAAAATAGCTGTACTTTTCAGTGCTTATAAGAGTGCCATAAGGTCTCAATAAATATAGACTTTACTTAAAAACTTCTTTCCTGACAACTAGATGTTCTTTTTTAAGTAATCCGCCGAAAATCTTCAAAAAGGGTGTTTAATTTCGCATCCGAAAAAACTGATGACATGTTGTAGTCATCGCTGCGAAATTTTCAAAAAGGGGTTTAATTTTTCGTCTAAAAAGTGTGATGACTTTTTAGTCTTCCGTGCGAAATTTTCAAAAAAGGTGTTCAATTTAGCAACCCAAAAAACTGATGACTTTTGTAGTCATCCGTGCGAAATCTTAAAAAAGGTGTTTAATTTTTCGTCTAAAAAGAGTGATGACTTTTTAGTCTTCCGTGCGAAATCTTCAAAAAAGGTGTTCAATTTAGCATCCCAAAAAACTGATGACTTTTGTAGTCAACCGTGCGAAATCTTAAAAAAGGTGTTTAATTTTTCGTCTAAAAAGAGTGATGACTTTTTAGTCTTCCGTGCGAAATTTTCAAAAAAAGGTGTTCAATTTAGCATCCCAAAAAACTGATGACTTTTTGTAGTCAGCCGTGCGAAATCTTAAAAAAGGTGTTTAATTTTTCGTCTAAAAAGAGTGATGACTTTTTAGTCTTCCGTGCGAAATCTTCAAAAAAAAGTGTTCAATTTAGCATCCCAAAAAACTGATGACTTTTGTAGTCATCCGTGTGAAATCCTTAAAAAAGGTGTTAAATTTTTCGTCTGAAAAGAGCGATGACTTTTTATTCTTCCGTGCGAAATTTATAAAACGGTGTTCAATTTCGCTTCCCAAAAACTTATGAATTTTTAGTGAACCGTCAGAAATCTTCAAAAATGTGTTCAATTTTCCTTCTAAAAAACTGATGACTTTTTAAGACTAGAATAAATAAAATACTTCCCACTACTGAATGAAATATAGTAAGATACAAATAAAAACAAGGAGTAAACATGTGTTACCATTCACCGCATTTTCTTGCACATATAGACTAAATTCAAAACTTAACATGTTTCGCCCTGAATTTTTTTTGGCATCTGCAAAAAATAAATTACATCCCAAACACTGTTGTTAGCGTTAACTTGATTTGTAATTAATGGTTAGTTGTACTTAGTTATAATTGTGTTTATTGGTGTTAATGTTTTTACAATGTACTACGAATATATACACGAATAACATACATTGCATGCCATAAATCATAGTTGGATACTGTTGAAAGATTGTTTCATTTCGATGCTTTATATAAAGACAATGCAATTGCGTGAGAGACTTAGATTAGATTTTAATTACATTTATACATTATTTTTATTATAGATGTTTAGTACATTTATACATTAATTCTCCTGTGCATGACTGACACCCTGAAATTTTTTTTGGCCACTATGGATGGGGGGGGCCACGTCCCATGGTGATTTGAAATGGGGGGGCCATGGCCGGATTGGCCCCCCCCTGGATCCGCCCTTGCTCCGAAGTGCATGAGCAATTGTGAGTGAAGGTCTTGCTCAGGGTCCACATGCGGTGACTTGAGGTGGATTCTAAACCGCAACCTTCGGGCTCCAATTAGGGCACCGAACATACCCCTAAACCACTGTTCCTTAAACAGTATCCGCCATGGACAAAGATCGAACCCTACTATCCACGATAAATAGTCCTACATTAGTCTTGACTGTGTATCAGAGGGCCTTGTCGTGTATGCCCTGATGGTGAAATGTAGATACAACCAATCTGCCTTTGTCAGTGTCGGGTACATGCACGAGGTCTGCCAGTGGCTATCACAGAACATAAATATTGAGGCTTTTTAAGCCCTTGCCTATGTAATTTATATGCGAAAGCAGTAGGCTAAGCGTGTTCTGGGACACGTTCATGGGCGGAGTTTGGTTTCCGTTCTTGGAGGGGCTAAAGTTTTCTTAGGGGGGGGCTAAGCCCGGGAAAAGATACCATTTACACGGTAAAAAATGAATCTGGGTCTTCTTGGGGGGGCTTAGCCCCCTAGCCCCTGATAGACTAAACTCCGCCCATGGACACGCTCACTTTTCGTGTATGCCTCTTCCGAATGGAGACAACGATAACAATTAAACAATTATAATTGTTAGTCTGGAACTGCCGTACGTCTGAATGCACGAATACCAGGCTGCCTTTCGAGTGCGAGAATTGTGGAAAATTAACTGTGGTGTTAGACTATGTTCCACTTGGAATTGTGGTGTGAAAACAGATTTTATTATGGGACTCTAAGAAAGACTAGAGGAGTTGAACCCCCCTACAATTCTCACCATGTGTTTTCCTATCTACCCAAAGATTTCAGTCAATGTTCGCGAGTTGTTGTATTAGAGGCGTTGAGTTGGATTGCACAAATCGCACGAGCAGGATCCGTGGAGTCACCAAGACTCGTGCATTCCGCTGCGTATAATTATTCGATGCTGCCGCGCGTGTTCGTTGTGTAGGCCTACACACGTCACTTGTCACGACGTTAATCGATTTCAAAGCAATCGAGTCGACTCCAGAAGAGCTACTCGAAGCACTTGGGTCGGTCGGTAAGGACTGCCCTAGCTGCAGCATTGGCGAGACTTCACAACTGATCAGGTCCGATCAGGCGATAAGATATGTCTATCAATCGGGGAACATAATGTTTTCCAGGGAAAACATTCCTTTCTACTGAGCAATAGACACGGAAGTTAGCAACAGTTACTGTCGGCTTCAGTTTGTTTATTGCCTGCATTGAATCATCGAATGTGTGTCTCAGATATTCAGTAATAGTGGAAACGGTTCAGTTAACTGGAGCAACCGTGACCTTAGCCTACCTTGGGTCCGTGATCTCATAGCGTGCCACGCATGGCGCATTACGGCATTGAGAACTGCAGTTTATTACTGAACGCTTCAGCGACGACGACAGCGAACTCTGTTAGCGAAGAATCTAGCACGAGCATATTAATAAAGTCGACAGAGCTGATTGATAGCCTAAAAAGCCTGTGGAAGGAAAACGTTGTTCCCGCACGCTAAAAAAACACAGAAGACTGAACCAGATAATTACCTGCTCTTGATGCATGCATTGGTAGTCTGCCCAAACCCAGAATTGGTAGATTGTTCGACAAGAACGGTAGACAGTACAAGACAAGAAGTAGTAGCCTAGATTCACCATAAACTGCTGCGCATGGCTCAACACCTCTGGGCGCTACAGAAGTCCGGCGACTACGAGTTCCTACATTGCGAGGTTACTGTAGAGAGAGGAATGAGGTTACGACGCAGTGCACAGAAAGGCGTAACGGTAGTGTAAGCCAATCTACTCGGCTGTCTGAATTATCCGACTGGAGGAGGCAACATGGATGTGGGCGACATAACAGATCCTAATCTGGACGGCGACTTCCAGACCTTACTAGAAGTCAGACAGGTAGGATGATTGTAATTTGTAATTGTAAGTGTAATCGTACATTTAGGCCATATAGCGACTTCAAGGATGATATCATGCACGCATCATTTACCTGTAAACCGTTACTTAAATGATTTGTCTTAGGCCTACATGCATGAGCACTTGTTGTAGCGCCCCTTCAAGATTTCTACTCAGAGGCGCTCTCGGCTGCAGCGCGGACACTGCATCGGAGGTATAGGCCTACATGCCGAAGCGCTAAGCAATCGCGGGTGAAGGACTTGCCCAAGGTCCCTACGCTTCAGCTTGAGATGGATTCTAACCTGCAATCCTTCGGCTGCAAGGCAACGAACAAGCCCACTACGCCACCGCGCCCTATTTATAAATTAATAAGCTAATTGGGGCCAGAGCTTCCTTTAAGGAATTTGTAGAACTGCACAACCCCCGCCCTTCCTTCCCTTCTCATCCTATAATTTTGTATACATGATAGCCTAAACGACGCCCAATCGATGACAATGACCCTTTTACTAGTTCTAACTGCACAGAAGTGCTTCTATATAGACAATAATTTTGTTGCCCACGCTTGGAGCTTCAGAGTTGACACCAAGAATGAGGTAGGCCTATAGCTGTAAGTTGTAACTACGTGGAGACTCTGGTAATTTACCGTCATCGGCATTGGCACCATATAGGACCCATAGGCTGAAGCCATAGCATCTATATTTTAGCTCTTTTGCTCTTCGGTTTTAACCCAAGAAACCCCCTCTACGCCACTGATGCTTGCTTACCAACTTTGGTAGCCTATATGCTATAGTTATACGGTGGCAGGGCGACTGATATACATAGCCTAATTGAGAATAGCCAGAAAGACACGACAGCGGCGACGACACAGAAAAGACAATGAATTGAACAAAAATAACTGTTGATTTATTATAAAGTCCACTGATCGAGTGAGAGATATGTTTCCACTCCACACTGTCAACCGATTCTATTTGCAACAAATCTAGTCCCGTAACGAAGAGTTTTCCGCATCGTTGTTGATTGATCGAGTTGAGATTGTCTTTCTCTTGAGGCTGTGTTTTTAGATGATCCACTGCGATCTGGCTTCTCCATCGTCCACCACTTCCTTCTAATCAATCCACCCTTCATTCCCCCTTCTCACCCCTCGACTCAACAACGCACAACACATAAATAAAATAATAAATTTAAAATTAATAATATTGGGCTTGCGGGATATTTGGCGTAATCCGCGCCAGGGGCCCTCCTGCCTTTGCGAGGAGCTTACGGGGTTTTACACCACGCCAGAGGCCCGGCAGGTACTAATACAAATAAACTACAAACACACAACAACAACAACAACAACAACAACAACAACAACAACAGCCACACAACCATCACTCATCGCATTCCCCTCATGCCATTCCCCTCATGCCATTCCCCTCATGCCATTCCCCTCATGCCATTCCCCTCATGCCATTCCCCTCATGCCATTCTCCTCATGCCATTGAACCCAGGATGCAGCAATGTAGCGGTTCCTGAAGCAACACAGAAACCCACGAAGATAATTAATACATGTTATGATGGATAAGCCTATTTAGTACCATTCAATTGCAGTATTGGGGACCCAAGTGTCGATTAGGGTCAGGTTAGGCGCAGGGCTTTTTTAACGTGCAGTTGTACACAAAAAGTTCAGTTCTAAATGATTTGTGCAGTTGTAGAAGCACTTATGTACAGTAAAAAAAGCTAGCAAAAAAGGTCGTTGTTCTCCGATTGGAAGTAATTTACAATGGAGGATTGAAAAGAAAAGAAGGGGTTGTGCAGTTCTAAAAATTCCTTAAAAACAGCCCTGGTTAGGCGTGGTAGTGGTCGGTTAGGGACAGGTTAGGGATCTTGAGCGTTGGTTAGGATCAGGCTAAGTGTCATTAGATACTGTCCAAAAATACGGTACATGCTGGTCGCTGATACTGTAATTAAGTCATAAAGAATTAGATCTACTATGCATTGTACTGCTGACGTGCCTCGATTGTTATAGTTATAATTGATCTAACTGTAACACAATCTAAGAAAAGTTGTAAGCGGCTTGACGTCAAACGTTTGAGACCAACCAACCCATAAATCAAGCGTAAATTTTGAATCACTTACATTTGTGTCTTCACGTCCGTCTTTCCACTTCGAACAACTTCTTCAGAACCGGCATTCATTCGTCTTCTGGTGTTTTTCGTCTCGCCTCAGAATGATTTCTAAATTAAACAATACTAAAATAAGCAACGCCGGAATTCTCACAAAGTAGTCCGCTATAATTCTGCAGAAACTTATATTAAGTCACTCGATGGTAAAAACAAGTTAAAATGAACTTCTTTTTTCTTTAGGCCTACATAGAATTGATAGAAATGATGTACGCATATATGGCTCGAAATATTTACGATGTCCTTCTAACCGATGTATCGATTATAGGTCTAATTAATTATCTGTCTATGTTCTGTTTCCATTTGTCCTCAAGTCATCTCTCAACAGTCAACTGTATTGCAGGCTGTCTGTTCTGTTAGTAAGCTTAGTTAGCCTAAGATTTATGTCTTCTCAGTGCTTAAAGTGTGTAAAAAATAAGTGCCTGGACGCCCCTTACCTTTCCAAAATAAGTGCCTGGACGCCCTTTACCTTTCCAGTCTGTGCTCGCCTATAAGTGGCTGGACGGTGTTCGGATTTCAAAATAAGTGCATGGACGCCGTCCATGACCGTCCAGGCACACTTTAAGCCCTGTGTCTTCTGTAATTTGCATTCTTTTGAATTGTTTAAATTTCATAAATGTGCACTGTAACCGATTGCGGTCTGTCAACAATCGGATTGTTTCAATAAAGAAAATAGTTTTTTTATTTACATTCTGACCGTCGGCCATTTTGTTGCTATAGTAACGCCTGCTGAAACTTACTTGTCGATTATTTTTTGGTCTTTGAAATGACGCCGATGATATAATTTTCTGTCTTAAACGATATTCGAATAATTTCTTTTTCACTTCGTTGATCGTCTGCCGCTCAGTTCAGCAACTGTTGTTCGTCATCTTCTCTATCATCTTTGTCGTCGTTTTGTCGTCGTTTTGTCGTCGTTTTGTCGACATATTTTGTCGTCGTCTGCGTCTAGGCCTACTTATCTTATGAATCGACTGAACAAATGACTTTGCGTCATTCCGCGATGACGTCATGTTTGTGGATTGTGACGTCAAACGACTTATGATATACAAGAGGCAATCGCAACTGGTGTAGTAATATTACGAGACAACCATTATAATGTGGCTATTCTATACTTATTGGCCTATCTAAATAGCAAAGATATTTTAGCAGACTTTGTAAATAGCGCATTCTATCATATTGCAATACAAGAAATTTAATTGCAACGTGAACTACATGTAGGCCTAGCCTACTACGAGCACAATAATTCATGCTCAGACTGAAAACACGATTCGTAAACTTTGGTTCACCTTTGATTAGAATCTTTTCCGACTGCATTATGTCTGGGTTACCGGTGCTTATCTGTTAAGAAATGGTGCACTTTAGCTGACTCAACTCAGGTCGATGGTCTTAGATAGCAGTTTTTAAGGAATTTTTAGAACTGCACAAGTCATGGTTGGGCGGAGTTTGGTTTTCGTTCTTGGGGGGGGGGGAGCTGGAAATGTGGTCCAGAACTAGCAGCGCCGAAAAAAATTCCCGGCCCCAAAACGTTTTTGACCTTTTTTAGTCGTTTACTTGAAAGTTCTTAGGGGCTAAGCCCGGAAAAAGATACCATAAACACGGTAAAAAATGATTATGGGACTTCTTGGGGGGCTTAGCACCTATAGCCCCTGATAAACTCCGCCCATGTCCTTCTTTCCTCTCCCATCATCATCATCCATGGTAAATTGCTTGACCAATAATATGTACTGAGATGCATTCACGCATTTGGACCGGATGACATGCAGTGACCGTTTAAAGCGAATTTTAACTGCACAGAAGTGCTTCGATCTACAACTGCACAAATCCATTTAGAACAGCACATTTTGTGTACAACTGCACGTCAAAAAAGCCCTAGTTTGAGCCAGTGACGGTGCTAGAGGGGCTGGGGGGCTAAGCCCCCCGCCCTGCAAGAGGCTCAGCACTCCCTAAAAAAGGGTCATCCGAAATTTTTTTACAGAGAAATATCCACAATTTTGGGCCGACGACTAAAAAAAGGTCGTCAGAAATTTTGGCGGCGAAAATGGAAAATTTTCATGAGATTTCGGTCGAGGCTTCAGCCCCCCCCGAAACTCAAATCCTGGCGCCGCCACTGGTTTGAGCTATTATTACACCTACATGTACTTTCGATATTTTCCGACGCCTGCATGTGCATTAAAACCGTACAGTCCGAGTCTGCCACACTACGATTATTAAGGTGGGTTACTAAAGGAGGCATCGTGTTAGTTTGCCCCTTCTCTCACCCCACATCCACGTGACCCACCCCAGCCCCATCTGCGTCTTACAATTACGGGCATGAACTGCTAGCGGTTTAATTTTCTTGGCATCGACGAACCAGAAGGATGGCAAGACCTACCTTCGCCATCTGTTGCCTTTCTATCTTAACTTAACTTTATTTGGCTGCGCTGTGGTTGGGAGCGCCCCTGAGTAGCCCCCTTGAAGAGGCGCTATATAAATGCAATGAATGAATGAATGAATGAATGAATGAATGAATGAATGAATGAATATTAATCAATTGGTTAACTAATAAATTGGTTAATTAATAAATAATTTAATTAATTAATTAATTAATTAATCAAAAATTAGTAATTAGTCAATCAATTAATTTTTTATTTGTTATTTTTGCCCCGAGGTATTTAGGATCCCTCGGGGACTTAGTAATGAATGAATGAATGAATGAATGAATGAATGAATCAATGTTATTAATTAGTTAATTAATTAGTTAATTAATCAATCAATTAATTGGTGTGTAAACAGAAGAGAAGGAATACAGCAGAAAACGAGGCGATCCTTCGGCAGCTGATAAACGACGCCGAACCAACGACGGGCGATGTCGAAGAGCTACTCCTGCAATCAGCATCTGCAGCTCCACCTCAGACAGCTCCAGCGAATGGAGGAGGACACAAGGTGCCTCCAGTCGAAGCCGACAAGCTCAAGACGAGCATCTTCGACGCTGCCATGCGTGACGACGCAGCACAGCTCCAGAAGCTGGTGGAGCGCGCCGACGCGCTTGGCTTGACGCTCTCCGATACGGAGCTTCGCCGGACGGAGGACAACTCGACCGTGCTTCACTGCGTCCTGGAAAAGGAGCGGTGGAATGCCGCCCGTTATCTGATCGGATCGTCCAGCGAGAGACTGTTGACCGACGGTTACAACGTGACGGTCAGAAAGGTCTCATCGCAGAAATCCTGTCTGCACATACTGACGGAGAAGGGCAACTTCGACCTGGCGAAACAGCTACTCGAAAGGCTGACGACCGAGTCCGTGCGGAAGGAGCTCCTCCGAAGGACCGTACTCATGGAACTCGACGGCCAGAGACCTCGACATCTCGGCAGCATGCACATAGCGGCCCTCAAGGGACACACGAACTTCATCGAACTCTTCCACGAGCTGGGCATCGACATCAACGTCACCAATAACAAGAACGACACTCCCGTGTTGTGGGCCGCGCGTGGAAACCACATCGAGACGGTACGATATCTGATCGCAAACGGTGCAGACCTGCAATTGGAAAACGATAAGGGATCTACGCCGCTGTACTGGGCCGTCAGATACGGCTACACCGAACTGGTCGGGATTCTGGCCCGCGAGGGAAAGGCGAACGTACGTCAGGAACGAAAACTGGGGCTCGTCGCACCGATTGTTCTTGCAAGTGCCCTTGGGTACCACGACATCGTTAGGGTTCTATTGGACAACGGAGCGGAGGCCAACGTTAAGATACGCCACGATCAGACCCCGCTGCACGTTGCCGCCGCCGAAGGCACGAACCAGGTGGTAGAGGTGTTGCTGGAGCGCGGAAGCATCGATATCAACCACCCCGACTGTAACGGGAACACGGCAATATTGTTCGCCACGAGGGCGGGCAATATCGGAACGATGAAGCTGCTGGCCGATCACGGAGCCAACCTCGACTGCAAGAACAAGATGGGGCAGAACATCTGGGACTTCGCGATGCTCAGACCGGACAAGAACTTCCTGAAGGCCGTTGCCCAGCTGTACCGACGAGCGAGGAGTTCCACGACCATCAACCGGAAGCTGCTGTTCGTCGTCGGAAAGACCCCGCTCCATGTGGCTGCTTCCAGCGGCGACGTGGAAAAGATGCGTTGTCTGCTGGAGATCGGGGTCGATCCGAAGGCCCGTGACCTCAGCGGGAATACCTACTTCCACGTGGCTGCCCGAGACGATCGCGTGGAGGTCGTCCAGGCGTTTTTATCGGAAGTGGAGGTGGACAATCCGAACAACGACGGCGACACGGCCTTGCATCTGTCCTGCAAGAGCGGACACCTTGCGACGACTCAGGTACTGCTGCAGAAGGCAAAGCTGGACGCGAGGAACAAGCTGGGAATGACGCCGCTGCATGAGGCTGCCGCCTCGGACGCTGTGAGTGGTGAGCTGGTGAGGATCATCGTCGATATGATCGTCAAGGCAAGCAACTGGTCGCTGGTCGACGCCCAGGACCGTCACGGTAACACCGCTCTGCACATCGCCGCCAGACGCGGTCGACCGGAAATACTCGTCGAGCTGAGTTCGCTGAACCCGAAGGTGGCCAACGAGGAGGGGGACACCCCGTTCCACGTGGCTGCCCGCAGCGGCATCGCCTTCAACCTCGATACGATGATCGAGGTCTTCAACAAACCGGAGAAGGGAGTCAATCTGGACGAGGCGAACAACGTCGGCGACAGCTGCCTCCACATCTGCGCCCGACGTGGCGACCTCCACGGCATCAGCATCCTCGTTGCCTGCGGGGCGGACCTGGCTCTGCAGAACCACGAGGGGAACACGATGGTGCACGCGGCCATCGAGGAGTCTGTGGAAGAACCGACGAAGAAGGAGGCTCTCCTGGAGGTCTACCAGGGCATCACGCGGATCGCCGTTCGCTGGTGGTGCATGAAGAACGATCACCAGTACCCGAACGAGGAATCTGAGATGTACTACGCGCTGCTCAGGACCGCAATGGTCCATCTTACCTCGAAGGTCTACAACACGAAGGACCTTAACGCTGTCTCGTACGCCATCAAGATCGGGGCCGTTGATCTGCTCGATGAAATGCTCAACACGGCCAACGTCTATCGCTTCAGGGAGGCCACGGAGTACGTCTACGACATTACCAGTCTCGTTCCTCAAACGACTACCTCACATCGGAGACCTTCCGCCAGGAAAAAGTCCAGCGTTGGGGTAGACGACGACCTTGGTAAATGGAAAAATTCCAGCGAGGACAGCGGTGCCAAGCAACCAGACCTACCGTCCTGTCTGGATCTCGTGGTCTCGCTGGAGGACGAGGTCCTGGCGTCGAAGATCCTGGACATACATCCGTTCCGGCAGCTGGTGCGGAACTACTGGAACGCCTACCAGTGGATCTACGCCGTTCTGATGATCGTCCACATCGTCTACATGAGTCTCTACTCCGTCTACGTCGTTCCAAAAAGCGACAACCTTCACCAGATCTTCAATTCGTCCCCACAGAACAGCTGCAGATCGGGCGGTTCCTATGGACTCTACGGCCTCTTTCTCATCTGGCCTGGCCTCCTGCTGCTCTACGAGGTCTACTCCATCATCTCTATCCTTAGCAAATCGTCCCCCGCCTCCTGCTCCTGCTGTAAACGTGACAGCGGGACAAGGAAGAAAGACACGTCACAGTCCACCGGTTGTTGCGCTTCAATGAACCGCGTCAGCGTACTCGGTCTGCCCTACCTGATGATATCAACGCTTTTCAGCTACCTCGGACATCTGACCGCTGTTGCCTTCTGCGCGTTGGTCATCGCCTGGTATGCGCTGTTCCTCTGTGCCTCCGACATTTCCACCTACACTGAGATCGTTTCGATGGTGATGCTACTCGGCTGGTTGTTCACCATCAGCTTCACGAAGGGCTTCGAGGACATGCACGTCTACAGCATCATGCTCAAGTACATCGTCATCAGGGACATCACTCGCTACCTCATCATGTACATCTTCGTCCTCCTCGGCTGCGGACTGGCCTTCAACGTCCTTTTCCAGGTCATACCGACGACCGACCCCAGCTACAACCACGGCTCCGTCTGGAACACCCTCTTCAACGTCTTCAACCTGATGCTCGGTCTCGGCTCTCTGTTCGACGACGGCTTCGACGCCAACTACCAATCGTATGGTGGCGATCCGGCCTTCGTAAAATGGCTGTACATCTTCTACATCATCAGTGCCACCGTCATTCTCATGAGTCTGCTGGTCGCCATGATGACGGACACTTACACGGACATCAAGGCAAAGGAGGGTACTACGTGGAAGGTGGGCAGTCTCCGCCTGGCCCTTCAGATCGAGCGATCTCTACCCTGCATCAAACAGGTCCTCAGAGCCACCAGGATCGTCCGCGATCGCATCTCATTCGACCGGCAGGCGGACCGATGGGTCATGGCTATCCCTGCCGACCAGGTGGGCCCAGCGAAGGTCCTTGAGACGGATGAACTCCTGAAGACGGTCCAGAGGCTGGAAAACAAGGTGGATCACATCCAGGGAGGCTACGCAGAACTGGCCCGTCAGGTCGAAGCCTTTCGCGCTGCTGCTGCCACGGGGGGAGCCGGCGCCGCGGCTGGCAGCTCGAACGTCCCTCCTGGTCCCGTCAGGCGCCCCACGAGCTTCTTCACTGTCGTCAACCAGATCAGGGAGAGGCCGTTTACGGGGAAGGGGGGCAGAAGCAGAAAGGGAAAATGATCCGTGGCAATATTCAATGTGAGATTGTGGAAAAAAACGGGGGAGTAACGGGTTGGACTATGATTCACTTGAAATTGGGTGTGAAAACAGACTTTACTATATACAAAATTATGTGGCTCTGGGAACGACTGAATGGGTTGAAACCGCCCCCCCCCCAATTTTCACCCTGCCAAAAATTATCAAGTTAATTAATTTAGAAATATGTGAATGAATACTGCTGTAATAACTGCTCTTAGGCACACCGTGCTTTCTCTGTTATTGACCCATAGTGCACCCTCATGGTATGGAATGGACTTCCACTGTTTATACTCCTTAATATGCCTATGGTTTGCTCAGATGCGTTTTATCGCCGCCTTAAAACAGTGCTTTCAGCCAATGTTGAGTAGGGAGCGCTCCCGAGTAGTAACCTTATATGGGGGCTGTATGAATCTCTCCATATAATGTATAGGCGTACGCTATGCGCCATTTATGTTGGTCAGCCTATTTGAACCTACACTGTAAAATAGTGTACATACTGGTAATGACAATGATTGTTATTGTAATTAGGTAATTAATTAATGGCACTATATTATGCACGGTAGCAAGCAATAAACCAAGCCGTAAAGAGGCAGCAAGCGTTGATAAGTAGGCCTATTAATATGTGTTAGGCTGGTTTCTAGAGTTTTAGTTGATTACAATTTAAATTGGTGCCAAATTATATGCGGCTGAATAATTGATGGATGCTTCCTCGTTTGATATTTTGGCTGCTTAGTAGCCTATGACAACGAATCGTAATCGTAATCTCAAGATTTCTAAAGCGCTACTCAAAAGCCAAGCGCAGGACGCCAGCTTATTCACGAGCGCTGCGTTGCGTCATGAGAATTGGCCGTAAGAGCAGTCCAAAGGTGGTCCGGGTCGAGTTACCATAGATGGCATAGAGTTTAATGTGTATGTAGGCTATCTCACGTATGTGAGTTATTCAGATTTTCGTGAGTTATACAAAAAGACAACATCAGGCCTAATAGTGGTCGATAACAAAATCATTTGCATGGGCGGAGTTTGGTTTTCGTTCTTGGAGGTGCTAACTTATGAGTCTGCGCCTTATTGGGGGGACTAAGCCCGGAAAAAGATACGCGCCTTATTGGGGGGGACTAAGCCCGGAAAAAGATACCGTTTACACGGTAAAAAAAACTTAATCTGGTTCTTCCTGGCGGGGCTTAGCCCCCAGCCCCTGACAAACTCCGCCCATGATCATTTGGTATTTTTCTCACTCCGCGATTAGTCTATCCGAGAATATTCAGCAGACCATTAAATCAATCAATACTGTACAGTATTGATTACCGTGGTAAGCTTAGTCTACATGCAAGCAGATAATTTTAGACATTCATGTGGGCCTTAAATGGTGCCAATGGGCAAACCCAAAATAATGACAAGGCCGTAGCCAGGATTTTATTTCGGGGGTATTTGCTTGACCGTGAGCATGCCCACAAGCAAACGAATCAACTGCGTGCCTAATGGCCTGCAGGGGCTTCTATCCCTATACATGGCGGGCGCAGCCTGCGCCCAGTGAAAAATAGGGGGGGGAATCAGAAGACAGCAAAAATTCACGTCGGTTGGGGGGGGGAAGGTCTGACATGGAGGGCAGCGTTCAATCTAGGCATTACAAAAGGAAGATAGTAAAGGAAGATCCCCCAGAAAATACTTCCCCTGCATATAAATTTGGACAAAATGGTAGGCCTAATAGTTTTTAGCAAAATGTATACATTTCATACACTTTGAGTTTTTAGTTAGGCTACTATCTGCATTTTTGAATTACATGAACTGCTATAACAGCTATCATATACTATAAAAAATTTCCTATTACATGGTTATAATTATGTTTTTACTATTTTAATAAATAATGCAATCATATTATAATTGAAAATAATAATGTTAATACAAATACTATTTTGCACAACTAAATGGCTTCTCTCCAATCTTATCTTTCAAATTTCAGTGAGTCAAATTTGGTCATTGAACACTTAGTAAAGCAACGTCATTATTATGTGGGCTTACAATGTATGACCTACATTGTATTTTATTGTATTGCATTGTGGTCTAAAAATTTATGTAACGCCTCTCGAGTGCACACTGATCAAAGGCGCAAAACATATGGTTGCCCAATTTTGGCAGCAATTCCTCCACTGAAACAGTAGAGTAATTTTGCTAAGAGGACAGCTTAAAATGCTGAAATTGCAATGCGGAAATCGCAAAAATTTCTTATGGGAGGGGCACATTCCCTCTCCATACCAGCTGGGTCCCTTCTCGGCGCTACACATGCTTTGGCGATCGTCTGCTGGATGCTCGTTTGTCCCTCTCCAAACAAACCTTCATTCCCACACTAGAGGAGGGCATGGGCTAGATTGAATTATAATTTTATTGCATACATAGAGGAAGGCCGGTCCAGAAAAGAGGGGGAAGAAAATGGATTGCGCCCGGTTGCTTAGGGGGGATAGAAGCCCCTGCTAATGGCCACGCTTGGCGAAGCGTCGTGACCTCTCGCCAGGCCCCCTACGACAGAACTTCCGGGTCCCTGGGCAGAGCAGCTAGGCAGCCACGGGCCCTAAAGTTTACTATCTTTAGGCCTATGCTTTTAAAACAAATCTGAATTTAAACAAATAGAAATAACAAAAGTGTGGGTACGAATGTACGATAACGCATAGCCTATATGCTACATTTATTAATTTAATTCTTAATGTCAAGAATTTCATATTCAAATAATATAATTTTTATGGTACCGGCAGCCTAGTCAACAAGCAATTTTTTGCTGGATTAAACTGCAACGAAATCGTTCATAATATTCTGGTAGTTCCCCATCTTGTCTGCAAACCTTGAAAATGCACTTCGGAAATGCTTTTTCTCTCCCGGCGACAGAGTGCCAACATCAAAACAAATTCTACTATCCTAGGATGAGACTTTATCATCCCCTCCATACCAGGTAGGCATATAGGAGGAGGAAGATACATGTAGCCTAAGTTAGCTTAGACCTCGGACGACTAAAATAATTACCATCTCTTTATATTTGCCGTGGCTGAGTTTGAGATTGCTTCTGGTGCCCACATATTAACATTGTCAAGCTGATCGCGAGTCGCAAAAAAAACTTGTGCATATAGCCAACAATTAGAAATTCCCTAGTAGGCCTAGGCCTAGACCATTTTGATATTGTAACCATGAGCGGAGTTTGGTTTCAGTTCTTGTGTGGGGCTAAAACATAACTTACCCTATCGGGTTTTGTGTGGATGAGCGAGCGGCCGAGGGACGATCGCGAGGCTCGAAGTGCCAAGAGGGGAGGGATAACTCCAATAGCCTACCTGGTACCTTCTTTCATGTGACACATTGAGTAATGGATACAGGGGCACGTTCTGTGTAATTGCCAAATGGGGGCCATAGCCCGGATGACCGGATTGCCGCCTGGATCCGTTTCATATTCTGTAGCCGGATATGCCTACATGCATGTTGTTCACCTTTTTCCTTTTCCTGCAACTACGATCAAATCTACAATTAACCTACAGATTTTTATACGTAGACTTGTGAGTTTTACTTTGTGTAGCCTATTATTTTATAAGTGCAAAGAAATGTGATTAAAAAGGTTAGGCCTAGTAGTTAAAAAAACAGGTGTCAATTTTTTAGGGGGGGATGTTACCCTTTTGCCCCTATGTGCGGGTGTCAATGACGGTGGAAAAGTTGGAAATGGGAACGTCCCATGGAGTCCGCTCGAAAGTTTGGAGGGACGCGTCCCATGGTCCCATTGTCCCGTAGGATGGTTGCGCTATGATTCGCAGTAGGCCTAGGCCTACCCGTTTCTGTGATAATGCGTTAGGCCTATTGCCCGTAGGCTCCTATAGTCAACATACTTAGGGCAGCTAGATTATAATGTCTCCGTGTAGGCCCTACGTCAATTCAGTTTGACCTGCTTACTCCATAGGGTACGACTTTTGGATTTCGAGTCGGACTCTAGCATCACTGCATATGACCTACAAGCAACAGTGCATATTATATAGGCTATAGGCATTGGCCTACCACACATTTATAACGTGTGGCGTCGGTTAAATGAGAATGTTAGACAATAAGCTCTATGTCTCAACTGCCTGACGGTAGTTTAAAGTCCATGCGGACACGGTTTCCTGTTACGACTAATTATGCGAAAACATGGGTGTTTGAAAGAGAATAGGCCCAGGAATGCCTGCACGCATCCTAATTATGGCTATCGATAATCATCAACCTGAATTGGCCTTGATGGTGGTGGTTTGATGTGTGTTATAAATTATAATAGCCTATTTCTGACAGCCGCATTCTTCGAGGTCATTATGATGTAGGCTATAGGCCCACGTTGCACCACTGGCCCGAACAGTCCAACATATCGTCATTAACTAACGCGTTTATCAGGGATTGGTTGGAGGGGATGACGACGAAGATGATGATGATGATGGCAACGAAGATGATTTATGATGATTATGTTGATAACTACGATGATGAGGCGAGTTCTATCGTGCCAGCTATTCATGGGCACCATAATTATTAATCCAGTAGGGCAGACATGGATTCTATAATAATTATGGACTCCACGTGGTCAGAGAAAAAGTTGAAGAGATAACCTACGAACTTTTATAGCGCTGCCATAATAATAGGCTGTTTTTTCTCTATAATCCGATGAGTTATTCATTCTGCTGTAACATTTACAAACTTCCTGATACGTTTAAGAGACATAGGTCTACATAAATTTCACATTTAGCCTAGGTCTACTGTAACATTAATTTTTTATGATACGTCGTTAATGCCGCATTAGATCAGCACCGGCTCACGATTGGCCAGCGGGCCAGTCACGTGCGCTGGTTACAGCCAATCAGATCGTTACACGTGAGTGACGTAACTTCTCCCTCGGCGTGTGGTGGTCGATGTGCAATTATTGTCGCCGAAATTTCTTGCAGAGTTGCGATTTAAATCATTTAATTCGTGCGATTTAATTCACATTTTATTCGTTTTTACGCCGAGCATATACAGTCTAGAAGTAGATCGTTGGAGTTGTTCACTCCGATCTATTTACAGTAGGTTAGATCTTGCTGTTAACCGGTGTCGTAGATTGGGAGTGGCAGGGAAGTTGCTGCATTATCGCTCACCTCCACAGTTACTCTATTACTCATGTTGAGGCTAACTGTAATTTAATGTAATATTGAAATTTTCTGATGCCCTTGGGTGATGTTTTGAGATAGTGGAATCAGTTTGGCCAAATACTGAACGTGGTAGGTCATAACCAAGGGCAGACGAAAGTGAAATTCATGGTGGTGATGTCGGCATCGGATGTTGAATCATGATCAGGCGATAGGTACGAATATCATGACCTAGTAATACGTGATGTTGACTGATGGTGAGTGATGAACAATACTCCAATGCTAGGACTATCGGTTTAGTGGGACTTATCTGGTAAAACATTTAGTTTATCAGTAGTTGCTATCATAACAAGAAATTCCACGGTGGACGAGGAGTTATTAATTTGAAATCGAATGTTAATTCTAGCTTGAACAAATTAGTGCATATTGGCGCGTTTTAGAGTGTGGGACAAGTCACTTTAAAAGCACACATAAAAAATGACCCATTCTGTTATTTGTGATGTTCATTTCATTAAATGTAGGAATGTTATTTTGGGTTTTAAACTTTTCATGTGAGAACTATGAAGTAATTGCTGTTTAACTACTGACGTTTGCTTGTTGTGTGATAATCGTATGCAGGGTTTGGTGGCTGCTGATTGGAAGATGAAGGCTTCGTTGGTTTTTGTTGGTCTTCTTCTGCTGGTCACTCTGGTATACATTCGTGACGTGTCCTGTCAAGATGAAGACTACGGTGATGACCACGGCGCAGAAGACGAAAGTGTGAGCCGTGAAGAAGCCCCAAAAGCACCCAGGGAGAGGGTGCGTTTTTTTCCTCAAGTTACATGCTTGTTTGGTAGATCGCAATCATAATCTCGAGATTTCTACAGCACCCAAAAACCCAGGTTGTCAGGTGGTAAACTTGAGTATATCTGTGTCTGAGTTTTCTTATCTGTGTGATGTGGCAGATGAAAATCACTCAATGCGGTTTGAATTTCATTGGACACGATTGTCTGATTGGTTACAGCGCTTATGTTGTAACATAGGAAGAACAAGTTTGAACCTCCTTCTGAGATGGTTTCGGTGTATGGACCTCGAGCAATCCCTTCACCCCTAGTTGCTCAAAGCTGTCGAGCGATAGTTAGGGGAGACTAATTAATGTGCTATAATAATGGTTTTGTTAGAGGTGCTGCAGAAGTTTCCAAGGTAGATTTATGTATATGTGTATTAAGTTCGGGTCGAAGAATTTATAGCGTGCCTCTCGTAGATTGACTATTCGTAGGCATTCTCATCTCGGAAACCCAGGGAAAGAAACGGTAATCACTTTGACCTTGTACGAGTTAATTCACATATTGTTTTCAGTGGGCAAATACGCGATGTACGAGATACTCGCACCTCAGTACTAGCTATGCATATTTTTTATTGTAGCTGCAGCCATACTGTGTGCTAGACAGTGCTTAAGTTCACTGCACTCTTACGTCTGCATTCTTGTGGATTAAATGGTCAGATTATCGTGGAGTAGAGTAATTAACAGTTTCCATGAAATTTCTTTCCATTATTCGAGTCACTCTTGATAGTATACATGTGATAATGGTCATTGCTTTCCAACTGTTTTACACTTCCTATAATTTTTTACTGGATCGAGGACTGCAGTGTCGTTTGCTTAAGCTGGTGATAATTGGTCCTGAATGCAAAGTGTTAATCTGGTGCCTTTTCAGTAACTCATAAAGGCACCACATACATGGTTATCTGGTAAATCTAAACAGGTGTATTTAACCCTTTACCAACCAAAGTGTTAATGGTATGGGGAAAATCCTATATACCTCGGTCAGAGAAATGGTTTAGACTGTTGAGAATGCCCTTTCCTCGTAAGAGATATGTGTCATTTATGGCTTGGATTTGCTGCGTTGTTTTAATTTCAGCTGATGGTGAATTAGAAATAATTGCCATAAAAAATTTGATTGTTTCTCGTGTCTGAGATAATTTGTTGCTGTTTTGTAGCCGGTGTACTACCCACCTGTACCTAAGGGTAGCAGCTACTTCTCGGAGGCCTTTGAAAGTGAGGCTGCTTTCAAGAAAAGGTAGTGCTGCTCGTTTAGCGACTGTTTTGTATTGTGATTCTTTCTTGTTTACATATCAACAACTCAACATTCCAGTTCTTTGTCTTTTTCATTTGTAAATGTATTTTTAAAGGTTTTTGCTGCACATGCATAACCAGTTAATCTGAATATTTGGTGCAGCTTGACTTGAAGATAAATGTCACCCCTTTTGCACCAGGACTATATATGTTACTTTTTGGTAATTCATTGTGAATTCTGTATATTATTGTTATTATTTATAATAGTTTAAACTAACTAATTAGTTGGGATAAGTTTTGAGAACTGCAGGATGTTTTGCAAGTGTACAGAGTCTATGATATAGTTATGTTTGAATATTTCTGAGATTTGTTGTTTTGTGAACTAACGGATGTTTTGCAACTTGTGTGGAGTCTATAATTAATATGGTTATGTTTAAATATTTATGACATTTGTGGAATTATATGAAAACCAGCATGAAGAGTTACCAGATCTATTTGGATATTTGTTGCATGACTATGTTTTCGGTGTCATCATTGTTTCTGAGATAAACGGCTAACATTGTCTAGCCTTAATCATATAATTGCAAAGTATTTAACATGACTCCTGGTGTCCTGTCTTTGTATGCAGTGTCAATTTCAGAATCTCTAGATAAAAAATCATTTTATTGAATTGAATCGAAAAGGAAGTTGTTCATCACGACTGTTTGTCTTTTCTGCCCAGGTGGATTATATCGCAGTCTAAAAAGGACGACACAGATGAAACCATTGCAAAGTATGATGGTGAGTCATCATTTTGATTTACTCAATCAGGACTGTGTAAAGTACGGTAACGTCATCATTCATTTATTTTACATCTCTCTCCATTGTTTAATCAGTTTCTTCAAGATAATGTGAGTAAAAGTTTGATTTAAGTGAGATGAAATGTTTCTGTCAAGTAAAGAAACGTACATTAATCATTTATTGTATTATTAATTTTTCCCTGAGATATGTACAACCTCAGGGTTGCAAAAATTGGGTAGCCTTGGGTGATGTTCTGGAATGGCTAGTCTTCTCAGTTGGTTTTGCATATAGGAAAAATGCTGCCCAAAGCGACTGCATTGAAGTGCTGAATTTAGTCATATTTGACTTCTTATGCTAATAACACTGACTTTAGGAGCATAATCTGTCTGAACGCGGTTAGCATGATTTCAATTTTATAACGGCATTCTGTTTGTTGACGTTTGGTATTTTGTTTGACAGGCCAATGGAGCATCGAAGAACCAAGTGATAATCCACTGAGAAATGACTTGGGACTTGTGCTGAAGGTATTTAGATAAGATAAGAATATTCTTTAATTGACCAAAATGCTATCCGCTTTTTGGTGAACAGACATGGTAGTAAATGTATGTCATCCATTATAGAGCCAATCAGTTCTTGTATATGTTTTTAGGAGAAAACTATGTATTGCATAAAGTTGAAGTTTTTGATGCTTTTTGATAGATTGAGATGATGTGCGAATATAAAATGAAATTTCATTTATGGACATGGCGAGTGACTGATAAGAGTGCAGGTTTAAACCTTCCATGAGATGGCTACTTAGTAGTCATCCTGTGCAAGTCCATCGGTCACAGTTGCTCAGTACCACAATACGATGTTTGTTTGTTTGTATGTGCACTTGTTATAGCGCCCCTTTAAGCTCTCTTCTTCTCAGAGGCGCTCCCGAATGCAGAGCGGACACTGCATCGGAGTTTCACGCCGAAGCGCTGAGCAATTCTGAGTGAAGGACTTGCCCAAGGTCCTTACGCAGCGAGGTGGATTCGAACCTTCCAGCTTCAAGGCAACGATGCCACCACTACACCACCGCGTCCCAGAATGTCTGATCATTAGACAGTGGCAGCATTTTGTAAACGGCCAACAGTACTTAATAATTGTTTGGAATGTAATAAACGTTTCTACACAAGATTCTTAAAACTTGTATGTACAAATTTCTAAACGATTTGATAATTTTTGTCTTGTTGGTAGTAAACGCTCTTGCATTTGCTCAAAACTTTGCAATGCAAGTCACGCTGTTCAGAGGATGTGGTTTAGAGCTACATAAATTCAGGTCGTGAGGAGTTTTTGGTAATGGTAACACTAACACGGAGAGTACATGGATGCCGGATTGTTTCCCGCTACCCTGTCAATTTTGTCAAAGGTCCACTGAACCTTCCATTCGGCAGATGGCGTTAGTAAAACGAGCAGTAGAACATGATTGAGCACCTTGCGTGGCTGCCGACAGTTTAGATTCAACTCCTGTAATAACTTGTGATCATTCGCTCGTTCTGCGAATTGTAATCATTCTTTGGTTTGTCAGAAAATAAAAATTAGAAGCAAGGATATTATTATTATTGATTGTTGTCGTGACATTATGAAAATGCTTATAAGTGATTATGCCATCCATTTGTACGTACTTAATTTTTCTCATCTGCAGTTTCCTAAAATTTTAGAGAATCACCCTTGTGGGTTTAAAGTTTAAGTGTAAAATATTATTATGTGATTGCAGTCGAAAGCCAAGCATCATGCTGTGTCCTCCAGTCTGAAGAAACCATTTGACTTCAGCGGAAAGCCGTTTATTGTGCAGTAAGTTTACCGTATACGCTGTTTGTTTTTTCAACCGAGGTTGGGTAGGGAGCACTCCTGAGTGCTCCACCTTGAAGGGCGTTATATAAATATCCATAACGGATGAATGAATGTTAATGAACTATTAAGCAGTAAATATTAAAAGTTCAGATTCTGGCAAGAGCAGAGAAACTTAAGGCCACAGCAAATATATAGTTTCTGTATTGCAGTGATTTGATGTTGGTTGGATTCGAGTCCGACTTGAGACTGATTTTTACGGACTTGGACTCGAATTTGACTCGTTGACTCAGTTTCTGAGTTACGATTATGTCTCATGGCAGTAATTTGACTTGTATGATTGTTACTGGTCAGAATGTGATTTTTGAATTGAGTTTTGATTTTTCAGATACGAAGTAAAGTTTCAGGAGGGACAAGAGTGTGGCGGTGCCTACATTAAGCTGCTGTCAAAAACCAGTGAACTAAACCTTGTAAGTTTCCGCAGTGTTTTGTAACAACTAAAATGATTGATGTGTGGTACGGTCGATTGATATAATCTTGTTTGTTTGTTGATTAGCGCTACCTGTCATAATGTTATGAGAGCCTTGTTGAGTTAAACTAGATTAATTTATGATCTTGTTTGTAACTGTTCATGTATGTAAGTTTTCTTTCTTTCATTCACTTGTTCATTCCTAAGATTTATTATTTATAAAACGCCCATTCAAGAAGCCAACTCCGAGTCAGAAGTCTTGCTGTATTTGTTGTGATTTCCACATGCGTGGAATGTGGTTCTAATCGTCTTTTTTTAAAGGTCAAAGCTGTGAGAATGTGAGGTGCAGTTCTTAAATATGTTTCTGATTATACTTGTGATAGCTTGCACTGACTACTACTCCTGGGATAGAGTGCAGGAAATGAGTGTAAAGTGTTGTTTATGTTGCCCAACTGTTGGTACGTTTGTTCTACAATTTACCCTTGAGTCCAGGTTTCTTGACTTTTGGCTGCAGATCTCTTCAAATTGGAAGGCTGGACGATCTGTTCATTTTGCAGTTAGAACTTTATATGTGTGGTTTGGAATCTTTGCTGTTGTTGACCTATCATTTCTTAATGGTAAGCAGTTGTTTAGCTAAAGAACTCCCAAACTCAGCACATCATTCTTTCAGAGACTATACCATTAGAGCTATTTAATGCTGGTCCAGTATTCTTGAGTTGGGAACATTGATGAGACATTCTTACATGTATAAATGTAAATGTCCCATACATTACATTTGAATATTATTATTTGAAATAAGCATTTGAATATTATTATTTGAAATAAACAATGGTAACTATTGTTTATTTATACTCTTTGTGTATTAACAATATTTAACTTTGTTGTTTCAGAACAAATTCAACGATAAGACGGGCTACACAATTATGTTTGGTCCGGATAAGTGCGGGAACGATCACAAGGTAGGAACTGCTATCATAAGTACTGATTACACATTTTTTGGTTTCGTGTTGGTTCTCGTTTTTTGTTTAATTGGCTTAGATTAATATTGTGTCGGCCAATATTTAATCATTAGAACATGTCTGTATTTTTAGTCTTATTAGTCCTTGTGATTTTTTTCTGTTTTGTTGTATTCGAATTTAAGTCAATGTTGCTGAAATGTTTGTTGTTGTGATACAAATACGTGTTTGCTGTATTGATGTGCCGCACTTTCGTAGTCATTGACCCCTCGGTCTGGAATTGGTTTCACTTGGTGCTACCCAGGAAACACTCTGTTCTGTTGTGACCTTAAAATTATCGTTATTAGCTGTAATGCAGTCTGGAACACTGCTGTGTAGTAGCCTTGAAGAGGTGCTATATAAATCTAGTGAATGAATTATGTAATTTGGTAGCATGTGTCTGCCTTATATCTCTATGCTTTCTACCTTTAAATAGTCTTTGAGCTGTAAGGTCGTCAGTCAATGTACCTGATTTTTTTATCATCACTGATATGGAGCATGGGTAAGTTGTTGACACTGTGTGGTTGTAGCTTAACGTGTGTTCTGCTTCTGTTTCAGCTTCACTTTATCTTCCGACATAAGAATCCTTTGACGGGAGCTTTTGAGGTTGGTATAGAAAGCATTTGAAACACTTTTATTTTGTTGTTCAACATGACTCGAACATTTAAGTAACCGTGAATAAGGAGTGAAAATTTAATTTTTGAATCAGTATTGCTATTTCTATTGAAACTTGGGTTAATTGTTTATTTCAATATGATCTCGAAGAGTGAATTTACAATAACCGTGTTAGACGGTTGAGTGAGCCCTCGAAGTAGCGTTTGCAGGTTTGAACCCTGTCACTGTCTGCAGTATTTGCTTAGCACCATTTTTGGTGCAATGAGCATGGGAACCTGGTGCCATATATAAATGAATCTTTAAAATATGAACTGTTTTTTCGTATCTTGCCTTATTTTTATTTTTATTTGGACTTGTGGCAACGCTGGGAATATTGATCCAGACAGACGTTGTTTTCATGTGGTTTGTTAATTGCTGTCTGTCGCCATCAACAGGTTGCTGTGTATATATTGATTGCTTCGGTTGACAATCAATACTGGTGCACGAAGTGCATGTTGTTAGTTCGGAATAAATATGTAATATATGCGATTCTCTATATGAACAAGCTGTTTGCACTTTATTGGCTTTTAAATTGGCGTGTCTTGCTTCATTCAGGTCAGGTCTGTTGACTGTCTGCATTCAGTGACTAACGTGTGTTTGTCTTGTATATTTATATAATTATATCTACATGTATTTTAAGTCTTTCAACTCTGTTTACGTTTACAACGTCTTCAAACCAGGGCTGAAAGTGAGCCGAGTCGGTCCGGGTCTGCGACCCGGCATCGATTTTCGAGACTCGCTGTTGCCGAGTCTCAGCCGGGTCGCTTGTTTACCAAAAATCAGACTTTAAAAAGGTCATAAACTTTTTTGGCAGAGAAAAAAGGACATTTCAGTCGGATGACTAAAAAAGGTCATCAACTTTTTGGGCAGAGAAAAAAGGACATTTCACTCTGCCCAAAATCTCACGAAAGTCACACCCAACAACTTTTCCAAACCACTTTCAGCCCTGCTTCAAACGTTTACAAGATCTTCAAACAATTTGACTCTTTCTATGTATATTTCAAAACTCAAAACTGACCTTTTTAGTCATACTGAGGTTGGGTGCGCTTCTGAGTAGTCGTCTTGAAGGGTCACTGTATAAATCCTTGTAACGAATGAATGAATGAATGAATGAATTTGTCTGATCAATGTCTTTAATTGTCAATGATATGGGATTTGAATCTCATTTGCAGCAGATGTATGTCAAAAACAACGGAAGCCTTATTAAGAACCACTTTGAAGCTTTAAAGTAAGCAGATGAGCTCGCGAGACAGCAATAGTAACAGGATTCATTGGTATTCCTCTTCTTTGTTGGTATTCACGTTCGTTTAAATTTTGACTGCTTGATGACCTTGTTGAACTCTGCTATTGCTTGTGTCCTCGCATTGCCAGTCCCATTCCTGGATAAAGGAGGAGGGCGATGTGGTTTATTTTTCTTGTCATAAAGTGGTATTAAACTAATTAAGTTCTAGTACTACCACTGATGACCTTGTTGTTTTATTTCTGACGTTGTATTTCTTTGTATGTAATAGGAAAAGCATGCGAAGAAGCCAACTGCCAGTCTGGACTCATACTTCAACGATAAGAAAACCCATCTTTACACTCTGAGTAGGCATTGCATGATTACATTCCATGTTTTTTGGTTTGAATAATGAATATAGTCTTGCTATATGTTTACAGTTTATTTACATTTTGTTTATATGTGTCATTGTGGGGCGATGGTGTAGTGGTGAGTTCTGTGCCTTGTAAACCGGAAGGTTCCAGGTTCGTATCCACCTCAAGCCGCCGTGTAGGGACCTTGGAAAAATTTTGCCCTTGAGTGTTTTCTCTTCAGTGGCCTTATCAATGCACTTTAACTTATTGTTCGTAGTATGCTATATATTCCTGTTATGTTAGTTATAGTTCCAAACATGTTCACGCATTTTATTTACTGAGTCTTGTTACCGTAATCTCACACTTTCACACAATTGATGACTGGACAGTTTATGCTTTCGTGTGTATTGGAATTTACTTCTGGAACAATTTCCAACTGAGTTCAATTAATCAGAATTTACATAGTGCCCCTTCAAGATCTCCACTCGGAGGCACTCCCAGGCGAGGCATGAAAGCAGTCTACAGCAGTTGATAAAACAAAACAGTTTGGGAGGTGTAGTATAGTCAAGGGAAGTTCATTCTAGGTTAACCACAGAGAAGGAACAGCTCTGCATTGTCACAGAGAGTGCGAATGCGATGACCCAGACACCATGGACAGAGGAGTGCAGTACATGGCGGCCTGTGCAAGCAGAAAGGGGCGGCAGAGCTCATGCAGGGAATAGGGTGCCCAGCCTGATAAGCACTGCCACACCAGGTATACATGCAATCCTGAATGAGATGCGCTGTGCGAGAGGAAGAAGATGTTATTCATTAAGATGAGTTCCATTTTTCTTGATCTGTTATGACATTTTTAGATCTGTCAGCTTTACACCAGTTGTTAGCAAGAACAGATTTGCATTGATTACAGGCAAAATGGCTAAGATAATAAATTCTGTTGAAATTATTTGTAGTTGTTCGGCCAGATAACACATTTGAAATCTTTGTTGATCAGAACCGGGTCAATTCTGGCAGTCTCCTGGATGACGTGAGGTTTGTTTTTGCTGCAGTCATTTCATCATAGATCATAAGATAATGTAATTACGGCTCTTAATTGCAACCGTTATTCTCATACTTCTGATATATACCTTTCTAAAAGACCAACATTGTTTACAATAGTTTGCATTGCCTCTCGGAGAACCTGGAATAGGTTCCCTGTTGCGCTCCATCTTGTTTCAAAGAATCACATCACTATGTTCCTTTCAAATTTAAAAAACTGCCTTATTTAGCTGTGGTGGTTGAACTGAGAGCACTTCTGAGTAGATTACCTTAAGGGTGCACTATATAAAAACTCAATAATGATGATAATGAAAATAGTAATAAAGTCCCTATTACATGTGCTTGAATATAAGAACTTTACTACCGGTAGTTAGTTTGATTTGGAGCTTGGTGAATTGAAGCCCAATCAACTTGTTGACATTACATATAATATACCCTTTCAACTAGGGTTTGGAAATTATTGAATGGTGGAACCCTTACACAAAGATCAAAGGACGTGGGTTCCCACTGGTGCCATAAAGTTGGCCCGGCCTTGCACTCACTAAGGGGGCAACTTTAAAGCGAGGACAGATGGGTGCTTTGCAGACGGCCATAAAGTTCAATTTGTCTCCTGTTAAACTTCATCTGTTGTTGCTATATCATTTAATCTAGCTGCGTACCTGTAAGTTTGAAATGATAAACGAGTAAATTGTGTTACGACACCATAGAAATTGTCTTCATTATTATACTTAGTATTATTGTTATGTTTAAACTTTAATAGTCTAAAAAACCTAAGATATGTTTTGAGTTTTGGTTGGGCTGTAGAAGGATGTTTATTGCTAGTTTCTTCCATTGTTGCTAATTTCTTGTGACGTATATTCCAAGTCTTTGATGCTCTTTCAGTCCACCTGTGAATCCGCCGAAGGAGATTTCTGACCCAGATGACAAGAAACCTAAAGACTGGGATGAGCGTGAAAAGTTGGTATTCTTTGTTAACAAACAGTTCATTCTTTGTCTTTCTTTGCCCCTTTTCTGCAAGCGTTTGAAAACCATTCTCTTTGATTGTGGTTTGGTGTCAAGTCGGGATCATCTCTGAGTAGTTTTTTTTTGAAGTGGTGCTGTATATATGCACGGTTACAATTCATTCATTCAGGTATTTATATAATTATATAGTAGTTCGTAGGGCAGTAATGAGAAATAGAGTACGGTTGCGTTTTACCACATTTTATATAGATATATAAGCGACTTTTGATCAGCGATTGTTCTGACATGATTTTCAATAGATCCGAGACTTTGTATTAGCTGAATTAAAGAACCGTCCTTCTGAAGTATGTGTGGTGTATTGAACAATGTGTTTGTATGTTTATTGAGAAATGTGTTTTTGTTTTAATTCTAGAATTCCTGATCCAGATGCGGTGAAGCCAGAAGATTGGTTAGTTGACATAACATTTTTTAAATTTTGAAGATGTGTTATAAAAGTAAGTCGTTTGTGACTTAGAATTGGGTCACTTAATGACTTTTTATTGCCCTTTTTACGATCTCCTCACTAATCTAAAGATTATTATTGAATTGATCAACTTTCGATCACCATTTAAGCTGGTTCTTTTATTTGTCAGTGCATGAAATTCTGTTTATGATTATTATTTTTAATATTCATAATTAGCGTTCAGTAGTAAACTGCATTTACAAGTGTAATTTGTGTGAACAAACATTCTAGAAGAAATTACTTTGGAAACAGTTTATGTGAGCTGGTTATACCTATTTTTTGTCATGGGTTGTATATTGAGAATGTCTAACATAATTGGTTAGTAAATATTTAAGAATTAAGCAACCAACCTTTTGTCCGGTTTATTTAGGGATGAAAAGGAGCCAGAGATGATCGATGATGCAGATGCGGAAAAACCAGAAGGCTGGCTGGATGATGAACCGGAACTTATTCCAGATCCTTCAGCGGAGAAACCATCTGACTGGTGGGATTTCATTTTTGCACACTTTTCTACCACTTCTGAATTTTTGCTTTAAAATGATGATGATGTGAAATCTTCATGTTTATTTGACAAGCTCTCTGATAAGCTGCGGTAAATACCATTGATGTATACATGACAGTACAAGTTTCATGATCTCATTACTGAAGTCTTGGAAGCCACTTAAGTGCCCACTCATTTTACATGTGTCCTGCCAGGGAGGAAGGCACCCTTGTAACGGCATGACTGTGTTATGGCACTGTATAAATTGTCGTGATTATTATTCTTATTAAAAGGCTGATTTGACTTTGAGAAGCTTTTGACATAGAACCACGTATTTCAATAGATAGTTGTTCTTTCAAATAGAGTGATACCATTTTTATGCTTCTATATCTGAATTCTTGAAATCTAGTTCGCTATCAATGCTGTATCTTTTGTGACAGCTTGGTCCATCCCATATGCATCTGCATTAGCTTAGCAGTGTCTATTGTGAATGCTATTTTGTTGGTTAATTTCTATTCAAACAACGAAGGAGTGAATGAACAATACTAGCACAGTTATTACAAAGCACTTTCGTGAGGTTATTGTAAGGTGCTATATAAATGTCCGTATGCATACACAATTATCAGTTGATGATTTGTGCATTCTGGTGACGGTGATTTAGATTAGATTAGGTTAGGTAGCAAGACAGCACGTTAAGACATTGATTTTGTCTTGCCCTGTGTTGATGCTACATAAAGGAATGAAATGTCAATATGCTTGAGAATACATGCATTATTGTATTTTTTCCAGGGATGAGGACATGGATGGTGAATGGGAACCTCCTATGATAAGTGAGTCACCCGTTGTCAATAGATTAAGGATTATAATGAGAGACTTTGGCTCAAACATCACATAGAGAGATCAAGTGCTTTGTACAGCAGTTTTGCCATAATTAGTTAGATATTTGCAAAGTTGGGAACCATAGCTGTGCTGTTGATACATGATCTCCTGCAAACCTTATTATATTGCAAGACTATTGGAGTTGCTAAGTTTAGAGTTTTGTTTGTCATTTATCGGCACTTTGTTGATGCTTCTTTGTGAACTGGTTCCCTCGAATTATTCGCCTCAAAGTTCCCATTTATGTCTTTAATTCCAATCAATGAGTAATAGCAGTATTGATATACTGAGATTTTGTTATTAAAGCATGTTTCATTTTATTGTGAAATATTGCATAGAGAATACTTGTATGCAACTTGAGGCATGGATCCCAAATTTAATCTGCTTTAAAGCACGGCCCCAATACTATTGGTGCTGCTTGATATGTATTCCCAAAACCAGCAGCGTTATGAGTACAGCAGTAACATACTGTCAAGAGTAAACACTGCGGTCTTTTTATGGGCTTCTTGAAGTATTTGAAGTGTCACGTTTTACACAGTTATCCAAATTTGACGTTTGAGAAAAGACAAAATTCATGTTTTCTGACAGATAATGCTAAGTGCGAGGGTGGTCCTGGCTGTGGAGAATGGAAACGGCCGCAGACCAAGAATCCTAAGTACAAGGGAAAGTGGTATGCACCAACAGTCGACAATCCCAACTACAAGGTATCTATAAATAACCGATGTTCTGTCTTGCATTGGCATGGTTCATGTTTTTAACACTATGAATTGTAGTCTGTTTAACACTGAATTGTAATCATGCTGCATTGTGTCATCTTGAAATTAAACAAAGACTATTGTTAAAATAAGTAAACACCAACCTGCAGCTTCACAATGCCAGTCTTGAAGTCTGACCCCATAAGTTATGAGTTACGATGCGATACGGTCAGAACAAGGCATCACAACGCCTATTTTACCAAATTGAGCAATTGGAGAGGACCAACCCCATGGCCTGCTATGGCTAATACTTGTATTTCGATTACTAGCAGTACTAGTCATAATATTACTTTTGTGTTGTTAAGATGTGGCTGTATACTGTCATTCTTTTTTAGGGAAAGTGGAGTCCGCGAATCATTCCAAATCCAGGCTTCTTTGAAGACCTCGAACCATACAAAATGACTTCCATTGTGAGTTTTTAATCATCTTTGATTAATTGCAGAATAGTTACTGACCTGTTTGCAGATAAATAAGGGGCCCCGTAATGTGAATCTGGTTTGTTCTCTGACTAATCAACTTCAGAGAACTTTTATTAGCATTAGCTTAGAAATGTGAATCTGAGGTTCAGTTGTAGTTGTTACCTGTGAAAATCAGTCAGATATATCGAGATTTCTGATAGCCAGTGAGAAAAGGTAAGTGACTTGAAGTGGAGCAATGAAACTAGTGACCTGCAAAGTTTCTGTATGGGGTCTTGTGGTTCCATATATCACATACACAAAGTCATATTTTCGATCCTTCAAACCCCTGTTGCATCTCGTACATTTTGTGCAACTGCGCGTGTGTACGTGCTAATGAGCTTCTACCCTTCCCCCTTGGAAAGTTGATCAGCAAAAGTCATTTATGAAAATTTATTTTACCATAGGCTACTGTTTATTTTGTTAAACATCATATTTGCTAGCTAAAATATGTTAACTGTTACGGTTCACTGACGTTCAGGTCTGAACAGAATTTAATTGTAATGTAATCAAAATGCACAATTGAGGACTATAATTATCTAGGGATACAACAGTAACTAGTACAGTCATAAATAGGCTAATGTGGACGTCATGATTAAACATTTTGTGCCACTTTTACCATAATTCAGAGGACTATAATTATCTAGGGATACAACAGTAACTAGTACAGTCATAAATAGGCTAATGTGGACGTCATGATTAAACATTTTGTGCCACTTTTACCATAATTCAAAATGCTATTTCACTGAAAATATGTGATTCATGGGTCCTTAAATGAAACGTAAGTTTTTATTATAAATATTGCAATAAAGCTGTAGTTTTCTGCTTAATCACTGTCTTGCAAGTACAGTTGGGTGTGGAGAACCTCTGTTGACTTTTCTTGAAGAGGTGCTATATAAATAAGTGACCACTAATATTGCAGAACTATCTGTTTTGTTGTAGGGTGCCGTCGGTCTAGAGCTGTGGTCAATGTCGGACAACATTCTCTTTGACAATTTCCTTATTACGGACGATAAGGCGATCGCTGACCAATGGGCCGCTGACAGCTGGGGGATCAAGTCCACTGAGGAGGCAGCCGGATCGTTTTCTGTAAGTGACCACTAGGTGGTGATGGTGTTGTCTGGGGTATGGTAGTTGATTGGTCAGAATGCAGTCTTGTAACGCTGATGGTATGGGTTCAATCCCCACCCACGAGAATGGTCGCTGTTCATGGACCTTCAGGAAGTCGTCCACTCAAAACTGTCTTTTGTATATGCACTTGTTGTAGCGCCCCTTCAAGATTACTACTCAGAAGCGCTTCAGATTACAGCGCGGACACTGAATCGGAGTTTCACGCCGAAGCGCTTAGCAATTGCAAGTGAAGGACTTGTGTAGTATCGGATGATGCTTTTCCATGTGAGAGTGAAATTTAGTATATGCTTAATAGTAACGTAAGGCAATGAGAATGCAGAGCTAGTTGTTAGCTGTTGTTTTTTAGGTTAATATCATTGTGCATAACTGTTGCCCAGTTGTAAGATGTCAGATTCTGGTGGCTGGTTTATTACGAAAGATTGTAACTGAATGACCATCCGAGGGGTTTGGAATTGCATGCGTTTCAGAATAATGTATGAACGTGCCTGCTGCGTTCTGTTGGATTCACCCTAGCCATTATTATAAGTTTGAATGCTTTTTGTAGTTGCTTGTTAAACATGATTATGGAAATCTCTGTATTAGCTTTTATGTACCTTTTAATGTACTCGACCACATGATTGTTCTCAGGCATGTAATTGTTTAGTGGTAGGCATTTTCCACTGTCATTGGGGAGGTTTTGGTTTCAAATCTCCACCAGGACAGAAATTAGCATTCAGTTTTTCTGCTCCTCTGAGCCAACTCAACTATATAATTAAATAAAAATGCTTGCTGTAGACATGTAATTTTATTCATCTATATAGATCTACCAGATCAGACTGTTTGCCACATTGTCGTTGCTAACAATTGTGTGTAAAAATTTTGATAAAGCATTTCAGCAGGTGTTTTCATGTTGCGATGCCTTGCGTAATTGTGGTGTCGTCCTCGTTTACAGGGTGGCGTGGTGCAGTCGGTGATGGATGCGACTCACGAGCGACCGTGGTTGTGGGCTGTGATCATTGTAGTCGTCATTTTGCCTATTGTCTTACTGGTGGCGTACTGCTGCATGTCACCGTCAAAGGTACGGAATTATGTTGGAATTAGGGCACTTCTCGGTTTCTCTGGGGATTTTAGTTGTTAAAATTTGTTGCCAGTTTTTTGGAGTTTCTTTAACCATGGAAGATTTATCGTTATGTGCTAGCACCTCTATATGATGTTGTCTTTAGAGTCTCTTCCCTCACTACATATGGCTGAAACTAGTTATTTGTGTTTCCTCATAAGTCTCCCATTGTTTAAAGCATTGCCCTTGGAATTTCTATGCTGAGAGCGCCTCTCAATTTAGCCATTCTCTGATAGGTACCATAATGAATCTATGGATATGATGTGATATATTTAGAATATGGGAATCGTGGTTTCTATATAGTTCTCCTCTCATCGTATTCTATTGTTTGTTGCCTTACATCAGAAGTTGCATTATCCTCATTCATTCGGAGCATTTATATAGCACTGCTCTTCGAGATAACTACTCCAATGCACATTCAACCTGACCAGTCATTGTGAAAATAGCGGTTTTGCGAGTGACTAAGAACATAACATTGCTAACACTCGATACCCATGGCTGCCCACTCAGGATAGGTTGACCCTTTACGAAACAAAGTGTAGCAAGTAGTATGGGATATAATTAATTAAGTAATTAACTATTAATATTAACTTGCACTAAAAATAGTCTTGGAGCTAGGGGCAGGGTTGTATAAGCTGTTAGCTTTTCCTGATTCCTATTGCACTCTGTTTATTGAGTCATGTTTATACTGTTTGACGTGTGTGTGTGTGTGCAATAAATAAAAATAAACAATATCTATACACTCGGTCGGTATAGGGTTAAGGGATTATCATTACATCAGCGGTACTTGATGCTTTACAAATTTCTTTACTAAAATCTGAATATTTGTTGACTTGCAGCCGGACGAGGTTGCGGAACGCAAGAAAACGGATGCTCCATCGGCCGACTCGAACGCTGGGGAGGAGGAGGAGGATCAGGCGGAACAGACGCGATCCACGGATGATGAGGATGAACCAGCAGCGGAAGAACCACCCCGTTCTCCGGCAAAAGAACCGACTGGTTCCCCGTCGAAGAGACCAACGAAAGGAGACTTAGAAGCAACGAGTGAAGTCAGTTGCATTTTTTCGATTAATTTTTTCTTCCAGATTGTGATATTCAAAAAACAATCGATTAACCGAAGTGGATGTGTTTACGTCAATTGGAGTCATACTGAATAGCATTTTCTACTATTCGGAATACGGATAATTAGCCACACTATTCGGCCAAGCAAGTATGCGAATGGCAGATGTAGATAGAGATGGAGTTATAAGTGTGTGTCGATGACTTGCCCATTGCAGTTGTATGGTGAAGACTTACCCCTCGTAGTTGTAGTGTATGTTAAGGACTTGCCCTTTGCACGTGTTTGTTAAGGGCCTGCTCCATAGCCTAAGCGAAGTCAATTGTTTTGAAAAGACTTGCACTTCGAACTCACCACTTTGCGGGTGTCTGGTGTACATTTACCAATCGCTATTTACTGGGTTTGAGAAGGCTGTCAGAAGAATACATGCTTTAGACTGGAGGCAATTGTTGTGGCAGCTTCTCCCATGGCATTGTCTTGAGCAGAGGCTTATTTGCCGGTTTCCAGATCCCGAAATAGATAATTTCATATGTTTCTAAAATTAATTCTATGTGTTTTGTGACTATGTCCATCGGAAACCAAAAAATTAGGGAAAACAGACATTTTTTCTGTCTGCCCCTCTGGCCTTGAGAAGAGGACAGAATGTATCTCGCATCAACCACATTAGCTGATAATCTAGACTTATTAAAAACAAATGAAACGCAAGAATTGGATAGGCAATCACTTAATACTCTCTTTGTGTTCCATAACCTTTGAGTTCATTCATTCATTCTACAGACTTTATGTAGCATCCTTCAAAAAATCTATTTGTATTGGTTGTGTCATATTGGATGGTGATTTGAGTGAGTTTCATTTCTAGATGTGTTGACTTTGTAATTCATTTCTTAATGTATCCATTGATTTGCTGATGTGTTTGCACAACCTCTGTTTCCATAACCTCTGTTTGCAGAGCACGGATGCAAAGAAATCAAGCGATTCTGAGGAGGCCAAGCCAAAGGAGGAGGATGCAAATGATGAGGAGGCCGGAGACAAGGAATCGGCTGGCCGTGGCCCGTTGTTTGACAAGTACGTTCGAAACCAATTATATAAATTAATGCTACATGATGAAATTGACTTTGCGTTGGATGACACTGTAGCAGGGAATTTTATCCAGTGAGTAGTCCTAACATCCTGCAAGTGGGATACATTTGGATACTGTGTTTACCGACTGAGAGTATAGGATGCCCTTACCATTTGCTACACTTTGGTGTGTATAGGGTTAAAGCGTTTTTCTGGAGAACTACTTTTGCACTGGTAGCGATACTGAATGATTCCTCAGAATCGCTGTGAGCGGCGCTATAAAAATTGCTAATCGCATTACATTAAATGGCGTATGTATGAGCACTTGTTATGGCACCCCTTCAAGATTTCTACTCAGAGGCACCCTCGACTACATCTTGGACACTGAGTCGGAGTTTCACGCCGAAGCGCATGAGCAATTGCAAGTGAAGGAGTTGCTCAGGGTCCCAATGTGGCAGCTTGAGACGGATTTGAACCCGCATCCTTCCGGCTCCAAGGCACCGAAAATACCCCTACAACACCGCACCCCATGAAAAGGGCAAGCGGTGGTGAAGGATCTTGCCCGATCAATTCATTGAAAACTTGGCACTGTCAAGGCCACTTACGGTTGGTATCTGGAAAAAACGTGTACATTTACATTTATCTGGCTACAGTGCAGTTTGTAAGTGGACGTGTGGTATGGACTTGGGTATTTCTGTGGCACTGTTTGATGCCATTTTCAGCAGCCCAGCTGATGTTGTCGTGTCTTTACAGGCCAAAGCAGAGGAAGAAGAAGTCAAAGAAGGACGCGGTCGGCGACAATGACAACTGATGACGCATTCTCCAGCGTTCTATTGTTTTGTCGTCACGAGGTCCAAAACAAAGAAGAATACAACTATTCAAGAATATGGTGTATTGTGGTACGCTCAGATACACACGCACGAACCAACACACACACTCACAGACGCATACATTCATACGTACATATACAGACACATAAAGACGTGGGGTACATACATACTGAGTATGCTATACAGACTGCGATATACATTGTTGTTTATGTATTTTCCGCTATGCATATATATGTATATATATTTATGCATGCACATGAAAACAGTTGATTCTGGTATTGCTTTTGTGTGTTTATATATGTGCAGCACTCCAAGGATGCTCTTGAATTGCACAAGTGAATTTAACATCTTTAGAATGTATGGGTGTATACATATATGCATATGTGTATATGATATATATATTTATATATATATATTTAGAATTTATATGTTTATAATGTTTGGGTGCACATATATGTTCTTGTGCAAACAATGTATGCTGTTTATTGCGCATAATATGTTTGTACAAAGTGTTTATATGTAAGGATACTTTAGTTATTTCATTGTTCTTGAGCCATATACGTTGGTTTAACTCCACTGAGAATGCTATTATATCATTACAAGTTTTAATTCTCTCAAAGTTGTAGCTATTTCTCTGAAAAACTGAATGTACTCTTTAGAACAAACGGAAGTTGTTTTTCTCCAATACTGGAGCTAATTTTTTTTATGGTGCACTTGCATGGTGCAGCATTTGTTGTTTTACAGCATATCTTGTAGTTGAAAATATCATATAGAACTTGAGAAAAAAAATGTTGAAATCTCTGGAGCTTGTAGAATATTGTGTCCTTAAAAACGGTCAAAGCATTCATAAATTTGGTTAAAAATTCTATAGTTAATTCAGAGAAGTGCCATTTTCAGTCATGGAACATGTTTGCAAAAATTTTCAATATGCCACTGACTGGCTTATAATTTGCACAGTGTGCATAACCCTTTCTTTTTTTTAAATTTCTGGAATTGATTTCTAAGCGTTATCGGTTGCAGTTTTTGTGCAGTCTGTTCTCTGAAATATATACAAGTATAAATAATGCTTTGGGCGTAGTATTGATGTTGCTTTTCAAGAATTTGATATTTGATTTTCATGTTAATGCACTTTTCTTTTAAACCCCTTAGGAATATTTTAGGTTTCATTCAGATTTAATTATTTGCGACACCTGAATCGGAAGTCAATGAAAATTTTGGATTCATGGGTGGATTTCGAAAAGCATTCACGTTACTGCAATGTGTCGTTTAAAAGAAGAAGGTTCTGATGTACAATTTAATCGGCGTATTTGTATCCTACATCTTAGAGGATGAACGGACTCGAGTTGGCAGTTTCGTAATAAAGTTTGTGTAGGTTTTTGAACGAAAACTGTTTGTTGCACCACTGCTTTTGCTTCTTGTTTTTACAGCTACTTTGTTATTATTGAGCAGACTTGTTGCTTACTTCGTCGGAGTTTTTTTTTCGTCTAGAATTGATTGCACAATGAAGTCTGAGAATCGGGTCTAGCGTTATCTTGTTGCCCTGTACAAATCCGTGTCGATTATTGCAATGCTGCCATAATTTATGTCGAGCTCGTAATAGTATCGAGTAATCAATCCATTGTGTAGTTTTGAGAAAGTTCTTAATGTGCCACTGACGATATATATACCTTTGTAGCACGCCTTGGTTTTCTCACATTTCCTCTTGTATGGCTGAAGTCTTGCACTGGCTCCCTATCGCTGCTTGGATCCAGTACAAGATCATCCTTGTGGTGTCCAAACCCCAAGTTGGTCTTGTCCCCAAGCATCCTGACTCTATGCGTATTAAAGCGTCTCTCTGTAACATTTGCTTGCCTCTTGTGCTCTACCAACTGTCTTGACCTTTTTGCCCCTCGTTGTTCAGTGTGCCTTCTCTAAAAGCCAGGCATTTGCTGTGATAGGTCCCTCTATGTAGAATGGCCTTCCCTATCTTCTACGGGCTAAGCTCATGTCTTGGCTCTCCCCACTTCCTCTCGCTCACTCAAGACGTTTCTTTTACCCAGGGCTTCTATGCTAAATTAGTTTATGCTGTAAGAAGCGCTCTATACATTTTTAGATACGATACAATATGCGCGCAGAGTATAGTTGTATATTGTGAGAAAAGAATTAGTTTTGTATGAGAAACGTTCGAGTTCTTTTAACATCCAGTTAACTTTGCTCGATTTAAATTGTTTTCGTTTTGTCGAAGTCTACGTGAGAAGACTTGTTTTGAGATGCCACGTGCTGCTAATTCGTTAGTAAACAGAACGGAGAAGTTGTTTGGATTTTGAATAAATTTTGATATATATTTTTCTGTGCATTAGCACAAGTGTTTGGTAAGCAGGTTATTAGTTAAAGTATCTGGTGGTAGCCCACGGTGAATCTTCAGTTGCTCACTCAATTGCTCACAAACGTTCGGTGCTCTTCGATTCACACGAACTGCTACCATGCAGAATCAAGCCTTTTCCATGGTGGGCCCAGTGGTCTGGAATGGGTTTTCACATGGAGCTGCATGTGCTTTCTGGGGCTCTTGCTGAAGCAGTTTATATTCAATTAAAACCTAATTTTTTTGCCATGCGAGAGTCCGGAGCGTTTCTGAGTAGTTCCGTTGAAGAGGTGCTGTAGAAATTTTTCAATGAATGAATGAATTTTGATGGACCTGTGGCATTGGAAAGTGACCACCGTTCTATTACCAGATTTAGGCAACATCTTGCATAAAAGAAGTCTGTTTACGTTTAGTTTAGTTTTCCGCTTAGGTTTCATCTGTACGTTATCCGTACATGTTCATCTGTACGTTATCCGTACACGCTTGCATTTTGAGCTTCATTTTTATATCCTTTTTAGAACTATCGGATAGCCATGTTCCAAAATGCTTAAAGTTTGTATGTAATGATGTGCATAATTATAGGAAATGTTGATACATGATATAAGCCTACTCGAAGACTTGTGAGAATGGAACGTGAAGTTGGAATGTAAAAACCAACAGGTGCGATTGGGGAAGAAGAGAGAATAAAGTGGGGAAGTTTGCCCTTTTAGCTGTGATATGACCCCCTTAAGGGTCCTGTATGGTTCCATTTAGCGCCGGTGAATAAGCTGGTCTCCGTGACGTGGCTTTTGTGGGCGCTGAGAAATTCTCGAAGATTTACATTACATGTGGTCATATTGATTCTGTATTCAGGGCCACTATAGCAGGCAAGTTGCCCGAGATAATTGTTTTGTCCAAGCAGAGCAAGTGGTCGTTCTCCCAGCCGTAAACGTAAATTTATATAGCGCCACTTCAAGATAAACCCCTCGGAGGTACACCCGACCTGACACCAGATCACAATCAAAGTTCCGGGGAACTACAGGAACAGGCCAGCTGCTGCAGCCTGCTGGTGTGTTGCATTGCGGATGGATACTGCTGGCGTAGTATCTCATCCCAACCAGAGGCCTCGTTCCACCCCCCACCCTTCCCCCCCCCCCCCCCCCCCATCCGTCATGAGCTTGACCTAGAAACAAGTGGGAAAGACGGGCAGCGTCATCTGCTCGAAGCCTAAGTAGCAGCTGCAAGTAGGCTACAACTCTTCTAGCCTGGGATGATATATATATATATAGTTGTATTGTATTGTATATATATATGTAGTTGAAAATATCATATAACTAACGAGTGATGACTTATATATGTAGTTGAAAATATCATACAACTACATATATATTAGCCATCATATACGATCAATATTTGCCTATCTAAATATAGTCGGCCGACGGTAGATTGTTACATGTAGCCTACGTGACTGACTTTCACAGCACGCAGCACGTACAGACCGCGGGCGTTCGATGCACAACATTCGTATTGAGCAAAGAAACTCAGAGAAAATATCTTCTGTAGGTAGGCGAAGCAGACACCGTAGCGTTTACAAGTTGCAGTGAAAACGAGTGGCCGCGTTTTTGAAGCGTGTTGAAGGGTTATCTTCGAAACGAGAGGTGAGTCTCGCTTGAGTAAGCCTAGCCTCTGTCTATGTAGGCCTACGTGGGTTTAACGGATTTCATATAGCCCATAGCGGCCGTTAATGGCCTGACCCTGTTCATTTTTCAATGAATTTGATCGGGTGAGATCCTTCACCACCGTTCGCCCGTTTGAATGGACGCCACGCCACTTAGGTCCCCGTGAACGGACCGTGATAGCCCGAGATTTTGAATATCTGAAAAAGTCACCTTCGGGAAGCGAACCGCGACCCGCACGCTCTCAGAGTTGTGTAGGCCTACATGCGCGCGGCCAGCGCTCTTACCGATGTAACTAAAAGGGCCAGTAGCCTACGTGTCTCGTGAGCAAGAAATCTGCAAGAAGAGGCCTTTGACCTTTACAATGCTATGCACGCTACAGCAGTAGGCCTACATCTAGACTATAATCTATAGGCCTAGTAATCGTGAGCATCTGTAAAGCGCTTCTCATGGTGGAGCTGCTCAGAATCGCTCTCAGCCAGTGTCGTTTCTGTGCATTGATGTAGGCCAGTTTCTGAAACCTTTCGAAAGCTTTGCCAGTTGTTTGCCTACGTCCTACAATGTCAAATTTACTTAGGTTTAGTGAAGTGCCACTTGAAAACTCGATGGGGAAATGTCAAACGAGACCTTGCACTATTGGGTCTCACGTAGGCTACAACAGCGTTTCCCAAACTGTGGGTCGCGACCCAAAAGTGGGTCGCAGAGCTTTGGCAAGTGGGTCGCGAAAGTTCTTCTTATTTCTCTGTTAATTTCAGTATTTATTCCAGTAACCCTCAAACGTCATACTTTATTATTCCGTTATAACTAGTGAAACAACATTTGACTATGGTTGGGCTATAACTAGCTTCTACTTGTGCGTGTATGTGAACAGGAAACAGTGCACGAGACTTAGCAACGAGACTTGGCATGATTAATAAAAAGCCTGCCATTCAAAAATAAACAACGTGTATTTAAATTTCACAAATTTTATTTTCAATTTTTAAAACTTTGCGAAAAAACATGGATAAATTTTTGAAACGAAAACGAGAATCTTTGTCATGTGTGAGTGGTCATAGCTAAGAGTCGGAGTCGGACGATGATGTTAATTCAACTCTTGATGATCGACTTCCGAGTACGAAGAGGGCATGTCCGCCGAAACGTAAATATTATGATTCATATCTGAAATTCGGATTTATTTCAACTGATTCAGGCGATGAACCAAGACCTCAGTGTGTGATTTGTTTTGAAATTTTTCCTTAAGTTAAATTTTACTGTTTTAAATGTGGTAATTTCTAAATGCTGGATGTAAATCAGCATATCTTAATCCCGATTTATGAAGCAATCATTAGTTAGTGTTAGTTTAGTACTCTGTAGGCCTACCGAATTTTGTTTAGTCACTTTAGTGGGTCCCGAGACAGAAAAAATATTCCCAAGTGGGTCCCGAGCTAGAGAAGTTTGGGAACCTCTGGGCTACAACACTAGGCCAATAGACCTACTATACAGCGAGTATCATATGTAATGTAGGCAATGCCCAATCGTTTACTAGCTAGTATCACACTAGTCTTGTAAGATAGGCTACGCCTAATCGTTATCCTAGTCTTCTATTTGATGCTATAGTCTTAATTAAAACTTTACAGCACCTCTGTGACCTCTTGAAAATCAACCGCAGGGCGCCAGCTTATTCACGAGCGCTGCGTCGAGGCAGATTTTGAAGGGTTTGTGCAACGTAAGCGCCATGCTTTTATTACATAAACGCCTTGCCATGTTATTTAAAGCGCTGCACATTTTCGTCATTGTCTTCTATTTGATGCTAGTCATTTAATTAGCAGCAATATCTAGGAATAAAGGCCATCCAATGTTCACGCTGATTTTTCAAGTCCGGGTCTCAGCGTTAGCCTCTATCTTGCTCTCTCCTTTAGGCTGTGCTATCTGGCAGCTGCCCTGCGAGCTCTTGGCCTACATTATTATGTTACGCGCACATTAATGTCTTGTTTACAAACAGGAGCCTGGCTATAATGAATATGCAGTAGGCTAGGCCTATAGCTTTCTCTCAGCGAAACATGAATAGAGCCTATGCATGCAGGCCAGGTCACGTGCCCTGTTTATTCTATAGCGCAGGGGTCGTCTCAAAACGTTGCGCTTACGTCTTGTGCAGCTATAATTATAATAGAAACGTTCAACCAGCAGCCGCTGAAAACAGCTAAATTGGTGTCCAATGACTCAGCCCCGTCTGTGCTCTGGTGTGCCAGTCAAAGATACAGCGCAATTAAAAAGAAACTAGCCAATTACAGACCAGTGCGTGTCTGCCTCACATAAAAAAACGACCGCTAGGACGATGAAACACGTGATTTTCACAGAAGGCCACGTGATACCACTGCCTTGGTGAATCCTGTAAATATCCTGGAGCTACCCAGGCCACGTGATAGCATGCGCGCCAGATTGTAAGTCAAGCCAGCTGTCTACTGTCGCAGGAAATAATTATTGTAAACAACGGAATAATTTATTTTTTTTATTTTTGGCAATTACTAATGCTTTATTAATTTTCTGAATGTCTAATTCAACGTGAAGTACGCCTATGTGAAAGCTTACCGGAAGAGACCAGGCGATTTTGTTTAAGAAATTATAGCCTAAGTTATTGTACCGAATGAGCAACCTTGTGTACAAAATCGCATTTACAGGCTTAAGAATTCATAAATTACCGTTATTTGTGGTGTGTATATTCGTTTAATTGGAAATGAGCGAACCCATTACATTTCTATAGGCCCCTTGCAGTAGCGGCGCCAGAAGGGGGTTAGGGTCTAAGCCCCCTAAAAAGGCCATCCAAGGGCTAAGCCCCTTAAAAAAGTGCCATCTTTTTTTACATGTAAACTGAAATATTATTTCCACGATACAATGTCGATATCCCCCCCAACCTAAAAAATTAAATACATCCATGATATTTCGACCAAATGGCCAAAAACAGGTCGTCAGAAATTTTGGCGGATGAAAATGGAAAATGGATGAAAATGGAAAATTTCCTCCGCGAGGATTCAGCCCCCCAAAACCTGAAGTCCTGGCCCCACTGCATAATAGGCCTTACAGTTATGTTTTTACTTCGAATAGGCCTACGATCTTTGCTTGTTGCTCATTGACGACATTCCGTCGTATAATGGAAGATTAGTGTCGCCCCCCTCCTTTGTCCCGACTTGAGACTGGCACTGGCAGAGTATACGAACACTTGTTGCTGCTCAACGACACTGTTTCATATAAAAGATGATTGTTTTGTGTCGCCCGCCTCCTTTTTCTACGCTTTGGACTGGCACTGTTAGAGGACGAACAGCGTCAATACATGTAATTGCGATTCAATTCATCATCCGCCGACAACCAAACAATGACTCGTGGATCGGTTATGGGCCATGGACCACAGTTTCAGCAGTTCGCCCTAGTATATACAACATGTGCGTGGCCCAGGATGTTACAGGCTGGCGTAGAGGTCATTATGTGCATGGGCGGAGACCTGGGCGGAGACTTGGGGGGGGGGGACGGAAAGAAGCAAAAATTTCTGACGATCTTTTTTCCCAATCTCGGGAAAAAATCTATATTCGTCGCCAAAAAAATTGATGACTTTTTTTAGTCTTGACGCTCTACGATTGGGGGGGGGGGGCAAATGCATGGCCGTCCCCTCAACACTTCCATTGGGAGGGGACCGTCCCCTCTGTCCCACCCTAGGTCTCCGTCCATGATTGTGTAGCGGTCAACGTTGAAGCTGTTCGGGATATGCGACGCTCAGGGATGCCACTCTGATTTTTAAAAAGGTCAGATCAGGCCGAAAAAATGCTAGATTGAGATTTGAGAATAATATTATGTCTGAAAAATACTTGAATTAAGTTTCTGAGGACCTGTTTTAGGCAGTCTTTCATGCCAAAATCTGCAATTTTTAGTCCAAAATGACAAAATTTTCGACTTTTTCCACGTCTTTTGTGCATTTTCGCCTTAAAAATCTATTTTTACGTAAAAAGTCGAAAAAGCTGGATCCTGAAAAACCTAGAAACATAGATAGGACCGAATAAACCTAGATCTAGGGGGGAAAAGCTATGAGTCCTGGCGATGCTGTGTCTCCATTCACGTCCGCACGGGTTCAGAACCTCAGCAAACAAAAAGGAGTGCATGCGATTTACAGGCATAGTGACTGTTCTGGTATGTATAGTTCCAGTATGGTGTGTTTTCATCTAGAAACTCCACCACTGTTTGTACTCTTACAGTGCCAGTCCCATGCCTGGACAAAGGAGGAGGGCGACACTGATCATCTTTGCAATGGCGTGTCCTTAAACTGCAGCAAGCGTTTTGAAATAGTATTCAGAGGCGGATCCAGAGGACCAATCTGGCCATGCCCCCATTTTTTGCGGAACTACTCGTGGGCGGGGCCACGTCAACTTTTTAAGCCAGAATAGCTGATCAAAAATAAAGAAATTTCTAAATGGGGGCCGTGGCCGGATTGTCCTCCTCGATCCGCCCCTGTCTAGGCAGACTTTAAGCCCTGGGTGTAGCCCTAGATTTGCTAGACTATATGATAGGCACAGAGGTAATCACCCCATCCCCCACTTGGAGGGTAATCTTGTGTTAGCAGCCTACATGCGGAAGTATTTGGGAAGGTTGCCAAAGATGGACCACGTAAGGATGACGGGGTCCATCTTTTGCAACCTATACCCCGCTTGTTAATTTTTAACGACACTGCATGCCATGTCAACCGACCCCTAACTTATTTCGTATATTAATAGGGTCATAGACGTACGGGAGATTTCAGCAGTGGGTGGAGGGCAAAGATTTAACTTCTGCCCGAAAAATAAATCCTGAAATCTCGTTGAAAATACAACTTTTCCCCAGAAGTTGACCTTTTTTAGTCATTTCCCGGTCTGCAGCGTCTGCTTGCCCGAAAAACAGTTTTTCCCAAAATTGGGGGGGGGGGGGCATTTGCCCCCCTAGACTCCCGCCTCGTAACCTATGAATAGGGTCCTCAAACGGACTTCTATGTTACTGGCGATTGTTGAATGGCTACTTAATTGTTGATAGTCCAGTTCGGAAATGACCTTAATTAATTAATCTCTCTTTGTTTTCAAGCTGAGATATTATGTGGTCAACACTTGAGACTACGATGCGCCTCTGTTGGTTTTAGGATCTGGTTCAAGAGGTCTATACGTAGGCTTAAAACCTAAATATAGGCCTTGAAATCAATGCAATGGCCTACATCTGACAAGTAGGCTAGGCTTGTTATATGCTAAAGTGCATAATTATAATAGGCCTATGCAGTATGCGTACTATATTTCAATTCTGTATTGTATCTATAAGGTTATATAGCGCTGTAGAATGCTTAAGCTCAGATGCGGATCCAGGGGGTGGGGAAAATCCGGCTATGGCCCCCGATTTAGACATTTCTTTATTCAATTTATATAAATTTTTGGAATGAATGAATGAATGAATGAATTTCTCACCAGCTATTCTGGCGTGGAAAGTGGACGTGTCCCCCCCTCATCAGTTTCGTAGGCCCTCCCCATGAGGTTTGTTGAGAATTTCTATATATCCACCCCTGGCTTGTGGTTAGTTTGTTTATGTGGGCCATGCAGTCGTTTGCATTAAACTTATCTATATGGGTCAGTGTTGTCGACTGTAGGCCTAAGCCTATCAAGATATGGAATAATCATAATGGAACTAGTCTAAATATAACGCGTGCGATGCAATGAATGTGTGTGTGTGTGTGTGTGTGTATTTGCAGTTTAACATCACTGTGTGGTAACAAAGACCATTAGCGACGCCCTCCTCCTTTATCCAGGCTTGGGACTGGCACTGGCAGAGTGCAACCAGTGGCGGAGTTCTGCAATGAACGGCGAACTCCGCCACTGGTTGTTATCTGCCAGTGCCAGTCCCAAGACTGAATAAAGGAGGAGGGCGACGCTAATGATCTATGTTATCAACACAGGGTCGTTGAACTGAAAATACTACCAGCCTACTGCTGCGATTGTTTTTAAAGCGCACGCACACGGCACACATACGCATACACCCACGCACACACTCATATCTTCTTGGAACAGTTTTCGGCTGAGAATTGCGAGCTGCTGCGGCTAATGCTCAAGATGCACACTTGAAGCCACAGCCTATTGTTATAGACCATGTAATAAATATTTGTTTCAACATCGTCTAGACTTAAAGGTTCCTGACGAGCGCTATAAAAATGTTCATCTGCATTTATACATAAAACGTGGACTGTATGCTGCAAGCTCTATGCAAACTTTCCTATCGGCCATCGCAAATTCGCAATATACATAACCTACATGATACATTATATAGGCTGTGTATATAGACCTATAGATATCACCTATCTATATATAATTATGTATATATATATACTACTTCACACACGCACGCACACATCTATATCTGCAGAGAATAACGAATGTATGTAGGCCTATGCATATTTGTCCAGAATGCACACCCAGTTTCGCAGCGATTGACCTCAAACCTTCCAGCTAGACAGAGGCCACCAGGACCACCCCGCCCTAACTCTGACCCTGGGGTGGGGCAGAAACCTAAATTTCCCGGGCAGCGTGGGGTACCCCAAATTGCGATTAGTAGGCCTATCATTAGACCTACGCCTAATGTGTTCATTATGATGTAGGGGCAATTTATCAATGGTGCTGCATAGACGTGCCAATACTTTTTGGGGCCGGTTAACCGTTCCACCCACAGCGTGGCCCTGTTTTATACGGTGAGTCGGTGACTAGACACTGTTCCCATTAAGTTCAGTAGGCCTATGATGGCATTCTCCAAGACTTTTACCAACTGCTTGGTCTACACCGCAGTTTGGTTTACATGACATTTAAACAGGATGAACCAGCGTGGCGTTAATATCGGCCATAGACAGACACACACAAAGGTACACAGTCATACACACGGGCAAACACTCTTCACCAGTCGGCGTAGACCGCATAAAAATAGCCTCAGTAACGAGACCAGGGTTCTCATTTTACACGCTCTGTTGTTGGACGCCATTTTGGCTACTACGCTGCGGCGCATGCGCAAGCTTGGCTCTGGCGTCGAATCATCGATGCGTCGAATAGGCGCAGCGCTCACCATAGATATATGTTGTCTACTATAGATACTCAACAGGTCATCATTTGATGGAGGCGCTCTGAGAGACTGCCTTCTGAGCTACTGGATCATTTATATTATATTCGTACGACGTTATCTTGTTATCTGCGGTCGCACTTAAGAAGTTAAAATAAACCTAAAAGTTAATTTTTTCGACTGACGTTGAAATAAGGCGTTTGTGAAGTCTTTGTTGCGTTTAGGCGAGAATAAAGGCCAGGAAAAAAGTAAGAAACAATTAGGTAGGCCTATTGTTTTTATTCTGGCGGTCTGTGTAAGTTGATGGGATGTTTTCTGCTCTGTTAGTATATATTCGTACGACTCGTACGGTTTAAACTGCTTCCGCGCCTGGTGTTAGATGTAATAAAGGATTGCGCTCTTGAATAAGCTGGTGTCCTGCTCTGGCTTTCGAGTGGCGCTTTAGAAGTTTAAAGACTACGATTGCAATTGGAGTCTGAAGTTTGTTTTAAGACTCAGAGTTGCAGTTTCTTATTTCCAGGCTGCGTCTTATCCGCTGAATGTAGGCCTATGCTTCTATTTTGCAAGGAATCCGAGGAGGAAAGATTACAGGCAGAGGCAGCTGGGGTGAAATGGTAAAAAGTTGGAGTATGAGGGAAAAGAAGAATGCTGGATCGGCAGAGAAAACACAGACGTAGTCAGAAGAACGGACAGACAGACAGATACAAAGACAGACAGACAGATACAAAGACAGGTAGACAGAGACAGGAAAGGGAATTGACAGTTAACCAGAGAGAAAATTGTTGCTAAAGGTCGTGAGTTGGAAACAGTTGTGCAGTGGTGTGCAGTAAGCACCCATGTAGGCCTACAATTGTACATATGCATATACATTGATATGCACATACACACACATGCATGCATCTGTTTGCGCACGTTCATATAAACATATGTACATATGTGCATACATGCATATATACATACATGTAAAGACACATACATGGTGGGCCATAAAAAAGTAATAGGCTACCCTAGCGTTTTGGCCAATATCTTGGCCAAAAATAGAAATAAGAACGTTTTTGGATAGTCAAAAAATACCGGTGGGTGGGCTCACTAAAAATGATATAACTTTTGCTCTCTTTCAAAGACTTCTAAGAACTTTGACTACTGTACGTAGACATGAATTACCTTTCAGCCCGTAAAATTTGATTTGAAAAATTCTTATTTTAGGCAAGATATTGGCAAAAATCCATAGGATATTGCCAAAAATTCACTGGGGATTACTTTTTTATGGCCCACCCTGTACACACATATTTGCACATGCACCGGTCTATACAACACAAACAGTTTCGCTGTATCTGTTCTTCTGAAGCAGCAGCAGCAGCAGCAACTAGCTTCATCATCACTTGAAGATGGCCACCTGCAGTGCCGCGTTGAACCCTATCTTCGAACACAAACCGTTGGACACCTTGGCTTCGGATGTTGACGCCATTGCTTTGGACGGAGATGGAAGCGACACCGATGGTAGAACCACCGATGGAAGCACCACCAATGGTGCAACCACCACCGATGCAACACCGTGCAACAAGGCGAGGACCGAGAGACAACAGTCGATCAGCGACAGACCGTTCCGGGTCCTCATTGCCATCGACAGCTGCCAATGGTCCACTTACGCATTCGACTGTAAGTCTATGCATGACCTTATATATATAATTATGTATATATGCATATATATGTATTATATATACGTATATAAACTATATATATGTATTATATATATGTATATATATAATTATATATATGTATAATAGTGTAAACGTATATATATGTATATATATATATCTGTTGTCATACCTCTCCATATCTCTATACATGACTCTAGTCATCTCTGTATACCTCTAGACATGCCTCTGCATCTGAATATGTCCCAACTGAACCTCTGCATACCTTTTCTTTCATTCTAGTTGTGTGGCCATATAGTCATACCTCTGCATAGGGTCACTGTACACTGTGTACAGGTCCGTAGTATGAATGAACGAACGAACGAACGAATGATCTTTTAGCATACCTCTAAGCATACTGTTACATAACTCTATACGTCGTGTCTACTGTCTAGGCATTCCTTAGCATACCTCTGCAAATCACCACCAGTGTAAACAACTTGCCAACTATTATAGCACATGTATATTTTTCACATTTTAAGCCGAATCAATGTTGGCCACTGAAAGTGCATTTAGAACCTGTAGACGTACGCCAGCGCATATCTCAAAATGTAATCCATGTTTTGTAGAATTTTATGTATCCCATCCATTCAGAAGAGTCGGAATTCAAGTTCAGTGAAGGATTATTGTCTTTGACTCATGGCAGTACTTGCAGAAGACTATAGCCATTGTTTGTAGATCTATGCGGAAGTTTCCATAAATTACCAGAAGTCTCGGATCTCTTCACCTTTAGCACCGTTCCATTGTTCTCGGATCCTTCTAATTAACAAGACACCTGTTGTTATTTTCATGTTCTCTCTCTGGACTTTGACTTTCTGTGTCTTCGTTTTCACCTCTCAACTTGCTGTACAGTGGTGATTTGATAGGTGCTATAATAATGAGATCCTGATCGTAGGAGTTTGTTGAAATTAACTTGCTGGATCTTGTATACAGTATGCACGCATCTTCATATAATAGCTTCTAGCACTGCACTGTGGGGTGGGTGGGGGGAGAACAAATGAAGCAAACAAGTTTGATTTTTAAGCTATGCAGTTAAAGCTGTATTCACTTCTGCTTTATATTATATCATATATATAATATATATCCACATGTATATATAATATGTGAGACACAGACAGACAGACAGACAGACAGACAGACAGTCTTTTGTCTGTCTATCTGTCTCTCTCATATATTGTATATACATGTGCATATATACATATATACATATACACATATATACATATATACATATATACATATATACATATATTAGAACGCCATACTATACATATATATATATATATATATACATACATATCAAAACAACATATTTTTTTAATTGACATTTCATTGAATCAGTTCTTTGTTGGAGAACAGAAGCGCTTGCTTGCATGACGCATAGGCCTAGGCCTGCGTTGTGCACACGTGGTTATAGGGAAACCATGTCTATAGGCCTTTTGTGTCATATGCACGCACGGGGGGAGGGGCTGATTTTGAGCTGTGCATTAAGAGCTGTATTCACTTATATTATTAACATGCCTTATAATATTATTCTTTCTTATGACGTCTCTGTGTCAGTATTATTTGTACATTTTGATGTCCTATAGATGTGCATCTGAAAATGATGTTATACAGACAATTCACTTTAATACCCTTTTATATAGAGCCTGTCTTAACACTTAGGCGTCGTAGAGGGAGGATACCCCACGTGCCGTCTAAACGGTTCCACCTCTTCTGGCCACACCGTCTTCTAGACGCAGCTGGGTCTAAGCGGATCCTTATATTGTTTACACAAATCTGCATCACGCTCAATAAATCCTGTTAGTCTGTTACCAGCGCGCACAAACAAGCTCACATACATACAGGTCACTATTATACATACATGCAATCATGCATGCGTGCATACACACGTACGTATATGCGAACATGCATACATACATACATACATACATACATACATACATACATACATACATACATACATACACGACTGCACGTGCATACATACACGTGCATACGTACGCACATGCGCATACACAAAAACAGACGTTAAACTAGTGAGAGAGACCAGCATTAATTGTATACAGAATGTAAATCTTTTAAATTCTCGGCGCCGTATAAATGTCACGTCAAAGAGACAAGCCACTGCCTTGTACTTTGCCAGTGCCAGTCCCAAGTCTGGAGAAATGAGGAGGGAAACACTGACCATCATTGATATTACGACACACTGTCGTGAAACAGCAACAAACAACAAGCTTTAGGCATAATTATTATATTGACCACGTGATCATCATTATTATTGTGCGTGCAAATACATTGCGAATAATATATTGCCTGTCAATTTGTGGCATCACGTGTGTGTGTCTGTATATGATTTTCTGTGTCTATGTAAGTGTGTATGCGTGCGTGTGTTTTTGCGCGTGTCTGTGTATGTATTTGTATGTATGTGTGCATGTGTGCGTGTATGCATGTGTGTGCGTGCAGGCGCGTGTTTATCTGGACCACTGCTGCAGGTGCTTATAATATTTTTATGTAAACAAAGCGATATGGAGTGCGCTCTCTCTCTCTCTCTCTCTCTCTCTCTCTCTCTCTCTCTCTCTCTCTCTCTCTCTCTCTCTCTCTCTCTCTCTCTCTCCTGCCCAGAATACTGAGCCAGTGCGCATGCGCGTGAAGCCATCGCCCTACGACGCGCAGACATCTTTGTTTGGCTGGTAGGTCATAAGAGGGTGAAGGACAAGCAACGCGTCCAATTATTCGATTTGAGGTTATATAGCGTCTCAATTCGTCCACTGGCTTGCATAGACAGAGAGCTTGCTGGACCAAGGCTCAAGTGCCAACGGGTTGATCGAAGCAGGTAAAAATAAATGATCTGCGCAGAAAATATTCCACAAGGATCGCCTAACGTTTCCAGGTGCTTCTGCGATGACCTCTAGGTCTGAGTGAAGGACATTGCGGAGTGATGGCTATACCTACATAGTACAAACGCATAATTAGGGCCTATTTAGACCACTGTTGCGGGTGCTTCTAATAGTTTATGTAATTTATACATGTGCGTGTTTATTATAAAACATATATTTATACTTTTACATATGTGTTGGCTCTGGTCTCCGATCCGCAGCAATGAGGATGGACATGATGATGTATATGAGGACATTATATCCAAATCCAAACTTGATCCTGTTCCTAAATATCTCTCCGACTATTGTAGTCACCGTACCTATGCCTCTATTTACAACATCTCTTCGCCTCTTGCGCTCTACCATAGTATGTCTTGACCTCTTGTCCGTCCTTAGCGTTCGGTGTGCCTTCGACTCTGAACCGATCTTTTGCTGCGATTGGTCCCTACACATGGAATGACTTCCCCCCCCCCCCCTCTACACATGTCTGGGCTCTTTCCCCTCATCCTCTCGCTCTCTCAAAACTGTTTCTTTATCCTCTTCTGTGTTGAAAGCGCCTCTGAATAGTCGATGCTGCAAAAGGCGCTATATAAACTGTTAGATACGATACCATATATATATATATATATATATATATATATATATATATATATATATATATATATATATATATATATATACGATGTTGAATAGTTGGGGTACCAGTCTGGGATATATTAATTTTAGTCTATGTACCTTTCTTATTTATTTTACGCAGGGTACCTGAAAAATGTTCACCAACCACACAGCGAGGTCATTTGCTACCATACTATGGACAAACCAGCAGTTCATGGTAGGAACCGATTTAATACATGTAACTATTAAATATAATAATTTAATTATTAAATATACTAGGGCAGATATTGATTCAAACGAAACTTATCGACCAATCACCTAAATTTAACTTTGATTAATTGTAAAAATGACAACTTTAATTCTGATTAAATTTTTTATTCAGTGGATTAATTTGGCATCTGTTACGTCACTGGCGTGAAGTGCAGAAAACTGTTTAGATTGCAATCACTGAGTCGGCTATACATGACTGCCATTGAAATGAAGTTTATTGTAGAAACACTGGCGCCCGCCATAGCTTGCAGCAGGCTATTTTTAACTACCCATTAATTTTTACTCTTGACCTGCCATGTGATCTGCTTGTGAACATCCGCTTTATGCTATGTGCATTTGAATCATTCTGCGTTGCGTCAGTTTGAAAATAAAAATCAAACGAAGACCCGTTATTATTATCATCATTAACTGTTATTAATAGGTCTGTTTATTATTAAATTGGCAAGTTGTGAGACGCCCCCCAGGTCTGCGAAAGCAAACGATGTTCTTTCAGAGGACGTATACACGCTTCGCCTGTTCGAGTGTCACTCTATAAGCCACTGTGGCCTGATGTAACAATGTTGTGACAGCGGAAATGCGTGAAGCCACTCAGAGCGACAAGCTGTACGAACGAGGTCAATTAATACTGACCCAGCGGTCATCAATGGCCTGTGAAGGGAGTAACCATGGCAACGTGCGTGGACGACGTTTGCATGGCCAGGGCGCATCGAACATCGTGACGCTGTACACCCGGGTCTATTTATAAAGCGTGCGTGATTTACAATGGAGCACTTCGCATGGCAATGAGAATTAATTGGACTGTGCAAATATTGCGTGTTATGCGTATTTGTTGCATTTGCGCATCAACCAAATCTAGGCACACTGTCAAACCCAAACTTCATTTCCACGTCTATGGAACGACAATGTATGCTCCTCTTGAATTGCGCAAATTTTCGGTACTTCCAGCATCATTGCTATTGCTAATTATCGTCGTCATCATCATCATGTTCATCATCATCATCATCATCATCATCATCATCATCATCATCATCATCATCATCATCATCATCATCATCGTCATCATCGTCATCATCGTCATCATCGTCATCATCGTCATCGTCGTCGTCGTCGTCGTCGTCGTCATCATCATCATCATCATCATCATCATCATCATCATCATCATCATCATCATCATCATCATCATCATCATCAACAACATCGTTATCATCGTCATCATCATCGTCGTCGTCGTCGTCGTCATCATCATCATCATCATCATCGTCATCGTCATCATCATCGTCGTCGTCGTCGTCATCATCATTGTAATCGTCTAGTCAGAAGGGATGTCGAGAAGAGTAGTCATTTTACTAGGGCCATCTTCCGAAATGAAGGATGAGGAGTCGACCGGCTATCCATGACGCCCTCCAGCTTTCCACTCGAAACTGGTCTCAACTCGTCAAGGTCAAGTTCATACCCCAACGCATCTGATCGTGAAAATGTTCATTATTATTCTCAACCCAATCGACATGCACCTTCGATTCTATTCGATGTTTATAATAATTATTATTGTCTCTCTGTTAATTGTTCAGGAGACGAGTATTGTGTGAGCGTTGAAGCGTTCGATGCTGTGATGAAGGGATGCGAGTCGAACGCACAGGACCTGAACGATGAATACATGAAGAAAATGGAAGAGAACCAGGTCAGTGCTATGGGAAGGTTAATTAAGGTCATCATATGTAACCAGGTCAAGGTCGTAAGAGAATAAGGTCAGTGCCACGATTAGGTTAATTAGGTAAGTATACAAAATGATGCAACCAAAGGCTATAGGTAATGATTCTTGTGCATGCTTGTTGCTTTCTAACGTCACTGTGTCATGTAAACGAGGATGGTTACTGTTGTTGCCCTCCTACTTGCTCCACACTTGGGACTTGCACTAGCAAAGAACGAGAAGTGGCAGAGTTAGCTCATCATTATTATTGAATAAAACAAATAAGGAAATATTTCCTGTTTATAGTTTGTATGTCACCGTATGTGCGCTTGTCATAGCGCTCCTTCACACTCCCTACTCAGAGGCGCTCCCGACTACAGAGCGGACACTGCATCGGAGTGTCGCCGAAGCGCTGAGCAATTGCGAGTGAAGAACTTGGTCAAGGTCCGGCGACTTGAGGTGGGTTCGAACCTGCAACCCTTCGACTGTAAGGCGACGAACATAGGCCTACCCAGAAAAAAAATAATATCCAAAACCATCTATACAATGACTGATTTCGTCATTTTTGCACTTCGAAAGACCATAAAACTATCTCCCTCGGGAATACGAAAAAAATCACTATTTTTATTATCGTTAACAATATTAATAATAATAACAATAATAGGTGTCCGAGTCCTAACAGCTGTTTGCATACAGGACGTGTATTTTGCTCGTCACAGGTGAACGGTCGTGTGGTCGTCCAATTCTCCGTCATCGGATCTGGTGAGGCGATCGTTGAGGCTGCCCTCAAGGAGAAGGTTCAGATGGTCGTCGTGGGATCGAGGGGCAAAGGCATCGTGCGCAGGAAGCTGACGGGCAGCGTCAGCGACTACGTCATGCGCCACGCCCACTGCCCCGTCATCGTCTGTTGCTATGAGCGACCGAGGCGTCGGTCCAGTCGCCTATCGTCCAGCGGGAGCATCTCAGAGGATACGCCCAACAACTAAGGCGGCCGCAGCGGGGGCGCCACCGTCGCACGTGGTGCTGCGATATGACTCTAATGATTGTGCTTTCAGACAGTGACTATTTTCAACTGTTTGGGGTGATCAGTGTCCAGAATCTGTTTATGATGTAAGCTTATACGCGGAGGATTGGTCCTTCCCCTACACGTACGCACAGAGGCCCTTATACATTTAGTATACATGCGAACGTAACGGTTAAGGGGCCATCCACATATTAGGCACGACTACATTGTGCATAATAATTTTGTAGCCTATGAATTAATATCGGATTGAAATGGTGGCTGGCTATCATGATGAGGATTTTTTATTAAAACCATCTATAGATATTAGATATGGCTTCTTTGTGCCAATGGATCTCGAACTGTCTGAAATCCCATTCAGAATGCTGAACATTTTAGTATTAGTAGGGCCTGAGTTTAGGTCGTTTAGTCAATGGCCTATCTACGTATAGGCATTGGGATGATTACATTGATTAGCCTATTAGTCTAGCTAGATGTAGCGCATTGAATTACGTTAAAAAATAAACTATGTGTGTAATGGAAAAATTATAGCGTTATTTGATTAAAAATGTGAAGTTACACGAATGTCAGGCAAAATGTAAATAGCAGAAAAACTTGGTGCCAACGAAAGTTGTGTTTGCTTTTTAATTCTGAGCGGCAGGCAGCAGGCTAAAGTGCAATCTGTAATATTGGTAGGCCTAAAGACCAGAATTAAGGAGTAGGCCTAAGTGGACCTACAGGCCTTTGGTCCTCAATTTCCGGTATCATCCAATTCTGTAATTTTCACCTGAGGTGAGTGTTGTCGTTATGGAGTCAAAAATATTGCGCACGCAAAAGAAAATCTATTTTCATTCCCGTTGCTATCCCCCTCTAAAAGAACTTAATTCTATTCTAAGACATTTATTTTTGTTAAACGTCGTACTTGCTAGCTAAAATTTGTTAACTGTTGTAAACAATTAAAATGCTAACAGCACTAACATAATATTATTGAGGCCGTCAGAGTGGCGGTTGGGTTTCGTTTGTGGTCATTGGTCAACATTTGCTTGAAGGGGCGCTATAACAAGTGCTTTAAAAAAAACCTCGTCTGAGTCACGTCTGCGCTTGTGGCTCGCTTGTCACCGCTAGAGGGACACGAGGCCTTCCTGTGCTTTGGGTTTTGGTCGCGTCGCCAGACACGCTGCCATCAACGACCTTGTCCACCGTAGGCCTATATAGTCCCATTAAAAAAACAACTTCGGAAGAAGAAAGCTCTTAAGTGCTGTAATATGCCAAGCAAATTTCTGTCCAGGGTAACGGCCTCTGTTGTCATAAAACCTGGTCAAATCGGATCCACCACCATTAAAACCGGCTTTCTAGCGGTCAAAGAACCACGGAGCATGCTACGTTCGGACGGGAGGAGACCGGACGGCACCACCCTTATTCCATGGAAAGCGGGCCGATGTCTCGTATGGGATGTCACCGTTGTCGACACCAATAGGTTCTTCCTATCTGCAGGCAATGCCGCAATGGCTGTCAGGGCAGAAGCAGCAGCAGCAGTAGTGCAGTTGTGGAACTCCCTGCCCATAGAAATCTCAAATGAAAACAGTATTTTTATATTTAGATCCAAGTTAAAAAGATTCCTACTGTTGAAATACAACTCTGTCGATTAAAAACCACTACTATGCGAAGGTGGGTGATGATGATGACCTAGATTCTTGAATGAAATTATTTTTTATCAGTGCCCATTTTGAGCAGTGACTGTAGTACTTTGATGGAATAGGTTTAATTACACAGACAAGATAATTTGCTTTTTCAAAGAAAGTACTATTTGATGTTAAAAATGTTTTGTTGCCATATGATTTGACATAAAAACAGTGTCAGTGTTACTGCCGTTGCTATTGATGATATTGTTTATAAAGCCCATGGTGTTATTTTTATTAACTCGTTTTCTTTTCTTTTCTGGTATTAGGTATTTTCACTATTAAAAGGGTTGTTTGGCATTTACACAGCAAACTGCTATTGAATAATCGAAGATCCACTTGCATATTATAATTGACGTGAATTTTCGAAGTATTCTTTACCAGACTGTCACTGTTGTTAATTATGCTTGCTGTGGATGTTTATGGTGATGAGGTGCAGTTCTGCTGTTATTACTCCATTGCTGTTTCTAATAATAATATTATTATAGACATTATTATCATTATCATTATTATCATATTATTATTACTATTATTATTATTACTATTATTATTATTTTAATACTGTTGCTATATTATTAGTGGCATTAATAGTTTAGTGTTGTAGTATAAGTATTAGTATTTCATTATTCGTACTATAATGAATTATTTGGTTTATCACTGTTGCATTATTAATTAAGTCCTAGTTAAGTTATACGCATTCTATGAAAACATTCATGATTTTTAATTGGAAGAGGTGTCAGAATAGTATAAGCTTTTAGCTTTTGCTGGCACCTAATTGCATTGTTCTGTACTAAATCGCTCATGATTATGTAACCTGAGTTGAACGTGCAATAAAGTATCAAAAGTTTAAAAAAATAGCAGATAGGGAAAATTTATCAATTACAACAACCAGAACTTAAAGCAACTGCTTAAAGTGTGCCTGGGCAGCCTGGACGGTCATGGACGGCGTCTAGGCACTTATTTTAAAATCTGAACACCGTCCTGCCACTTGTTTGGCTTGCGCAGCAGGAAAAGTTACGGAGCGTCCAGGTAGGCTACTTCTTTTTTTACACTCTAAGCGCCGACAGCGCAGCACATGACTTAATCCCGCTGGCCCTGGAGACGCTAGGAACCCATCAATTCTAGAGGAATTGCTCTGTTAGGATCGGGTTAGGCGTTGTGAGGGGTCTGAGGGCTGGTTAATAACAATAATAATATTTTCTCTAATGAAGCGCCTGCAAGACGCACTGCGCTTCACATGTACGAGTTATGCAGTAGGCCTAATCTTAATTAAACTTGGCCTAACTAACAGAACATACAGCTTTGCAATTAGGCTATACTGCGCTAATAGGTATAGCAGGCTAAAAAAAGCATGTCCGCCCAACGGGGGCGCGAACTCACTACCTCTCGCACTCTAGGCCTACGCCAGCGTGAAAGCTGCGTGATATCCATAATTGCGCTACCGGTTTCCCCGGTTAGGGTCAGGTTAGGCGTCGTGAGGGTAGGTTAGGTCAGATTAAGCGTCGTGAGAGTCGGTTAGGGTTAGTGTCGTCATTCAGTCCCCAATACTATAGGTTTACCATGTTCTAATACATGGGAGTAGGCTATTATTTGATTGTTTATAAGTTATTACTGACACGCGGACTCGTCAGATACAAATAAAGGCTACTTACTTACCTACCGTCACTTATAACAGTTCCGTTCGTAATGGGAACCTAATTTAATCGAACCTACATCATAACTTAGTCTGCTTTAGTGCACGAGCACGCCATTTCACCATTAGTAATACATTAAGCGCTGAAAGAAATGCACTTAACGTTAGGATTCGTAGATTATTCACGCTCTAAAACTTAATTTTAAACTGACACCAAAATAAGTGTAGAGCGTACTAATTTTCTATTGGTTGGCTACTTGGCTTTCCATAACTGTTCTGTGTTTTCATTGGCTGGCGAACGTTTCTCCTAACGTGATTGGTCGGAGAAACCTAGCAGCCAGTTGCCCGGATGTTGTGTACATTGATTACGAAGATGGCGACGAAGAAGAATTCACAAGACAGGGTCTACGATGAAATGATAGAATTTCTCGGCGAACCGGTATTCCAGATACCGATTCGGTCCTTTATGGATGAAAACTGTCTAAGTAAGTGACGGAATTTATGCCAAACGTAACGAGTTAAGCGTATGCTGAGTCCAGTGTCGTTCTTACATCGGAATGTGTTTTTGTAGGATCAGTGGTCGATTAAAAATTCAAGTTGTGCAATATTTAGCCAACGCTAATATTATGCTCGTTAGTCATATTAAAGTGCAGTTAACATATCTATAGATTTATATTGCGCCTCGCAGAATTCAGAGGCGCTCTCGTCACGGAGCCTATGAGGAAAAGAAATGCATTTAAAGTAGGAGATATCGATCGATGAAGAAAAGTGAGTCGCTAGTAACTGTTTAACTTTTCGCGAGGGGTGGGGAAGATCATTTCAAGTGGAGGGATCAACTACAGGAAGTTCCCAATGTTGGATTAGAGCAGTCCTTGTACAGGGAACAGAAAGTCAAGACGATCAGCAGAGCGCTATGAGCAGGATGATTATGGACACGAAGGAGTATGTTTAAACTGGGAATTTCTCAGTCAGTAAATGAAGTCAAGTTTAGCAAGCGGTTGCCAAGTGCCAAGCCAGCTCAATTGAACTTTTATAGATTCTGTAAGTCAACATCCATTAATGAAAATCAGAAACTATAGAATTTGTTGCATCTTATGAGTCTCTGTATATAATGAATTCTCAATCAAAATAAACTGGGGTTAGTAATTATTAGTAATTATTAGTAAATGTAACAAAACTGTCGGGACTGATTTTCTGAGTCTATTATTTGTTCTCTTGTACAGTTTTTGATGTGGATTCTGCGCCGCTCAAGGAACACAGAGATGTTTTTACTCAGTACAAGCAGCTGGTATGTTATTAACATTAAATGAAACTCTATTTAGGCCTACTTGAATTGATCTGATTTGTCAAGGTTTCTTGCAATTCCGCATTGAAATTGATAATAATAATAGTTGCAATCATATCTTAGTGTGATTGGTCATGCCCAACGTGCACACACTTATTTTCAAATCTGAACACCACTTATTTGGCCAGCACAGCCTGGAAAGGAAAGGGTCGTCCAGGCACTTCATTTTCTATGCTGGCTTCAGTACTAATAACAATAACAAGAATTATGACATTAACAGCACAATTTTATGAAATAGTTGTTCAGTCATTTTCTATTAGTGACCCATTATTTAATCTATATCTTAAGAGCATCCCAACATTTGGTCAATAATAGTTGTTGTAATTGTCAAGGAGGCATCTAGGGGATCTGGCTTATCTTCATTTTATTTATGACATTAATAATAATAAAATAATAATTACGATGAATCACCTTAAGCTATTTTTTTATTTCTGGGGATCATTTCTGCCTCAAGTGGGTAAATAATAGTGGACAAAATAATAATATTTTTTTGGCAAATAAATGATGATAGTGATACTGATAATAAAAAAACAGCCAAGAGAATGTTTACAGATTGAACCGTTGTTTCTGGTTTATTAGGTGGACGATTTGCTGGCGGCATTCTGCGAGGATGTGAATCTGACGCCGGAGAAGGCGGTCCTTGGCATCAGAAGGCTGAACAAGATCCCGGATTTACATGACATGTTCAGTGTATGTTTCTATCGTTACTGTTTTAAATTAGTACTTCCTACATTATTGGTCATAATTCTGTATCAAGTAACAAGCTATTACCTGGTGATCACTGTCAATGACAACATGTGTTTGTTTGTTTGCTACAGAGAACAGATTAGCTTGATGAGTACGAAGGTTTTACCTGGTAATTGATGATTACCGGTACATGGTACAGCAAATTGTAAAATAAGCAGGTTTAGTAGGCATGATAATAATCCATATGAATTTGAACACATGCTGCTCTCTATATCCGTCATTTCACTGGAAGCTTTAGTAATCTTGTTGATTATGCATTTTCCACGAATGTTGTATTAGGCAGATAGCAGTTCTGACAAATTTAAATTATAAATTAATACAAATCTCGTGCTCGAAATGAAGAACTTTGCTACACTTCCTACCCAGGGTTGCCTTATGGCTAGTTTAAGGGACTGCTCTTTTCTATTCCTCTTTTTCATGCTAGGAGTCTAAATAAATTTATTTTGAGGGTTGTATTTGAATTTGAATTTTGTACTGTTAGATTGAAATATTTGTGTACCTTCTTATATTGGACTATTTTGCCTACCATCAAGGCCGTAGCCAGGATTTTATTTCGGGGGTGTTTCATCAATTTCCCTTCCTAAAAAACTGATGACCTATTTTAGTCATCCGCCCGAAATCTTCAAAAAATGTCACGAATCACAAAATGTCACCAGTTAATTAATTCTGTTTTTTTTACATTTTTTCATTTCGGGGGTGTTTTCATGGTTTTATTTCATGGTTTTTGCATCATGTGCTCGTAAACATATTCTATTATTTTTCACATTTTCCATTTCGGGGAGTGTTCAAACCCAAAACACCCCCTAGCTACGGCCTTGCCTACCGTCAAGCTTTGCACTCTTTGACTAAGGTGGACCTCCTGGTCCCTCTAAACAACGCTTCTGTCAGACAATCTAGAGCCTTCTTTGTTGTTTACACGTCCACTTTGAATGAACTCCAGCTTGATCTGCACTTACTACCTTGGAATAGATTTCCTGCTTTGTACCTGTTGCTCAAGACCTTTCTCTTTAAACGTGGCTGGACTGGGAGCACCTCTGAGTAGTTTTCTTAAAGGAGCGCTATATAAATTTTTTAAATGAGTGACTGAATGCATATATGGTAGATGGTTAATTTTTTAGGGTCTGTTTGAACAAGTGCTGGCTGCCAATGACTTCAACATATTCTACACAGCAATGGCCAAACACAACATCTTGGTGCAGGAACAGGTGATTGCTATGCTGCTGGCAACGACAGGCATTGTTCCATTGTCTCTACTCAGAGGTACACCGCAAAGTACGCAGAGGGTGGGCGCTCACGGAAAGAACAACTCTGAGGCTCCTACATCTATGGACCGTCATGAAGAACAACTCATGAACATGGTTCTACAGTAGGTTGTCTATTTTGTTGGCGTTGTCTTTTGGGGGGGAGGGGTTTAAGGTAATGGTTAGCACTTTGGTACAAAGAGAGTACGGATGTTGGATCACTTCCCGCTACCCTTCCAAAGGTTCACTCAACCTTCCAATAGGCTGATGACATGGGGATAAAATGAGAAGTACCTTATAACGTGATGGGAGCCTTGCATGGCTGCCAACGGTTATATTCAACTCCTGTAATAACTTGTGATCATTCGTTCATGCTGTGAATCATTATCATTCTGTGTTGTGTCAGTTTGAGATTAAACGAAGATTATTATTATCATCATCATCATCATCATCATCATCATTATTATTTTACAGTATAGCAAGCAACTGATGTGTGTTCAGAAGGAAGTGACATTGTATTCATCGCCTGGGGAGCATTAAATTATTATTGTTATTATTGTTATTATTAAATATTATCATTATTTTTGCTGGTTTTTGTGTTTTTCTTGTTTGATGCTTCTCGATTGTTGCATCGGAAAATGACCGAGGTTATGCGGACACTATGAGAACACGTGTACATTTGCATTTGTTGTATTGAAATCGTATCATATTGTATCTAAAAATCTATAGAGCACCTCTTGCAGCAGAGGCTATTCAGAGGCGCTTTCTGCACAGAGCGCCGTGGAAAATGAAGCATCCTGAGAAAACGAGAGGGTGTGGGTAAGAGACCAGACATGAGCGTAGATAATAGAAAAGGGGAAGGCAATTCCATGTGGAGGGACCTATCACAATAAATGCCCGGACAAATGCCTGGCTCTGAGCCAAGGCAGAGCGAATACGATGGGTGTTACTTCAAAATGTTGTTTATTTGACTCTGGCTCTGTAAAGCGCTTGAAACCATTCTGGTTTACCACATGATTTTGCTCTGTCGGTTTCAAGGCTGCCTTGAGAGAGGCACTATATAAATGTATGGATGTCATATGAAGGGCTGCATAGCAGTTCATATGGGTAATCGCAGTTACATTTACAACTACGCTTACCATGCTATGTTTAAAAGTTAAGAAGAAAGACCAGCGTACTTACACGTTACGCGACAGTAGTTTGACTTTTCTTTATAGCAGCATTTAAATTTTAAAGCCTATGATTTTGGTCGCACACGACGTATATTATTATTACATTGTTGACGGCAGTAAAAAAATTGATTTTATTAGTTTTGTGGCAGTTTTTAAAGTTAGTTTGACTGGACGTGTTTTTGACGTTCTGTTTCGGATTGCACATAAAAATGCTGTGATACCGTTTACAGGAATTCTAAATCAAGGGAGGCGTTGGCTGATGGCAAAGATACAAAGAAGATGCTGGATGCTAAGGGATTGGAAGTGTCGCAGCAGGAGGCAAAGTCTCTGGAGATGGAACGCAAGAACATCGAAAAGGTTTGTCCGTTTATACTGACGGAAAAATTCTTCGGATTATTGTGCATGAAACAAACTGCCATGGGAAGAAAATTCATATATTCAAGGCTACAGTTACGGTATTTGTTGTGACCAAGCATGACTTTGTTTTATTGAAAGTCTTTTGCCGTGGCTGGGCTGGGAGTGCTTCTGAGTAGGCTACTTGAAGGGCTCTAGATATATTATTCCATAGAATGTAGAATGAATGAATGAATGAGTGAGTGAATGAATGAATGAATGAATGAATGAATGAATGAATGACAGTTAAATTCAACCCCTGTTATTATCCATTCTTACTATGAATTGTAATCATACTGTGTGATGCCAGTTTGAAATTAAATGATTATTATTATTATTGTTATTTATTATTAATATTATTATTTATTTATGATGATTTTAGCAAATGAAGCGACTTGTGACTGAAGGAGATGGTGCTTCACCACCAAAATCAGACAAGGTAAGCAGTTTACCTGTCTCTTAGCGCTATGGCCTATCTTCAGGGTCTGGTTGACAGGGTTTGGTGAAATACTTGGGTTGGTACAGATTAAGATCACTTATATCTATTGTTCTCCAAAAAACGTCAATTGAACTGCTTACGGCAGTGAAAACAATTACTTTTGTCACCAAAATGCAAAATGATTGCTTAATTTTTTTTATGTCTCTGCTCAAAAGCTTCAAGTTATTATTGTCCACCACCATGTGACTTACTCCGGATATGGCCGCTTGGCATGATCATGAAATAAGTAAAAATATTTATCGAAAATTAATCGGACCAGCCATAAATTAATCCGTTAAAATTTTAAACGATTAATCGATCGATAAAATCTGCCTCCACCTCACGTAATACACTTTCTTGTCAAATCCTTTTCCTTTTTGCAATCCCTCTCTCCGTTCTTCCCGAAGCTCCCACATGTCTCCATTTCTGATGTCTTTTGGCTGCCAATGCCGTTGACGTTTCCCTCTCTGTTTTCTCTGATTGGGACTGGCACTCCATGAGTACAGTCTATGCTCCTTTTCCTAAGCGCAAAGAAATTGCTTACTCATATCATTTGTGAGACAGCACCGCATTTAGGTGGCTGGACTGGGAGCACTCAGGTCTGCAGTTTTGAGGGGCCCAATGTTACAATTATAAACGTCTGTTTATAATTATAAACAACTGTTTATAATTATAAACAACTGTTTATAATTATAAACATCTGCGTGGTTGACAGCTGAGTTGGTCATCAGAGGGGAGACCATTGGAGGAAAATCACTGCACCCACGCCTGCACTATTCTTAATGTGATTCTCGCTGGCACCAGCATTTTGTAATAATTAAATGCTTTGTTTGTAAACTTCATTGTTTTAGGCACCTATTGTTGCTCCGATATCGAGCGAAGAAGCTGCTGAGAATTGGATTCGGTCGGCGAAGACGGAAAATATCGCAGACGGGTCGAGCTCGCACTCTGCGTATGCTGTATGTCGTTGTTACTTTACTCGTATATGTTTTAAGTATCACGGCATTTACGTGGTCGTATCGAAAATGTTTGGGCAGTTTGCACAGAACAAAGGATTATGTATCTTGTAAATGTTGTGAATTTAAGTATTTGTGAATAGAAAATGTTGAAGACTGTTTTTTTCGCTTGATCTTGGTCGGGAGCGCCTCTGAGTAGGTACCTTGAAGGGGCGCTATATAAATTACACGATTGAGTGATTGATTGATTGATTGAGAAAATGTTTGGGCAGTTTGCACAGAACAAAGGATAATGTATCTTGTAAATGTTGTGAATTTAAGTACTTGTGAATACTTTTCTGTACATACTTAATACTTATGCATGTTTCTGATTTAATATATATATATATATGTTTCAAACTCGTTTAATTTATTTAGAATTTATTGCTAAAAAATAATAGACGAATATTAGTGGTGCTTTTAAAGAGCCGCTATATAAATTCTTGAATAAATAATAATAATAATAATCTTTTTTCTTTTCAAAACGACACGCCGCAGAATGATTCTAATTCATAGTGTGAACGAATGATGGCCGCAAGTTATATCGAAGGAGTCGAACTTATTATTTAACTATCGGCAGCCAACAGGCATGCATCATCACGTCCTGCTACTCATTTCACCAACGCCATCTGCCGATTGGAGGTTGAGTGAACCTTTGGGAGTGTGACGGGAGGTGATCCCACGCCCATTAGCTTTTTGTGCCAGGGTGTTAAACATTCAGTGGCGTAGACAAGGGGGTTTCGGGGGTTAAACCCCCCCATTGGCCTAGCAAAAAAGTTTTTTAAGGTTATTTATTCACTTAAATAAGAATAAACAAGACAATCGCTTTGTAGTAACAATTGTTTTTTCTTACTTTATTCCCTTTGTTACTTTATTCCCTTTTTATTTACTGTAATACTGCTGGGTTGGTGTCAGAAAGGGCATCCGGCCAGGCAAAAAAAAATCCATCATAAATTCCTGGCTACGCCACTGTACCCATTACCCTAAGTCCCCTCCCCAATGAATGAATGAACAATTATTTACCATAGTGTCTTTTTCCTCTCTCCCACACAGGCGAGTCTTTCGAAGCTCAGTCCGGAAGAGATCAAACAGCGCCAGGAGTTCCTCCGACAACAACGAGACAAACTGCTCGCGATGAAGAAGGAGGCTCGCGAGAAGCAGCTCAAGGACTCGGAGCGCCTGCAGTCGGCCCGACCGATGTCTGCGAGGGCGGCGAGGTCCGCAATGAGCCAGAAGCCGGTCGTGGCGGCGGCGGCTCAGCCAACCGCGAACCCTGAGGACGAAAAGAAGCTAGCGATGCGCCGGGCGATCGCGGAGAAACTCCGACAGGAAGTTATCCGACAGTGAACGTTGGGAAGAAGAGTTTCTTTAGCACGGGATAGACGAGTTCGTAGGTTTTTTTGCCAACGCTTAGTACTGATAGTTTGAAATCTCTTATAGTTGTGTTCAGACACTGTTTCAGCCCTGTTCTTTTGTTATTGTTTCGTTTTTCTCTTGGTTGAATTCATGCCACCCAATGATAATAATAGTAATAATAATTAGGAATAATAATTAGGACAATTTATATGGCGCCATAACACGGCCATGCCGTTACAAATGCGCCTTAAAGCTTAGATGTACCCATATGTATCTATCTGTCGGTGGATGTATTGTATATTGCACTTTTTGTACAAAATCTGCTATGTGTACAAGCATGAATGTATTAGTACAAGTAAACATATTGTATTACTAGCCTATTTATGATATTATATTAATAATGCCTATCCATCTATGCATGCGTGTGTGTGATTTCATATGCACAAAAGTAATTGATATGCCTAGGTCACTGTCTGACTTTTCTTTTATGAGAACGTGAAAATGTTCTTTTCGACCCTGCTGGAGCCGGGAGCACATCTGAGTAGTTTCCTTGAAGGGGGTGCGATATAAATACATGAATGAATATACTTGGATATTTATATGGAACCCTACAGAAGTTACTGGGTCACTGCTTTAAAATTATGGCCGCCTTATATTATCAAGCCTTGTTGTCATGAAGAGGTTTACTCTTGTGACGTAAGTGGATAAGTTTTCAGGATAAACTTAATTCTATAACTTCTAAAACATTGTTATTTTCTCAGTACAACCCGGTGGTCTTATTAGTCATTGGCCTGGTTTATTTGTCTCCAGAAAATTGGAATGAATTAGCCTAGTGACCTAGCTGCCATAAAACTGTAAATGAATACAGCCTAAAAATATCCAGCCCAGCTGTTAAATAAATATAATTTTATGAGCATAATAAACATCACAAGTGGCGCCAGAAGGTAATTTCCACTAACACGACTAGTGTCAATTATTAGTAAATACAATAGTTTTTGTTTCAGTAATTATATTGGAGGTATTTTGTTGCTAATTTTTTAAGTGGGTCATTAAACTAATCATCTCAATTTGTTTGTCCTTAAGGTTGCGGTTGCTAATTTATGCTTAAAAAGTTAAACTGTTCGTGTCTTTATGGCTGTGTGTGTGTGTGTGTGTGTGTTGAGTTCAGCACATTGTATGTGTTTCTGATTTCTTGAGGAAAAATTATCTCTATGATTATCTACACTGCGATTTGACTCGGAAAAAGAAAAATCCATGTCGGTTATAAACTGTTTTATGCAGTTATGCTTGTGCAACCTTAAATAAAAGGTTTCGGAGAAAAAGACTTGAATCTTATTTTTATTAATGCTATGTTCAATTTTTGATTTAAATTATTTTGAATGTATGATGAGACTGTAGGAACAAATGATGACAAGTTAAACAAGAGTCAATGTTGACTTTACTATTATTTTAGCAACAGACGAAACTAATGCGAAACAATCCACTGGACAGTAAAACTTTACAATTACAAATCTAACACTGAACATTTTAATTCACTTAAAACTTCTCTCTCTTTGATAGACTATTGACAAATGCATAGTAGCCTTTAAAAGGAATACATGCTAATAGCAGTTTTATCCGGTATTTTTCAGAAAATGCTCCAGAACATGAAAAGAAATTGTTTAGGCAAATTCGTATAGGATTCAGAACCAGATACTGAAACTTATCTTGGCAAACGCATCAACTCTAGGCCTATATGGGTATACGGCAGGATCATGAACTTGCGGACTATAGGCCTTGTAGGCCTTGCTGTCTAGGCCTGTTTGCCGCTTGCCAACTAGATTGGACAGTTTTACGGAATACGCTACATCATCTTTTGGTTCTTTATTTAACGCGGAAGTTAGACCCTACCCAGGCGTGCGCCTATTTTCGATTTTTATAACTGTTTTCTCATAGGCGAATTGAAATTCTGCCACTATAGTCCTAATTGCTTTTCAGTCATGACCTACTCACAAATAATAAATCAGTTTTTTTCATTATGGCCTGGCTGTATTTTTCATTTCTGACCAGACTGAAACATTTTGATTGGTTTTGATTTTATATATTTTCTAAAAATATCAGACAACGGATTTCTCTTTATCTCAGGTCGTGCTTTCAAAATAATATTATGGTAATCTAAGGCCACAGTATAAATAAATAATGTTATTTATACTGTCCTGTAGGGCGCTAGCTTCAAATAGAGGCGTGCAGTATTTGACCTAGTCCCTCTAAGGGCATTTTTTAGCGTGCAGTTGTACACAAAATGTGCAGTTCTAAATGGATTTGTGCAGTTGTAGAAGCAGTTCTGTTACTTCTGTACAGTTAAAACTAGCAAAAAATGGTCATTGTCCTCCGATTGGAAGTAATTTGCCATGGAGGATGGGAGGGAAAAGAAGGAGTTCTGCAGTTCTAAAAATTCCTTGAAAACAGCCCTCGTCCCTCTGTTTTTTGGGGGGTGGAGGTCAGGTACAGTGTTGCCACTGAGGTTTCTGAAATAAACCCAGATTTCCTTCCGAAAAAACCCCAGAAAAACCCAGAATATTCATATAAGCTATTTTAGACCCCCTTTGTTCAAATTAAGTTGGTTTCTCGCTTGTTCACATGAGGATTAACAAAATGTTCGTGAAAAGAGTCGAATAAAATGTAATTACAACTTTAAAAATATCAATTGTCAAAGTTGTCAGAGACTCGGGATCCATTCTGACAATAAGCTTAATCGATACATTCATATGCGTAGCGGGTCGAGTCTACCAGAATTGTAGCCTAAGCACATAACACACGTGGCTTAAGTTTACAAAATTTTAAAGTTGTCTGAGGTTTCAAGCCAAATTTTCTTAATACACCAACAATCCAATGTTTTAATCATCTAGAACATTAATACAGTAATACTCTGCAACAACTTGGCTATTATACCACTAGAGGATTGACCTGACCTACAGTGTATAACCAAATATATTAGAGTTTTACTGTATATAAGCTTATGCATGTTATAGATGTGATACGGCTTTACATGGAAAGAGACGAGTGACCTGACCTATTTTGAAATGTCAAAATGGTTTATTTCTGTGCAGAACTATTCAGGTTATAAATTATTTGTGAATTGACAACATAAGATCTTGATTGTGGAGTTTAGAATTAAGATTAGTGGACAAATTATGTATCACAATCATTTTACATTGAATTTCACAGAATATTCATGTGTTGTAAGTAGGCCTACAAAAGTCAACTTGCCAAAATAAACCCAGATCTTGCCAAAAAAAACCAGAAACCCAGACGAAGGCCAAAAAACCCAGATCTAGGGGAAAAAACCCAGCTGTGGCATCACTGGTCAGGTATTTGGGGCGTGAAAAACATCGGTTTTTGACGGAAGCCAATTGCTCAGGCAGACACCGGCGACACGCACCCTTTGACCGGAAAATTCTTCTGATGACCTTTTAAAATTTAAAGTAGCCTACATGTACTTCAATGCTGCGTAGTCGGAAATGGTAACGGCCCGCTATTCCGAGGGTCCACTATTCCGAAGGTCCACTATTCCGAATATCCTCTATATTTTGTTCGTTATCCTTGGTGGTTAGGGTTACAGTGGGTTAGGGTTAGTGTTGGGGTTAGGGTGGGTTAGGGTTGGGAGGGTTAGGATTAGGTTTAGGGTCATGGTTATGGTTAGTGTTGGGGAGGGCTAGGGTTAGGGTTATAGTTATGGTTGGTGTTGGTTAGGGTTAGGTTTAGGGTTATGGATGGGGTGGGTTAGGGTCATAGTTATGGTTTTGGTGGATTAGGGTTAGGTCTAGGGTTATGGTAATGGTTGGGGTGGCTTAGGGTTAGATTTATGGTTATGGTTAGGGTTGGGGTGAGTTAGGATTAGGTCATAGTTAGGTTTAGGGTTAGGTTTAGGGCTAGGGTTCGGAATAGTGGACCTTCGGAATAGTGGACCCTCGAAATAGTGGACCCAAACTGTCGGGTATACAGGGTGGCTCAATAAAAAGTCCCACCGGGAAAATGCTATTTCTCCGCAACCATTTGAAATTTTTCGACTAACATTTCAGGGTTTAGGTCTATAGTATACACGGAAGAGATTTAAGCAACTTGAAGTTTTCACATGGAACCTCTCATTTTGCAAAAGCTACAGCTGTTCAAACATTTAATTTCGTTTTTTAGATTTCCATGGGAAAATGAACGTCGCTTGTAGATTTTCCTTTTCAAAAAAATCGCGTTTTACTATAGGCTAGGCCTGCCCTAGGCTAATAATAATTTTCGTTTATTCAACATCCGGTTGACAGACCGCAACCGACTACAACAAATAATTATATTATAGTCTTAGAACAGTGTTTAATCTAGTCCCCCTCCTCTGGGGGGGGGAATTGAGGTTTCTGGGGGGGGGAAATTTTTTTGAGCGTCCAAAGGACGCTCGTGATGCACGTAGCATCGAAACTGGGAGGCGAAGGAGTATGGGGAGGGGCTGCGCCCCCCCCATCAAAAACTTTTTGAATTTCCACATTGCAATGGCAGCATTTTAAGGTGTCGTCTTAACAAAATAGCTCTGTACTTTTTCTGTGGCCCATTAGAAACTTTTTGAATTTCCACGTTGCAATGGCAGCATTTTAAGGGGTCATCTTAACAAATTAGCTGTACTTTTTCAGTGACCCAATAGAAACTTTTTGAATTTTCACATTGCAATGGCAGCATTTTAAGGTGTCGTCTTAACAAAATAGCTGTACTTTTTCTGTGGCCCATTAGAAACTTTTTGAATTTCCACATTGCAATGGCAACATTTTAAGGGGTCATCTTAACAAATTAGCTGTACTTTTTCAGTGACCCATTAGAAACTTTTTTAATTTCCACATTGCAATGGCAGCATTTTAAGGGGTCATCTTAACAAATTAGCTGTACTTTTTCAGTGACCCATTAGAAACTTTTTGAATTTCCACATTGCAATGGCAGCATTTTAAGGGGTCAACTTAACAAAATAGCTGTACTTTTTCAGTGACCCGTTAGAAACTTTTCGAATTTCCACATTGCAATGGCAGCATTTTAAGGTGTCAACTTAACAAAATAGCTGTACTTTTTCAGTGACCCATTAAAAACTTTCTGAATGTTCACATTGCAATGGCAGCATTTTAAGGTGTCGTCTTAACACAATAGCTATACTTCTTCAGTGACCCATTAGAAACTTTTTGAATTTCCACATTGTAATGGCTGAATTTTAAGGTGTCATCTTAACATGATAGTGTCATATATTACAGGTAGTAAATATTGTCATTGAAATCATATAATAATATATAATATCACGGTATATTATAACACTTCATGTAAAACAATGATGAAAACAGTAACTAAAAAAAATATCATTTTGCCAAATTTTTCTGGGGGGGGAAATGTCAATCCTGGGGGGGGAACTTTCCCCCCCCAGAGACGTCTAGATTAAACACTGGTCTTAGAATCTAATAGCCTATCTTTTGTTACAGTGTAGGCCTACAAGCATAAGCTACAATTTAAACAATTTACAAGAACTCATATCACAGAATAGCCTACATAGGCCTAAATCTTAACTATGCAAACGGAACAGACAGCCTGCAATAATCGGCGCTATTAGCAGCCTACAATTAAAGTATGTCCTCCATATGGGGCGCGAATTCGTCACCTCTCACTCTCTCCGCCAGCGTGTAATCCACTGCGCTACCGCCCCTCCCATATATACGAACTACCGGTACCGTAACTACAGTACGAACTACGACCTACGAATTCCGTCTTACACGTTATGTTAACGTATGATCGATGGGAGTGTCAACTGACTCAACTCCCTGCTTTAGCACATGCTCGAATTCTTTTTGAGAAGCTCAGTAGGCCTATGGCCTTGCTGGTCGAGTACTGCGGCAACTGGTGCCACATTAGCAGCAAGACTTCATTCAGCTCGCCAATGTTCTCCAACAGTTGTGATGAAATATCTTGCAGCGTTTCAGCATAACTCCTTAGGCGTGATAATCCCGCGAGGGGACCCTGGGCAAGTCCTTCACTCGCAATTATTGCTCATGCGCTTCGGCGCGAAACTACGATGCAGTGTCAGCGTGCTGTAGTCGGTAGCGCATCTAAGTAGACAGCTTCAAGGGGCGCTCGCCTATAGCAAATACGAGAAATTTAAAACAGACTTGAACTACATACAAAAAGTCCTCGCTGCGCATGCCCACCCAGAGGCAAGGATAGAGGGAAATTGCCCTGGGATCCAGCGACTTTTAGGTTCCCAGCGGCTGCATGGCAGTTCTTTATACAATTTACTATCTATGATTATTATATGATTATGATTACTATATGATTATTATATGATTATGATTATATTATTAGTAGGATAATCTATGCCTGTCTAAATAGGCCCTGGATTATAAATCAGAGGCGGATCCAGGATTTCTGGTTAGGGGGGGGGGCGTAAATACTACCAATCCAATCCCGTAAATATATATATATATATATAGCCTATATATGTATATATATATGAAATTAGATCACGCAAAACTATAATGATCCTTTTTATAGAAAATGTTATGGAACTTTAAAAAAATATATAGTTTCTCATATAAAACCACTGGTCTCCACTGAAGGTTTACAGTGAAACGATTATAAATTAGTTATCGGTTTTGATCATGCAACCCATGATCCAAAAAGGAAATAATTAAGTGTCACATGCCAGTGGATTAAGCAGTGTCATTCTCCTTGGATGCTTTCTGGCGTAGGCATTGATAATGTCATCAATGTCTAACTTGATGTCCTTGTGGACAAACAATAAAATGAGTGCATTAAATATGTCCTCGTTCATTGTACTTCGGAAACACGACTTCACAAATCGCAGACTAGAATTTGCTCGTTCAGAAGTGAGCAGCAAAATGTGAATTATTGTGGTAATATTTGGATACATAATACGACAGGAGCGGCTGTCAGCGAGAGTGTCCGACAGGGTGCATGGTGTGCTGTCAGCGTTTCTCCACATCTGCTGCCAAAGCTTTAACTCTTGATGAAAAGAATCCGGCGAAGGCAGGTCATCATGATAGTAATGAAGTATACCATCAGCCAGTGTTTAATCTAGTCCCCCTCCTCTGGGCAGTGGCGGCGCCAGGATTTCAGTTTCGGAGGGGCTGAAGCCCGCGGAAAAATTTTCCATTTTCGCCGCCAAAATTTCTGACGACTTTTTTTTTTTTTTTTTTTTTTTTTTTTTAGTCATCGACCAAAATCTCATGAAAATTTTCCATTTTCGCCGCCAAAATTTTTGACGACCTTTTTTTTTTTTTTTTTTTTTTTTGTCATCGACCAAAATCTCCTCCTAGCGCCGCCACTGCCTCTGGGGGGGGAAATTGAGGTTTCTGGGGGGGAGACAGTTGAGCGCCCGAAGGACGCTCATGATGCGCGTAGCACCAAGACTGGAAGGGGGAGGGGTATGGGGAGGGGATGTACCCCTCCCCACCAGAAACTTTTTGAATTTCCACATTGCAATGGCAGCATTTTAAGGTGTCATCTTAACAAAATAGCTGTACTTTTTCAGTGACCCATTAGAAACTTTTTTGAATTTCCACATTGCAATGGCTGCATTTTAAGGTGTCGTCGTAACAAAATAGCTGTACCTTTTCAGTGGCCCATTAGAAACTGTTTGAATTTCCACATTGCAATGGCTGCATTTTAAGGTGTCATCTTAACAAAATAGCTGTACTTTTTCAGTAGCCCATTAGAAACTTTTTGAATTTCCACATTGCAATGGCAGCATTTTAAGGTGTCATCTTAACAAAATTGCTGTACTTTATCAGTGACCCATTAGAAACTTTTTGAATTTCCACATTGCAATGGCTGCATTTTAAAGTGTCATCTTAACTTGATAGTATCATATATTATAGTAGTAAATAATGTTATTATAATCATATAATAATAAATAATATCACGGTATATTATAACACTTCATGCAAAACAATGATGAAAACAGTAACCAAAAACCAATGTCATTTCGTCAAATTTTTCTGGGGGGGGGGAAATGTCAATCCTGGGGAACTTCCCTCCCCCCAGAGACGTCTAGAATAAACACTGACCATCAGCAGTGAGTGCGTCGAGGTTTGAAACATTAGATGGAATGAGACTTAGACCACGAATTGCTTGTTTTGCAAGATCTCCAAATCGTAGGCTAAACTGCTGAAGTAGACTGTTCAGAAATGGAAGATAAATGTTTAGTGTGAGAACATTTGCTGCAGGTTTAGGGGGGGCGTACGCCGGCTCCGCCCCCCTCTAAATCCGCGCCTGTAAATAGGGCTGCCAACCGTCCCGGTTTCGCCGGGACAGTCCCGGAATCGGCCTTGTGCGTCCCGTGTTCCGGTTTGACCTCAAATTGTCCCTGAATCTGTGGTACAGATGCACTTGACAAAATGTTGTTATTTTGCACACTATTATACTCGCAATTTGTGTGATGATTTTGCGTTCTGCGATCTATTAAACCTAATGTTGTTGGCTGAGCATCGAATGCTATAGACAGCTCTGGGTTCAAGTCTTGAAAACTTTACAAACCACTGGCATTCAGTAGCATTTTGTGTCCTAGGCCGATGTAGGTTAGTCTGTTCTAATGCTTTTTGAGAGTTGACGTGCTGATTTGCACGACTTTGTGCCTATGCAATAAAATTATATGTGGACACTGTAAATTGGTATAGCCTACATGTCATAAATTTATCTACTGACTGCGGGCGTCCCGGAATGGTGAAATCAAAAGTTGACAGCCCTAATTATAAAAAAACCCAACTGAATAAAACCCTTGCCTCAAATACACAAATATAACATCGCATGGCTGTACTACTCTACCCGCACTTTTGTCATTTCAATTTATTTTAAATCAGAAGACCAACAGGACCACCCAGTGGAATGGTTGACAAATCCCCTCACCACTAGGGCCGGAATGAGGGCGAAAGCCGAAAACCATAACTTCCTGGCCAACTCTGGTTGCTCAAACCTTCTAACTGGATAGAATGCCACCAGGACCACCTCGCCCGCTCCCATGGGCCGGGTGAAGCGAACGGGAAAAATTTCCAAGACGGTCACAGTTGGCCTCAAACCATTCAGTTAAACAGAGGGCCCGGTACAACCCCGCCCCACCCAGTCCCCACCCGCTTCTGCGGGGCTCGGTGGGGCTGGATTGCAGCTTAAAAGTTTCAACAAAAGTTTCCTGGGTCGCATCTATTCACTTCAAACTTTACAGCTATACAGAGGGCCATAAGCACCACCAACCAAAATTTCCCGGTCAACGTTGGGTACCACGTTCTAGTTCTCGTATCAAGCCTAACGTTTGATTAGGGGCCTCGCCGTGACTGCTCTGCCCGCGGGCCCGGGATTTTTGTCGCTGGCCTTGCCGCTGCGAGCTCTTTTATTTCATAGCTTATGTAGGCCTACGTTCGCTTTAGCGAACATTCATGCCTATACTTCTCCGGAAACTAACATTCTCTTCGCTTTCAAATCTAGAGTTGCGGCAATATTTACAAACATTAATACAATATTATGCGTTTCAACGCAACCGCCCTATTAAATGGTCTGTTACATCATAATATCATTGGGACTATTTCTGCTTTCAAGCATAACATAACCGTTCGACTGAGTGTCCTATGTAACGCCCACGCTCAACATTGCAACCCTTAAAGGGCGTTGGGTACTGTAACGTGAAATCTTCACATACGCTTCATGTAGCTGCCCAGTTGCATTTATAAACCCACATCCGCTTTCAGTTAATATGCATAGACCTACTTAATTTATTCCCTATTCTATAATCTTCTTCCTATTCTCTGCCCGCATGCTAGAATAACTATTCTTCTTCTTTTGTTTACTGTGGTGCCCCAGCTGTTATAGGCTGAAATGCACTTATGTAGGCTATAGCCTAATGTATGTGCATATAATGTATCCATGTGCGAGTGTAATTATAATAATTATACAATTTTTATCATGCCTAAAACTCTACATGTATGTTTACGTCTCTTAATGTATGTATTTACTGCGTATGTATGTATACATGTATGTATTTACAGTGTAGGCCCTATGTATGTATGTATGTATGTATGTAGGTATGTAGGTATGTATGCATGCATGCATGCATGCATGTATGTATGTATGTATGTATGTATGTATGTATGTATGTATGTATGTATGTATGTATGTATGTATGTATGTATGTATGTATGTATGTATGTATGCATGCATGCATGCATGCATGCATGTATGTATGTATGTATGTATGTATGTATGCATGCACGTATGTATGTAGCCTATAATGTTAGGCATATGTGCATGTATATACATGCACATATGCCTAAATACAATACAGTATATGTATTGTATTTAAACATTTATAAAGCACTTCTAGTAGAGTGAGCCGTTCAGAGGCGCTCACAGTGCGCTGGGCAAGAAGAAGCAGATTTTGAGAAGAGAGAAGGAAGAAAAAAGACTGCCACATTAGTGCATGCATAATTAAGATCAACCAGGAAGAACTGGAACAGGTGGACAAATACACGTACTTGGGTTTGACAATTGATGAAGACAGCGACTGCGGCACAGAGATAAGAACACGATTGGCAAAGGGATATGCAATAGCTACAGACCTCAAAAGGATTTGGAAGAGTCATGGCATAACAATTGCAACGGAAGATAAAGCTATGGAGGTCACTGGTATGGCCAGTGGCCATATACGGCTGTGAGAGTTGGACACTGAGGAAGGAGGAAGAGAGAAGAATAGAAGCGTTTGAGATGAAGTGTCTGAGATTGATAATGAAAATATCATGGACGGAAAAACGGACAAATGAATGGGTGCTGGAGGCGGCAGGAGTGGAGAGAAATCTGCTGAAGACAGTCAAAGAAAGAAAAATGATTAATTTTGGACACATTATGAGATGAGAGGGAACATGCATTGAGAAAGACATCATGCAGGGCACAATGCCAGGAGACCGGAAAAGAGGAAGACCAAGAACAAACTGGCTGGGTAACATAAAGGAATGGACTGGATTGACGTTGGGAGAAATGATAAGACTGACGGAGGACAGGAAACGTTGGAGGAACATTGTACATGATGCGGCCGACCCTCGGATCGAGGATGGCTGAGAACAGAACAGGAACAATAACGAACGCAATGAGAAAGCCCATTCCAAAGAGAATGGTCCATTGAGGCAAATGATCGAGACTGAGCCAAAGCAATTTGTAGAGCGAGGAACCAACAGTCAAGTCTGTTTGATGTAGGCCTACGAAGTTAACGGTGGGAGGCAGAGTTCTGGGTGAGGGCGAAGCATAACAATTGCATAATGACATCATGCAGGGCACAATGCCAGGAGACCGGAAAAGAGGAAGACCAAGAACAAACTGGCTGGGTAACATAAAGGAATGGACTGGATTGACGTTGGGAGAAATGATAAGACTGACGGAGGACAGGAAACGTTGGAGGAACATTGTACATGATGCGGCCGACCCATAATGAGCATAACAATTGCATAAACTGTGCAATAAAATCTACTATGACAAAGAATGCCCCAAGGACTGGTGCAAAGCCATAATAGTACCATTATACAAGAAAGGAGACAGGACAGAATGCAGCAACTACAGGGCAATCAGTTTACTGAGCATACCAGGAAAGGTCTACACTGGAGTATTACAGAGAAGATTGAAGAAGTATGCAGAAGAAGCGATGAGCGAGGAACAAGCGGGATTCAGAAAAGAACGGGGAACAATGGACCAGATATTTGTAATCAGGCAACTATCAGAAAAGTATGTTGAAATGAACAGGATGCTGTACAACAACTTCATTGACTACAAACAGGCGTTCGACAGTGTGTGGCAAGAGGGGCTTTGGAAAGTACTGAGACACTGTGGAGTACCGGAAGAGTTGGTAGTGTTGATAGAAGACATATACAGCAAATCAGAAAGCGCAGTGAGAGTGGAAGGGGAACTAACGGAATGGTTTATGATAAAAGTAGGAGTAAGACAAGGATGTGGCATGTCATCGGACCTGTTCAATATGATACTGGAAATAGTAATGAGGCTTGCTAAGAAAGAGGAAGAACATGGGATAAACCTAAATGGACGTCCATTAAATAACCTCCGTTTTGCAGACGACATAGATTTGATAGCTGATACACAAGGGAAACTACAAGATATAACGAGCAGGGTAGATAAAAGCAGTAGGAGAATGGGTCTCAAAATCAATGTCGAAAAAACAAAAACAATGGTCATTGGAAAACGTCATGAGGATTTACAGATAAGAACAGAGAACGGAATATTAGAACAAGTTACCAGATTCGTCTATCTAGGAGGCCTGATAACAGAAGACGGAAGGTGCGAAGAAGATATCAAACGAAGAATTGGACTGGCATGTACGGCATTCGGAAAACTGGGGAAAATGTGGAAAGCAAGAAACATATCCATCAGAACTAAGATGAAGCTCTATCATACCTTAGTAGAACCAGTATTACTATACGGATCAGAGTGCTGGTGTTTACGGAAAGAAGACGAACGGAGACTGTTGGTAGCAGAGATGAGCTGGCTCAGGAGAATCATAGATAGAAGCAGGAGAGAGAAGATCAGAAATGAAATAACAAGAGAAGAACTAGGAGTCGATGAAACAATAATAGAAAAAATCAAGAAGAGAAGACTCAGATGGTTCGGTCATGTGAGAAGAATGACGGAGCAAAGACTACCAAACGCTGCACTGCATGGGCATGTAGAAGGAGAAAGAAGCAGAGGGAGGCAAAGGAAGACCTGGATGGACAACATCAAAGAAGATCTGAGAGAGAAGGGCACCAGCTTGGTCGAGATCAGAGAAATCATCAGAAGCAGAGAAGTTTGGAGGAAATTCATACAGGCCTCATCGTCATATCGATGACGGAAGAGAAGATAGAAGAGAGAGAGAGAGAGAGAGAGAAGCATAACAATAGTCAGATATCTTTGGGCAAGACCCGTTGAGTGAGCTATCAAGTGCAACACCCTGATCTCGCACGCTTGACAAGAAAGAAAAGATAGGAAATTTTCAGAGAGCAGGACAAGATATGCACGTTCAATGTTGATGATCGCAAGATTATCGTGTATATTTTGCCTCATGACCAAGGATAGCCTAGTAGAAATTTCCGATGTCATTGGCAGTGAATTCCGTGATCTGTGGCACCTGACTTGAATGCTGTGAATTTCCCAAAATTCCACGAATAGTCGCAATTTTCGGGCAAATTTTGGCTCGTGAATTTGCTGCGATTCTCGCCATTATTTACAACATGCAACCGTGAATTCTGAACTTTTCGGGAATTTCTGCTATTCATGGTTGTTGTGAGCTATCTAACATTTAACTCGATTCGGGCAAGTTGGAACTGGCAGATAATTTGGAGTACAATGAACGTTGAACTTCAAGAAGTTTGTTTAAAATTTTTCCGGGTATAGGCCTACCCGAGTACCTGCCCGAAAAAAGACTCGCCCGATTTTTTTTGGGGGGGGGGCAGGGCTGTTTTCAAAGAATTTTTGGAACTGCACATCCTCTTCTCTCCTTTCTCGTCCTCCATGGTAAATTGCTCCCAATCTGAGGAAAATGGCCTTTTTTTACTAGTTTTAACTGCACGGAACGTGACGGAAGTGCTTCTACAACTGAACGAATCCATTTAGAACTGCACATTTTGTGTAGAACTGCACGTTTAAAAAAACCTGTTGGGGGGGGCATTTGCCTCTGGACCCCAGTCTCCTACGCCTATGCTTTCAGTAGGTCACCGTCCAGCATCTGAGAAACGAGCTATCAACGATCCTCGGGTGGCCAAGAAAATGCACCCAGATTGTTGGAAAACACTGCAATTCTGAAATTTTCTTTGCTAGCTATTTGTGTCTAAAAAGCTTCTTCTGAACGCGACGGCATTGAAAAGCTACACGTTTATTATTACTGTTATTATATATAATTATAATTATTATTATTATTATTATTTATTATTATTATTATTATTATTAGTCTATTATTATTATTATTATTACTATTATTATTATTATTATTATTATTATTATTATTATTATTATTATTATTAGGCTATTATTATTATTATTATTAGGCTATTATTATTATTATTATTATTATTATTATTATTATTAGGCTATTATTTTTATTATTATTATTAGGCTATTATTACTATTGCAAGCATAAGCTTAGTCATTAACCTATAAACGCTGAAAGTCACTAAGAAGTGCGATTCGGAGGCAGCCTACAATTAGGCCTATAATGATTTAAATTCCCACGTTCCTTCTCAGCTGCTGCAGAATTATGGACTATTGGGTCTAACATTATTAGTGTTAATGGTGTTGACTGTTGAGGCAGGAAAAAACTAACCGAATAACGATAACAAAATGATCAATAATTAGTTAAAACAGGGATACAATAGGCCTATATATTTATATATATATATGGGACAGGGCTTTTTTAACGTGCAGTTGTACACAAAATGTGCAGTTCTAAACGGATTTGTGCAGTTGTATAAGCACTTCTGTACAGTTAAGACTAGCAAAAAGGTCATTGTCCTCCGATTGGAAGTAATTTACCAAGGAGGACTGGAAAGAAAAGAAGAGGTTGTGCAGTTCTAAAAATTCCATCAAAACAGCCCTGATATGGGATACGATGCTAAATTATTCAACTAATCAGTTCAAACTGAAACTAAACGTAAACTAGGAAGACCATTTAAGTTTCTCTTGTTACTGATTAGAAATGTCGTCTCTCAATGCGATGGGAAAAATAATTATTCTCGTTACCAACTAATTTTTTTCAGAGATAATCATAAACATCGTGAATGGCTTTTTGTTTATATAATTACTGGCCAGTAGGCCGCAGATAAGCCACTATCCTGATTTTTTAATTTATTCAATTGTACGACCAATTACAGGCCTATAATTAGCCTGGGTGTTTTTATTAGTGCCTAGATAAAGTGCTTTTCGTTATTTTTTATTTATAGGTCTATCATGTTACATTCTGCTGAGGCGGATTTTATAAATTTGCCTTGCCGATTAGACCTATAGGGCCGTGACTTGTCATATAGCCTACCAAATCAGATCGCGTGGGAGTTTAATAAACAAAAATATTTAGCATAATTCTTAGTTACTAGCCTTATTGTTTCCACGTATACTACAAGGTTAATTGTCACTAACTTTCTGCGTACTATAAGCTTATTGTATAGTATTGTATTGTATTGTATTGTATTGTATTGTATTGTATTGTATTGTAGGCATAGGTGCAATCACGTCCTAAAAGTTGGGGGGACCATAATGAATCACGTCCTAAAAGTTGGGGGGAGGACCATAATAATAAAGTTAGGGGACCACTCAAAAGTTGGGGGACGCGTCCCGTGGGTCCCATAGGGTGGTTGCGCCTATGATTGTATGCTAGGTAGAAATGCGTATCCTGTTAGGCCTATTAGGCCTAATCCTGATCATCGTCGTTTGGAATCGACGCAAGTTTCACCATATCCATCTGTAGCGATAACCGAGTCCAAATTTCCGATCAGCTTGCTACTAATAGCAATTTGTAAGCTATGCGTGTGTTAAGGCATAATATTAAAGACCTATGATGTAGCTGGCCTGTTCGTTTCGCAGCGGTGCATAATTTTATGCTATATTTCTAAGAAGCGCGCGTGTGCCAGCAGCGTTGGAATTCACCGATTAAGCTTATACACTCGCTGTTTGTTATGATAAAAGAATAGGCATAATACTGATAAATCGGTCAGGCGCACAGGATCGAATTGACGTTATACCGCATGCATGGAAAGTCCTCCGTTTGCGCTGTATTCCAACGATTTTCATTCGCGACTGAAAACCAAACTCTTCAAGCTATGCTGTAGACCTACTGCTGTTACAATAATTATTATTCTACTTATGCGTCACTACACCATGTACTACCACCACCATCAGCGATTTTCATCGTCAGCGCTCTTGTCGGTATTACCAACCTCCCCCCTCGATTCTGGTCTGGCCCTAACTGGATATGATTTCGACTTGGCGATTGCGGACGTGATTGCTGGAGCGTTTCGGTTTGGTTTCCATTGCGTGCCTCTTGAGTGGTGCTGTCAAGATTTACGTTGCCCACGGTAACCGTATTTTGTATCACTAAAACTCACTGATCAAATAAAGTCGCACAAGCATTTAGTCAAAAAGGGTTCTATAGTCAGGGTGAGACTTGCTGGATGGGGTTGTGGGGTTTCAGGCTGAAACTTTCAACCTCCCCATTCTTTCTTAGTACGCCTTAGTAAAGTCCTCATTGCACACCCAAGTCCATATAAATCAACGTCTGACCATTCCACCAAAGCAATGCTAGCCAACGTTAGCCATAACGGTAACAGAGCTGGCGGCCGCGCGTCTGTGGAAGAGAGCGTGCGGACCGCGGTTCGAATCCCGAAGGTGGCTATTTCAGAGATTCAAAATCTCGGGCTAGCACGGTCCGTCCACGGGGACCTAGATGGCGTGGCGTCCATTCAAATGGGCGAGCGGTGGTGAAGGATCTCACCCTCAGGGTCGAGGCCATAAGACAACCGCTATATAAAAATCCGATTACATTTACATTTACAATTATTTTCTATACTGACTTAAATTATATAGGCAAATGCCTAGATCTAGTTTTTGTCTACGCAGAAATTGTAGGCCTATGTTACGGGATAATAATCATGGTTTACATATAAATTTAATTATCATGGTTAGTCTGTGCTAAGCAAACGTGTAATTATTTTAGCATACATTAGTTTGAGTTTCGAGACTCGATTGCAGTCCTATAGTCGTAGCCTACACTTTCATCTGAAGTACCAAAATTTGTGCAACGGTCTCGGGCTTAATGTAAGAGATAGAATCACCCATATTCCATTCTAAGAAATGTTTATTTACTGCAAAAATTTTAATATTCGTAATGCTGTCAAGATTTACGTTGCCCACGGTAACCGTATTTTGTATCACTAAAACTCACTGATCAAATAAAGTCGCACAAGCATTTAGTCAAAAAGGGTTCTATAGTCAGGGTGATACTTGCTGGATGGGTTTGTGGGGGGGTTCAACCTCCCCATTCTTTCTTAGTACGCCTTAGTAAAGTCCTCATTGCACACCCAAGTCCATATAAATCAACGTCTGACCATTCCACCCAAGCAATGCCAGTCCACGTTAGCTACATCACTAAGAGAGCTGGCGGCCGCGCGTCTGTGGAAGAGAGCGTGCGGACCGCGGTTCGAATCCCGAAGGTGGCTATTTCAGAGATTCAAAATCTCGGGCTAGCACGGTCCGTCCACGGGGACCTAGATGGCGTGGCGTCCATTCAAACGGGCGAGCGGTGGTGAAGGATCTCACCCTCAGGGTCGAGGCCATAAGACAACCGCTATATAAAAATCCGATTACATTTACATTTACAATTATTTTCTATACTGACTTAAATTATATAGGCATATGCCTAGATCTAGTTTTTGTCTACGCAGAAATTGTAGGCCTATGTTACGGGATAATAATCATGGTTTACATATAAATTTAATTATCATGGTTAGTCTGTGCTAAGCAAACGTGTAATTATTTTAGCATACATTAGTTTGAGTTTCGAGACTCGATTGCAGTCCTATAGTCGTAGCCTACACTTTCATCTGATGATCTGAAGTGCCAAAAAGTTGTGCAACAGTCTCGGGCTTAATATAAGAAATTGAATCACCCATAATTATTCCATTCTAAATTTAGAAAATTATATTTTATTAACTATCAAAGTTGACGTCCATCAATGAAAGTCTTAAGCAAACGATTGTCTGCTTTTCATTGTGTTGCAAAAGTACCGTTTCACCAGCCCCATTAGCGCTAATAATGTGAGTGCACTCTGTGAGGCCTGTAAAGTGCCGTTTTCAACTTCATGCAGATAGGCCTAAGGTCTTGCATAGATTGGCCTATGAAAGAAATCCCTCCTCTAATCGAACTCAGCAGAAAATGTCTGTAGGGGGCATACACACATATGTTATGCATATGCATGAACATATACATATGCATAATTGCATATACAGAACGCTCTACAGATATGCACACCCACCCACACACACACATACACACACACACACACGCGCACGCACACAAACACGCACACACAAACACGCACACACAAACACACACACGTGCACACACGCACACAAACATACACACAGAAACACACACAACGCGAAACGCAACTGATTTGTAAACAACAAAACAAACGGGTAGACCCGTTAGAGTAACATATACATGTAGGTCTACATGTCGTTGGAAGCAATTAAATTCGTAGAAATTTTGCGTCTTCGCCGAAATGCCAGTTTAATTGTTTGAATGACTGTTATTCGATTTGACACCGGATATATATTCACAGTAGGCGGGTATACTTCGGAACGCATAGGCTATTAGCTTAGCATGTGATCAAGGGAAAGTCGTAAAATGGATCTCAAATATCACTCTCGTTTTTCTATCAGCCGGTCTAGAATAAAAGTAAACAAACTGATCACTCGCTCACGTGTCAGTCGTAAATACTTTTCTTAGGACGAAGAGGCCTAATTATTAGTCACCCCATTCAACAGAATCAACACCACGTACGCTCGGAGTTATCCCTATTTGTTACGCAAATTAGAGCATTTATATACGCCCACCTGTTGAAACGCCGGATTATACAGTAGATTAATGATCATAACTATTAACCAAAACGTTAGGCTGTCGACCTCTACAGTCAACATTCGCCACAAATATAAGATAGACTGCAGCGTGAGAATTGGGGGGAAATAACTGGGGGAGATGGACTATGATCCACTTGGGATTGCGGTGTGAAAAACATACTTAACTATGGGGCTATAAGAAAGACTGAAGGTTGAAACCCCACATTCTCCCCCCGGCAATTCTCACCCTAATAGACTCAATCTAGCCAACTGTATTTATATATAAATTTGATAAAACTATCGCTTTTCTAGAAGAAATCTGGCGACGATAATAGTGATGGTAACGATGATGACGATGATAGTGATGGTAACGATGATGACGATGATAGTGATGGTAACGATGATGACGATGATAGTGATTTTAACGATGATGACGACGACAATTGGTGTTGGCGCCACTTTGCGAGCTATCGGTTGTATATTTATTGTATTGTATTGTATTGTATTGTATTGTATTGTATTGTATTGTATTGTATTGTATTGTATCTAGGCAACATATTTATGAAGTGCCTTTCACAATGCAGTCCAATCAGAGTCGCTCACAAGGCCAAGGAGGATCCAGAGAAAAGAGAGTGCTCAAGACAATGAGGTTTCTCACGACAATGCAGCTGCTCAAGACAGTGCAGTTCCTCATGACAGTGCAGTTGTTCAAGACAATACAATTTCTCATGAAATGCTGTTGCTCAAGACAATACAGTTCCTCATGACAATGCAGTTGCTCAAGACAATGAGGTTTCTCACGACAATGCAGCTGCTCAAGACAATGCAGTTTCTCATGACAATGCAGTTGCTTAAGACAATGCAGTTCCTCTTGACAATGCAGTTGCTCAAGACAATGCAGTTCCTCATGGCAGTGCAGTTGCTCAAGACAATGCAGTTTCTCATGACAAAGCAGCTGTTCAAGACAATAGTTTCTCATGACAATGAAGTTGCTCAAGACAATGCAGTTTCTCATGACAATGCAGTTGCTCAAGACAATGCAGTTCCTCATGACAATGCAGCTGCTCAAGACAATGCAGTTCCTTATGACAGTGCAGTTGCTCAAGACATTGCAGTTCTTCATGCCAGTGCAGTTGCTCAAAACAATGCTTTTCATGACAACGCAGTTGCTCATGACCCTTGAGTGACATATATAGACTCCGATGAAAGAGGAGAAATGAAACGGGTAGGAGGAAAAGGGGAGGGGAGAAGATGAAAAGGAAGAATAAGGAGGCGATTGAAAGAGGTGGGAAAAAGGACTAACAGGAAGAAGAAATTATTCTAGTTAGGCTATTATTTCTGTAAAGCGGAACTGTTCTCTTTCTCTTGTTAATTATGGTCTCAGAATTCCCGGAAATGGTGCTGTAGTATCTTTCCCAGAGTTCATTTCGTAATTAAGACGACGATGATGATGATGATTATGATTAGCCTACTTATTATTATTATTATTATTGTTATTATTATTATTATTATTATTATAAATTTTTCGCCCGAGGTATATATGATCCCTCAGGCTTTAAAAGCAATAAATACTAAAAACTGTGTTCTGGAGTTAGCGATCATCGTCACCGGTCGATTGTGAGATCATTATATTATTATTATTATTATTATTATTATTATTATTATTATGACGTCATTCTCGATTTATTATTATTATTATTATTATTATTTTTATTATTATTATTGTTATGGAGATCGAGTCACAAAGGCAATTATGACAACGCATGCAAATAAAACCTAAAGAATCAGGAATGAACAGTTAATAAGATGGCAGTGGCTGCTTTTCGAATGTGCCCCTGCAGGCAACAGCGTTGAATCGCTGGATGCAGACAGAAAACCGTTGGAATAGGTAAGTTGTCTCTTTAGGGTCTCCGGTGATTCGTGTCAGCAGGCGCCCCAAATCTTTAAGTAGCTTCATTCCCTCAATGTTGATGGGCCCCATGGTCTCGAAGGCCAGCGGAACAAAGAGATAAGTGGCAGTAAGATGGTTGTATTTGTCGACCTTCCTCGTAGCCGCCACTACGTATGTATGTATGTATGTATGTATGTATGTATGTATTATTATTATTATTATTATTATTATTATTATTATTATTATTATTATTATTATGTCCTCATCACCGCCATCATCATCATCATCGCCATCTGCAATAGCATCAACATCACCATTGTTTAAAAATAATTTAATGCGTAGTTACATAGATTTGTGACTCTGATTGGCGACAGACGCCCGGATGATAAAAAAACCCAAAATTCTATGCCATTGGAAAACTTTTCGTAATCGCAATAGTCAACTAGCCTACAAATTTCGAAAGTGCCAGGCTACTCAAAAACTAAGCGAACCAACGATTCGTCATATCAGATGGGTTGTGTACAAAGATATCGATGTTTCTGCCAAATTTGTAGGTTAGCTGGTTATGTTAATCTACACGGAAGAGAACGAGATTCGTGAAAAGCAGATTGGGATCAGAAACCGGACGTTGCTTGAAACCGAATTAATAATGATAATAATAAATATATCAGTGTCTTATTTGCGAACACCTCCACTGCATTTCTAACAGCGACATTTTAGCTGCATTTACGACCGTATCCGACGGATACATGTATCAACTTTCATTACGACCAAGTTGTATATTTAATCGGTCGTTGTTATTGCAACCGGAAATGACGTCAATGAGAGATTCTTGGTGACCTACTTTCGCATTTAGGTCACCGCTGATTGACTTATTGTGTTGATCCATGTTCAGTATAGGCTAACTGAAAATACTGTTGTTTACTTAGACCTACAACGTCGCCTTCGTGGTTATTGTAAGGCGTTATATAAATGTTCATATACACACATACATACGTACGTACGTACGTACGTACGTACGTACGTACGTACGTACATACATACATACATACATACATACATACATACATACATACATACATACATGCATGCATGCATGCATGCATGCATGCATACACACACACACACACACACACATACATACATACATACATACATACATACATACATACATACATACATACATACATACATACATACATACATACATACATACATACATACATACATACATACATACATACATACATACATACATACTGAAGAGAAAACTTGAATGTGCATTCGTCATTTGGTGGACCTGCTGTCTGCTTGCCTGTCCGTCCGTCCGTCTGTCCGTCTCTCTGTCTGTCTGCCTGCCTGTTTCTATTTCTGTCTCTGTCTGTCAGTTTTTCTCTCTATCTCTTCCCGTGCTCTCTTTATATTTCTCTTTTTCTGTAGGATTTCTCCGGCCATGTCTCTCTCACTATGTTCATATAGTCTCTGTCTCTGTCTCCATCTCTGTTTGTCTGTCTATTTGTCTGTCTGTCTTCTTCTCTCTCTTTCTCTCTCTCTCTCTCTTCTCTATCTCTATCTCTATCTCTACCTCTCTCTCTCTCTCTCTCTCTCTCTCTCTCTCTCTCTCTCTCTCTCTCTCTCTCTCTCTCTCTCTCTCTCTCTCTCTCTATATATATATATATATATATATCTCGCTTCTCTCTTGTCAATCTCTGCCTCTGTCTCTGTCTCACTCTCTTGACTCTGTCTTATTGACTTCTGACTTATTGACTGAATGGCTGGCTGGTTGGTTGACTTGTTGCTTTGTTGACTGTTTGATTGATTGGTTGGTTGATTGATTGATTGATTATGGAAGAGAAAAACAATACGGGTCCATCTTATTTCCTCTAAAGTTACATGGGCATCAAAGATTCTTTTTGCTGCATGAAAATTTCATTCTCACTTGTTTGAAGTATTCGGACCATGCATCATTTCAACAGCATGCGGCTTCCTCTTCTTAAAAACTAGTTTCGTTTCAAAATGGGCCTACATTTTTTAATCAAAACTCATTTCCTATTCATTATAATTATCTGCTTAAGACTCACATCCTATTCAAAATACTCTCTCTTTATTCGAAAAACGTTTTCTCGTCGAAGAAAATTTTCGATTCCGAACAAAATTATTTCCCCATTTCCTATTCGCATTCATTAGAAATCATGTTCACAGTCAATAACGTCTTCCTTTTTTGACAAAATCGACGGCGATGTAAAAAAATTTCCGATAAACAAAGACACGAATACATCAGTATTCATCAGTATTCATCAGTGTTGACTTACTTTTACATTGAACCAATGAGTGGTCTCATAAAAAAAACGGCGATTTGATTAACGGTATCGATATCATCAAGCTGTCCTGAAAGTATTCCACGACTGCAAACATTGACTTATCAGGCATAGATCAGCGCCTACACATACACATTATACACCCATCAATTGGCAAGACCCGCACGCTCGCCTCAAGGATATAGGGTCACGCCTGTGGGCCATATTTTTTTAAGCCTACGCGGCTTATCATCGGTTTCGTTTTTCTCTGTTGTACCAGGATAATGAGATTCTGAATGTGAAACGGCAAAGTATCAATTCAAAATTCAGACCTTGAAACTAGTCGGCGTCAACATATAATGTTTAAAGGTCTGAATCGTACAATGTAAACATACATCGTAAGTTCTACGTATAGCCTACGTGTAGGCCTACATAAATTGCGTAAACAAAGCGAAGTCGGAAGTAACTTATAGAGTCACTAGTGAGACCGGTGTAACGTTTGAATGTCACTGAAGTTCATAACTTACGGACAACCCTTTTGACTCAACGCATCACTCGTGAATAAGCTAGTGCCCCCGCGCATGGCTCTCGAGTGGCGCTTTAGAAGTCTAGATCACGATTACGAACTTATATTGCTGCTAATTTACGGACAAAGAGATATGCGTATACATTCTAAACAATGAGTATCATGAAAGATAGTTATAAAAGTACAAAAAAGAGGACGAGGAGGAGGAGGAGGAGGAGGAGGAGGAGGAGCAGGAGCAGGAGCAGGAGCAGGAGAAGCAGGAGAAGGGGGAAGAAGAAAAAGACGACGACTACGACGACGACGATGACGATGATGACGACGACGATTATGATGATGACGACGACGACGACGATGACGACGACGACGATGATGATGATGATGATGATGATGATGATGATGATGATGATGATGATGATGATGATGATGATGATGATGATGATGACGATGACGACGATGATGATGATGATGAAGAAGACAAGATGGAGAAGAAAGAGGGAACGGAGGAGAGGAGTGGAAAATTGGGAGGAGAATGAAAAGGAAAAGGAAAAGGAGGAAGATGTGAGAGAAGAGAATATATATGTATATATATATATATATATATATATATATATATACGGAAGATAAGAAAGGCATTAGCGGAAAGAAGAGCTGAAGTGGAAATGGATAATGAGGAAGATGAGAGAGGAAGTGAGTTGTCAGTAGAATGAGACTGAAAAGGAGAAGGGGAATCGTTAGCGTACTAGGACTTCAAGTATATAACAACAATAATTAGACAATAATCGAGTTAAGTATATGCTACAAGTTGAAATAGATGACGGACAAAACACTTCAATTGATTGATAGCACTGAAGATAAAATTAGGATCGCGCGTTCTGCCACATGTCACACCATCACATGTCTCAACGTCATATGTCACACCACACAAGTAACACCATAACATCGACCCACGTCACATGTCATACCATCACATCTCTCGCCATCACATCGTCATATGTCACACCGTCACATGTCACACCGTAACATCGCCCCACGTCACATTCCTGTAAAGCTTTAATGCGATTGTTCAATTACAATGCCACTCATCGAATCTTCCGTATACATTAATGCATCGGGTGTAATTATTATAATTATTATGATTGGAGTTTAATAGCGACAATTAGCTTTGATTCACCTCATGCACTGCACGGTAAATTACGTATGAACATCGCCAGTAAATGAAAAACTCAATCATCAGAGCCGCCGGTGTCGAGTGACAGAGTCTTCCTAAAGGCGCCCCAAGCATTTTTCACACCTCTGATCCCCACTGAATTTTTCATCTACGTGACTGCGTCACATACCAATGACGAACCAGCCAGAGCTTTTAATGCACTCATGCCACTCAACTGAGTTATTCGTCATCAATTTATTATATTAAATTCAAGCCTGGATGGTTGAAAACATTCAATTTTGTGAAATTTCTGAAAACGTGAAAAACATGCAAGTGTCAAAGCGCAGCTCTTGTGAGAATGGTGCCTCCCCCCACAACATAGTGGTGCTCCAGGCAACTGCCTGCTCTGCCTCTGTCTAAAGCAAGCCCCGTCTATAATGGCGCTCCATCAATGTTTTTAAAAAATTCGCCACGTCAAATTCTGCACAACACATCAGGGCTTTTGTAACGTGCAGTTCTACACAAAATGTGCAGTTCTAAATGGATTCGTGCAGTTGTAGAAGCACTTCCGTCACGTTCAGTGCAGTTAAAACCAGTAAAAAAATAGACTATTTTCCTCCGACTGGGAGTAATTTACCATGGAGCACGAGAAAGGAGAGAAGAGGATGTGCAGTTCTAAAAATTCCTTAAAAACAGCCCTGCAACACATTGCATTGCAAGGCCGAAAGCGTTTTATAGCGCAAGAACTAATGCTAAAATTTTTGGTCTGTTCTGGCCAAACGATGTGACCGTAGGACCATAATATACTGATTTCTCAGTTGTACGTTCATCCGTCTGGAATAGTCTCCCGTTGACGATACGCATGTTAGGCCTACCGAGGGTTGATAATAATAATTGATTCATCAGTGTCTTACAGACTGCTCCTGAAGACCTATACCTGTATCACCATGTTTGGACATTGAGTGGGCTTCCAGAAAAGGAGCTATATAAAATTCTTGAGAGGGATGAATGAATGAACGAATGAATGAATGAACGAACGAACGAGCGAACGAATGAATGAATGAATGAATGAATGAATGAATGAGATAGTACCTGATTGGTGCTGTTGCAACTATGAGAATCTATGAATGGGTAGTGGGCGGGGCGGTTGGGTGGGCAGAGCCAGTTGCCTAGCACCCACATCCTGTCAGCCAGTCATATCGTCCTCTTCATATAGGCATAGGCCAGTGAAATCACTTCCTCGTTAGCGACGATAAATTCGAAACTAAGGTCGGGAAAAACCGTTTCATCCAGCTGAAATGCCTCCCGTTAAGCTATACGTACACTTCAAACTGATATAGCTACATAGCGAAGAAATCGACATAGACGCAACGAGGCGGAGCAAGGAGGACACGCAGAGATACGTTGAAGCACAGACCGTCTTATTTTTCTCGGAATTCAATGACTGAATAGACCTACATATGATACGCCAGCGACAGCGATGAGGACGTGTGTCTAATAAATTATGTGCGTATAATTATTGTTATGGATGGCGGAATGTACCGTATTATTGATTATAATAACAGCGCCAACGAGCGTAATACGTTCTTAGTAGTTTGTGTATAGTTTTTTGCGTGGGCGAAGAAGATTAATTATAGGCCTACATTGGATGTTAATCATGTCAGACTATACTTATACGGTATCACACAGGCTGATACGACGGATTATAGGCCTATAAAAGCTGACGATTCCATTTCTGAATTCATCCTTTCTATTCCACACATCACATGCAGACGTTTCTAAAGTCGTGCGAAGTTTCATTGGCGTAAAACTAAAAGGAATTTCAAACGTCGCGCATCTGTTACTGATAATCATATGGATTTTCGTTACTACAAGAATTTGAAGCGTGTCTGAATTACTTCTGCTGGCAAAGCACTCTTGGAAAACAGATACATTTAAAGAATTGCGTAGGAAATTCGGGAATACATTGAAAATCTGTGAATCGTCCGCGAGTAGGCCTATAAATTTATTAAGGCTTCTCTTACTGTTACTCCTCAACACTTCAATGTCGTGGCTGTTGGACGCAGAGCTGCCGTTATACGATTGGTCGAACTCCAGCTTTACTACCACTTCAACCGAGGTTTTTGCGACGCTGGAACCCGTAGTCACGTACATGAGTTCTCCAGTTGATACTCTTCCGTCTCAGGGTCGTATTCTACCAATGTTGACCAGCCACGGAAAACTGGCCAGCTCTTCGCAACACTCGAATTCCGACGCAGAGGATGTATTTACTCAGTCAAGACCAATTCTGAGGCAGGCAGCTGAGAAGAATCGGGAACCGGTTTCAGGAATATCTGGCCAAACGGTGAGTTCTGTCGTCAGCGTCAATATGCGATTATGAATTTATGAGACTAAATAGGCCTAAGGGAAAGTCGTGTTACTTCCAATAGTTTCTGGGAATTGTAAAGAACTTATGGGCCTTCTGGTTTTTGGCGTGAACGAGTTGCAACTTCACATACATAAATTAAATACCTACACACATACATTCGTAAGCTACCTAATACACATGCATTCATGCATGCATGCATGAAAACATACATGATACATACATACATGCATGCGTACGTACATGTACGTACTTGCTACGTCCGTACGTACATATACATACATGCATGCATGCATACATACACAAATGCATACATATACACATACACATAAGATATGAATCTTTAATAAAGTCTCTAGTTCAGTCATTTTTCAAAGATTTTTATGTATTCATACATGCGTACATGCATGGCCGCCTACAAGTATATTGTCTAAATTCATTCACAAAATACATACATATATTATATATTCATACAAAATATACATGCGTTCATGTATGCATCAAGGCCGTAGCTGGGGGGGGGGGTGTTTTGGTGCTACATGATGTAAAAACCATGAAATAAAACCATGAAAACACTCCCCGAAATGGAAAAATGGCAAAAACAGAAGGAAAATTGGTGAAACACCCCCCAGATCTAATCCTGGCTACGGCCTTGGTATATATACATACATACATGAGCATGCATGCATGCACACAAGCATACATACACGCATACATGCAGTACCGGTACCTACCCATTATTAATAGACTCAAACTCAATTGTTGACATTTCAACACGACTTTTTTCAAAAAACGTGCATATAATATTATGAATAACACACAATGTGAACATATTAGGTTTTTTGTTTGCATGATTAGAGTTTGTGATGTCACTTAGTAGGCCTACTTGCAATGGTGCTGGCCCCTTTCGACTTCAGAAGGGCGGTTTTGTGTGTCATACATCTTTTGACAAAAAAAGGTGTTGAAATGTCGACATTTTAGTTTGAGTAGGCCTATAATAATATGGGTAGGCATTGTACATACGTGGGTTATACAAACATCCATGCAAATTGACGAACATAATATTTTATGTAAATATGCATTTGTATCTATTTACGTAGACACATATTGCACACACACACACACACACACGCACGCGCACACACACACACACACACACACACACACACACACACTGCACAAACCGTAATGATATTGTCGCAGTTTTACAAGTCACTTGTAAAATTTGCCTGCGTGAAGTATAAAACGGTTGTATAAGGAAACGAACTGAAAGATCTAGTATCAGTACTTGTTCAAGATCTAGTACTTCTCCTCCAACTCATGCAGACCTCACAATTAACGCCCGTGTTTCGCTTGATGACGACATGCAATTGTAGCTGTTTATAACTGGAGCGCCTCTGAGTAGGTTTCTTTGAAGAGGCGCTATACAAATCATCGAAAATGAATGAATGAATGAACTGCAAACTCAAGCTTTGTGCTGCGTCAAAAGATATCCAATGCAGTCGCGGGACTCATGAGTCGCAAGCGCTCAGTCAAAAGAGAATCAATAGACACGATGGATTCTTTTTGTGGGGCGCGGTGGTGTAGTGGTGGCGTCGTTGCCTTGAAGCCGGAAGGTTCGAGGTTCGAATTCACCTCAAGTCGCCGCGTAGGGACCTTGGGCAAGTCCTTCACTCGCAATTGCTCAGCGCTTCGGCGTGAAACTCCGATGCAGTGTCCGCTCTGCAGTCGGGAGCGCCTCTGAGTAGTGAGCTTGAATGGGCGCTATAACAAGTGCACATACAAACATTCTAACGGGTGGCGCTCTGGTATTTGCGAGCGAAAGAGGTTCCGGATTGTTACTGGATGCGTCAGTATATGGGATTGCGATGATTATGTGTATGTTGGATCGATGTTTGATTTGAATAATTACTTAAAGAAATATAAGGTACTTTCCCCTCAATTAATCAGGGAACCAGCGAATCAATCGTTAAGGTATTTATATAGCACCTCTTCAAGGAAACTTCTACAAGGTACTCCAGACACCAGTAGGCCTACAGTATAAGAAGAACGGTTTTCAAGTGCTCATTATAAAATGTGTCGGAAAGTCATGACCTATAATAGAGAACGGGGGCAACTGAAGAGGGAAGCAGCCATTGACTAAATGAATCATTCAATCAGAATTTATGCAGCACCCACGCAGGAGCCCTACCCAGAGTCGGTCCCGACAAAGGTCATTGAGGCAGTAAAAAGTATTCTACAGGGCCCGTATGCACATGAGGGCATAACTCGTATATTTGGCTTAAATCTGGCCTATACGGGAATACTGGGTTATTTCCGTATGCACAGCTTGAGATTAGCGAATTAAAATAGGTATAACGTTATTCCAATTCCGAGGAAGGAGTACGCCGCTATTCCCATTGTGAACAATAGACGGCCGACTTTAGCTGGACAGCGCGAACAATAGGCAGCCGTCGACATTTCCCTGGGGCCCGTCTTTAGGTCTGAACCTGTTTACCCCACGCATATAAATATCTTTCACGCATGCGCGCTCAGCTATAACCTGTTGAATTGGGGGGAAGAGCAAGCGTCATGCATCGTCGGGTGCAAGGAATGTGTAGATTAGTTATTCTCGTTGCTATTTTTTCTCGTGCATAAGGATACATTCCAATGGATATATCGGGAATTGCTAGGTCGAGTTTAGGCACTATATGTGATTACCTTATGCCGTGTCCTGTGCATACCAGCCCTGAAGCACATGAAACGTAAAGATAGCGCTCATGATGATGTGCATGCCATGGATGCTATAACCATGCGCGAGTATACAGTATATGAATGCGGCAACACGCGAAACAAAATTAACAGAAAAATCTTGCATTGAACAAAAATGACGATGATGATGACGACGACGACGATCATGAAGATGATGATGAAGAAGATGATGATAAGTAATAATGCAACAACAACAATAACAATACTACTGCGACTAATAATAAATAAATAAATAAAGGACTAGAATGATAATAACAATAATGATAATGATGATAATAATAAAATAATATTTTGCAATGCTGCTACTACTACTGCTACTGCTGCTACTACTAATACTACTGCTACTACTGCTACTACCACTACCACTATACTACTACTACTACTACTACTACTACTACTACTACTACTACTACTACTACTACTACTACTACTACTACTACCACCACCACCACCACCACCACCACCACCACCACCACCACCACCACCACCACCACCACCACCACCACCACTACTACTACTACTACTACTACTACTACTGCTGCTGCTGCTGCTGCTACTACTACTACTACTACGACTACTACACCTACGACTACTACCTCCACTACTGCTGCTGCTGTATTATACATGACATTTTTCAAGAAAAGGATAGTTGATATTCTTTTTTCAAAACTGCAAGTTCTTCTACGTCTGTTCATTTTCGAAGGTCATCGGGAAAAACGTTTTCGCATACTATATAATATAATTATATTGACTGTCATTATTTTTAGACGATGATACACTCTAATATACTGCCGCCTATAATTATAATTATAAAAGGCCGATGAACTATTGAATATAAATAATGGGTAAAACACACATGACAATTTTCTTGCGATAAATAATTTGTTTGACAAGTTTATTCGTGTAGCCTAGATATTAGACAGGCAGAGAGACAGAGAGAGAAAGTGGCAGATAGATCGAGAGGGAGAGAAACATATGTAAAGAGACAGAGAGCCGGAGATAACAAAACGAACTACGGAGAGCCGAGGAAAGACAGATAAATAAAGACACAGAGTGACAGAGAGGGACAGAGAGGCAAACAGACAGACGTACACAGACAGAGAGAGACAGACAGAGAGAGACACACACACACAGATAAAAAGATGCAAAGAGATAGAAAGAGAAATAGAGACCATAAAATGCAAAAAGGTAGGTCCATATATGAAAGTGCTACGGGCTAGATAAGCGAACAAAAGCGCGTTTTGGTATATCGCGAGAGCTGTAGGGTCCAAAGTGCTTCAAAGCGTGCTTATTATTGGTCGGACACATGTACATACATACGTACATACATACATACATACATACGTACATACATACATACATACATACATACATACATACATACATACATACATACATACATACGTACGTACATACATACATAAACACATACATACATACATACATACATACATACATACATACATACATACATACATACATACATACATACATACATACATACATACATACATACATACATACATACATACATACATACATAAACACATACATACATACATACATACATACATACATACATACATACATACATACATACATACATACATACATACATACATACATACATACATACATACATACATACATACATACATACATACATACATACATACATACATACATACATACATACATTCATACATACATACATACATACATACATACATACATTCATACATACATACATACATACATACATACATACATACATACATACATACATACATACATACATACATACAGCGCAGACTCGTGTAATGCGCCAAAATAACAGCTACTCAATTGCTGGATTAACACTTATTTCTGAAAGTCAACATGCTTTAGGCGTAAAACGAACAAGGAAGCAGCGTAACTTTGACTTAATCTTTCAATTATTAGTGGCCCAATCAATTTCTGGATTGTTCATGAATGGTTCATGATGAACACACTTCTTAGTTTTAGTCCTGTTTATGAATCCCTGCGAGGAGGAGGGTCTGTTGTTTCCGATGATTTAAAGATAAGCGAAGTTTGTGTCTGAGAAAAACTTTACTCACTTTAATTATATGATAGGCCTACGTCTAATTTTGTAATCAGGAAAGCGATTCGATAATTATTATTATTTGGCAGAACGTTGTGTGGTCGTCGTATCGGTGACATATCGGTATATTGGTGTGTGCGTGTGCGTGTGTGTGTTTGTGTGTGTGCGTGTGCGTGTGCGTTTGTGTGTGTTTCTGTGTGTGTGTGTTTGTGTGTGTGTGTGTGTGTTTGTGTGTGTGTTTGTTGGTGCGCGGGTGTGTTTTTGTGTGTTTTTGTGTTTTTGTATGTGCGTGTGTGTTTGTGTGTGTGTTTTTGTGTTTCTGTGTATGTTGTGTGTGCATGTGTGTGTGTTTTTGTGTTTCTGTGTATGTTGTGTGTGCATGTGTGTGTGTGTGTGTGTGTGTGTGTTTCTGTTCGTGTGTGTGTGCGTGCGTCTTTTAATGCGTGTCGTTGAATGTCTCTGATGTCTGTGATGTGTCATTGCAGGTACGTCTTTGACTCTTTGTACTATGTAGCCTATATACGTATCATGTGCAAAATCTACGACCACGGTTTGCATCATTGCAGATGAGGCCTATAATTGCTAGCATACTATTACTATTTTTTAATTATATTCATCATCGTCATAATCAACAACAACAACAACACAACCAGGCTATTCTTCTACTATTAAGAAAAGTAGCCAGATGCAAACAGTTAGGTAACCAGCTGTTTGAAGCCATATAGAAATAGCAGGTTTCAAAGCACTTTCCAAATTGAAACGAGCAACTTGGGTTAAAATTGCCTTGGCGGGAAATTTATTGATAAGACTGGACTTCGGAATTGAAATAATAATAATATTATTATTATATTTGACCTATGTCTGATCGTCTGTGTGTAGGGGAGACATGGTCAAGGTTGTGGGGCGCGGTGGTGTAGTGGTGGCGTCGTTGCCTTGAAGCCGGAAGGTTCGAGGTTCGAATCCACCTCGCCGCGTAAGGACCTTGGGCAAGTCCTTCACTCACAATTGCTCTGCGCTTCGGCGTGAAACTCCGATGCAGTGTCCGCTCTGCATTCGGGAGCGCCTCTGAGTATAGAGAGCTTGAAGGGTCGCTATAACAAGTGCACATACAAACATACAAACAAACAGACAAGGTTATCTTGCTCGTAATCGGAATCATTATCGTATGCATGCTTCCTACTTCAAAAGCACTTCTCCAATGACAAGCGCAGGGTACCAGCGTTTTACTAAACCGGATGAAATCCTGTAAGCTTGTAAGCTTATATCGCTGTTCATTAGAATAAGATGAGAGCATTGGTATTATATAACATGATATTTGAACACAGTTGGCCTACTACTACAGCCCATGCACTGTGGGATATAATAAAGCTTTCGTAAGAGGATGAAATAGTGAGCAGAATGTGCGAATATTTTTATCGCTCAACCGTAAAAACGACGGGTTCGAAAGAGATTGAAACTATCGAGAATATGCTAAAATACCATCACTCTATCAATGCTGTGTAGCATGTGGTAGAGAAGATAGCGACGCAATATTATATAGGTCTATATATATATATATATATATATCGCTATGACGTGCTGTTTATGATGTGCTGTAATTATTATTATTAATGTATGTATATATGATGTGCTGTATATATATATATATATATATATATATAAATATGTGTGTGCATATACAACACATCATAAAGCAAAGTAAACACTGTGCAACTAAAATGTGAAAGGCTGAGAAACGATCTTAACAGTCAACAGAGATACACAATCGCGCCCCAGTTCGCAACCCTATAAGGGGCCGTCCATAAAGTACGTCACGCTCCAGGGGGGGAGGGGGTGTAAGAAAGTGTGACAGTTTGTGACAGGGGGAGGGGGGCCAGGGCATGTGTGACGTCACACATTTATTTTTTAAATTATTTATTATATTTTTTGTTCTTAGTACCTAAAATCCGACCCGGCCCGGCCAGGCGTGTCTAAAACCCGGCCTGGCGGGATAAAAGTTGATTTGCGGTCACTATCAAAGCGTTTAGGGACACACGTCACTATCATAGGGATTAGGGATAGTATCCTAGGGTTTAGAGGGTTAGGTAAATGGTTATGTTTAAAAAAAATTGTTCGAAAGTGTGACGTACTTTAGGGGGGGGTCCGAGATTTGTGACAGTTTGTGACAGGGGGAGGGGGGTTAAAAATGGTCAAAAATAGCGTGACGTACTTTATGGACGGCCCCTAATCGTTGAATTTGTATGCTGTCCAGTAAAAGATAGGAGTTGGTAGCCAGCTTATTCACATGCTTTGTTTGGAAAAGTCGTCATAAATGGTTTCGATCTGCAAGAAAATTGATGCGAGATAAACTAATGAGCCACAAAATCCAGTTTAGTTAGCCTAAATGAAAGTCGAAGGTCTGTTTCACACAGTTTCTGTTTGAGAAATAATAAAAACTCTGCTCAGCCGATATATAAGCTTACTTTTTTAATTATAAGTCTCCAAACTCGCTTTCCTTTCTATATGGTATGCTATTATATAAAACCTACGCTGCCGGACGTTTCTTTCTAATGAAACATTACTACAAGGACGACTCATTCAGTATCGCGCGGCTTTATCTGTAGGTCAGATATTTAGTATCGAAATTCAGGAAAATGGTAGCACGACGGACAGAAATTTTCGAGCTCAACGTTTTTCTTATACTTAGGCGACGAACAGCGACTTCTCATGATGTATCTATAATGTTATGTCGATGGATATTTTACTAGATTACTACGGATTCGAATGATCTTGGTTTGTAGTCCGCTTTTCTCTCTCTAGTCTACGCCTATAAAATGCATGCACACGTTTTACAAATGAATTCTAGTTAATATTAACTTGAGAAATGACTTAATAAAATCGATTTTTTTATAACTTTTTGTTGCGTTACGTTTTTGAATCGTCAAAACAGAGTGGATGGTCTCACTAAAAGTGATACAGCTTTTGTTCTATTTCAAATGTTTTGAAGAAATCTGGCCATCATGCGTAAATATGAATGGTCTTTAGGCTTGTAAAATTTTATTTTGGAATTCTAACTATTGGCCAAGATATTGGCAACAATCTTAGGTCTTTTTATGGCCCACCCTGTAGGAGACGTTGGTCTAAGTGTTTCAAATGTGCTGCATAAATATCCGGCTACAAAACACGTTCAAAACAACGAAATTTCAAATGTTCGCTGGTAAAACGACCCATCACCTATCTATATGAGCCTGCGATGGGCCAACGTAGGCCTACATGTCTCCCTTTTTAACATGAAGGATGGCAATAAAGCATAATAATTATTATGGTAGCCACATTGCTGAAAATATGGCTTCTATTTACTTAGACTTATCGCTGCATTTTATGGCTACTTAGACATATAATTGCATTTTATAGCCTACTTTGTGGCTCACAGTGGTCTAGGGGTATGTTCGGTACCTTGGGGCCGAAAGGTTGCGGGTTCGAATCCACCTCAAGCCGCCGCGTAGGGACCTTGAGCAAGTCCTTCACTCGCAATTGCTCAGCGCTTAGGCGTGAAACTCCGATACAGTGTCCGCCTTCGCTGCAGTTGGGATCGCCTCCGAGTGGAAATCTTACAGAGGTGCTATAATAAGTGCTCATACATACATACATACATACATACATACATACATACATACATACATACATACATACATACATACATACATACATACATACATACATACATACATACATGCAATACATGCATGCATGCATGCATGCATGCATGCATGCATGCATGCATACATACATACATACATACAATACATACATACATACATACATACATACATACATACATACATACATACATACATACATACATACATACATACATACATACATACATACAGATCACTTCATTTTTATAGCGTCTCAGGTCTACTGTATACTAAGTGCACTTTATGTCCTCCCTATAATAGGCCTATGTACTCCACTTCGCAACCTATACTCAGGTCTATCAATTTGAACTTTGTAGCCTACCCAGGCCTATCAATTGAACTTTGCAGCCTACCCAGGCCTATCACAGCACTTTGTAGCTTAGCCTACTCAGGCATATCCAGGCACTTTGTAAAGTTTGTATGTCCCAGCAGCCAGTTTATAGGACCCAGAAAGCTGTCTTCAAAGTCAAACTTCGTCTATATCGGCTCACACACTATAATGTCTTTACAACGCACATTCTAATGTCTTTACAACGCACATTGTAATGTCTTTACAACGCACATTGTAATGTCTTTACAACGCACTTTGTAATGTCTTTACAATGATGTTGAACCATGGCTCTGACATTAAATGTCATAATGCTTTGTTCGAGAGGTCATTAATATAATAATGGACAGGTGCGAGAGGATATCAACGCGATATAAGAATCACTCGAGAAACAATAGACCTAAGCTATCACTGTAGTGTGTGCCGCGATTAGCAGGAAGTAGATGGTTAATCTTGGTGTCATCAATTACTGTAGACAATACGCTTTAAATGAAGGTCGCTAATATTTTTTACATTGTTTTGTATCTGATCATTTTTTAAGTGATTCTCTCAGCAAGAGCCTTTCAGAAGCACCTCAGTCGCGTTTAGTAACGTTTAAGTGCTTTACGTGGTGATAGTGGTAGTAGTAGTCGTAGAAGTGGTAGTAGTAGTAGTAGCAGCAGCAGCAGCAGCAGCAGCAGCAGCAGCAGCAGCAGCAGCAGCAGCAGCAGCAGCAGCAGCAGCAGCAGCAGCAGCAGCAGCAGCAGCAGCAGCAGCAGTAGCAGTAGCAGTAGCAGTAGCAGTAGCAGTAGTAGTAGTAGTAGTAGTAGTAGGAGCAGCAGTAGCAGTAGCAGTGGATTAGTGTAGTAGTAGCATCAGCAGCAGCAGCAGCAGTGTATTAGTGTGATAGTGTATTAGTGTAGTAGCAGCAGTAGCAGTGGCAGGGGCAGTAGCAGTAGCAGCAGTAGGGGTATAGTAAATAGTAGCAGCAGAAGCAGCAGCAACAACAGCAGCAGTGTTGTAGTAGCAGTAATGTTTAAAATGACTGCTTCAATGCATACATGGATAAAGCATGGACTAAAACCTTAGCCTAAAATTTACACAGGCAACACATGCAGCTGCCACGTTGACGCAAAATGTCTGCAGTCATTTGCAAGACTCTTTAGTGGACCTGCAGGTCTTTTGTGGGCCTCAAGATATCAGGTGAATAGCCGTGTCTGAAAAGACGAACGTCAGTAAACAGGCTCTTCCTTTTCTTTGTCGACCTTGGACTGCATTATAACTAATAGCTACATGTTTATCGAAGATCCATCCATAACAGATAGCTTCACGCTTCGCTTACTTCACCCGTACCAGTCTGCTCCTTCCTCGGGGTATTAGAATAGTGGGACTGCGATATGGTCCGTTGACTTCGATGCACTTTCAAGCCGGGGTGTATTCCCAGGACAGCGGCTACTCTCCTGTGATTTGCCGCCGAGATACAGCATCCAGGAAGTAAGTATGAGACGAATCACAGGAAGGTCGCACTAGCTGAAAAGTTGCACACGCTATCTCTACCAATCTCTCGCCCTTAGAAAACACTTGATGGTATTGCGTTGGATTTACCTATGGTAACCAATCCTTATACGAAACAACAACGTGGCCTGTGATGTATTTACCTTTGGTATAGCCAATCATAGGCGGAGACGTGGTCCTGGGCTGGAGTGGGGGGTGGGAGGAGACGAAGGAGAGACCGAAGGTCGATCACCTAGGCACGAAGCGTCGAGAAGGGGGGGTGTGGATTGGGAGGGGGAATTTGCTCCTACCCCACTGTCAAAACTGATTTGAGTTTCAACACTGCAGCGGTAGTATTTTGAGCCGTCAATTTACCTGAATTGCTCATCATCATGTCACTGCTCGTAGTCTAGTCGTGTTCAAAAAAGTGCCCCTCCCATTGTTATTATTATTTTTATTATTTCAACACTGTAACGGTTGAAATTTAAGATGTCATCTTATAAAAATTGCTCATTCTAACTAAATGCGTTCATCATTTCAGTGCTGATAAATCTAATAGTGCTTTGATTTTTTAAACAGTGGGATAAACAGTGGCTAACAATTTACAAAGTTAGAATGATATTTATTAAATATTTCTTAAATTTTTGGGGAGGATATAGGCAGCTTCGCCCCTCCCTCAAATTTTCCTCCTGGCTCTCCCCTGAGTATCCACCCACGTAACCACTTCAGAATCGAAACAATGAGGGCAACCAAATATATAGGGACAAAACGTATCGCCTGTTGTTTTATCGAAAGAGGAAGTCCAAGTTGAGAGAATGATGACACGAAAGCATCTGATGACGAAGTTTCGTTGCGACTGTTGCAATATTATTATTACCGTTTCTTTGTTGTTGCAAGTCAACGGTTGCAATCGACATTGTTCGGCAAACAGAGAATGATTCTTAAGCGCTCTTGTGACAACGACTTGCATGACGTCCGAGATGGGGAGGGGTGTAGAGGCAAATACCCAGGGTCCAACTACTTTTAGGGGCCCGGGCTATAGGTGTTATAGATGTACAAAGTTAACGATTTATGCCATTCTAAGTCTAGCATTGCATAGAATTAACTACAGTCAGTTTAAACTTCAAAATAACGACTTAATAAAATCATATTTTATATATAAATATAAGTATTATATATAAATATAATATTATATAAAAATATAATATTATATAAAAATATAATATTATATATAAATATAATATTATAATATTATATAGGGGCCTATATAAATATTATAAATATTATAAGTAAATATAATATTATATATAGGCCTAATTATTATTATATGTAAATATAACTATTATATATAAATATAATATATAAATATAAATGCATGTATAATATTCAATTCAATTCAATTCAATTGGTTTATTGATCCACCAAAAAAACAAAGACAAGCAGACAATTTTGCTTACAGGATAGTACACACAGTGATTGATTGCTAGTTAACATTTGCGATTATATGGACAAGTAAGCAACCAATACTGAGTGTGGCAGAACCAATAGGCTACCCGAAGGGAATGATCCCGCTAGTGGGGCCTATTTACCAGAAAATTCATTGGGGTAACAATAGAAGATAAAAAGCAGATGCGATATTAATTAATTAATTAATTAATTAATGGTGGTGGTGCTTTGAAAGCAAATGAACAGAAGCAACGGGATACTTTCCCTCAAAACATATATCAAAAACATAATAATAAGCATGAACATTGGTTAAATAAAGGAGTTCATTTTACATTGTTTAATGTGTATGCACGGATTTGGATTTTAAACTGAGCGAGACTCCTGGATGCACGAATACTTTCTGGTATGTTATTCCATAAAAGAGGACCCTGGTACTTAAAATTTTTTTTCTAGTGTTCGTTTTTGCAAAGACACTTATGTAGGCTCTATTATTTCTAATGCCTTTAGTACATAAGTTAGGTCTAAAATAGGATGAGAATGCAAGTGGAAGAAGGTTGTTGTCATACTTATACATAAATGTACTAGTTTGGATGAATTTAATTTGGGATATTTTTAGCACGTTCAATTGTTGGTATAAGGGGCTAGTGTGAGCATTAAAGGGAGATTTAGTAATAATTCTTATGGCTTTTTTCTGCAGTCTATTTAGCTTAGTTAGGTGAGTGTCGTATGTAGATGTCCAAATGAGATTGCAGTAACTTAAGTATGGGTGTATAAGTGTAAAATATAATGTTTTTAGTACATGAGGTGGAAGGAGATAGGCTATTATATGTAAATATGTAAATATAACTATTATTGTGAGTCATGCCTGCTCTTTTATTTATTTCAGTTTTTTTTAAATTTGCGTGATAGAGCCTTTGAGATTGGGAATCGTGACTGCCCTGCCTATAGGGAACCCGGAATTTCTTTTGCCAGCCCTGGTGACTCAATTCCTGTAACAGTTATTATTTATCCCCTTGATATCGTGACTATTACTCAAAAACCATTGCTACTTGATGTGCGTTCCACCCAGATTGTTTTTTACATGTTTATCTCCAAGTGGCGGTATAATATGTCAGATTCGTGCATAGGCCAACATGCGTGCCACGGGCCACGGGTATGAATATCTTTACTGTAACTTTGCATCAATTTCTTGAAAAGGTGTTATATTAATATTTATTAGATGACGGTTGCGAATTACAAATTACAAGTTTCAAGTCACAAATTCCAATTACAAATACAAATTACAACTATAAGTTACAATTACAAGTCACAATTACCACTAATTACTGTTATAAGTAAAAGTTAAAATTACAGCTTACAAATTACAAATTTACAATGACAAATTACATCTATAAGTTACAAGTTACGGTACATTTATAAATTACAATTACACCCCACACAACTGTAAAATACAATTGCAAGCTACAAGTTACAATTGCAAGTTACAATTGCGAGTAACAGTTACAAGTAACAATTACAATTTACATCTACAAGTTACAACTACCAGTTACAATAACAAATTATGACTACAATCGAAAATCCTATCACAATGTCACTTAAATTTAGTCAGAGTGTACGGTAGCCTACTATCGTATCTTTACAGTCGTATACCTTAAAACTCCGTTTGATGGTGTCAACAACACCGTGGCCGATAATAGCTCAAGCCCCTAGCCAAGAACAAGGCTGAACTACATGTAACTCGGGCGCTTGCAACTCAAAGCCCTTGGACCTCATCTGCGTATTTCCACAACAACAGACTATGAAATAGTGAAGTGTTGATTGAACGAATGAACGAAGGAATTAACTAATGAAGTAACGAACGAATGAATGAATGAATGAATGAATGAATGAATGAATTATTTATTTATTTATTTATTTATTTACTCATTTATCAATCATTGAGCGAGCGAAGGAGCGCGTGAATGAATGAATGAATGAATGAATGAACGAACGAACGAATGAATGAATGAACGAATGAATTAAATAATGAAAGAATGAATGAATGAACGAACGAACGAATGAATGAGTGAATGAACGAATGAACGAATGAATGAACGAATGAAATAATGAATGAATGAATGAGTGAATGAATGAATGAATGAACGAATGAGTTAAATAATGAATGAATGAATGAACGAATGAATTAAATAATGAATGAATGAATGAACGAATGAACGAACGAACGAACGAACGAACGAATGAATGAATGAATGAATGAATGAATGAATGAATGAACGAACGAATGAACGAACAAGCTCGATCAGTTCATTGGCGAAGATCAATCGGTACGATTTCTCAAAGCGGATGTAATATAATACGTTTGGCAAGCAGCTTGCAACTGTCACAGAACTTGCAATTATAATTGCATCGCTGCACGCGTAGGACGTAAAAATCCCGAATTAGGTGAGTCAGGAAGTAATTGTCTTCACGTCTGTTGGCATCACAATGAACAATCAAAGACTTCATTCGTTGTTTGGATTCAAGGTCTTGATCAGGAAGGCGAACAGTGGATATAATAAACCCCGACATACGGTACGCCCCAATAATAATTAAGCCGTTCGTTTTTGGAATTATTTGCTCATGCCTATATTCAACGATTCTGCTTAAACGATTTCAAAGGAAGGGGGGGTCGGGTGATGGGAAAGACCCTGGCACGAAGACAGCACGGCAGGGCTGTTTTTAAGGAATTTTTTAAACTGCACATCCTCTTCTCTCCTTTCTCGTCCTCCATAGTAAATTACTCCCAATCTGAGGAAAATGGCCTATTTTTACTAGTTTTAACTGAACGGAACGTGACGGAAGTGCTTCTACAACTGCACGAATCCATTTTGAACTGCACATTTTGTGTAGAACTGCACGCCAAAAAAGCCCTGCAGCACGGTTGCAGGATCGCTTCCCGCTTTCCCCCAAAGGTTCACTCAACCTTCCATTCTGTAGGTGGCGTTGACGTGATGTGTGCGCCTTGCATGGCTGCCAAAAGTCAAATTCGTCTACTTGTGATCATCTGGACATTAGGCTACTGATTGTAGGTTTAATCATATTACGTCGTGTCAAGTTTAAATCAAACGAAGATTACCAGTGTTGTTTTTTCTATTATTATTGTTGTTATTGTTATTGTTATCATTATTATTATTGTTATTGTTATTGTTATCATTATTATTATTATTATTATTATTATTATTTTTATTACTACTATTATTATTATTATTATTATTATTATTATTATTATTATTATCATAATTATTATTTGCTATTAATATGATGATTATGATTATTATTATTATTATTATTATTATTATTATTATTATTATTATTATTATTATGATTATGATTATGACCATTATTATATTATTATTATAATTATTATTATTATCATCATCATCATCATTATCCTTATTATTAACACTGTTATTGATATAAATATTATTATTTATTTATTTATTATTATTATTATTATTATTATTATTATTATTATTATTATTATTATTATTATTATTATTATTATTATTAACGAGTTTGTCGGAAATTTGTTTGAACCAGGTAGTCGAACCAGGTAGTCTCCAACTAGGCAGTTGAACCAGGATGGTGAGCCATATAATATGACTGTGCGTTTGATAATTATTATTCCATATTTACATGACATTGTGGATTCCCTGTCTTCTCGGGTGTGAGCTTAAACACGACCGACGGTATTCGTCGCAACTTTCTGTTATTGGTTCAGGATTGAACGCGTTATATCACACCAATAATATGTACATTCGTTTCGCCATGAAGTGGACTTTTTAGGCATTATTTTGTTAGCCTACATCCATGGTTGAGACTAGGTGCATTGTTGATCAATGATCGGCTAAGTTTGCGAGCAAGTGACCCGCTACATGCGGCGCTCTTAGGCGGCATCATTATTGACGTACCGTAGGCTATTTGACCAAGGACGTCTTTCATGCGTGAGGCGTTATCATCCGTTATGTAACAATGACACCTATAATAATAATAGGCTTAGGCCTATACATGTGTCATAAAGACGTCTGTTATTCAGACTTATTCTTATTGAAGGAAGCCCATGCTTTCGGCTTCTTATCTAATAATTATCTGTTGCGTATACCGGGTACGTGAAGATGGTAAGTGCTCAAGACGATTATCTTATCTTGACCTGTTTTCTCGAAAGTTGTTGATGCATTTTGCGAATCGCGAAACTCCCTTCGTAAACGCGACGACCAAAGCGAGTCTCGATAGGCATACTACGAAGAATATGTGGACTACGGTAACAATGCTACGTTAGACAGTATACGCATATAGCGTGACCATAATGCGAGACCCTTGTAAAGTTATTGCCGTGAAAGGTCTTTAAAATCGCAATTTGGCGTCAAGAGGGTGTGGGGCTTTAGTCTCTTTGATGCAACGAGACTATAGAACACAGAAACATTAACATACGTTACGAAATGTTATGCGGTGCAAGACAATGTTGTTAGTTCATGTGCGATGCAGAACGTCATGTTACGTCGTGCGGAATGTTATATTCTGTCGTGTAACATTTCATTCTGCTATTATAATATGCTATTTGTTCTAACAGAGGTTCATTCTGTCATGTATACAATGTTACTATTATGCATGCGTTCTATCGCGCTGTGCTTTAAGATGATGAATAAATAATTAAGTCGAGGGAGTGACGGGAGGGCAAATGTATTGGGACACAGCGACTTTTAGGGGCCCGAGCTTGGTAGTCATAGGCTACATAGAAAAGTTTGTGATTTACGCTTTTTTGTTCATTCATTCATTCAAGTATTTCAGAGGCGCTCCCAGTTCCAACACGGCCAATCATAACAGGTTTTAAGTGCTTATAGGATATGTTAGGACTATAATATAATATAACTATAATATTGCAGAGAAAAGCAACTGCAATCAGTTTCAACTTTAGGTCAAGAACAGAATAAAATCAGATTTCATATCTAAAGATAAAATAAATTGCAGGTCATTCATACATGTGTACCTGCACTTTTTAATCGCTTCTCCGGGGGCCCGGTAGAGTAATGGTTAACACGCTGGCCAAGAGTGCGAGAGGTAGTGAGTTCGAGCCCCCATTGGGCGGATTTGCTTTGTAGGCTGCCATTGGCGCCGTGTAATTACAAAGCTGTCTGTTCAGTTTGTAGTTAAGTTTAATTAAGATTACTGCATAACTTGTAAATGTAAAGCGCAGTGCGTTTGCAGGCGCTCAATTAAAGAAAAGATTATTATTATTATTCCTTGTTCACTTTCTCGCTAAACTTCATCATGACTATGGGTCCGTATAGTTTCTCTTGTCTGTCTTGGTAATAGAATTATGCTGGGCGAGATTTGCCGGGCGGGGGGTTGAGGGACTCAACCCCAGTCTTTCTTAGGTCCCCATAGTAAAGTCTGCTCTTCGCACCCCAACTTCCTGTGGATCATGGTCCAACCCCAATCCCAGTTATTTTTCCACAATAATTGTCATACTGGGATTATTATGATGATTTGTGTGTCTGTGTGTTTTAGTGTGACAGTCACGAAAGCGGAGAAGGAGGAGGCGGAGGAGAAGAAGAAAGAGAAGGAAAAGGAAAAGGACGTGGAAAAGGAGGGGCGGTGAGGAGTTCGTCGGATCGGTTGGATCGTCGGAGGGAGCAGAACAGAAGAGCAGCCGTCAACTGTCGAAGGAAGAAGAAAGAACGGGCGACAAACTCACTCATGGTAAGCCGATAATTAATGCAAATGTATACGCCGTTGCTTTACTCACCCAACGCTACGTAGCGCCACCGTCTCCGGTTTGGTAATGGATGCTGCCGAATTTCGAGAACTGCATTGAAACCAATCGCGTGACGTATGTGTGTGTATATGTAGGCCTATACATACATGCATACATGCATGCAGGCATACAGACATACATGCATACTGACATACATACATACATACATACATACATACATACACACATACATACATACATACATACATACATACATACATACATACATACATACATACATACTTACATACATACATACATACATACATACATGCATGCATACATACATGCATACATACACACATGCATGCATACATACATACATACATACATACATACATACATACATACATACATACATACATACATACATACATACATACATACATAGGCCTACATATTGGGGTTCACCAAGTCCGACCGTGCACGTATGTATCCTAATATAATATTTGCGCGAAGTCTTGCACTGGCTTCCTTTCCCACAGCGCATCTCATTTAGGATTGCATCTCGGGTGTGGCGATTCTTATCAGGCTGCCACCGTCTTATCTGTGTGAGCTTTGCCTCCCCATTTCCACTTGCATAGGCCGCCACGCACTGCGCTTTGCTATCCATGGGGACTTTATGGTTCCTTTCACTCGCTCTGCAACAGTGCAGAGGCGTTCGTCCTCTGTGGTTGGTCCAACAACCTGGAATGGACTTCCCTTGACTATGCGACACCTCTCAAGCTGTTCGCAATTTCACAAACTGTTGACGACTGTTGTTTCGCTTGATCTCGGCCGGAAGCGCCTCTGAGTAGGTACCTTGAAGGGGCGCTATATAAATTACGATTGATTGAGTTATTGATACAATAACTCAGAAGCAGACGACATGCATGCAAGCGTACATGCACACATGCATACCAATAATTATATGTCACTTAATTAATTGATGAATTAATTAATTATATGTAATTAATTAATTGAGCATATCCTCCATGAAATCCATCATCTTTGATTGATGACACTTAAATAATAATACTTCCGGCCAATCACTGCACACAATAAAATTGCATCGGCCTGTTATTCATCGAACGATTCTTAACGCGCTGATTGTCTTCTATTCTTATCTGTCTATTGTCTTCATAGGAATATCAGAAGTTCCAGTGCTCGAACACGGAACTAAGTCACGAAGTCCGTCAGCTGACGGAAGTGCGGAATCGTCTGCTTCAACAGCTGACATCACTCTGCCAACGATGCGCCAGTCTGACCTCTCCTCTGCCAACAACTGACACTCACAATTGCGATGATTGACAGCGTGTCTATTGCCATGACAACGCATCTGCCACCCTGATAACACATCTGCTAGCCTGACAGCGTATCTACCACCCTGACAGCGTATCTGTCATCCTGACAACGCATCTGCCACCCTGACAACATATCTGCCACCCTGACAACACATCTGCCATCCTGACAACACATCTGCCACCCTGACAACATATCTGCCATCCTGTCAACGCATGTACCACATTACAACGTATCGACGGATCTGACGCAATTACGCGCGAATCTCCATCAACATGAAACAAAGTTTACACAAGTCTGTTTAATAAAAGGTATTGACCCCACGAAACAGTCATTTAATAAATAGGTCACGACTTGACATATGCATATTGAGCGCCTCTGAGTAGTTTCCTTGAAGAGGCGCTATATAAATACTCGAATGAATGAATGAATAGAGTCTATATAATTGTAGTTAGGCTAATCACAAAACGGTAAATTTTCAAGTAGGGCCTACTCAATTAATTCTCACCATAACCCTGCTATTAGCAAATGATTCAGTTGTGTAATACTTTCCAAGCAAGCATGATCATTATTAGATACGGTTTGCAGTATAATTAATTAAATACTTAAAATAGGATAATTCCGTGCAGAGCGTTTTTTCACTGTAGTGCGTCATAGATCATTCTTTAATCATGACTTATTTGTGCAATTAATTAGTTAATTAATTGGTTGATAAATTGAATCATTGATTAATTAATAATTAATCAATACTGTTCCATCTGACAATACTGGTTGGGACTCGCTTCTTAGAGCGGATGGACACAAGTTCGAACTAACTAACCTCGTGATCTTCTGTAGTTAATTCCGTTAAAATATTCACTATGGCTTTGGCCATCTAGTGATGAACTATTCAGTTGCGCTGGAACGTCATGTCATGTTTTGCCGTCGTCGTTCAGCTCTATTTCTGAAAAGCTGATTTGTTTATTTAATTTCATTCTCGATCTCATTCCGCGCAAACTTCCTCCTCAAGAAGTAAGCGTTGACCGAACTATTTTTGTGTATTACCGTATTAGTACGCGAAAGGATTTGCGGACAGTTTGCGGTATTACCAGATAAAGTCGCTATGTCAATTTCTAACTTTAGTCGCCTAGGTTTCTCGTGTGTTTACAAACTAGCAATCTACTCGTGTTGTGCCGTCATACATTGCAGCCTATATAGATCTTATAGCGCAATATTTTCAACTATATAAACAAGAGAATTCTGCTATATTTGCTGGCGAATTTGGGACATGAAGGATTCTGTTGATTGCAGTGGCGTAGACAAGGGGTTTCGGGGGTTAAACCCCCCATTGGCCTAGGAAAAAGTTTTTAAAGGTTATTTTTCCACTTAAATAAGAAAAGAAAAAAGAATTACTTGCAGTAGCCTAACAATTGTTTTTCTTACTTTATTCCCTTTGTTTCTTTATTCCCTTTTTATTTACTGTAATACTGTTGAGTTGGTGTCAGAAAGGGCATCCGGCCAGGCCAAAAAAATAAATCTCCCATCATAAATTCCTGGCTACGCCACTGGTTGATTGAGGTACGTGTGTAAAGTGTTAACTGTAGAATGATGCCAGAGAAAAGACCCTGAATAACAAGATACTATTATTACTGGACCGTCTAAACGAGTTTTGCACTGAGTGGCGTTACATGTATATTATGAATTTCGATTACACGGGTATTTGTTGCATTTTTATACAGTACGCTAGGTTTGCTTCCGAGAAGTCGTGGAAATGCGCTGCAAAAAGCTCAGCCTTATTAGATCTAATATTGCTACGATTTTTTGAATTGTATCGCGCTAATTGTTTTCGCTGTTTGTATCATATTGTAGCATAATCATCGTTTTATTCCGCATTATTTATTCAAAGGTTTTGAATTTTTCGATTACTTTTAATCTGCAACTTTGCTGTTTTTTTGTTACGAAAATGTATTTCGATGGATCTTTTTGTTGCTTACTTGAGATAGTTTGATTTATGAGGTGTGCAACTGTAGCGTTTATGTTACATCTTCCTACCTCTTAACTGTCAATTACGATTTACGAACATATTTCAGATAGATGTCCGTGGATTTTGTTTTGCCGCTCGCTGCCTTAAGTTTGCAGAACTTCGAGTTATAAAGTTTGTTGACATAAAAACTCTGAATTTCGATTTTCTTAACCTGCCATGGTATCCTGCACAAGACTATTCATAAAGCACTTCTCTCAGCAAATGCCCTTCAGGTCCAGAGAAAACTCAGGATTTGAGGCGAGAGAAAGATCAGAAAAGACTACCAGAGACAAAGAGAGAGAGAGAGAGACAGACAGACAGACAGACAGACATAGACAGACAGACAGACAGAGACACAGACAGAGACAGACAGACAGAGATAGAGAGAGACAGACAGACAGAGACAAAGAGACAGAGACAGACACACACACAGAGACAGACAGACAGATATAGAGAGACAGAGAGAGACAGACAGCCAGACAGAGACACAGAGAGAGAGACAGACAGACAGACAGACAGAGACACAGAGAGAGAGAGACAGACAGACAGCCAGACAGAGACACACACACACAGATAGATAGACAGACAGACAGACAGAGAGAGAGGGGGCAAAGGGAACTGACGGTGGAAGTCCATTCCATAGAGAGCCTGGAGAGGTACCTATTCGCGCAAAGCATCATGATTGGGTCATGGCAGTTCTGATGAAGATGACATAGAGGTCAGGCCGATCGGAGGATTCTAAGTCTTCTAAGAGGACGCAGCGAACTGCAAGCAGAGAGGGGACGAAGCATGCAATCATTGTGGGGCGCGGTGGTGTAGTGGTGGCGTCGTTGCCTTGAAGCCGGAAGGTTCAAGGTTCGAATCCACCTCGCCGCGTAAGGACCTTGGGCAAGTCCTTCACTCACAATTGCTCAGCGCTTTGCCGTGAAACTCCGATGCAGTGTCCGCTCTGCATTCGGGAGCGCCTCTGAGTAGAGAGAGAGAGAGAGAGAGCTTGAAGGGGCGCTATAACAAGTGCACATACATACAAACAAACAGTGATAGACCTACTTCGGTGTAAGACCCGATTTAGACTTAAGAACCAAAACATGGACTTCAAATTGTATAAACTGAGGCATTGCCATGGCTGACTCCTCGCCAGAGGGATTAATTCTAAAACAAAATTAAAGCATAGCCAGTGAAGTTGTTCAATCGTGTATGCAGAGAATGCAAAGATGCGTACATTGTGTACAGCGATCACACCGCATGCATCTTGTTCGTTTATCGCCATACACATTCATCATCGGCTGAGATCATTCTACAACGTTTGTATACAATCGTAATCTCCAGACTTCTAAAACCAGGCGCAGGGCACCACCTTATTCACGAGCAATGCGTCAAGCCAGAGTGGTTTTCCAAAAGAGTGGTTTTCCGATGGAGGTTCGAGTCGGATTGTTAGAGGATTAGAGTGGTAAACTATAGCTGTTAAGGCAGGTGACGTTTGGGTTGAGTGAATGATCATACGAGTGGGGTTGGTCAACTAGAAAAAAAGAGGTCCTTCACTAGAGGTAACATTAAAAACTAGAGGTAACACTTTGAATTTATATACAACGGTACGTGCTATATACTGTGGCTCAAATCTCGTTAGTAAATAAGCCGTGACCGATATCATTCTATCAGCAAGGTCGTAACTTTCCCCAGATAGAAGTGGCGATTATATTCCTCTGCTCACTACTCATCCTTCCCTTCTCTATCCCCTCGCACAATATATATATATATATATTGATTATATGTATATATAAACTAGGCCTACTCAAAGACTTGCAGCTTTAGGCGCATCGCTTAAAATCTCTGCATGACTTGCGCCTGTTCTGCAATTGAAACTAACACAAATGAATACAGAAAATAGTTTAATCCGTATACGAAAATAATTAATATAAGTTTAGACGATTTCGTAGAAAACGAGGAGACAGGTAATAAGTTATTATATACTAATCGCTAAAAGTAACAAACAGACAATACATAAAATAAATAAAGCATCAGATTCTATCTTTGAACAAATAAATTATCAAACTAACCACAAAACAATTAATGAACAACTCGCAGAAGCTAGACATCAGGAGACTTTTTTTTTATCTGATTACAAGTTGGGATTAGAGACACTATATAAGAAAGTGACAGAAATTACATATAATCGAGTGAAATACAATAAATTCTAAGCTTCCCTACATCATCTAAGACTCACATTACACAAACGTTATACAAGATCTATCTACGTAATATAGCACCCGTTTTTTAATGTGAAATAACAAAAATAACTCGTGAATAACTTGCTTGATTCGAATAGGGTTTAGAAAGCATTCGGTTTTCCAAAAAAGCTTCCAACTGCTCATATAGCCTACTTCATAAAGATTTGAAAATTGCAAGCAATGTTATTGAACACTCAATAAAGCCTATAAAATTAAAATAATGCAAGTAGCTTTTAGGCCATTTAAAAGCGCCTCATTCCTAGAAGATGTGTCTTGTTTACATGGGCGCCGACTCTGCGAGGCCCGTGAGTGCTCAGCACCACCAGAAATTGGCAACACGAGGCCCGCCTATGCATGGGCACCACCAGAAATCAGCCGACAAGATGTACTTTTTATAAAATTATTTCTCTGTTTGGCATTGCTTATCTATGAAAATCATTGCTTCTTTTACATATTTTCTTTTATCTCAGTTAGTCCACCTTACTATTACTCCAGTTTTACCCCGTCCGGTAGTCTGAACTCCATACGAATACGAGGAAAACCTCGAAATCCCACTCATTCGATGCGCTTCAGTCATTTTTTATTACGGACGAAGGCGACGACTTGAATGACTATTTCTTTTTATTGTACATGCTAGGCTATAATAATGATCCTCACTGCGCGAGAATCAATTCCCAGCATCACAAAAGCTGGATTATTCTTTTTGTCTGCGTTAATTAACAAATCAGCCTTGACTAGATTGTCTGTGAAAACTATTTGAAAAGCTATCATCCTTCACAATGTTAATATTGGCTCACTAAATAGTGGTTAGACAGAATTTTTTTAATTTCTTGTGCAAAATTTGAGTCTGCTGAGTGTTGACCTAATTAGGGGAGAGTGCTCCAAGATGTCCATGCTAACGAAGATTGTGCTTTTCTTCTGTGTGGATTCCAAGAGAAGCAGCCTACATGTTGACCCAAAGGTGATCAAATTTTGTAAAGCAATTGAGAAGAACATTTATTGAAGTCTTAAATCATATCTTTAAACAATGAAATAATGGGAAATTTTGATGAGATAACAGCTTAAAATTTCACTATTTCATGTTGTGTGGAAATATTTTTAAACAGCGGCAATGATGCTTTTCAAGTCTTAAACCACGCCAATTTCGCAAAAATGACAGCCTAAGATAGTCTACCTACCAAAACCATGAACAAGTCTCCGCCTATGAACAGAGGTAATTTCAATGACTCTCCTATAAAAAAAAGGCTCAAAAAAATTTTTGCCGCGCTCACGCGCGGATTTTTTTCACATTCGTTTGGGCACTCACACTCTTCGGGTCAACTCAGCGCCTATGCTTGTTTAGGATTTAGGTAGCCTAACTTAACCTAATGGCATACGTTTCCAGACGACTTGAGTTGCTACTCACACACAAACTAAAAGTAGTTGGCAAAAATTCTAGACAAATCTACAAGAACAAAATAGTTAAGTGTAGAAAATATTCACAATGCGGCACTTTGAAATTGTAAATTCAAAAGCCCAAATGAAGATCAGTTAAAGCCAGTAGAGACACAATTGAAGTCCGGTTGAGGCCCAACTTAAACTCGAAATGATATCTAATTGAGGCCCAATTTAGACTGATTTAAACTCAATTTAAATTCATTGAAGCAATCGTTGAGTCAGAATTGACGTCCAAATGAGGCCCAATCAAAGCCGAATTGAAGCCCGCTCGCTGCCTAACTGACGATTATAAATTCTCACCTCAACTGTTTTTTTCCTCGGAAAATCTCCTGAGTGAACAGATAAAGTTCAGTTTATATTGTTGAACGCATCGGTGAACACAAAACGAGATAAATGCACACAAGTTGAAGTTTAAACACGCACGTAAAATACACAATAAACGAAAAAACATTCAGCACAAAAAGGGCAATAAGCCTTTGACACAATGATTGCAGGCCCAGCGTAAAAATAATATTCCCTATATTATAGGCCTAGGTGCAAACGCAGGAATTCACAAAACGTATCCTGACACGCGAAACTATTCAGAAAATTATACAGCAAAATAGTCAAGGCAACGTCGCGCTCTTCACTTTTTGAGCTCGTTTATAAGGGTAGGCCTACACGTTTTATTTATTTTTAATAAATGTAAAAATGCAAAAATCCGATTTTTATATAGCGGCTGTCTTATGGCCTTGATCCTGAGGGTGAGATCCTTCACCACCGCTCGCCCGTTTGAATGGACGCCACGCCATTTAGGTCCCCGTAGGGCGTAGACGGACCGTGCTAGCCCGAATCTCTGAAATAGCCATCTTCGGGAATCGAACCGCGGCCCGCACGCTCTCTTCCACAGACGCGCGGCCGCCAGCTCTCTTACCGATGTAGCTAACATGGGCTAATAGATAGAAGACTATTATAGGGTTGGTATCATCTGCAGTCACGTGGTCTAGGCTGGTTACACGTGTTAAACAGAGTCTGGTGACGTCATACCTATAAATAACAAGCTGATGTCACAACCCATGTGATCGGAAGTGTCCTGCATGGGTCCATGGCCCTGTGGAAGAGCCCTATGCTGGCTCAATCGAGTATTCGTGCATATTGAGAATCCCTGGAGACGTTGTGGAGAAAACTATTGGCTTTCAGTCGAATCAGCGGAAGTTGGATCATTGCTAAGTGACAGGCTGACAGTCTAATAGCAGGTGGTACTGTATAATAGTAGACCAGAAGCTGCTGTCTCTAGCTGCCCTTGTATTGAAACGTTGCTCGATCCTGGGATCCTGACATGGCAGCTAGATGGATGCACTTAGCTGAAGGATGGGACTCTGTCGCTCACTGTCTTTCAATTAAGTCGTCTTGAACATACAAATCGAGCCCGAAGCTTAGAATTTGTACATGAAAATGGAATGCACTGCTGCAGCGCTTTCCAAATGCTTTCAGGGCAACGTCCCTAATGACACACTAACACAAACAAACGGCGCTCTTGACCTTAATTTCATGGATTTACTCTCAAGTTAGCTCAGTGTGAGAAGTTCTGTCTGGTGGGAGGGGGTAATGGTTCAGTCTCTAGTCTTTCTTATATAGGACCCCACAGATAAGTCTTCTCTGCCCACCCCAACTCAACTGGGAACTAATTCTGACCCCAATTATTTTCTACAATTCTCGATCAGACTGAGTTCGCTTTTATTTTAATAACGAATAGTTTATCTCACTATTCAATCGGACGATTTCTTCTTCGTCTCCAAGACACTAATTTTTAACAGACTTATTTCAATACTATATCCGCAATGATAACCAGTAGCTTTCCACATTTATCGATAGAAAAAAACGGTGCAGGTGTTATTGCTCTGCCACTCTGCTAGAATTATCCCTTAGGCATATACACAGTAGGCCAACATGTACCTTTGGATGCTGCGGCGGCATCCAGGTTGAGAAACGTAGCACTACAATACATAATTTATATCGAGCACACAACATGACAAACATTATAACATCAGAATATATCATATATCAGCAGAAAATATGACGCGAAACGATCAGGGCAGTTTAGTTGCTCACTTAATGTGTGAGTCCCAGCTTATAGATCGTCGCTCGAATTCACTGGCCCCACCATGGGCGGAGTTTATCAGGAGTTACTCGGGTTAGGGAGGGCTAAGCCCTCCCCAAGAAGATCCAGGTTCAGTTTTTTACCGTGTAAGCGGTATCTTTTTCCGGGCTTAGCCCCCCAACAATGCCCAAGTTCTTCCCAAGTTCTTTTCTAGCCCCTCCAAGAACGGAAACCAAACTCCGCCCATGAGCCCCACATTACATAACTACATTACTATATACATGCCAGTGTATAGACGCATGCTTTGCCCACGTTCCTCCATCATGTCTGTTCTCTACACCCACATCGTGCTCTGTCTATACACTTCACCACCATGTCCACTCTCTTCACTATCTATACTACACCCACGTCATGTTTTGTCCACATTCCTCCCCCCTGTCTAGTAACTCCCCACACCAGGGGCGGATCCAAGGGGGCCAATCCGGCCATGGCCCCCCATTTAGAAATTTCTTTATTTTTGACCAGCTATTCTGGCTCGGAATGTTTACGTGTCCCCCTCCATGAGTAGTCCCGCAGGCCCCTCCCACGCCCACGAGGTCCGTATGCGAGGGGTCCGTACGACTAAAAAAAGGTCATCAACTATTTTGGCGGATAAAATGGTATATTTTTCTTGCGAATTCGAGACAAATGACTAAAAAATAAAAAAATAAATAAAAAGGTCATCAGATTTTTCGGCAACCAAGACGAAAATATTCCCCTGTCCAAAGACCGAAAATTTTGGCCCCCTCGAAAATTTCTGTATCCGCCCTTACCCTACACCAACATCAAGCCAGCATCCATTCAACAGATCCAGTTCGTGCACTTATTCTAGGCCAAACTGCTTTACCCAATCTACTCCATGCATCCATTCTACAACGCTACCCCTTCCTCTAAACAATCAACTTCGTTCATCGTAATATCATGCCAACATGTATCACTTCCCTTCCACCCATGCACGCATAGACTCCATCCAAGGTCGTAGCCAGGATTTGATTTCGGGGGGTGTTTTATACATTTTTCCATTTCGGGGGGTGTTTTCATGGTTTTATTTCATGGTTTTTGCATCATGTGCTCGTAAATGCATTTTATTATTTTTCACATTCTCCATTTCGGGGGTGTTCAAGCACCCAAAACACCCCCCTAGCTACGGCCTTGACTTCATCACATTTCCACGGAAGCTTGAAACAACATGGCGACAAAGATTGTCTTATTCTTCTCTGTATTATCTCCATGAGTTCGTCTACAAAAACTGGACGCGAGTGAGTTGCCAGTCAACCGATTCCGTATCCACTGACACGCGAAAATTGAGCTCAACGGGAAACTTCGGCGTCCAAAGAAGCTCCTAAACTCAAGGATTAAACTGATTGTCATCAGGATGGTTTTGTCTGCACTCCTAACTGATCAGAAGTCATTGAGCAGAAGAGTTCCACTCTGGTAGTTTTTCCACGTCTTTCTCTCGTCTAAAAACTTGCCTGTTTTCTCGGGGTTGAACGCACTGGGAGCGCTTCTGAAAGGCTCTTGCTGCGAGAAACGCTTTATAAATCGTCAGATACAATACAATGTAATGCAATACAATACAATACAATAAATACAATCCATAGGTTGCCTATCAACGACCAATCAGTTTTTTAATACTTAAATCAGCACTGTTAATAAACTCGAACAACTCAATAACATAGGCTCCCGCATGTGGGGTTAAGACCCGCATATGGGGCAAGACCCGAATATGGGGCAAGACCGTGACCATTCGGTTTTGCCCCTGCAACAAAAACATCTGCGGGTTCCAAGCTCTAAAGCTCAGCGAACTCTTAAATAAAGAAATCTGTTGAGGCAGTGAGGTTAGTCCTACTTGAGCATTGAATGGATGGAATGTGATGCCGCAAAACCCCCAAAATCAAACAACCGACTCGATCTCGAGTATCTCAGGTGACTTAAAGACGAACCCTTCGACCGGAACGATGCTGTAGACCGGAACGGCGTCCGGTCGATACGGATCGATGAGGTACTTCACGGTCGACTGGAGATTCTGCGTGTTGAAGTCGGTAGCGACCATCACGGCTCCAAAGAAGTCGGTGGCCTGATCCCCGTGACTGGCACTGTTGAAGGCGATCACCTGGCTGTCCAGCTTGCAGAGGGCAAACGACGTGTTTCCAATCGTAACCAGGACGCCCTTCGTAAATGGACCGTACAGTTCGCGGTTGATTGCGTCGACGACGCTGTCGACCGTGTTCCCGGCGTCAAATGTCGACACGAGCGGCTGCACTTCTGGGGAGAAGAGCTGGATGGATCCCAGCGCGGTGCCGTTGATGTTGGACACGGTGGTGCTGCCGTCGATGATACAGTTCTCGGCCATCAGACACCACTGACGCAGAACCGTCTCGTCCTCCAGGTGAGTGGAGTAGGCGCGGGTGATTACCTGGCTGAGAAAGGCGGCGGAGGACAGCTTGTTGGCCAGGGCGACGAGGAAGGTCTCCGCGGCCGCCGTCTGCTGATCGCAGGAGACTGCCCAGGAGAACTTCCAGAGTCTGAGGGTCCGCTGGACGGTCATCTGCGGCAGGTCCATCTCAAGGACCCCGATCGGACGGACGTCGTAGGTCGTCAGTTCACCCTCCGCATCGTCCAGGCACTTGGTCCGGTCCACGCGGATGTGTCGATCGAGGATATCCGGAACGACCTTCGCCCAGGTGGACACAGGGTCCGGTCGAACGGACCGTCGAGCGGCGTACACCTCGAGGGCCTTAGGAAGGGCGCTGCCGACGATGGCCAGAAGCCAGACGGGGGTCTGAGACCCGACAAAGAGGGTCATGGCTGAGGTGGCTGCGAAGAGAAAGGACGTGAAGGCCACAATGAGGAAGAGACGGACCAGGATCCGGCGACTGGTGTTGGACCAGCCCTGCTTCAGATCGGAGCAGACGCTGTAGTAGAGCTCCTTCGAGACGAACGCCGTGTTGTCGGCATCGATGAATTTGACCGCTCCGAGGTTGTGCGTCTTCAAGACCTGGACGACTCCCTTCTGCCGGTAGACCTCACCCTCGAGGTCCTCCACGGCAGAGATGCGCGGAGAGTTCTCGTCGATCAGCCGCAGTATCTGGCAGTGCTCTGCGTTGATGACGGACAGCTGATCGTTCAGGTAGAAGGCGATCACTCCGGCGAATCCCATCCACGGAACAACGAGGGAGGCGTTGAGGACGAAGCCGAGCACGACGAAGAAGATGACGTTGAGAAGGAACTGAGCCATGAGGAAGACGGTCGTGCAGTACCCTGCGAGGATCAGCACGAAGCCGATCCAGACGACGGCGGCCAGGCACCACTTGCAGACGAGTCGACACGGAGGTCTCGTCAGCGACAGCTTCTCGGTGGCTTCGTCCTTGTCGGGCGCCGCTTTCGTCGCCTCCTTATCGAAGATCTTCGCGTCGTACATGAAGGTCGTGAAGCAGATGTTGACGATGGGAACGAGGGAGAGGAGACCGACGAGGAATCGCCCGACGCGGCGGACGCCCCAAGGGAAGCACGAGACGCGGAAGAAGTGACGCTTCGTCGGGTAGGGGCCGTAGGCGAGGTTGAACTGGAGGCCCTTGTAGCTGTGCGTCAGACGCCGGTGCATGACGTTCGGCTGCTCGAACGGTCGCTTGCCCTCGTAGCGCAGCAGACATCGCTCGAGTGGATTGTCCGGCCAGGACAGGATGGTCGTTGTGTAGACGAAGGCGCAGAAGGAGAAGAGGACCCAGGCGGTGACGCCCCAGTCCCCAGAGGCGGTCAGTATACCACCGAGGACGTTGACATCGAGCGACACGGGGTCGTAGAGATCAGAGGCTCTTGTGTGGTTGACGAGGTCACGGTAGAGGGACAGCTTCGGACTGTAGAGCGCCACTGCGGCGTAGAGTGCAACGGGGTAGACGAACAGCACCCCAAGGACCTTGGTGAAGACGAACCACCAGCGTCGACACGCGGCCGTCTCCCTGCAGCTTCCCGGCTGGTGTGGCCACTCGCCCCACCAGTGAATACAGCATCGCCCCTCGCCGTACCCGTGGAAGAGAAGCCGAAAGATGGCGCCCGGAAGTGAGAACGGCTGCGGGTCGCTGAGGTCGATCAGCTGGCGTGACGATATCCGGATGACGTAGTTCCGCTGCCCGGTGATGCCATGCTTCAGCGAAGCGCGGAAGAACTTCGTCACGGTCGTGAACTTGAGCGCCATCTTGATTCGCAGCAGGATGACTGGGCTGAAGAGCGTGATGATACCAGCGAGGACGTAGACCGTATAGAGAAGCGTCGTCATCTCGCGACCGTTTCCGGTGTAGGTCTCGCAGGCGACGTCCCCTCTCCGGAACTCGTCCGTTTCGCAGCATCGATGGACGAGACGGGAGACGCCGCAGTCGGTGTTGTTGATGGCGTAGTGGCAGAGGTAGTCGCGCCGGTGTCTCATCTGCTCCACGTCCGTTACGTTGTGGATGAGGACGTTCCGGACGGCGCGGAGGCGACACTCCGGCGAGTACATGACGAGGCAGTTGGAGGGCGACGTCGAGAGGTTGACGCTGAGGCGAGTCCTGCTCTCGTCGAGGATGTAGAGGGACAGGACGTCGCCGTCCAAGGGAAGCCCGAGGATGCGACGACCGTAGCTCTCGGAAGCCCAGACCCATCTGGAGGCCAGGTAGCTGTTCGACATGTAGGGGTAGGTCTCCATGATCGGCGTCGAATAGTCGACGAAGTGCAACCGGAAGTGCACGATCGGGGTCTGGGTGTCGATGACGAGGTCGTGGAACGTCGACCGGATGCGACGGAGGTTCTCGACGTGGACGAAGCAGTCCGTCGGGCAGCCCTGGAAGTAGGTCGACGGCGGCTTCTGGCGGGACAGGAAGTCCGACTGGATGTCTGACATCAGGGAGTGGCTGTTCGAGGACGGTGAGGACGATGAGGTGTCGTTTGAATCCACATCGCTGTGACGTCGCAGGTTCGACGTCAGACGTCCAGACTGGAACCTGCTTGACCTCCAGCCGTACCCTTGTCTCGTGGAGTAGCAGGAAAGAAGAAGGAAGAGGAGGAAGATTGAGGTGAACGTGCCGGAAGCTGGCATGGCTTCAGCGATGATCTAAGAGGATCTGACCAGAGGAAGCTAAGAGGATCTGACGAAAGGATGCTTAGAGGATCTGACCAAAGGATGCTCAGAGGATCTGATCAAAAGAAGCTCAGAGGATCTGACCAAAGGAAGCTTAGAGGATCTGACCAAAGGATGCTCAGAGGATCTGACCAAAGGATGCTCAGTGGATCTGACCAAATGGAGCTCAGTGGATCTGACCAAATGGAGCTCAGAGGATCTGACCAAAAGGAAGCTAAGAGGATCTGACCAATGAAAGGTAGAGAGAGAGAGGAAACGCTAGCTCCTCGAGAGATGCGGGTTCGATTTCTGTTTGGCCCTGGACATAATTGCAGTCACCCTTCACTGCTTCTGTATTGGCATCGTTGCATCTGACTCATCTTCACTGAATCGTGACGTGACGGGTCATCGTCTCGCTCCAGCTGTTGAGTCATGATGGCCTTGAAAGATGCTTCCTGTTTTCCAATGAGAGAAATAATAGTCGTGCGAGTTAAGCAATTCGTAAACAAGTTTAGAGCTTAGTAAATATTTAAAAGGCAGTAAGTAATTAAGAGTTCGTAACTAAGTAATGATTCAATAAATAAATTATTTTGAGCCTAGTAAGCAATTTTAGGCGCGTTAGGATATTGAGCAATTCATAACTAGATAAGCAATCAAGTTAGTTTGGAGTAAGTATGCATGAAGTCTGTAGGTCATTAGGAATGAAGGAATCCAAAACTAATTAAGGAATCAGCAAGTAAGATAGCCACGCAGTGACATGGATGTATCACACACAGACATATTTATTCCACATTCCCTTTACTAAATTTACTTGGTGTTTAAAAAACGATCATGAATGACGACTTAAAGTCGATTACGTTGAGCAACTTTAAGGACTTGGTCAATGTATGTAGCCTATGTGAACTTGCTATAGCGCCCCATCAAAAGAATCAACTCAGAAGCGCTCACGACTACAGCACGGACACTGAATCGGAGTTTCACTCCGAAGCGCATAGGCAATTGCGAGTAAAGGACTTGCCCAAGGTCCAGGCTACGAGGCGGTTTGAGGTGGATTCGAACCCTGCAACCCTCCGGCTGCAAGGCAATGAACATACCCACTACACCACCACATTGCCCCACGCGACTTCATTTTCTTAGCCTCGGTATATGCTCCTCTTCCTGGCCCTCTTATCTTCCCACCTACAATAATTTGTTCATACTTAGTCTGTTCGGTGTACATAGGCGTAGGAGGCGGGGGGTCCAGGGGGCAAATGCCCAGTGGCGGCGCCAGGATTTCAGGTTTGGGGGGGCTGAAGCCCCAAGCCTTCCTCCCTCCCAGAGACGCAACTAGAACATTTTCTTCTCAGGGCGGTCATATTGCAATCGCGCGAAGCTGCGAGAGCCGAATGCATGAACGAAGCACATACCGACCAAGGGTTTTACAAGAAATTGTGCACTGGCACAAACGCGCTCCACATTGCAATATGTAGTTGGAGATTGAGTGGGTTATTTAAACGAAGTCAGCAATAATTGTTGAGGTTTTTTTTATTTTTGGTGTATCCGACCGAAATCGTAGATTAAGTTCAGAATTATTATAAACAAAGGTGTCTAACTAAGGTAGCAAAAGAGAATGGGAGGTCCTCAAACGCGTCCGCGTAAAGCCTATGCCGTGCCCGCGATGTACCATACCCCGAAATTTCAGTCATCTGAGCCGAATTGGTGACCGAGCTGAGCAAAGGCGATACAGTATATACAGTGCGTGTGCACACAGTAGCCCGAGTAGCTACGTGGTGCAGACGGTGAGGTAAAGTCCCTATTGTCTTTGACATACCGATATGCAAGCACTCAAAAACCACCTTGACTAGAGTTTCAAGTTATCATAACAAGAGGTGTCCTACACCGAATTAATATTCATAAATTCCACAATACAATGGTGTGCAATTCAGTATTATCGTATAAAAAGTCAACCATGGACACAGACTCGAGATCCAAGTTGTCACAATAAAAGGTGTCCAACACAGCCTTAATATTCAAAAATTTTATAATAAAATGGTGTGCAATTCAGTATTATCGTATAAAAAGCCGGCCATGGACACGGACTCGAGTTCCAAGTTATCACAATAAAGGTGTCCAACACAGTATTAATACTCAGAAATTGTACAATAAAAAAGTAATCACAATAATGGATGGATCCTATTTCACCAGGGTCTATGACAACAGAGACCGTTACCCTGGACATTCAATTAAAAAATCACAAATAAAAATAAATCACAATAATGGTGTCCATCAGCGGATTAATATTCAGAAATTCCACAATACAATGGTGTGCAATTCAGTATTATCGTATAAAAAGTCAACCATGGATACAGACTCGAGTTTCAAGTTGTCACAATGAAAGGTGTCCTACACAGCATTAATATTCAGAAATTTAACAATAAAATGGTGTGCAATTCTGTATTATCGTATAAAAAGTAGACCATGGACACGGACTCGAGTTTTAAGTTAAATAACAATAATTTAAGGTGTCCAACACAGCACTAATATTCCGAAATTTCACAATAAAATGGTGTGCAATTCAGTATTATCGTACAAAAAGTCAACCATGGACACGGACTCGACTTCCAAGTTATCACAATAAAGGTGCCCAACACAGTATTAATACTCAGAAATGTTACAATAAAAAAGTAATCACAATAATGGATGGATCCGATTTGACCAGGATCTATGACAACAGAGCCCATTACCTTGGACATTCAATTAAAATAATCACAAATAAAAATAAATCACAATAAAGGTGTCCAACAGCATTCACAGGACACTATTATAATTGTCTGCCTGCATATTACTAATGGCAGAAAACAGTTTAAGTTTCCTTAATAAAAAAAAATATGCATGCTTAGATATATGCACACAATTATTTTATGTATATATATACCTTTAAATATATATATATATATATAATATTGTATATATAGTTGACTTCGATGCCATTGACCATTGTCTAGCTTTCTTATTACGAAATAAGCCGTAATGGATATTTTCTGCTTTTTGCTTTGGGGGCTAAGCCGCATTTAGAGGCTATAACCCCTAGCCCTCTGACGACGCCACTGGCGCAATCATCTACGCTATGATTATATGGTTGATTGCAGGAGGGAGAAAACCCAAGACATTCTTTTGTGACGATGATTAATTTTGTGAAATATGCGAGAAATCAAGAGAAAATACAGCTTTGCACCACTTTTTGAAGGACTATGCAATTTCGATATTTCTATACGCCTAATACTTATAAAACGGTTTCATTCTGAAACGAGGTGTCTAAGAGCCATGTTGTTTCTTCGACAATTTCGACAACCCTGTCCAGTTGTATGGTCAAAAGTTAAGAGTGCAAACTTGTCACCCGTTTTCATAGACTGAGGCCAAGAAATGGAGTCGCTAACTTCATTCTCAAAGTAGATTCCGATGTCATTGATCATTGTCTAGTTTTATTATTACGAAATAAGCCGTTATAGACATTTTTCGCATTTTGCTTTGGGGGGGCTGAGCCGCATTTAGGGGGGGCTTAGCCCCCTCCAGCCCCCCTGGCGCCGCCACTGCAAATGCCCCCCAAATTTCGGGCGAATGTGTTTTTCGGGCAAAAACAGGCATGGGCGGACGAACCTTTTTTCGGGCAAACAGGGAATGGGAGAATTTTTTCGGGCACACAGGTAAAACAGTTATATTTTATGAAGATATTTACAAAATGACTAAAAAAGTCATCAGAAATGTGGTCAATGAAAAATGTCGGCGACTCGCGGTCCGCCAGGTCTTATGAATAACAAATGAATGTAGATTACAGACATTCATGCTCGTACTGCTCGGGGTAACCAGGTGTCTAATAGGTGACTCGACGACTGATAAAGAGCGTCGCTTCAGGTCATGGAAATATCCGGGTTATGGGGCGGCAACCTGATAGAACCTGCTCTTGATTGCAGTCTTTTTACGCGGATGTCGTTAGCGTTGGCGGTTATAAAAACAGCCAATGACTGCGACTGAGTCATCTATTATAAGTGTAGCTAATACATTGTAAAAGTGTTCATCTATAGTTGTAGCGAATGTATTGTATACAAGACAACGCGTAACTCCTTCAGACTACACTTTAACAACCCACTCTGACTCAACGCAGCGCTCGTCAATAAGCTGGTGCCCACGCTTGGCTTTTGAGTGGTGGTGTAAGGGCTTCGTGATTACGAGTACAAATTCGTTAGAGATGCTTTCGACCTGATTACACAAGACCGCGCTCGAATAAATGACCCTCAACGGTTTGCGAAATACCGTGAAAGGCTTGTTAGGCTTGTTATGCCATACTTATTGTAAGCTTTTGGGTCCCATCAGTGGCTGCGCCGCGGCAGAGCAAGCCATTGCAATGGAAGTGCATTGGTGGAAAAGTCTTTGTCCTAATCGTTGTCCTGGGACCAGCATGTCCACTTGTTAAAACTGTCGGTTTCTGCTTCAAAGCGTAGGAGTTTGGTGCGCATACTATTATCAAGCGATCCACGATCCTCTGACGAATCTTAATGTACGTTGAAAGAGTTCCTTACGCGATGAATGTACTAAGGTACATGTACGCATGTAACACAGGATGGTAAATTCCAGAAGTATTGAGCAGATTAATAATTCGTCCGTCCGTCCGTCCCTATCTACCTCCACCCCTTCCTCCCTTCCTCCCTTCCTCCCTTCCTCCCTCCTTCCTCCCTCCCTCCTTCCCTCCTTCCCTCGCTCCCTCCCTCCCTCTCTCTTTTATATCTCTCTCATCCTATCTTATCATCTCTCCTCCTATCCAATCTCCTTCTCTAATATTCTCCTGTCCATTTCCCCTTTTCTCTCCTAACCCTCCCCTCCTCTGCTCTCTCCCTTTTTCTTTATCCCGCTTTACCCTCTCCACGCATTCCACGTCCTTCATACAAGGCCTCATCATCAGGGCTTTTTAACGTGCAGTTGTACACTAAATGTGCAGTTCTAAATGGATTTGTGCAGCTATAGAAGTACTTCTGTCACAAGTTCTGTGCAGTTAAAACTAGCAAAAAAGGTCATTGTCATCCGATTAGAAGTAGTTTACCATGGAAGATGGGAAAGGAAAGAAGGAGTTGTGCAGTTCTAAATATTCCTTAAAAACAGCCCTGCTCATCATATTTACCAGTACTGATAACCGAAAAAGAACATACATAGATCTTCTCCTAACGATAGTCCACCGCCAGAGTTCCTTGTCTCCTCTAAATGCTCGTCATCATCATCATCATCATCATCATCATCATCATCATCATCATCATCATCATCATCATCATCATCATCATCATCATCATCTTCATCATCATCTTCCGGGCGCATCTGGAATCACATCTTCCGCCGCATCCGATGCCGATAGCGTCGTTCCCCCGTGCAATCGGCTGCGTGGCCAGACTCCGTGTCCGCAGCGGCTGAACGACGCAGATTAGAAATCAGAATTAATTCGCCACTTGCAGCAGCAGCAGCAGCAGCAGCAGCAGCGTGCCTGGTCGCATCCGACTCTCTTTAGTAACCATGACAACTGCCTCTCGTAACTCATCTCATCGAGGTCCTAACAAAGAACGGGCGGAGTGATGGTGGTGGGGGGGGGGGTGAGACGCAGTGGTCAGCCTCATTGTTCCTCTTACGCCGTAGGAGGAGGAGGAGGGGCTGGTCACGTGACATGGAACTGTGGCATGGAGGAGGGGAACAATGCCATTCGTGGTCATCCGTGACTGGCAGCTTCGCTCACGTAAAGACAATCGGCCTAATTAGGATGATTGCCATGGCAATTCGAATAGCCGTCATGGCGATTGATATGGTCGTCATGGCAACTAGGATAGTAGCCATGCAAGTAGGATTGCCGCATGGCAATTGGAATAGTCGTCAGGGAATATATTGTCGTTATGGCAATCAGGAAGGACGTCGTGACTGTTAAGATAATCGTCAATCTCGTCATGGCAATTAGGATAGTAATAGTAGTCGGGGCAATTAAGATAGACGGCTTGGCAATTAGGGAAGATGGCAGTCATGGCAATTAGGATAGTCGTAATGGCAATTAGGATAGTAGTCATGGCAATGAAATACTTGTAATGGCAATTAAGATAGACGGCATGGCAATTAGGATAGTAGTCATGACGATTAGGATAGTAATCATGGCAATAAAATACTTGTAATGGCAATTAGGATAGTCGTTATGGCAATTGACCTAATCAGGATAACTGTCATGGCATTTAAGATAGTCGTTGCAATTAGCACGATCGTCATGCCAACTAATAAGTTCGCCATAACAACAATTGTAAGGAGTGAGGTTGACCCTTTGTTCGGCTGGTTGAATGACCAATTGACTAACTGACTGATTTGTACTGATAGTCTGACTGACTGCAAGGAGATGACGTGTCGTTTTCTCATTGGATGATTCATTGCATCTATTCGCATGACGTCATCTCAAAATGGCGTCAAACAAATGGCGACTTATCATGCGCTCTTGTAAAAAAATCTTCTAATAAGCGTCTCGGTAAGGCTGCAGTGTCGAATGCTGTTGTGTATAATGTATGTATGTGCACTTGTTATAGCGCCCCTTCAAGCTCTCTCTACTCAGAGGCGCTCCCGAATACAGAGCGGACACTGCATCGGAGTTTCACGCCGAAGCGCTGAGCAATTGTGAGTGAAGAACTTGCCCAAGGTCCTTACGCGGTGAGGTGGATTCGAACCCCGAACCTTCCGGCTTCAAGGCAACGACGCCACCACTACACCACCGCGCCCCACAATGTTATGCTGGGAGAAATGTTGGAAGAAAAAGATGCTGGAAGTAGCATCAGTCGGAATTAGCAGCAGGAGCGAAATAATGCCAGGGTCAGATGACCTTCGTCGAATTGCATCAATCACATCTGCTGCTGCTGCTGCCAATAATGTTGTTGAGGCAGAAGCGAAGAAAGAGATACTGGGAGAAAAGGTGGTGGAAGAAAAGGATGCTGGGAGAAAAGGTGATGGAAGAAAAGGATGCTGGGAGAAAAGGTGGTGGAAGAAAAGGATGCTGGGAGAAAAGGTGGTGGAAGAAAAGGGTGTTGGAAGAAAAGGATGCTGGAAGAAAAGAATGTTGGAAGAAAAGGATGTTGAAAGAAAAAGTGGTGGAAGAAAAGAATGTTGGAAGAAAAGAATGTTGGAAGAAAAGAATGCTGGAAGAAAAGAATGTTGGAAGAAAAGAATGTTGGAAGAAAAGGATTCTGGAAGAAAAGGATGCTGGGAGAAAAGGTGGTGGAAGAAAAGGATGCTGGGAAAATTGTGGAAGAAAAAAAAGTCAGAAGAAAAGGCGGTGGAAGAAAAGAATGTTGGAAGAAAAGGTGGCGGAAGAAAAGGATGCTGGGAGAAATGTTGGAAGAAAAAGATGCTGGAAGTAGCATCAGTCGGAATTAGCAGCAGGAGCGAAATAATGCCAGGGTCAGATGACCTTCGTCGAATTGCATCAATCACATCTGCTGCTGCTGCTGCCAATCTCTGCCTCCTCATCTCCCCACTCTCACTCTCTCTTTTCCTCTTCCTCCTTCCATTATCCATCCATCCTGCCTTCCTTCTTACCTCCCGCCCTATCTCCTTCTCTCATTATCTGTCTCTGCCTCTGTCTCTTTGTTTACCCTCTGCCTCTCCTTCGGCCTGAGCCTCTGCCTCTTTCTACATCTCTTTGTCTCTGTCTCTGTCTGTACGTCTCTCTCACGCTCCCTCTATTCTAGTTTCGGCCTCTCTGACTCTCTGTCTGTCTGTCTGTCTCTCTCTCTATCTCTCTCTCTCTGTCTGTCTGTCTGTCTCTCTCTCTGTCCATCTAACAAAAAAAGAGGCAATTGCATAATGACTCTGTATGTAGCTATAGGCTACAAGAAAGATCGCACCGTTGTTGAATGACCAATATATAATTTATATTGACCACTGAAAAATGTCCATTACATAATGACCACTGTAAGATAATCGCTTCATAATGACCACTGTAAAATGTCCATTACATATTGACCACTGTAAGATAATCATTTCATAATGACCACTGCAAAATGTCCATTACATACATTTATTGACCATGCATTGTGAGATGACCATTATATACTGACCACTGAGAAATGACCATCAGAATCGTCCACTGTAAAATGACCAACATAGATTGACCACTTCAAATTGTCCGAGTGCTAAGGAACCAACTCTACCATGGTCAGACCATTAGAGACTCGCCAATATATTGACCATAGCAAATTGACCATTATATACTGACCCCTACAACTAATCCCCAAAAACTGACCCCTCCAGACTGACCACCAGAAGCTCATAACAACAGACTGGCCGACGACGATACTGGGGAGTGACCATTACAGATTCACTTTCACGTAAATTGCCAATACGTCTCCGTTGCCATACTGACCACTGTTATTATAAACTGACCAATATATTATATGGGCTGGACACTGGCTAATGACCCTCTGCTGCATCACGTCAGAGGAGTTGTCCAGAGATATCGAGTGCAGAACATGCGTGTCCGGTTGGGGATGTCACTATATAACGTTTCCCCTTCCCCCCGATACAAAGTCTCCCCCGAAACATTTTCCCCTGGCTGAAACTCAGTATCAGAAGAAGTTTTCTGTTGTAAAAATATATCTATTTTCTTGTTAAATAATTTAGCAACGCAAATTCACGGTTTAATATGCTGATCTATAAATTTTATGCGACTGTGGCCCATTTCACGCTGAACGGGGGTTGACTTTATTTCCTAGGCGGAGGAAATATTCTCCTCCCTCCCCCCGAAGACTTTATTTCAGAATATACTCTCACGGGGAGGCGAACTTATTCTGGAACAGATCCACCAGAGAGCATCTGTTTCAAAATATAGTCTCCGGGGGGACTTTTAGGGGGATACTCTGTCACGCGACACCGGCTAAGCAAGTAGGGACGCCGTTACAGTCGCTTTTCCCGTGGTGTCAGTCCAAAGGTTGGATAAAGGAGGAGGTCACCGTCAATGATCCCAATAGCCATAAGAAGTCGTTGTGTGTGCGTGTGTGTGTGTGCGTTTGTGTGCGTGTGCGTGCGTGTGTGTGCGTGTGTGGTAATGGTAGTGGTAATTGCAAAATCATATATAGCCACCGCAATGCTCATAACGAGAGGATTAGTTGCTATCGTATTATGATCATCGTCGCATGATGATCGTCTGCAATAAATCTCCACTGTGTAGTCTGACCACAGAATGCGACTTCGCTTTGCAATCGATCAATTGACCATCTTTCCCTAATGCATGGGCGAAAAGGGACCGGCTAGAAACCCGGCGCTTCAACCGTCCAATTATCCCGACTGACTACTGGGAATATCTCGAGATGATGAGACGATCCCTAGCAACGGAGATTAGCCCGTGGATTATACTAAGCGATTTTAGTAAAGACTGTCTTGTCGATTCAAAAGCCTGCATGTCAGCGCTCGTGGATAAGCTGGTGCCCTGCGTTTGACGACTGGCGCTTTAGAAGTTTGAGAGTAGGGGAGACCGGGGCTGGTTGCAACGGTTTTCACATTTACGTGTTTCACATTTCTATCTTTAAGTTTGAGAGTAGGAGAGACCGGGGTTGGTTGCAGCAATTTTCACAATTTCATGTTTCACATTTCTATCTTTAAGTTTGAGAGTAGGGGAGACCGGGGCTGGTTGCAACGGTTTTCACATTTACGTGTTTCACATTTCTATCTTTAAGTTTGAGAGTAGGAGAGACCGGGGTTGGTTGCAGCAATTTTCACAATTTCATGTTTCACATTTCTATCTTTAAGTTTGAGAGTAGGGGAGACCGGGGCTGGTTGCAAAAATTTTCACATTTTCGTGTTTCACATTTCTATCTTTGGAGATATCTACAAGCTGTTCAGCCCATATGAATCCTTTAGCCTACGCTTTCGATGTTGATTAGCACGGTGACGATCTGTGTGGATGCTAACTGGTAATTTCTGTAATGACATCACTACTATAATTACTGTCAGTACATTACAGAATAATTGTAATCGTAACCTAATCGTAGTCTCCACATTTCTAAAGCACCACTCGAAAGACGAGCGCAGGGCACCAGCTTACTCACGAGCGCTGTGTCAAGACCGAAGGGTTGTCCAGAAGAGTAGGTTGGGTTAGTCGGAATGAGGTCGTAGTCAGGTGACCAGACTCACCAGAGGATCAAGATCAGAGGTGGCAGGGTAGCTGGTAAGGTGGGTGGCGTTTAGGTCGAAAATTGGAAGGCGAAAGATCAGGTGAGTTGGGTTAAGAGTTCTTAAATAGGTGAAGCTTTAGTTTCGAATAGAAAGCATGAAGAGCGATGGGGATCCTGAGGAAGGTGATGATATTGGTGGGTGACCAGCAAGGATGGATGAGCGGAATTCAGGAGGCAGGTCATTCCAGAGGCGTGAGGCAGTGCTTGATATGGCTCAGTTGAAGAACTTGAGAAAATAATTATAATATGTATAGGCCACTGTATGGCGCAGTGATTAAAGTGTGGAAAAATAAGTGCCTGGACGCCCGTATACCTTTCCAAAACAAGTGCCTGGACGCCCCTTACCTTTCCAGTCAGTGCTGGCTAATAACTTAGTGGCAGGACGGTGTTCATTCCAGGTCTAGGGATAATTGTCCTCACTTGTATCACTTAACCCTAGAACCACTAGGTTTAAGCATTCCTTACCTAGCCTAATCCATTGGAGATTATCCCAATCTTGGCTATATGTCTGAATAATTTATGTTACCTAATTAAGTTATTGTTTGACAACTTGGTGATACTGGAGATGCTTAGTGTTACTTTTGTACACCTGACTTGGTGTGCTTATTGTTGTTGCAAACGGACCAATAAAATTATTTGATTTGATTTGATTTGTTTTAGGTTCTATCTGAAAGGCGACGTGCCAATGCAGGCCTACCACACGCTGCCTAAAAACAGATAACGCGCTACCGTGTTAAAACTTAAATTAGAAGTAGTGAATGGTGAAATTAGACATTAATTTGAGCCGCTTGTCTCTCTAAGACACTGACACACACTGTGGCACACAGACAGCCACCGTGGTCCTGTAATGGACAATAGTTTCCACTTGACTTCCTTGAGCCACAGCCGACCGCACTGCACAAAAGACATCTGCCCGTTCCATGGCCTGGATAATGTCCCAAGAAGCATGACCTTGATTGACCCCTCTCCAGCTGCACTAATCACCCGGTCTCCACCAATTAATCAAACGCCTGCCTCATGATTACAGCTTACGACAATGGGTAATGTTCCTCTGTACTGTAATCGTAATCTCCACATTGCTAACGCGCTACTCGAAAGCCAAGCGCGGGGCACCAGCTTATTCACGAGCGCTGTAATGTAAAGTCTTGCTCTCCAATATGACGACAACAATTTTTTAGTCATCCGGCCAAAATTGCATGGAGATTTTCCTTTTTTCCATTTTCATCCGACAAAATATCTGACGACCTTTTTTTAGTCGTCCGGTCTAAAATCGTGGAAATGTTATGCAAAAAACACGCGGATGGCGTTTTTTAGGGGGCTTGGCCTTTGGTAAGGAGGGCTCAGTCCCCCTAGCGCCGCCACTGGCAGAACAAGGGTAGTAGGGCAGCGCTAGAGGGTGGCATTAGTAGCTTATAGCCCATTATCTGCTTCTGTTCAGAGGTAAACTCGGACGTCCCACAAGCAGCACGTGGTCATTATTATATAACTCGGTTGGGACAACATTGTATTCCTAATGGCTTCGGCTACCAATGACATCGGTTGATGATGATGATGACGACGACGACGACGATGATGATGATGATGATGATGGGGCAGATGTCTTCGAAGCAGGTGATGGTTAGTTACAGCCGCAGATGAGCAGGTGCACCTAAACGCAGACTGCCCGCAATGACCTCTGGCATTGTTGTTCTAGAATGAGCAAACCCTTGAACCCCACTATAAATCGTGCTACTAGATGAGCAGTCGTTCAATTTCTAATGCCTACCAACGGCGAAGACACTATCGATACGAACATAGGTCTATAGGTTCGGGGCTGTATGGCCATTAAAAATGCCAATGGTTACCTATTCAAATTAAAGATTAATTAGGCCTAATTGTAGCAGACAATTGGAATGGAATTAAATGCAGGCCTAGGCCTATTCCCCAATGAGTAACGACAAATATAAAATTAGCATTGTTCGTTGTCAACCTTTTTCTAGTGTTCTTGATTTTGAGTGCTATAGACCTAGTCTGTACATGTAGCAAGGCCTTTGCGAAGTAGGCTAGCTTACTATTACTCACCACATTGTAAAACAGACTCCACGACACTTAATACCTCGACACCTAATACCACGACAGTTAATACCGCGACACCTAATACCACGACAGTTAATACCACGACAGTTAATACCACGACAGTTAACACCCGTCAGTTAATCCCACCGACAATTAATCCCGCGACAGTTAATCCCACCGACACATAATCACATGGCGTTTGATACCGCGACGCTAAATACCACGACAGCAAAATAGGTCTATCATTTTTAAAACATTGCAGCAATTGAACAGCAATATTAACTATTACTGGTTAAAAGAGATCCCGATGTAGGCCTACATTACGAGTGATTGAGACTGAAATAGGCCTAGATCATGCGAATCATGTGACATTACACGCTGTGCTGTGAACAGGTACGAAATTACGAATTGTCGCGGTATCAAAAATTTTAATGCGGCGGGGCTAATAATTGTCGATTAATTTAATAATAATTATTAGGCCTATTGTCGGTCGGTATGAACTGTCGCGGTATTAATAAATCGTCGTGCTACCATAAAAACGTCCTTCGTATCTATAGGTCCATTAGGCCTATAATAGGGCCGTTGTTATTAAGGCGCATGTTAAAGATAATTAAGTTCTATTGGTCTAGGCCTACTGCTGTTTCTCCCTTGCTTGGTGTTTATTTAGGCCTAAGCTAAGCCTAGGCCAACCCCTCTCTCAGAAGCTCGATCTTTGACGCAGTAAAACATTATTTTTAATAAAGTGTAGCAAGCACACTTGCAGAAGACTTGTAAGCCTAACAAATAGGCCGACATGTGGTGTATAACCGTGTATTTATATATGTGTGTTATAATGTGACATATAATAGCCCACAGGGGCGGATCCAGGGGGGGGCCAATCCGGCCATGCCCCCCCCCCCATTTCAAAAATTTCTTTTTTTGACCAGCTATTTTGCTCAAAAAGTAGACGTGGCCCCCCCCAAAAGTAGTTCCATAGGACTTTGGCCCCCCCCCTTCGAAAATTTCTGTATCCGCCCTTGATAGCCCATGCATGTTTATGTAACAAAAGAGAATCAAATATATTGAAACCATAAGAAGAATTAGGCTAAAGACAAGAATATAGGCTACCGATAGTTCTGCAATCTCAAACGGAGACTTAATTTAAAGTCTTACCACAATCTTATCCAGCGGCGTCCGTATGACGTAACATCCGGCTCAGTCTTCTGCAAAAATGTTAAAATATGTCCTCGGTTCCTAGAGAAAGCGCGGAGAATTTAATAAATTCATCAACACTAGCACTTTTACCGAATAGCAGCAGATGTAGCAACTATTATCGGCTAGCATGTCGCAATGCAAACGCCGGGAAAGCGTGCTTCTTAAAGCAGCGATGCTGCGATGCCTGGTCGAGGAGACATTCAAGCCAGCGCTGTGAAACGCCCCTACTGCGGCTCGAGCACAGGGACAAAACCATTGTCTGCGAAGGAACGTTAGCTCTCTATCTCTCATTCGACGAGTAGTCTTGGCTGCTGGTAGTCATGACAACGCTGGCCAGCGACTCCGATGGCAAGCTCTGCAACCCGCGGGTCAGCGAGTCCACGACGCATGCGTAGTGTGCTTGCCCACCGAGCTAATGACGGCCGAGGCTGTATAGATGGAGTCTGGAGAAGGGCAAAAGAGAGCAAAAGGAGAATACACCACAGCAGCAGCGGTAGACGGTGGCCAAGACATAGCAGGAAAGGGAAGACACACACGAAGACGAATGTGCAGAGAGAGAGAGAGAGAGAGAGAGAGAGAGAGAGAGAGAGAGAGAGAGAGAGAGAGAGAGAGAGAGAGAGAGAGAGAGAGAGAGAGAGAGAGAGAGAGAGAGACAGAGACAGAGACAGAGACAGAGACAGAGACAGAGACAGAGACAGAGACAGAGACAGAGACAGAGACAGAGACAGAGACAGAGACAGAGACAGAGACAGAGACAGAGACAGAGACAGAGACAGAGACAGAGACAGAGACAGAGACAGAGACAGAGACAGAGACAGAGACAGAGACAGAGACAGAGACAGAGACAGAGACAGAGACAGAGACAGAGACAGAGACAGAGACAGAGACAGAGACAGAGACAGAGACAGAGACAGAGACAGAGACAGAGACAGAGACAGAGACAGAGACAGAGACAGAGACAGAGACAGAGACAGAGACAGAGACAGAGACAGAGACAGAGACAGAGACAGAGACAGAGACAGAGACAGAGACAGAGACAGAGACAGAGACAGAGACAGAGACAGAGACAGAGACAGAGACAGAGACAGAGACAGAGACAGAGACAGAGACAGAGACACAGACACAGAGACAGAGACACAGACACAGACACAGACACAGAGAGAGAGACAGAGACAGAGACAGAGACAGAGACAGAGACACACAGAGAGAGAGGAGAGAGAGAGAGAGAGACAGAGACACACAGAGAGAGAGGAGAGAGAGAGAGAGAGGGGCAGAGACACACACAGAGAGAGAGACAGACAGACAGACAGACAGACAGAGACAGACAGAGAGAGCTAGTCTGGCACAAGGACTAGTAAATGGTATCCATTTACTAGTCCACTAGTGTAATTGTGCAAGCAAATGGAATAGCCTATTAGGTGATGAATTCTGTGCGCATGTCACACACAACATGTGGAACTAATCCTCAAAACTATCACATACCACACCAATGATGACCACTCTTTAAAACCCTACCCTCTGATCATCTGCCCACAGTCCTTAATTGCTGTCATCAATTTTACATTTAGTACTTTTTTACCTTGTAGCATGATTTGGCTATTTAAATTTTTTTTTGCTATTGGCAATACTAAATAAACAAAATAGAAGCATTCACTGTCACTTTGGTATTTTTTTGTAAATTATTGGACAAACCTAATTTTCATCACTTATTGCACAAATTCCTTTTTCATAATTTAGGCCTATTGGACAAATTCCTGTGAGATAGCCTAGGTCTAAGAACAACAACAGCCTATTCGCTCTATTATACTGTTTTGTAGTTTTATTGGCATGGAAATTCGCTGTCAAAACACAGCAATTAATAAACAGACCGAGAGATTGCTATTGATATTCCATTGCTGTTATAGAAATAGAGGCTATTTTATGCAATGTAGCTTCTGTAGCGGTTTATGGATTTTTGACGAGTGTCATAGCGGCTAGAATTTTTTTGGTCAAGTATCCTTTTAGGGGTAGCGGCTAACGAACGTCTTTGAACATCATTCTTGATAAGAAGTCCTTATTATCTTTACAGGCAGGTAAAATGTGTGTTCGGCCCTAACAAATAAATTCCTCTGGGAATATAATAATTATAATAATAAAATAATAATAGTAGTAGCAATATTAATAATAATAACAATAAATAAAATATGAATAACAAAAAAAATAATAATAATGATAATAATAATAAAATAATAATGGTAGTAGCAATATTATTAGCAATAACACTAAATACAATACGAATAACAATAACAATAATAATAATAATAATAAAATAATAATGGTAGCAGCAATATTAATAATAATAACAATAAATACAATATGAATAACAATAATAATAATGATAATAATAAAATAATAATAGTAGTAGCAATATTAATAATAATAATAACAATAAATACAATATGAATAACAATAATAAAAAATGATAATAAAATAATAATGGTATTAGAAATATTAATAATAATAACAATAAATAGAATACGATTGGCAGAAATAAGAAGAAGAATCGAAATACGACATATTTTTTATTTCAAACACAGAAACAAGTGAAACAGATGAGGCTGTACGCCAACACGAGACTTGACAGACCCGCAGAACCATAATATTCAGTCCACTCAAGCATAGGTCTGCCCTTAATTCAGAGTGTATAATATATAGTCAACTCTCTCGTCCTCTGACCACGTACTGATATACAAATTGAAACATGCACAATGAACACGTACATAAAAAGGAAACGTACAAACACGAACATAGCGTACAAACCTGCCATCGCTTAGCACACAAACATAAGCAAATGTACATTGAAGCACACAGCAGTAATAGCAAAACTTAACAGAATGTAGCAACACATGCCCCCTTTTTCAACTTCAACTTCAGCACGTCCAGGTCAAACGGAAACTCACTTGTGAATTTATTTCCATAAAAAACCTGTACATCTATCCTCCTCATCATCCCATAACCCTTCATCTCTTGCTATCCCTCCCTTCTTCCTTGCCTCCCTCTTTGTTTGCCGGTCTGTTTGCTGTACAACACGAAACACAACTGTCAATATTGAAACACCACTTAACCGACTCGGACAGTTTCTAAACTTAACTAACGTCAACAATTCAAGTGTTCGTTTATCGTTTGCACAGGTTTTTCAAGTCAAAACAGTGCAAAACGGAATCTTACAAATCTGATAAAATAAAATGGGAAACTATTTAGTATTGTGAATACAAAAGAAACCTTCACAGTACTTATTTATACTATCAGGAAAACGTTTAAGGGCACAGACCAACAAAGTAGGCATGCAACATTTTTATGACGAGCACCGCTAGAAGCAACTGGGACAAAACAATATAGCTTGTTGTTAACATGTTAAACAATTTCAGTCGTAGACTCTAGCAACTAATTAGTAACAATTGAGAGTTAACAAGCAAGGTTTAATAATTAGCAATAGAAAGAACTGCCCATAAAAATTACAATAGCTTCATATCTGAGGTACTCTTTCGGAGTGTTTGAAATGTAAGCTCTGGGAACCAGTAAAAACTCTTTCCTATAGCCCAGATATTGACAGAAACAGATAGTTTAGTCCTCCTTTCATTTCCTTCTTCGTGTAATAAGTTGCGGTATGTCAATCTAATTTTCTTGAAAACCCCCCAAATATAGGCCCTATATAACTTCCTTTTCATAGTTCACACTATATTACCATTAAAACTATAGGTTCCCCGATTATATTATTTCGGTCACACCCATAGGCATTTTAAAAGCAGTACTATAATGATGTGTATTTGTAGCATGAAATATTTTTTTAAAATGGAAACCGGACTCATAAAACTTTAACAATACCATGCTTAACAATCAACAGTACAAGCATTTGATGCATCAAAAATGTAAACAAATACGTTTTTACAAACACATGGTTCGTAGGTATTCATTACCAAATTTTTTGCACATGGATATCTAACTGCATCTTCCTCTGGCGACTGACTATCCTCGCCTCAGATTCACATTTCGGTGTGACCTTGCGCGCGTTAAAAATTTATATTTATTATTATTATTTTGATCAGTCAACTGCTGATAAAAATCAAATTGTTACTCAAGAATCAGTCGTTAAAACGTTATCAATCAATTATCAATCAATCAATCAATCAATCAATCAATCAATCAATCAGAAAACAAGTCAATCAATCAATCAATCAAAATGTTGGCAAGAACTATGTGCTAAATTCAATCAACCGGTCTTGAATGCCGTCAATTGGAAAGGAAGTGCATCTTGGTCACGAAATGCTCTGCGCACTTACTTCCTCTGCAGATCAAGAATCGATCATTAAAACGTTGTTACAGCAGTCAAGACAGACAGGCATTCGATTCAGTTCAAGTAACTGATCGAAATTAAACGAAGACAAGATACGAAGATCGACCGAAGTAGAATCAACAACTGGTCAATTCCACCGAGATTATTATTGTCGCAGCAGAGCCACAAGTTCCCGGTATATGATGCCATGATGCCCACGATTACTTATCACATTACTTATCACCATGTATTGTGATTGTGGATGACGACCAATGTTTCATCCAGACATCTCTTGGGTGGGTGAAGGTAAGCTCTCGGAATGACACTTCCCAGAAAAATTCTTGAGCTGTTTATCACATGGATATACGTACCATTTCCACAGCCAAAACGACCGTGCCCCCCGGAAACGGGAATCCCACCCCCAAAGCAGGGGGGGACTACATTAAACATCGGCTCCATACCTCATCTGTAATAATAGTCCCAGCCACAACCATGGATAGCATTCTCTTTCTGTAAGACTGGAACTGCTTAGGACTGGCTAGTTCAGAAACAAATCGCAAGTTAATTTCCACAGCGGAACAACTGCGATGGTAATGAAGGCCCTTGCACTCTCCAAGACTCCCGTGGATAAGATCCGAACCTAAGGTCATGGTACCACTTCAAACTGGCAGTGGTTGGCAATGATCTCACCCCACCTATTACCGGAAAACTGAGCAGGGTCGGAGGGTCACATGCCCCCTCCCCCTCCCCACAGAAAAACCTCATACAATAACATCCAACATACAAATCTGTCCACAAAGGCTAAGGAATGCGCTTTGCCACCGGAAAATCATCGTCAATAACAATTCAGTGGACTGTAACAATAGAATCTGCTGGAAAGACTGAAACCTTACTCCAGAGTAGACAAAGGTATAGTTATTAGTCAGTCATCAGTCTGGAAAGGTGCCCTCCTCTAGAGACACCATAAAATAACCGAGTCATGATTTAAATCAGTTTTAAAAGTATCAATAATGCCCAGACGAAGACTATATAAATAAACTAGAGCATTTAAACAATGGGGCGGCTACCTGTTTTAAATACACACGTAGAGAACCACAGGAGGAGACCTGGGCGGAGACTTGGGGAATGGCTGAGTGTCGCAGAAAAATTTCCATCTTTTGCCAGCCCAAAAAATTTCTATTTTCGCCGCCAAAAAAGTTGATGACCTTTTTTTAGTCTTGGCGCTCAACGATTGGGGGGACAAATGCATGGGCCGTCCCCCCAACACCTCCGTTGGGGGACCGTCCACCCCTGTCCCCCCTAGGTCTCCGCCCATGTAGAGAACAATGTAGTACCATGTATTTATAACGGACATGAAAACAACAATGGCTTTGAGAGAAGCGATTTGTACATGCCCTTAGTGTTGATTTGTTCAGATTCTAGTCATAGAACAAGTTAAAATGTAGTAGTTGTAGTTTAACGTCACTGTGTGATAACAAAGATAATTAGCGATGCCCTCCCCCTTTATCCAGGCTTGGGACTGGCACTGGTAGAGTGCAACCAGTGGCGGAGTTTAACATGAGTTAACATGTACAACTGCGCCTTTGTTTATATGAATTCTTCGCACGCTTAAGTTTATGCTTGTAGCAGGAAGTTCATACGGTAGATTGTGAAGAGTACTTGTAACAACAAAATGCCCTGAAGTATATCCACAGTAATGGCCCTGAAATTATAATGATTACATAATACTAACAATACTTACCTTTTACTGTTTATTGCGTACACCAAGAGCACATTTAAGAATTAATTGCAATTAAATTTAACTTATTATGGAGAAAATATTTTTACGATTTAGTCTCTCCTTAATTTTTGTACTTTTCAAAATATGAAACAAAAGCAGCAATTGATACAGTAAGCTTACACTATAAGACACCAAATGTTTTAATAAGTGCTGCAACAGATTAATTCCTAGGAGGCCTCTTACACACAATTATTTTATGCTTGAAATAATGATGTTTTATATTGGCATTGCCATTGCAGTGTGAGACTAATCTATCTTCAAATCTGCTTTTCTTGGTAAGCATCAAAGAATATGTTTCGGTTTAAAAAATTTTATCTATAAGTTGTTTCCTTGAGTAAATGTGTTGTCGGTGTATGCAATAAACAGTAAACAGTAAGCAACAAGTGTAGTTTTTCAATGAAAAAATCAGCAATGACTAAACAATGTAGCTTACAGTGATTGATGTTGCAGCATATTTATGGATTTAAATTGCTATTTAGTAGTATTGAATTGATGGAAAAATATTGGAAAAGTAATAAATGAATAGTTGTAGAATTAATTAAAAAAATAATTATAATAGTAACAGCAACAACAGCAGTATTCTGCATATTGATAATAATAATAATAACGACCCAATAATAACCTACCAATAACTTTATTATTTGCACTAATTCTCTTACTCTAATCATGCATCTCGATTCCTAATTAGCAACACCAATAGGTCTTATATTAGATAAATAATGACATCAATACTTTGCATAATAATAATAATAATAAAAGGTTACTATTATTACCTGTTATTATCACCTATCATTAATACTACCTATCATCTATCGCTAAAAGCAGCACTATACCATTGTGTATTTGTGTTAGGGTTAAATTAGATAACTAGTTTTCAGGATTCGTCAATATGAGATACCGTATTGTTTTCAAGTTATCAATTAGCACAACTTTTCATACCCAGCAAATACACATGCCTCCTGGGAAAATAAATGTATATGATAGCAATTATAATCCAAGATTTCAAATTGCCAATCAGCCTTAGAAATAAAGAGATCAAGGGTGTCCTCCTCGTCACAGAGTTTATCTACGACATCCAAAAGCAAGCACTGGTGAAGCGCAAGTTTACACTTAATCTCGCAAGATATTAATAACTGATGTTGCACTGCATTCCAGTGGCGTAGACAAGGGGAGGGTTTCGGGGGTTAAAACCCCCCATTGGTCTAGGAAACAGGTTTTTTAGAGGTCATTTATCCACTTAAATAAGAAAAACAAAATTGCTTGTAGTAACAATTGTTTTTCTTACTTTATTCCCTTTGTTGCTTTATTCCCTTTTATTTACTGTAATACTGTTGGGTTGGTGTCAGAAAGGGCCTCCGGCCAGGCCATAAAAACCCCAAAACCCCCCAAGTACCCCCATCATATATTCCTGGCTACGCCACTGCTGCATTCCATGACTTCTCTTCAACTTTAAAATGACGGTCTGAACTGAGGTTCGAACATTCAACATACCCCCCCCTCACTCAGCAGAAAGGTCTTTGACCCATGGACTGAACTCTTTGGGGTGACGAAGAATCAGTTACTCCAGTGAGCAACGGGTAGAAAGATCCGACAAGTTTCTGCAATCGCCAAAATGCCACCAAACCTCTCAAAATATGTTACTGCATTTTCATAAGGCACAAGCCCATCAAACATGCTCTGACCAAGGCACGGAATAAATAACCAATTTTCAAGATTCATCAACACCAAGTACCACGTATAGTTTTCAAGTCATCAACATATTACGGTATATATATATATATAGCACTTCAAAGAGAACCGGCCAATCAGAGGCACTCCCAGCACGAAAGCCCTAAGGAAAAACAATGATGAAACTGTTCTAAATTAATTAAATCGGGAACAATGACTTCAAACGTATAATCACATACCTGGGGGGATACTAATTATAATGAAATGCAGCGTTAAGAGATGTCTTCAATTCCCTGTTAGAGGCACACCTGGATTTGACCCTGAAGGTTTTCACAACGGACATATGTATTCAAGATAAATGAATGCTGAAGAATCATTCTTCTGGTTTATCCAAAAATAAACCTTACAAATAAAATAAAAATGACTGAATCAAATTACAAACCGTCTTGGTTCCTAAATGATGCAGTTTTTCTACACAGGTTTACTTCTCAGAACCCTCCAGTTTATGTGCAGCCTGCAGTCAGTCAGTCAGTCAGTCAGTCAGTCAGTCAGTCAGTCAGTCAGTCAGTCAGTCAGTCAGTCAGCCAGCCAGCCAGCCAGCCAGCCAGTCAGCCAACCAACCAACCAGCCAACCAGCCAATCAGACTGATGATCTGATTCATCATGATTCATGATCATGGAAAACCTTTATATGTACACACCAAGTGACACCCGTTTTGTTTGCTCTTTCTTATCTTGACTTCTTCCAGCCAATAATTACTATGTTTCAGCAATTCGCAGATTTTAACACAAAGGCGCTACATAAATGACTGTGCAAACCTACTCCAAACACCCAACAGCTTTCTCTTAGTCATAACCCACTATTTAGCAATGCTCAACTTAAAAAAAACTGCTGGATACACAGACCTTGCACAATCAAACAGTTCAACGATATTAATTTCAATTAGTTTTATTGGCAAAACTCGTTTAATAAATGAATCACTATTTTAAAAGTCTGCACTTCCCATATACTTATCCAGGCAGTAATTTTATAACAACGCTAGAGCACAAGACAAGAAACACACAAACACACACGCACTTACAAAAAGACCTGCAACTCGGTTCTGTACATACATTGCTCGGCTAAAAACTATATAACAAACTTTTTACAAACAATGCAGGCCACGGCTATTGCGTATAATACCAATACCAATAGTCCTACCCGTATGATATTCAATGGTAGGGACGCACAGATTTCTACAAAGCTTCAACTGCTGGGATCAACAAACTGTACAATTAACGGTCAGCGAATACGAGACAGTCAGTTCTTCGAGTTACTATAATAGTTGACAACAAGCAACGAGGTACAACAGAACAACAGGAGTCCAATTTGGCTTGATGGTCGTTCAATTAGCAGTTAGCCACATTAAATAGAGTGTAAGTTGCATTCAACGCATCTCTGTAACTGATATGAACAAGTTTGCGGTTAACTTGCCAATACTGGTTCAATTAGGAGCTCTAAAACCCAGGGCCATACACGGGAACCTAAATGGCATGACCCCAAGCTTTCAAACGGGCAGAGTCAAGGATCTCGCCTGATTCATTCAAAAATAAGCAGGACCGTCTAGGTTGCTATAAGCAAAGAACCATTATATAATTACAACAATTTATCTGGCACTGTAACAAGGCCATGCCGCCATCACACGGGCGCCTCAAACGGAAACGGGTGACAAGAGAAGACTGCAAGAAAGTCTGAAAGCATAATTCAGATTAACACACCGACATAGTCGGAGTATAGGAGTTTGCAGCGTATATATATATGGCGGACAAGCAAGATAATTCCCCGTTCAATTTACGCTTATTGAAACTTATGCCGACCATAAACAGGAAACAAAGTCACAGCCAACGTTGCATTTTGTAACACCTCGATCTTAATAAATGGAGGTGGAATTAAATTAACAACACCCGATGATGGTTTAAGTTGCATCCACTCCATAACCATAGAAAGAGTGCCGGGATGGTAATCGGATGAACATTTCGTGTGTCCTCTTTTTCATCTGAACACTTATAGTAACCCTACGAGTTACCTACATAAATCATTAATTTATACAGCGCCACTTCAAGAGAGAAACTCTTCAGAAGTGCTCCAAACCTGAGAGCACCAAACCGTTATTAAAACGAATGCTTTTCAAATGCTAGTAGGAGGAAAATGGTCAAAGAAAGACGAAGATGTTCCATTAAAGAAAGACGTTCAAGATGTTCCATTACAGAGGCCGATAGATATAACTACGTCAACATTCGTGGTAGACATAATTCACTATATCACGTCGACTTGCAAGCAGAGGCAAGAACAAAGATATTAAGCAGATAATTCAATCTTCATCAAAGCAGACAACAAAACTCAACAAGAGCCTTCGTCCACGACATCATAAACACGAAGACTGTCTATGCAAATAGAGATGATGGGTAACATGAGAAAATGATCAGAAAACATCGTCTTCTGCTGGTCAAGATTTCCACAAAAATTACTGCAACTTCACTCGATGTTGATAAGTCGCCAACCGACATCTTGGACGTTAAGATAGCGTAGAATAGATGAAGAATAGACAAGACTAAAATAGAATCGATTGTGCGTTACTGTGCCAAATGTATATGTATTTATTCGTTGAAATGATGAATCTAACGTCATAATAAGCCAGCACAGAGAGCACCTCCGAGTAGATAATACCTTGAAGGAGGGGAACAAATAAATTTTCAGAATTAATGACCGAATCAGAATAGAATAGAGCAGATTAGAAAAGATAAGATTAGAATAGCTAGATCATATTAGAATATATCAGATTGAAGTGGTATAGATCAGATCTGATTAGAACAAATTAGAACAGGTAAGGTTAGAATAAAAATAATTAGAATATATTAGAATATTAGCTTAAATCGATCAGATTACTCGGCAAAATCTTTCAGCAGAAATCCAACCACACAGCAACCGGAATTCGCATTCAAGACTCGCCTTGTAACAAATGCGGCAGGACGACAAAAAAATGCAGGCAACAACAAAAACAACGTGAAAATAATTTCAATGCTAGCTTTACAAAAGAAACAAAAAAAGTCGAAAGATCAGACTTTATTCGCTCTTACGCAAATCAACTCGCAAAAAGTTCTGGATTTAAACACGCGATAATCTCAGCTTATCGCTGGACATTAAAGCTGGCCTCGAAAGGGCCAACTGGTTAGCGTTAGGGTAAATAATGTTTACAGAATTACGCAGTTGATAATTAGTCGTACATCTAAGTTTTAACAGAAAGTAGTGTAGCACACATTTTAAAAACAAAATAATTATTAATTATTCTACATTGACGCAAATTAATAACACGTTATGTAATACGTTCTGCCATGCCTTAAACCTCCTGCAAAGCATTGCACCTGTTACAATATCGTTATACCCACTGCAACACCCTATACTTCCTACAATGCTTTATACCTCAATAGTATCTTGTACCATCTGAAACCACCATATGCTTTCTGCTACACCTTACACCTGCTGAAATTCCTTGTACTTTCTCTTTGCCTCACTAACGTACCAAAGCAATTACTCACAGACTAGGCATAGTTAACCGCTTTTTTGTTAGTTGACAGTTAATGGCCGGGTTATTTTTTGTCAGAATAAAAAACCAGTGCAAAGAAGTCAAACCTCATAAAAATGGCAACAAATAAAAACTCTCTGCAAATCGTTAGTGTGACATTAATTTCCAGCACAAGTCCGCTCAAGAAGTCAAACCTCATAAAAGTGGCAACAAATAAAAACTCTCTGCAAATCGTTAGTGTGACATTAATTTCCAGCACAAGTCCGCCTAAGAAGTCAAACCTCATAAAAATGGCAACAAATAAAAACTCTCTGCAAATCGTTAATGTGACATTAATTTCCAGCACAAGTCCGCTCAATTCTTCTCTTAGGCCTCCACCTCTACCAAGTAGAAAGAACATATGGTAAGCACGGTCACCAAAACACTCCGGAAAAGCATGTGCTGCATCCGAAAACCCATGAAAGTTTGTTTTAACAAAGCACTACACACTCGGTTTCAACAATTCAACAACTAAAGACAATGCTCACTCAACACTCGCGTGAAACACTTGCTTAAAGGAAGCAATTATTCCAAATGCACAAATCAACAGTGTTACTCAGCTGCCTACGTTGACTGTAAAACATTAAAACAATGCAAAGAATATAACAAATGACGTGTTCTCACTGAGGTACAGCACATATAATAATAATAATAATGATAATAATGATAATAGTAATGATAATAATAATCTTTTCTTTAATGAAGTGCCTGCAAGACGCACTGCACTTTACATTTACAAGTTATGCAGTAATCTTAATTAAACTTAACTACTAACGGAACAGACAGCTTTGCAATTACATGGCGCAAATAGCAGCGTACATAGCATGTCTGCCCAACGGGGACTCGAACTCGCTACCTCTCGCACTCTACGCCAGCGTTATATCCATTGCGCTACCAGGTAATAATAATAATAACAATGATAATACTAATAATGATAATAATAATAGTAATAATAATGGTAAATAATAATAATAAACAATCATAGTAATAATGATATTAATAGTGGGAGAATCAAGGAAAAAAGAATCATAAATGTCAGCACAACAAAGACAAGTTTCCAAGTCCACGCTAGGTTTCACCCAACAGACTGTGTATGGCACATGCTAGGTTCGGATAATGTTTCCCAGGCTTCCGAGAGGCAGAATCAAAAACAAAAGCAGCAGAGAAAACGCAGCCAAGCGAAGAAATGGACGCAATGCAAGGTTTGCCTCCGTTACAATACCACAAACGCGGAGATCGACCATGGCGTAGTTAAATGTGTTCCTAAAAAACCAGGTCAATCGAATCAAAAGCCTGTGGGAAGTCACTAAGAGCGTCATCACCAACGCCCACCAGTGGGGCAAGACCTGCGAAAGCAGCGTTGTTCAGACCCATCCCGAACAGCAAGAGCAACAGCAAATGTATCCAGCAGCTTAGAATAAAATTACATTATATATATATCCATGGAGGAAGTTGAAACTCCCAAAGACATTGGCCGGTCACCACAGCCAAGGCACGAATGCAAGCAGAAAGGATGTAAACTCGATCACCGAAACATTCTTCTAACACAGCATGTCCTGCAATCATTTGGATAAACCGGGGTGGTGGGGGCTCTGGGGGGGCAGGGGGTAGTAACTCCTGCGCAGTCAGTAGGAACAGAAAACAAAGGGCCACAGTCACCGAATAGATCACACGAAGGCACTCGTTTACGACCAAGGTCACAAACCAAGGTCGCAAACCAAGATCGTGAACCAAGGTCACAAACCAAGGTCACAAACCAAGATCGCAAGCCAAGGTCACAAACCTAGGTCGTAAACCAAGGTCGCAAACCAATGTCGTAAACCAAGGTCACAAACCAAGGTCGCAAACCAAGGTCGTAAACCAAGGTCGCAAACCAAGGTCGTAAACCGCAACGACTACGATCAGAGGTCGTCCACAAGACTTTTCCAGTCGGCCGTCGAAATGTCGTTCTGCTGAGCAAGGAACAGAGAGTCGTCAAAGTCGTCAACGACACCATCCAACGTCGTCCATGGGTTGAGCAACACCGACGATGACAAAGAGGATGACGAAGTAGCAGTGGGACAATGGTCGAAACCCCCGTTGCTTGTCGTCGTGTCGAAATCATCGCACAATCCGCTCAGCGTCACCATATCTATCGTCGTCTGAAGAGAACATGGCTGCCCCGTTGTGTACGCCAGCTGCCCTGTTGTGTACGCCGACTGCCCAGTTGTGTATGCCAACTGTCCTGTCGTATGCTGTGGCTGACCTGTTGCGTACGCTGGCTGCACTGCCATGTACGCCGACTGCCCTGACGTGAACGCCGGTGTCTGCCCTGCCGTGTATGCCGGTTGCGCTGTTGTGTACTGCAACTGCCCTGACGTGTACGCCGACTGCCCAGTTGTGTACACCGACTGCCCTGACATGTACGCCGACTGCCCTGACGTGCACGTCGGCTGCCCGGTTGAGTACACCGACTGCCCTGTCGCATACGCCGACGGCCCAGTTGTGTACGCAAACTGCCCTAACGTGTACGCCGCCTGCAGGCTTCCATTCAGAAGCATTTCATTCGATCCATTCGATTCGACGCTTCCAATCTGCTCGCCTCCCATCGTCAGATCATCGCTCGAACAATCGATCGTGTAGACCTTCTCCTGCTCCGCGATCAAATGCTTGAGGAACTTGTACTTGTCGGCAGACGGCATTCGCGATATGATTCGCGTCACCGACGAATGCAGGACGTCTGAGTCGCAATCCATTTCCTGTGCGCCGTTCGAATCGTTCGAGGGCATGAAACCGTGAACTCCAGCCGCACTCTTCCGTGAATAATTCGTGCAGTTTTCCTGCGATACGACGGCACACAACTGCACTTCCAGACCGTTGTACCTTCCGTTCCGACTTGCGGCGAGTCCGTTCCCGTGTACGTGAGTTGAAAAACAGTCCGTCGCAATTCCATTAGCGTCGAGGCTCAGTCCCTGCTGCGCGTGGATATCGTTCGCAAGTCTCTCGTTGACAGAACCGTACGTATTCGCTTGCGCTTGCGTCGCAGTCTCCGGCCAATGCAACCCGTTCGGATGGTAGGGACTTCCAAGCGGTGCTGCCGCCATCGTCTGAGACTCCGCACTTCGGACGTTGCCTGGAGCAGCGGCGCTACAAGCTGCTGATGGTGGCGATCTGGCAAGATGGGTGACTCCATTCCAGGATGGAAGGCTTCCGATGCCGTGCATGGAATTGTGGGTATCACCGTTGCGTGTAGTCCTGCCGTTCTGAATCCCTGTGGTCGTCGTCGATCTCTTCGTTGGTTCTCGTCCGTCCTGTAGCAACGACTTGATCTGAGAAAATTCGCCGTACGTCATCTCATCTCTCAGCTTCGACTGCAAACAAACAAACAACATCCAGCGGTCATTAGCTCTACTGATCAAAATTTACTAGATTGTTTACAATTTCAAAGCACTTAATTATAGCAAGTATGCATCCCCAAAAAAATTAAGAGCATAAGAAAATAATAATGATACCAATTGTTTATTAATTCAAAGTGGAAACTCAATCAATCAATCAATCAATCAGAATTCATATAGCGCCCATTCAATGTACCTACTCAGAGATGCTCCCAGCCGAGATCAAAGCGAAAAAAAGGCTTCAACAGTTTGTCAGATTGAGAACAGTTTGGGCAACCGATAAATAAGCAAGATTGCTTGATGTGATATTATAGTAGTAACGTGAAAACAATTAAAGCATTTATTGAGTAGAATTCAACTGCATCACATGTCAACCTCTCCATGTGAAATGACGGAGAGCCACGTGCAAAGACTTGGATCATTCAAAAACGTTGCAGGAAGGGAGGGAAAGAAAAATCAAGGCGCTGGAGTTTGGAACGATGAAGGAACAAGAAGAATGGAGAGATGATATCAAGGAGCGGAGCTGAAAAGACCTACAGACACTGATCCAGATGGATGGACATTGTGGAGAGGGCATCGGACACCTATGGGGCACTCAGCCCCTTGGTTATTGGCTGACATTTCAACCGATGTCGCGAAATACAGTACACCCCTTATAATCGTATCCTCCCCCCCAGATGAAGAGAACTTGAAAGCAGCCTTTTCACATACATGTGTTTATTTGTGCAGATTAACGTCCATTGCTTTGCTTTGTACATTGCCACTAACAGCTGTGTTCATTCCCACTACAGATCTAACTTTGCTTGCTTTTGTTTTAGACCACTTAGAACACTTAAGAACACTTAAGAGTCAACTAAATTACAGTCGGCCTGCTCTGAACATTCTTAGCACACTCAAAACAATTAGACTGGCATTAAATTTTGATGTCAGCATAAATTTATCAATTATACGGCTATATGCATTTTTCAATAAATATGCACTGTGGGAAACAAAATGGTTTATCCCTCCCGATACTCCATCTCCAGTATTAATTCATCCCCTGGATAGCTTTAGAGGGGCGTAGAATATCCCACGACACCGGCAACTGCAAAGCACATGGTCGAGGTGTAACCGCCAGGTTTATAGGCTCCATCCAAACGCAAACGCTGATAACTCTTTGCAACAGTCAAATTTCTAAACAGACAACAAAAAGAAGTAGGTCAGACAGTGTCAAGAAAGGCTGTACTTTGGGCCGCATGTGGTTTCCTAGATGCTTCTTTTCCTTGCAATAACTCGTTGTCTATACACGCAAAGCAACTTACTTATGATGTGCACCTGCAACGTACAGCGACTCGGGACGTGGGCTTCGAAAGCAACATTCTCATCTCGGAATAACAGACAGGGCCGCATTAAGGCTAGTGTGGGTCCGGGTGCTGAGATCACACTCCAAAGCCCCCTCCACCCTCTAACAACCCACCGGTCCACCCACACATATTTATAACTGCGGACCCCTCGAAACCACGGGTCCGGGGGCGAATAAGCAACCCTAGCACCCTCCGTAACTCGAGCCTGGCAACAAAGTAGAGCTTTCCTTAACTTCCCCAGCAGGACATAAAAAGGATGCATGTGTATCTGGACTCTTATAAAACCTGTATTAGGAACCAGGGCTGTTTTTAAGGAATTTCTGCGCATCCTCCTCTCTCCTTTCTCATCCTCCATGGTAAATCACTCCCAATCTGGGGAAAATGGCCTATTTTTTTACTAGTTTTAACTGCACGGAACGTGGCGGAAGTGCTTCTACAACTGCACGAATCCATTTAGAACTGCACATTTCGTGTAGAACTGCACGTTAAAAAAAGCCCTGTTAGGAACCAGTCAATAGTGCTAGCCGAGGGCTTCTGAGCAGATGCTATTTAGCATAATCAGCCAGGAAAAGTGAATTCTTAGACCAATTGAGAAGTGTGTATTTGTACGCTATTGCACTCGGTGGGATGGACCCGAGACAGTGGGCTGCGCTATGGAATTCATCCATCCTACCTAACCTTCAGCGGTCTCAATACACATCCATAATACTTAATACAGTCTCAAGTACTCAATTATGACACGCTTGACTGCCACTGTCAGGGACGTGTCAACACACGTCAAGTGACTTTTCATTCAGCTGAAGAATGCTACCCTGCTGAGCTTAAGTAATCTTTCACAAAAGCAAACTTCCATCAGATTTTTCTGCCTGGTTCTATACCACTTCATATGTATGCTGCTGAAGAATATAACCTGTATGTTAAAGTATATCTTATATGGTATAAGATCGAATTGATGCCGGATTTTATTGCATTCTATTAAAAGATTAACAAAGTACCTCACAGTAATACAGTAGGCCTAATACCCAATCATAGTGCAAAAAAGAAAAGTCTTAAGACAACGAGAAGTTACTCTAGTCACTCAGGCCTGCAGTTTTAAATTGTGCATGGTGGCGTGGTGGGTTGTAAAATACCCCCCACCACCATCACAGCACCCAGGTTCCCACTAGCCTTAAGCGGCCCTGATACTAAGCAAGATATTTCAAGAAGTCAGCACAAAATAAATAAATTTCATCAACATTTAGACACGACATTCACACTTCACATACACGACATACAAATAATCGGGCATGGCATATTAGTAGGTGTTTTACATGTCACTTGACACATGTGGCCTATTTCACATGTTACTTGACACATGTGGGACGCGGTGGTGTAGTGGGTATGTTCGTCGCCTTGCAGCCGAAGGGCTGCAGGTTCGAATCCACCTCAAGTCGCCACGTAGGGACCTTGGGCAAGTCTTTCACTCGCAATTGCTCAGCGCTTTGGCGTGAAACCCCAATGAAGTGTCCATGCTGCAGTCGGGAGCACCTCTGAGTAGATATCTTGAAGGGGCGCTATAACAAGTGCACATATAAACAAACAAACAAACACGTGGCATGTATATACGTAAGTATTTATGGCCATTTATACAGCACCTTGAAAAATGCGCTTAACGAGGCTACGAGCCGATCTGAACAGATGCGTTTTAGATGTTTTTTAAGTAGGACATTTCTCGTCTTTGATGCATGTATTTTTTCTGCACTCTCATCCACGTAGAATAGGATTTCTCGAATCTTTTCAGTAACATTCGGCGCACACAGATGACAGGCAGGTAGCCTATAAATCATCTCGCAAGTATGATCAATCGGACGATAAAAATGGACATGCACAAGATATATTTCTCATAAAAAAACACATGTCTCTCTGACTCTAGCGTGAAATAAACGTGAAGTGATTCATCTACGACAGCACATGTGAAAGATTGATATTAACGCTTGACAAGTATCTGATTGCTTCAGGTGCTGCAATTCCAGCGTCATATTTAAAAACCTTGGTGACACCTGCATTTTTAGTATTTTTATAGCATTGTCCTGGGAAAAGGGAACGATTTTGAAAATATGAAAATAAATAGCAATATTCAACGATTTCAAAATTTCAAGGGCAATATTCAACGATTTCAAAATTTCAAGGGTAATATTCATCGACTTCAAAATTCACAAACAATACTTTAAAAATAAATAGACTAGGTCTTTTAAGGTAGAGTATTGTTCGTATGTGCACTTGTTATAGCGCCCCTTCAAGCTCTCACTACTCGGAAGTAAGCCACGGAGAAGGCACGATGATTCTGCATGGTGGCTGCGATGCAGAAGGGATGATGCACACACCCTACTCAGTAGAGCATAGAGAGAGTGACAGATAATAATAATAATAATACTAATAGTAATAATAATAATAATAATACTAACACTAATACTACTAATAATACTAACACTAATACTACTAATAATACTACTAATAATACTAAAAATAATACTAAAAATAATACTAATAATAATACTACTACTAATAATAAATAATAATAATAATACTAAAAATAATACTAATAATAAAAAATACTAATAATAAAAAATAATAATATATTTTCTTTATTGAAACAATCCGGTTGACACCGCAACCGGTTACAGCGTACAATTATGCAGTTGAAACAATTCCCAAGAATGCAAATGACAGAAGACATAAATCTTAACTAGGCGTACTAGCAGAACAGATAGCCTGCAACACACGGCGCTAATAGCAGCCTACAAAGTAAATCTGCCCTAACGGGGGCGCAAACTCGTTACCTCTTGCTCTCTACACCAGCATGTTATCCAGTGCACTACCGGGCCCCCAGGCTAGTGCAATGAGTGTAGGGCAGAAGGGGCTGCAAAGACAGGGCAGAGCAAGACCCAATAAGGACCACCAGACCAAAAAGGCAACATACTGACATTACTCCTCAAAAAAAAAACTGCTTAGTGCTACGCAAACAAAAGCTATTAAATTTCCTTACCATGCTCTCCAAGGAAGCCACTCTGACCCTCGCCGGTCTTCCATCCAACTGAGCGGTCGACTGGCCCACTCCACCATCCACCACCACCAACCCATTCCTCGAAATCCCATTCGACTGCTGCTGCGGCTTATCAACAAGCAGTTGCCTCAGCAGCAAATGCCGACCACCCGTCTTCTGACTCGCGTCTCGATCCTGCACCACCTTTCCCGCATCCGGTGTCACCGCCCTGTCCTTCTGCAGCAGCAACTCGGCCAACGAGCTCGCGTCGTCCACGGCAACGCATCTCCGCAGCACGTTCCCATTCACACCGTTCTGCGACGGATGATGACAACTCGGAGAACGACTCCCATCGCTTTCGACGCTAGGGACCTCTTCCATCGTGACAGAGGACCTGGTGCTTGGCGCCCACGAGTCCGCACGGGACGCGCCATCCGTGTCCTGATTCGAGACAATGGTTCCACCACCGCTGGCGCCGCTGAGGAAGGACGGTAGGACGTTTGGAATGTTTTTACCGCCGTCGTCTTTCGACGCGTACGTGTCGAACACCATGTTGATGCTGGAGAAGTTGTGCGGTGGACTTCTCGGGTCGTACTTCGGGTTCTCCGTCATCTGGATGCGGAACTTGCGCAGTCCGACGACGATGTCGATCGTGGACTCGTCGACCGCTTCCACCTCCGGAATGACGACGCAGTCCGTGTCGTGGCACGAGGGTACGGAGGATGGTGGCGATGCCAGCGAACGTGGATGCTCCTGAATGCTCTGCAAGGAGTCGTCCGCATCCTGGCTGATGCTCTCGACCGATGATGGGGCGCTGCTGCTGCTGCTGCAGCATGTGCTGTTGACGACCTCAATGCATCGCTTTTTGTCTTCGATGCGTCGGCTCTGATCCTCGAGAGCGAGAAGTCCATCTTGCTCTCTGTTAGAAAAGAAACGACAGAATCAAAATCTTAAGTCTCAGTGGATAGAATTTTATCTGTAGGATTTAGCTATGGGTGGCAGTATATTTTATATTGCAATACTTCGCTTTTCATTGTGTTTAGTGCTGAGCCGTTTTCCGTGAAGTTTGTTATTTATGTATTTTAGTCTAGCTACTTCTTCTCTGCCTGGTAGACCTCGTACCCACGAAGCTCGTCTTGGTAAAAAAAATACATTCTGAACAAATCGATTTTGTATGAAATGCAACGGATGTTGGCATTAAAATTTTTCTCAAGTACGAATAGGGAATTCTCTGCAGTCTGCATTTAGAGTTGTTTTGATTACTTAAAAGAATCACGTTTTCACCAAAAAAGAGGTTTACCAGACTTGACAATTTTTAGTAAGAAGTAGAAGCCTGGGCATGGTAGAAAAGTTCTCAGAGTCTTGGTCATGAGGTTTGAAGTCTTGGTCCTGAGACCAAGGGGCTTGGTCCAGGTCAAGGTCTTGAGGGTGTTGGTCTTGACAACGAGAGTGTTCAGTTTTAAAAATGCATAAAACTGCCAACAATTCCGAAGTGCCAAGTACAATGCTAATAAAAAAAAACATGTCAAGGGCCACTGCATAGGCCCGGCCCCAGCCCATATGCTGCCCACCTCTCGCATAAACCATCCAGGTATGCTGTAAACCTGTTTGCTAACAATTAGCTTTTTCTTCATCTTTTTCAGTACTTCTCAGCAGCTCCTAAAATAACTGCACTGCATAAACTTGACTACCATTGGTTAGAAAATAGATCAAGTTTGGATTTTGAGACCAGAATTATGATCTTAGATTGGATCCAAGGGGCGATAGGGAGCCAGTGCAAGACTTCAGCCATATGGGAGCGCCTCTGAGTAGGTTTCTTGAAGGGGCGCTATATAAGTTTCGGAATGAATGAATGAATAAGTGGAAATGTGGAATGCATATGGGGGTCTTATGCGGCGTGGACAATATTCAAAAGGGTGGTAAAGGACCCAATCCCAAAAAAAGAAAAAGAAACATCGGGCTACATACTCGAGAACTGTGTTGATGCTGATGATAAACTTGGGTTTCGAAGTCCACGTGTCGATGACCAAGTGCGTGTTCGTCTGCACGTAAAGAATCTCCCGAGATTTCGTGAACATTCGGAAAACCGTCAGCGGCACACATCCGTTTTCCAGAACTACAGGAAGAAAAAGACGCCAAAACAAAATCTACAGCCGAGAACAGAAAATAAATTTCTATAAAATACTGTTCTTATTTAATACAAGGAGTGGTGGTTAAAGTGGTTTGGGTGAGCAGTGGGAACGCTGATGAAGAATTTTATTGCAATGCATGTGTTTCCAGCGTTCCAATCAGGTGAGCAGTGGGAACGCAAGCAAAGAATTTCGAGAGCAGTGGAAACGCCGTTCCGACGAGTTCCCACCCACTTTAAACCCTGACAAGAATTCACAAATAAATACACGGCACATGCGTAAGTAGCCGCTCGGATAAGTTGGATGATCACAGAAACAAAAAAGACTTGAACTCCTTCCTTGAGCTTCTGATAAAAAGTTTTGGACCACCCCAATTCAATTCGAGATTCAAATCGAATCTGAACGTCTGCCTGATTCGAAATTCACCTCAACTGAAAATTTATCATTCACAGGTCCATACCCTTGAAGGCCAATGCGACTAGCCTCTACAGTAGTGTTGAAGTTCATCAAGAACAAAAAGTAAATAAATATAAATAATATATGTATCATATATTATATATATCATATATATTATTTATATTGTATATATATATCACATATATATGATATACATCATATATATCACATATATAAATGATATATATCATAATTTATATGATATAAATGATATATATATATGATATATCTATCATATATAAATTATATACCATATTTCACAAATATTAAACTACTTGTATAGCACAGCTGAACATTAGCAAAAGGCTTATGATGAAAACGTGTTAATCCTTTACCGACCAAGGGCATGGGATTCCCCCCCATACCATTTACTAAACTTTGGTCGTTAAAGGGTTAAACTATTATCTGCCGTACAATCATACATACACAGATTATGTACGGTGACCACAGAAGAAACATCATCGGGATGAAGCAGTGAATACGGAGAGAAGCCGATGCTTTCACCAGGTAGAAAGCCCGTCAACAACGCTCCTCTGCAATAACAAAAGACAATTAAATACAAAAAGAATGTATTTTATATATAACAATACAATACGACTAATGTTGCTCACTTCAACAATTTTACAAGTGCACCAGATGAAAGATCATCGAAAATTCAGAGAAATTGAGAGTAAAGGATATGCTCAATATCCTTACGTAAGCGACCACCGACGAAGCGGAGGCCTGAGCGTGCGCTCGTATACTCTCCATGCTAAATGTACCGGTATATATATATACACATGCATACGTGCATTGTGTATGTAATACTATGTATATGTATACAATACAATTGGGTCGTAAAGGTTCGTCAGCCACTCATTCACGTGAGTAGAGCAGGGAGGAGACCCGACCGACGACCCCAATTGGGGCGTAGACTCGGAACCGACCTGGGCTGGCGAATCAAAGTCCACCGTGCCCACCTTCTCGTGGTGCGACCTGTTAGTAGCCTCTCCGTAAGGAGGGTGAACGAACGGGCACGGATGGCAAACGGGGGGAAGGCAATGGCAAACCACCCCTTATCTACTGCCAAGAAAACAGTCATGAGGTTGGAGAGGATACATCATGACTGTCGCCAGAGCTCCAAGAGCTGACGGCACCAGGTGACCAGGTGATGTATACAATATGATGTATATTAATTGTACATGCATATAATAATAGAAATGACGATTTGTATGGCACCGTAACACACTACCATCCGCTAATCATTGGCATGATCGAAGATGACGATACTATTCATTTTACTGAGCCATTGCTGACATACTGCAGCCAGTCATAATGAGAGAGATGATGAAAAAATCATAAAAATTCTAATTGGTGCAAGTCAGATAAATGGGCGTCAAGTGTCTGTCAAGCACTTGCGAAATGCAATCTCTATCGTCCTTTACCGGGAGTTTGAAGTTGTGGGGACGAGGACGCAGACTACGCGGGCTATTGACGGACCTCAGTGGGAACAGGCCAAACAGGATATGCGAGTCAAGTCACGCAACAGCTCTTTAGTAGCCGTTCTTCAATGTCAAGTACGAGGGCTTTCAAAATCCTAATGACTTCAATTGTTGGGCGCATTGGTGTAGTGGGTATTTTTCGTTGCCTTGCAGTCGGATGGTTGCATGTTCGAATCCACCTCAAGCCATCGCGTAAAAACCGGGCAAAACTTGGGCAAGTCCTTCACTCACAATTGCTCAGCACTTCGGCGTGAAACTCCGATGCAGTGTCCGTGCTGCAGTCGGGAGCGCCTCTAAGTAGAGGGCCTGAAGAGGCGCTATAACAAGAGAGTATACAAACGAACAAAGCCTAGAGTCATTGACTGCAAAGTGAGCTCATAACAGTAGCTATCTACTCCCCCTACCATGCGGGATCTGAAACTGTCGATGACATAACAAAGTCAACCAACAACAAAGCCAACCAACAACAAAGCCAACCAACAACAAAGTCAACCAACAACAAAGTCAACCAACAACAAAGTCAACCAACAACAAAGTCAACCAACAACAAAGTCAACCAACAACAAAGTCAACCAACAACAAAGTCAACCAACAACAAAGTCAACCAACAACAAAGTCAACCAACAACAAAGTCAACTCAACCAACAACAAAGTCAACCGACCTCTGGTCACTGTAGGTGATCTTCCCGTCCAGTTCATGTCGAGTGATCCACTGATTCGAAGTACTGTCCATCACCGGATACAGCTCCTGGATTGGTTGACGAGAGACGAGCTTAGCCACAGCGACAAGGCAGACGGAAGGCTCCGGCGACGGCGGCACACCTACAGACAAAAGCGACATTGTAATCTATGTAGGGGCGGTGGTGCAGTGGTGGGTTTGGCGCCTTGGAGCCGGAGGGTTCCAGGTTCGAATCCACCTCAAGCCGCCACGTATCAATGGACCAGGGCTGTTTTTAAGGAATTTTTCGAACTGCACAACCCCTTCTTTCCTTTCACATCCTCCATTGTAAATTACTTCCAATTGGGGGACAATAACCTTTTTTGCTAGTTCTAACTAATTGCACAAATCCTCTTAGAACTGCACATTTTGTGTGTGTGCGACCTTGTGGGTATTGCTTGCTCACGGAGCATGCGGTTGTGGGTTCGACTCTAGGTAACGATCTTGGGCAAGTTGTTTACGCACACGTGCCTCTGTCACCAAGCAGTATAATTTGGTACCAGCGTAAGCTGAGAAGTAAACGGCAAGTCCTGTGAAACACCGGCCCCGTGTCCAGGACCTTGGGATTCGTCCATTACCGGCTCAATGGCCAAGAAAAGGAGATGAGCGCCTCACCAACGGGCTTTTGGTCCTAGGATGACTTTACTTTTTACATTTTGTGTACAACTGCACGTTAAAAAAGCCCTGATAGGGACCTTGAGCAAGTCCTTCACTCGCAATTGCTCATGTGCTTCGGCATGAAACTCCAATGCAGTGTCCACGCGCTCTAGTTGGATCGCCTCGGAGTAGAGAGCCTGAATTGGCGCTACAGCAAATGTGAGAAGTAAAACAATTAAATAAACAAAAGCAGAATTGTAACTAGCACAACGATGAAAACATAATTGCAATCTTCCGACAAAAGCATGTAATTGTAATCTCGATATTTCTACTTAAAGCACTTCTTATATGATGTAGAATAAATACCTGAGAAAGTCGTCGGTACTCCGTCCCCGTCAACAGGTGGCATCCGCTTCAGATGACCGACGAGATGCATCAACTCGTAACAGGTCGACTGTGGATCGAGAACGTTCAGCATCTTCACGCAGAACGAACGCTGGCCGCTGACTGGAACGTGCGCCATGTCTGAATAACAACAATCTTGGTTTTAATTTCAAACTGACACAACGCAGATTGATTACAATTCATAGTTTGAACGGATGATAAGCTTTTACAGTAGTCGAATTCAACTGTCGGTAGCCATGCAAGGCGTCATTACGTCCTGCTGCTCAATTTACAAAAGCTTACTACTGAATGGAAAGTTTAGTGAACCTTTAGAGGGGATGATGTAGTGGAAGGTTGCATGAACCTATGTAGGAAAGCATCTGGATTGAGCCATAGCCAATGATTGTAACATCAACAGACAGACAGACAGACAGACAGACAGACAGACAGACAGACAGACAGACAGACAGACAGATAGACAGAGAGAGACAAACACAGACAGACACAGACAGACAGACAGACAGACAGTCAGACAGACAGAGTCAGACAAACAGACAGACAGACAGACAAGACAAGACAGACAAGACAGACAGAAACAGAAAGAGACAAACACAGACACAGACACAGACAGACATCCTATACGATTGTGCTCCATGGTCGGAATGAAATGAAAATCTGAAACCTGTTTCATCGTCCGTGTCCTTGATCCTCTCGTCGTTCTCCGTCATCTCAAACTGTCGCATCAGGATCTCGCAATCGTTCGGATGGATGATGTGA
>OX457046.1:35643293-35783293 GCA_949752735.1 Lumbricus terrestris | reverse complement strand
TGCAACCCTCCGGCTGCAAGGCAATGAACATGCCCACTACACCACCGCGCCTCACATGTCATGCCATGCAGCTTAATTAATGTAATGCATAATTATGGAAAAAGCTTCTTTCGCTTTCTATTCCTCTCAGAACAAAACATTTTTGGTGTTTTTTCGTCTCGTTTTTTCCGTTTTCATTTCTTATGCGACCACATTTATTTAATTACTAGAAATTGCGGTGAAATTCATTACTGAATGGAAAATTACTTAGTGTGTAACAGACTCCCGGAAAGACTCATGGCACCATTAAATCATTAGTGACGTTTTTTACGACATGGTGACTGTCCAGTGATATCTCCGGCGAGGACAAAGCGTTTTTTTAAGGCATGTAGAAAAGCTTGATAATCTCGCGATTTTCGCGACTTTTTGTCGAGATCTCACGACAAAGTTTTTCCGAAATCTGGCAACCCTGGAAAGGCTTTTGAATCGTTTATCGCGTGGAAGTTAAAATGTTGACATCTCGGATTATAACTTATAAAGTGAATTGACAGCTGAAAATAGTCGCGTTGAACAACAAATTTGGGTAAGAATCAATTGCAAAAATTTTGGTAAAACGAATCGCTGTCATTTCCGAGCAGGCTCTGGGAAGAAATTCAAAATACATCCGGACATACAAACAAACAGAAGGGACAAACTTCCAGATTTATAATTTAAGATTTATTCATTGTCAGTAATTATTTTTCTTAATTTCATTTTCGTCCGATATCCTTCATCCTGCTGTCTCCGTCATAGGTGCAATCACGTCCTAAAAGTTGGGGGGACCATAATGAATCACGTCCTAAAAGTTGAGGGGGACCATAATAATAAAGTTAGGGACCACTCAAAAGTTGGGGGGATGCGTCCCGTGGGTCCCATAGGGTGGTTGCGCCTATGGTCTCCGTATAATTTCAACGATTCCGCTAATTCACCTCACCATTTGACCGCGTTTTGCTTAGTGTTCACTAATCACAAGCAAGTCATCAACCTCGCCGTCTTATCTTTCCATCGACAGCAGACCAAAATTACACCCTATCGAATAGCCGCACGCTCAGATAAATTTCCTTATCATCCATTTAAATACCTGACACACATTCGCTGATCATACAGACCAGACACGTGGCCACATATTCCCAGGCAGGCACACAGAACAAGGCCAACGTTCTAAGGAGGCATTCACCTGTCTATATTACAGACGTATAATATAGCGCTCTCTTTCTCAGCTACGACACGTGTGGCGCCTGTGTATGATAAAGAAAGCATATAACTCACCGTGGTATATTCTTAGGTAAGCGACGGTCAAGCGAAGGATGCTCGCCTTGTCGATCTTCTTGTTCGTCTGCATAACTAGAGGAACGAGTTTGGCCAACTCCATGAAGTAGGCGTTTAGACGATCGCGCCGCAGTTTCTCGATCTCGTTGCGACTCAGCCTGAAATAAGTAAGGATAGTCGGTGAAATGGAGAGGCAGAAATGGAAGCGCAATTGAAAAGTTAATTGTGTGGAAAGTGATTGAAAAATCTAAGAAAATTTAGATGATGAATAATTGTATTGTATTGTATTGTATTGTATCTGACCACTTATCTAGGGCCCCTAACTAGCGAGATCTTCCCTTCTGGGGCTCCTAATGCTTCTCTATAATACTAATTGCTTAACCTGTAATTATACCTAATTCTCTTCTCTATGTAAGCAATTCAAAATTGTGCAATTGCTGTACTTTTTCTTTTGTGGGAACAAAAAACTTGATTTGATTTGATTTGATACTATAAAGCGCTTCTCGCAGCAAGAGTCTTTCAAAAGCGCTCCGACTGCGTGCAGCCTCGAGAAAAAAGGCAGATTTTGAGACGAGAGAAAAATGATGAAAGACTTGGCCTACTCTGTGACACTGGCCATTTGTGATTGATTGATTGATTGATTGATTGTTTCATTAGTTGATTGACATTGATCGATACTACACACAACAAGTGGTTTGAACTTTGGACTCTAAAGTGCGAAAAGGTCTGTTGCTTTCGAATTCAACTGCGGCCTACTAATTCAGATCTCGTGGACATCAAAACCATTAGATCAGTCGCAGGCAAAAGTTCATCTAACGCTACAACGGCTCGTGTGTCACATGAATGTATAGACTGCCATAATTAACCATAGGCTCTGGCCTTCACCTACATTCTATTGTTACGCAAAACACGAGCTCACCAACCCTAAGAAATCTCACCATGCAAATGTTGCACTGGTAGTCCATCCAACTCTAAGCTGTGGCTAATAATGTATCAATTGCAGCAAGCAATCACAACGTATTTATTTATTTATTTATTTATCCATTTTTATAGCGCCCTTTTAATTTCTCTACTCAGAGGCGCTCCCGACAACAGCGCGGACACTGCATCGGAGTTTCACGCCGAAGCGCATGAGCAATTGCGAGTGAAGGACTTGATCAAGGTCCCTACAGGGCGGCTTGAGGTGGATTCGAACCTGGAACTTCCGGCTCTAAGGCACAGAACACACCACAACACCACCGCACCTTACAAATATTGATTGTATTGAATCCATAAATTCATATAGCGCCTCTCTCCGAATGACAATTCAGAGGTGCTCTTAGCACAAAAAACTCGGGGAAAAGAACGAAATGACTTTAAATAGCGAGAGACAGATGGGAAGAAAAAACGAGTCGTTAGTTTAGACCGCATATAGTGCGGGAGGAAGGTCATTCAAATGGAGGGACCAACCACATCAAACGCCCGATGTTGGGCAAGGACAGTCCTAGTCCTGGGAACAAAAGGGTCAAGGCGATCAGCAGAACGTGACATTGAGTGAGATGAAGGTTTCAAATAAAGGCCTACGCCTATTATAGTTTACGAGGTATAATATATAGGGGCATATCTCACACAGACACACACGCTGTGATTTAGAGACCAGAAAGAGGATCTTGTAGTGAATGCGTGCAGCAGTAGGTACGCATTTGATCTTCATTGGTTATATCGCCAAACATAAGCTGATCATGCGAGTGATCTTTTAATTTAAGCCGATTTTACGCAGCTATTTCAGCAGATATTTCACCGTCATTCTCATCAATTTCCGACGCCATCCAATTTGGTGTCGATGGGTACGAATATATTATCCCCATCATCCTCGATCATTTCTGAAGTCCATTGCTGACCTTAACGTTCAACCCAGATAATGTTATAAATATTGTCCTCATTTTTAAATTATATATCTATCCAGCATATAGTCTTCGAATCTTGCACTGCGGCGGGAAACTTTCTGTCTGTCTGTCTGTCTGTTCACGTCTAAACTATCGGAGTTACCATCGGAGTTACCATCAGAGTTACCATTGGAGTTACCATCAGAGTTACCATCGGAGTTACCATCAGAGTTACCATCGGAGTTACCGTCGGAGTTACCGTCGGAGTTACCATCAGAGTTACCATCAGAGTTACCATTGGAGTTACCATCAGAGTTACCATCGGAGTTACCATCAGAGTTACCATCGGAGTTACCGTCGGAGTTACCATAGGAGTTACCATCGGAGTTACCATCAGAGTTACCATCGGAGTTACCGTCGGAGTTACCGTCGGAGTTACCATCAGAGTTACCATCGGAGTTACTATCGGAGTAACCATCAGAGTTACCATCAGAGTTACCATCAGAGTTACCATTGGAGTTACCATCAGAGTTACCATCGGAGTTACCATCAGAGTTACCATCGGAGTTACCGTCGGAGTTACCATCAGAGTTACCATCAGAGTTACCATTGGAGTTACCATCAGAGTTACCATCGGAGTAACCATCAGAGTTACCATCAGAGTTACCATCAGAGTTACCATCAGAGTTACCATTGGAGTTACCATCAGAGTTACCATCGGAGTTACCATCAGAGTTACCATCGGAGTTACCGTCGGAGTTACCATCAGAGTTACCATCAGAGTTACCATTGGAGTTACCATCAGAGTTACCATCGGAGTTACCATTGGAGTTACCATCAGAGTTACCATCAGAGTTACCATCAGAGTTACCATCAGAGTTACCATCAGAGTTACCATCGGAGTTACCATCAGAGTAACCATCGGAGTTACCGTCGGAGTTACCGTCGGAGTTACCATCGGAGTTACCGTCGGAGTTACCGTCGGAGTAACCATCAGAGTTACCATAGGAGTTACCATTGGAGTTACCATCAGAGTTACCATAGGAGTTACCATTGGAGTTACCATCGGAGTTACCGTCGGAGTTACCGTCGGAGTTACCATCAGAGTTACCATCAGATTTACCATCGGAGTAACCATCAGAGTTACCATAGGAGTTACCATTGGAGTTACCATCAGAGTTACCATCAGAGTTACCATCGGAGTTACCATCAGAGTTACCATCGGAGTTACCGTCGGAGTTACCGTCGGAGTTACCATCAGAGATACCATCGGAGTTACCATCGCAGTTACCATCGGAGTTACCATCGCAGTTACCATCGGAGTTACGATCAGAGTTACCATCAGAGTTACCATCAGAGTTACCATCGGAGTTACCAACAGAGTTACCATCAGAGTTACCATCGGAGTTACCATCGGAGTTACCATCGGAGTTACCATCAGAGTTACTATCGGAGTTGTCGTCTTTTTGTCCAGCAGAGATGTTTCGATATTAATGATTCATTCATTTGTTTCAAGAATTTATATAGCGCCCTTCAGTAAGCCCACTCAGAGCGGCGCTCCCAGTCCAGCCTCGATTATACAAATAGCTCTTAAGGAGCCTGAAAACACTGACGAGTCAACCATGTAATCACTAACAGGCGCATCCTCAACGAGAGACTATTCCAGACAGATAGACCTACAACGGACTTAGCGACTCAGTCAAACTAAGCCAATGCTCATTCATTCATTCATTCATTCATTCATTCCAAGAATTCATATAGCGCCCCTTCAAGAAGCCTACTCAGAGGGAGTACACCCAGTCCAAACCCGTTGATACAAATAGGACACCTGTAAAACACTGACGAGTCGGACATAAGTAGCACAGTCATATTATGTCATCGTTTATTTTTTTTCCTAGTCCCATTCATTTTCTGCAGTCAAATCATTTCTGCACTTATTAAGCCGACATCACACGGGAATTACTCTCATTTTTACGCAACCAAAATCCCCAGCTGCTTTTTACAATAACCTGCATCAGTAATAAATTGTAATGATGTAAGCTTACCGATTCTCCGATAAGCCTATCAGAAATAAATCTAGATTTATAATGCACTTCCTAGACAGAAATGCTGACACAGATTTATGTAATTGGGTCAAGCAAGAAAATCAACATGGATTTATGTAATTGGGTCAAACAAGAAATCAACATGATTTATGTAGTTAGGTCAAGCACGAAATCAACACAGATTTATTTAATTATGTCAAGCAAGAAATCAACATGATTTATGTAATTAGGTCAAACATGAAGTCAACACAGATTTATGTAATTAGGTCAAACAAGAAGTCAGTCCAAAATTAGTTTGTGAGACAGAAAGCCGAGATATGAAATCTTATAAATTGCGCAATTAGGCGGCAACATTGTTCTTTGATTCAAGACCACATGTATTAAACGGCAGCATCACATTACACACCTTAGATTATATATTCCTACAGATGTAAATTCCCTATCTTCCCATACTTGTCATGGTCAAATCACTTCGTTATCTTTCCCACCTGTGACGGTAAAACCGCTTTGCTATCTTCCCCTACCTGTATGGTAAAACCATTTAGCTATCCTCCCCTACCTGTGATGGCAAAAACCACTTCACCATCTTCCTCTACTTGTGATGGTAAACCATTCCTTGTCTTCCCCATATACCTGTCATGGTAAAACCACGTCTCCCTCTTAAAAAATCTGCCATTCTAAAACGAATTCCCCATCTTAATATCTATAGCCTACCTGTGGTGGTAAAACCATTTAGCTATCTTTCCCAACCTGAGATGGTAAACCACTTCCTTATCTTTCCCCTATACCTGTCATGGTAAAACCACTTCTCCATCTTCCCCTATAGCTCATTGTAAAACCACTTCCCCATTTCCCCTACCAGCGATGGCAAAACCACTTCCCATATTCCCCACCTGTTATGGCAAAACCACTTCCCATCTTCCCCACCTGTTATGGCAAAACCACTTCCCATATTCCCCACCTGTTATGGCAAAACCACTTCCCATATTCCCCACCTGTTATGGCAAAACCACTTCCCATCTTCCCCACCTGTTATGGCAAAACCACTTCCCATATTCCCCACCTGTTATGGCAAAACCACTTCCCATCTTCCCCACCTGTTATGGCAAAACCACTTCCCATCTTCCCCACCTGTTATGGCAAAACCACTTCCCATATTCCCCACCTGTTATGGCAAAACCACTTCCCATATTCCCCACCTGTTATGGCAAAACCACTTCCCATCTTCCCCACCTGTTATGGCAAAACCACTTCCCATCTTCCCCACCTGTTATGGCAAAACCACTTCCCATCTTCCCCACCTGTGATGGCAAAACCATTCAGCTAGCTTCCCATACCTGAGATGGAAACACCACATCCCCTATCTTCCACTATATAACACATCCCCTATCTTCCCCTATATAATACATCCCCTATCTTCCCCTATATAACACATCCCCTATCTTCCACTATATAACACATCCCCTATCTTCCCCTATATGACACATCCCCTATCTTCCCCTATATAACACATCCCCTATCTTCCACTATATAAAACATCCCCTATCTTCCCCTATATAACACATCCCCTATCTTCCACTATATAACACATCCCCTATCTTCCCCTATATGACACATCCCCTATCTTCCCCTATATAACACATCCCCTATCTTCCACTATATAACACATCCCCTATCTTCCCCTATATGACACATCCCCTATCTTCCACTATATGACAGCAAAACATCCAACCCAGCACAACGAACTTGCTTACCTACAGCTGGCAAAAGCACCGACCAAAAGCAGACTGCAGAGGATAGCATTAAAAGCACATAAAACTGAACACCAGAATTCCAGGAACATTGACCTCCATGCTCCCTAACCAACCAACAGATGTCACTAGCCGCTAGTCAAATAGAGGTACAGATGTGAGCAACATCTGTGGCTGCCTTTTCAATAACAAGACAGCTTGCCCAAAAGCAGCCAAGAACTTTTCTGATTTAAAATAATTACTGTAGTGCATCTACCAAGATATAACGCTAAACCATAGCAACCATAGTTTTATTGCTGTAAGTCGTCGTCCTCCTCCTCCTCCTCCTCCCTCTCCCTCTCCCCCTCCTCCTCCTCCTCTTCCTCTTCTTCTTCTTCTTCTTCTTCTTCTTTTCCTCCAAGCTTGAATTAATCCCTCTCTACGGATGAGGAGTCAGCCACTCGGATCCTCCTCTTCCACTTTCCTCTGTCTTCAGTGTCTTCATTTTTCAGCTTGAGGTGCTTCATGTCCTCCTGTATCGCATCCTCCCATCTCCTCCCTTTTGTCGTCCCCGACTGCGTTGTCCATAGACATCTGCCTTCATGATTCTTCTTTTAATGCAGCTGTTCTCCTCTCTTCTCATCACATGACCGTACCATCTCAACCTGGTCTCTCATATCTTGTCAGTTATACAAACCACTCCGAGTTTCTTTCGGATGTCCTCGTTCCTGTTTCTGTCCCTGAGTGAAATTCCTAGTATCCATCATTATCACCATGCATTCGCATCTCCGTTTTCTCCAATAATCTCTTCCCCCCCCCTTTCTCGTCATCGTCCAGGTCTCTGCCCCGTAGATCATCACAGGTCTGACCATTGTTTTATATACCTTTCCTGACCATTGTTTTATATACCTTTCCTTTTAAGTTTGATTGGCATTTTGGCATCACATAGAACTCCAGTTAACTCCTCCACTTCTGACAGTCCAACCTGAACCTGTTTCTGATGTCGACCTCACAGTCACCATGAGCATTCATTGTCGAACCAAGATATATAAAAGTTTCCGTCTCTTTCAGTTCATTTCCTGTGGTGTCCACAATCCACAATCCTAAGTAATAACTTAATGCCACTAAGTAATAATTCATTTAAGAGGACTGATGGCAGTTTAAAACTCTTTATACATTTTTGCGTATTAAAAAAACCCACTTCCTTTGTAAAGACGATGCGATTGGAATGTTTGAAAGTGTTTATTCACCCCGCAGAACCTCTGGGTCACGCGGAACCCACTTCGGGAAACGCTGCCCTTGACAAACATCGCAAACTTTCCAATCGACATTCTAAACAATTTCAAACATTCCAATTACATCGTCTTTACAAAAAAGACAATGGAAATAGCAATAAGAACTTCTTGAGTCAGCGACAGCAGCACACAATTTCACCCTCCCCTCCATCCCCCCCCCGCCCCCGATCGAATCCTGCTCCCTACACCTGTCAATCATTGTCTCTCTGTCTCGGAGTCTGTCTCCCTATCTCTGTATGTCTCTGCCCTACATACATAAATATAATCATATATATATATATATATATATATATATATATATATAATATGCATATATAATATGTATACTCATAAATAATATACATATATACATACATATATATTATATATATCATATATATATATACACACATACATACAATATATATACAAATTTATAAATATACAAAATCCAAGGAAGTCCGTCTTCTTCACTGAAACCTGACTCTTCTTCTGTCAGTCTTCAAACAAAGCCGGAAATTGGGCAGAACATCACAGCACGATTGCAAAGACAACAGGAAATGACAGACTAGATTAAAAACTCGGAAATATCTCCAGCAGATATAGAACCGACGGACGGACGGACCCCCCCCTCCCACCCTCCGTCACAGAACTGAACGCCAGCCCCCAAGGTGTTCTTCAACCAACTTCGCAAATAAAAGCCAAACACTGCCACATTCTGAACACCAATATGTAACCAGTGGCAATGTTTTCCTCATCTAAGGGTATGTATATATATATATATATATATATATATATATATATATATATGTGTGTGTGTGTGTGTGTGTGTGTGTGTGTGTGTGTGTGTGTGTGTGTGTGTGTGTGTGTGTGTGTGTGTGTGTGTGTGTAAATATATGCCGGTATGTATATGATACGTAGGTATGTATATAGATATAAATGTTTCATATATGAATATATATATACGAATATATATAATTTATCATATATATTACCAAAAACATTTCAGTGTTTATTTCAAGCACATTTCTTGACAATATTACGCCTAATACGAAGTAAAAAAATCAATTTGGCCTATATAAAATCAAATGCACATCTGTCATCAAAAAACGAAATCACATCAATTTAGAGAATCTTGATTCTAAGCATTAATTGTGATTTATTGAAAAAGCCGGCTTCTCAGGATGACGGTAACACCCACGCGTGCATTTCATAAACTCCTTATTGCACAAGATCATACTGCAGTGCTCAGATTTCCTTTACCCTTCTCAAATTTAAATCGTTAAATTTAAACATAATGCTAGAAGATGAAACATTAATTTAATATACACTGCAGGAAATTTCGAGAGTCACTAATAATTGACAAGCATCAATTTTTCGATATAAGAAACGTCACGTGCGGCAAAAAGGTGATTCGCACTTTGGTGCATTGCTAATAATAATTAATAATAATAATAATAATAATAATTGGATGAAGCGTAGCTGTTCCAGAACCCACCAACTAACAGTCTCTGGACAATTCTTTGCTTCCTGAGGGATTAGAACTACCTCGGGTAAAAAATAATAATAATAATAATAACCAGGCTATAATAATAACAATAACAATAAAAACAATAATAATAAGCTACTCATCATTTATAATTAATAATAATAATAATAATAATAGTAATAGTAATAATAATAATAATAATAATAATAGTAATAATAATTGAATAATAATAATTTGTCACCTACTCCACATGGGGGCGTCACACGATGTGTTGAGACTTCAATACAATTCACAACACAACTGAAATTTCATAATGCCCTCCTTACAAATCTCAGAAGTGCACATTGAAGTTCGGCGGCCATCAAAACTATCTATAGGTAGACTCAAAGAGGAAAGTTTTCAGTTCAGAGCGAAAGATAGTCACGCTAGGGGAGCCACGAACATAAAGGAGGCAGAGAGTTCCAGATGAAGAGACCAGCAAATGTGAAAGAACGTCAGCCAAAAACAATATGTGTACCAGGAACTACATACTTTCCGGCAGATGCTGATCGAAGAGAAGAGAGACCTTAACAGAGTTACAAGGGGTGATCATAGAAGATAAGTAAGATGGCAGGTGATCAGTGCGTGCAAGCTTTGTACATGAGGAGCGCCAGCTTGAAGCGAATGCGCTCACATACAGGAAGCCAGTGTAGAGAGCGAAGAGCTGGTGTAATGTGATCTCGGTAAGAGAGTCCAAGACACAGTCTTGCAGCTTGATGAAGTATTCTAGTTAGAGGAAGAAGTGTGCATTTAGGGAGACCGTAATGCCTGTCAAATCTCACTAGGCTACTCATAATTTATTAGGCTATTCAGACCATTATCATGACCATTATTATGACCACTATTATGACCATTATCCCCACTATCATCGCCATTATCCTCACAATCATGACCACTATCATCACCACCATCATCGTCGTCGTCACCATCATCACCACCACCCCCACCACCACCACCACCACCACAACACCACACCACCACCGACTTCCAAACCCCAACATATTCATCAAGAGAATTAGTGCTCCTCGCGACGTGTGGCTTCCGATAAAAGCCCGAAGTCATTACGGACCGATGCTCTAAGCGCCATAATTAACCAGACGCGCAATGAAGGCTTTCAAATGAACGCGCACGCTTGCTGAAGAGACGCGCACCATTTACCACACGACATGGTCATCAACACAGTCGCTGAAATTATTAAAACAACCGGAAAAGAAGCGACGTAGCAGGATTAAAAGCAACCCAGCGGCACATCACCTTACTTACTTAACTACAGCAGGTATTCTTACTTACTTACTTACTTACTTACTTAAATAATACAGCAGGTAGAAGTCTTGCTCGCGCAAACACCCGAGGAGACCTCCCCATCCCCGCTCCCCACACCACTCTCCCCGTCTCGTGAAGGTTAGTGATGAGTGCCGTCTTATTGCGATCGCATCAGCTGTCTTGGGCGAATGATTACAAATGGAGTTTTTTAAATCCTTCAAAAGCCTGCCAAAGTAAAATTGTTAAAAATAATAATAATGAATTGATAAAAATAATAATAATGACAAGACGCTTTGATACAGGCCTTGGAATATATAATTGACGTAAAAATTCAAAATGATGTGAAGCACATTATGTATTCCGCCAGCATAATGTATGTGTACGTGTACATGCATGTGTATACGTGTATGTATGTATAGTTGCATACGTACATATGTATGTATGTATGTATGTAAGTGGGTGTTTATGCATGTATATATGCATGTATCTAAACATGTATTATGCAGCATAACATAAGCACCAGTAACTCTACCCCTCTCACCTCCCACCCACCTGAAAATAACAACGAATGCACACAAACACATTATACCCACATATCATAATTGCAGCACAAAATATACAATGTAAGTATATAATGCCGTATGTATTTACCAGGATATTGAATGCATAGCCCTTGATAACAACCCTTTAAAACCACTGGCTACCCCCACCGCTCTCACCCACCTCCAGTTCCTCCACCCTCAAACGGTCACAAATACACACTAACCCCTTCACCTACAGAAATACGAAATGACATTAATAGCGATTTCTTAAATGCCAAGGACGCTGTCAGCAGGAAAATAAGCCAACATGGAGATATTAAGCATCACGCCTACTTCCTTAATTTTTAGCTGCAGGAAAGACTTTGCCTGCACCGAACAAATTATTTTAACGTGGATACTGGTTCGGAGCTTCAATAGACCTGTGTCTTTGGCCTTGGCTTTCAAAGTCAACAACAGCTATGCAACATAATAAACATAAAATAAACAATATAATAACAACACAATAAAACTGTACTTGTCATTGTACTCGTTTCAACGTTCACAACTGCACAGTGCACCCACACACACACGCACGCACGCACACGCACGCACGCACACACACACACACACACACACACGCACACACAAAATACACACAAACGTATACATACACACATACACACACGCACGCACGCACACGAACTGGCACAAATACATCAAAATAGACAGAACACACATAATTATTTTTGAAATATCCATTTCGTGGGTTTGAAGTTTGAACCTCAGATCAATCAATCACCACCCACTCCCTTAAAAGCACTCACTTAATACACCCTTGACAGGACAGAGGGGCACCCTGCATGTCAAGCAACATTACAAGGAAAGCACCCAGCACTCAGTTCTCAATTCTCTAAAACGGTTAAAATAATTATAGGCTTTGGCCTTCAGAGTACTTCAACTTCAAACAACGTTCCCTTGAAACCCGTCACCGACTACTGTAACTTAATTGCCAGAGCTGCAATGTTCAAGAACAATATGTGTTACATGCAGGACCGGATATAATTATGTAGAAAAGGCGTTCAATCTATTTCAATTACTATTTCTAAACATACATATAATTATGTAGAAAAGGCGTTCAATCTATTTCAATTACTATTTCTAAACATACATATAATTATGTAGAAAAGGCGTTCAATCTATTTCAATTACTATTTCTAAACATACATGAGAGCAGGTATTATTAGAAGCCTTTCAAGGAATCCTATATATATATATATGTAATATATATATATTAAATATTTATATATATATAATTATATATATACATGCACCAAACAAACAGAGATGGTTTTGAACGCGCAACACAAACACTGACGCACAGCTCTCTGCGCGGATATGGCCAAAGAGAAAAAATTCATATATGCCTATGATAGCCGAAGCCTACAATCAGCCTACTGTCTAACTCACTCAGCTAATCTGCTGATCTCGGCCAGTCAGTCAGTCAGTCAGTCTCAGCCAGCCAACCAGCCAGTCAGCCCACCAGTCAGTCAGTCAATCAGTTAGTCAGCCCACCAGTCAGTCAATCAGTCAGCCAGCCAGTCAATCAGTCAGTGAGTCAGACAATCAGTCAGTCGGCCCGTCAGTCAGTCTCAGCCAGCCAACCAGCCAGTCAGCCCACCAGTCAGTCAGTCAATCAGTCAGTCGGCCAGTCAGTCAGCCAGCCAGTCAATCAGTCAGTCAGTCAGTCAGCCAGCCAGCAAGTCAGTCAGACTACCTGTCTGTCTGCTACTCAGTCAGTCTGCCTGCCTGCATCAGCCAGCCAGCCAGCCAGCCAGCCAGTCAGTCAGTCTTTCCAAGTGTACGGTCTGTCTATTATATCATATATCTAATCTGCAAATGTACAAATCAGTCACTTTCTATATAGCGCGCCTATAATTATGTACATCAAGGTGTGAACGAAACAAACACATATCTACACCCATCTCTCTTTCTCCCACATCCTCCCCCTCTTCCCCTCCCTCCCTACTTAACTCCACTCGTCCCTCAAGAGAAGACACTGACAGGGTCGCAGGAATTATTTATCTGCTTTAATTTGTATACGGAGAAGAAACAGAAGCCCTGACGGCAGGCGTCAAAACACTTGGTCAATCACAAGACTCATCAGCAGCAGTAGCAGCAGCAATAGCAGTAGTAGCAGCAGCAATAGCAGTAGTAGTAGGTGCAGCAGTAGCAGCAGCAGTAGCAATAGTAGTAGCAGCAGTAGCAGTAGGTGCAGCAGCAGTAGCAATAGTAGTAGCAGTAGCAGTAGTAGTAGGTGCAGCAGCAGCAGCAGCAGCAGTAGTAGCAGCCACGGCAATAGAAATAGTAGTAGCAGCAGTAGCAGTAGTAGTAGGTGCAGTAGCAGCAGCAATAGCAGTAGTAGCAGCAGCAATAGCAGTAGTAGTAGGTGCAGCAGTAGCAGCAGCAGTAGCAATAGTAGTAGCAGCAGAAGCAGTAGTAGTAGGTGCAGCAGTAGCAGCAGTAGCAATAGTAGTAGCAGTAGTAGCAGTAGTAGTAGGTGCAGCAGCAGCAGTAGTAGCAGCCACGGCAATAGAAATAGTAGTAGCAGCAGTAGCAGTAGTAGTAGGTGCAGTATCAGCAGCAATAGCAGCCGCAGCTGTAGCAATAGCAGCAGCAGTAGCAGTAGTAGTCGCAGCAGTAGCAATAGTAGTAGCAGCCGCAGCTGTAGCAAAGGTAGTAGCAGTAGCAGTAGTAGTATGTGCAGTAGCAGTAGTAGCAGTATTATTATTATCATCGTCATTAATTAATCAACCATTTTTACGCCTCAAGGTAAATGTACTTGAACACTAATTAAGAAGATTGGAAAACACACGGAGAGGCGGCGGCGCTATCTACTCGTCTGTTCGAAGAGAGTGGAAACCTAAGTATATATGCCGTCGAATGCAACTGCACTGAATGTTAAGTCGTCGTCAACGTCATCGTCACCAATTGACAACCGTGTCCTATTATTGAAAGTCATCTTGTTTTCACCCTCCCGGCCACCCCACTCGTCGCCCCACCAACACTCACCCCAACCTCTGCTCACCCACCTCTGCTTACCCCCCCCACCCATGCATCATTGCTCATCACAATCAGCTCACAACATCTCTACTCTCTCTACTCGCCCCACCTCTGCTCACCCTATGCACCTCAGCTCACCCACCTCTGCTCACCCTAAGCACCTCTGCTCACCCTATATGCACATCTGCTCCATAGGCGGAGACCTGGGCGGAGACTTGGGGGGGGGATGGAAAGACGCGAGATTTTTTGATGGACGAATGGCTGAGTGTCGCATAAAAATTTCCATCTTTTGCCGGCTGAAATTTCTTACGACCGGCGAAATCTCGAAAAAAATTATGTTTTCGCCGACAAAAAAGTTGACTTTTTATCTAATTTTTTAGTCATCCGGCGACGAAATCTCCCAAAAAAGTTATATTTTCGCCGCCCAAAAGGTTCCGGCGACGAAATCTCGAAAAAAATTATATTTTCGCCGTTTTTTTTAGTCTTGACGCTCAACGATTGGGGGGACAAATGCATGGGCCGTCCCCCCAACACCTTCATTGGGAGGGGACCGTCCCCCTGTCCCCCCTAGGTCTCCGCCCATACTCTGCTCATCCTATGCTCCTCTGCTCACCCTATATGCACCTCTGCTCATTCTATGCTCCTCTGCTCACACACCTCTGCCCACCCGGTACATCCACTCGAATTGATTTCCTGTCCTTTAATTTCCGTTGGCTTCTTTCGATCAATATAACTTTATATCGCATCACAGGAAGTTCTTCATCCTCCTCCAAATCAAAAACATTTCTTCTCACATCGAGGCCAACGACGAAGCCAAACATGGCCGACAAACAACGACGTCAAGAGCCAAAAATACGTCATCGCCGTCTTAATTTATCGCTAAACGACGTCATAGGCGTCATCGTCAAAGACGTCATAGTCAATGAGTTACGTCAAAGGCGTCATCGTCACTACGCGACGTCAATGGAGTCATCGTCAGGCGACGTCAAAGGCGTCATCGTCAAAGACGTCATAGTCAATGAGTTACGTCAAAGGCGTCATCGTCACTAGGCGACGTCAAATGCGTCATTGTCAGGCGACGCCAAAGGCCTCATCGTCAAGGACGTCATAGTCACTTCGCACATCAAAGGCGTCATCGTGCTGAGCGATGTCAAAGACGTCATCGTCAAAGGCGTCATCGTCGTCGTCACCGAGTTCCGTAAAAGGCGCCGAAAGGGACGTCATGATGACGCCGTTGCAATTTATATACCGCCGTTGTCTTCCCTAACAATTCTTTTCCTGCTCAGAGAACCGAGCTTTGGCAGAATCGGCGCCAAATGGCAGAGTGCAGACGGTCCATTTTCTCAATCGGGCGCAACATCATTGCATGCTTGACGAGTGTCAATTGCAAGGGAGATGACATTGACGCTGAAGGTTGACGTATGCTACTGCTCTACACGCATCTCTCGTGTATACGCAATTACACAAATGTGTGCCTGTGTGTGGAGTGAGTTTGTATATATATGTGTGTATATGTATGTATGCATGTATGCACGCACGTATGTATGTACGTGTGTCTCGAATGTATGTACATTATTACACGTATATAATATATATATATACACATTATACAAGTATATGTATTATATGAATAAATTTACACACACACACACACACACACACACACACATATATATATATATATATATATCTAAGTTCTTTCGTATATACACTGTACATACAAACATCATATACATATATACAATTATACATAGATGTATGTATGTGTCTGGTAATTTGGAAATGGTCTTTTAAGAACGTCACAAGGTATAATTTACATGGCAATTGGCTAAGATCTAAAAACTGACGCTGCTGTCTAATAGATGGATGGCTTCATATATTCTGTATTTCATCAGCTGTAGCCTAGCATGATCTCATGTACATTATATTATGTTCTTTCCTACTGCGTGTATACATGTGAATGCGTGCTCGTGCATATGACGGACATATTGGTCTACGCTCTGCTGATAAGGGAGTCCTCTTAGTTCCTTTTGCTCGTACTACTACCATGAAGAATCGAGCCTTTTCTGTGGTTGGACCAGTGGTCTGGAATGGCCTTCCTTTTGAGCTACGCCTACACTCTGGGACTCTACCAGGATCCTTCCTTACTAAACTTAGAACTATTCTTTTTGGGCGCGCTGGAGTCGGGAGCGCCTCTGAGTAGTTTTTTTCTTGAAGAAGCGGTATATAAATGTCCGAATGAATGAATGAATGAATATTAGATTGCCCTGTACTCTCAGCATATCCCTTAATCGGCGGGAGTAACTGTGACTTTCTTAAGGTAGCCATTCCCCTTGAGAAGAAGAGTCGCCAAGGCCAGCAACGAAATGCAACAGGGACGATATAGCACGATTAGCCAAAACACGAACAGCGGCAAGTCTCTTGCAAATTTAGACGTTGATCATAACATCATTCATCTTGTGCAGACGGATGGCATTGGAACTTTGGAAGTCAGTTCATAATAATTATTAGAATTGTTTATTGGTATAGGCCTACAGAACAACTGATAGACATAATATTGCCATCAGATGCAAAAAGCAATTGATCGCATGGAAGACATGCCTACGATTGTCTTCGTCCATGTGCATTGAATTTATCTTAGGATGAGTATAAAATGATATGAATTGCATAAAGAATGATTTTTAAGAAGACATATTTTATGGTCATATAACTAGACTAATGACTGTAAGATTAGATAATTTGTCATCATTAATGAGCATATTATATAGTGTGGCTTTCTATACAATACACGCTTGTCATGTGCGCAAGCTTGTATGCATGCTTAGAAGGGGCGCGGTGGTGCAGTGGTGGCGTCGTTGCCTTGAAGCCGGAAGGTTCGAGGTTCGAATCCACCTCAAGTCACCACGTAGGGACCTTGGGCAAGTCCTTCACTCGCAATTGCTCAGCGCTTCGGCGTGAAACTCCGATGCAGTGTCCGCTCTGCAGTCGGGAGCGCCTCTGAGTAGTGAGAGAGATTGAAGGGGCGCTATAACAAGTGCGCATACAAACAAACAAACAAGCTTACGTACAATGTATGCAATAATTAATGTGGCTCACACACACACACACACACACACACACACACGGCTTCATGGGTGTCTGGTATATGCAGACATAATAACCTTCTACATAATAACACATGCCCATTATCTTTTTATTATAATAAGATAAGAATATTCTTTAATTGACTAGCATATTGGTGTAGACACTGCACAGACATGGCAATAACATAAACCATTACATTGATGAGATAAACATACATAAACCATCACGTTGATCAGATAAACATACATAAACCATTACATTGATCAGAAAAAACATACATAAACCATTGCAATGATCAGATAAACATACATAAACCATTGCATTGATCAAAACAAACAAATGTTCTAAAAACAAACATACATGCTCTTAGACAGCACCCTGCTTTCTCGGTCAATGGCCCCATGCAACAGAATGGGCTTCCACTGTCTATACGCATTATGCCAATGGTTTGCTGACTTTGCCCAGATGGGTTTTATCACACAGCCTAAAAACTGTTCTTTTCAGCTGAGGAGCGCTCCTGAGTAGTAACATTGAAGGGGCGCTATATAAATCTGCATAATGAATGAATAAATAATAACATTTATTATTATCATAAATCCCAAATCCTATACATCCACAAAACAACGAACGTTTTCCCACATCATGACATCCACTGGAGGAATTTTGTGATGGCTATGTCCCCCCCCCCTTCCGTGGAGGTTGGTCGTAGGCGGCGGCTATGGCCAACGGGAGAAGGTCATGCAGTACATGATCCCCCATCCACCAAGACTGCAGTAAAGAGGTTGGAATCCGCCTCAGCAAACAACTGTAAAACGAGGGAGTCTCCTCCGAGATGTAATGCAATCGGATAAGGCCGTACACGGTGGAATGAAGCCCTGACACCCACCATCACCATAACGGCAACTCTCACCATACACACATGCACACAGAGAGACACACACATACATACATACATACATACACACACATACATACATACATACATACATACATACATACACACGTGCGCATACACACATACATATTTTTTTCGCCAGGAGCGCCTCTGATTAGGTACCTTGAAGGGGCGCTATATAAATTCTGATTGATTGTTTGATTGACATAGCCTACATGCATGCATGTATGTATGTATAAACACATACACACACACGCACACATACATACATAAATGTACCTGAACACATGTACAAACAATCAGCACAATACTCATTTTCAAGGTCAGAGTCAATTTACCAGGCTTACCAAAATGTACTTTCTTAAAACGAGGCCAGTTATAGGCTATTTTCAGGGTCATGACTACCTCGCCAGGCATACCAAAACCTGCCTTCTGAAAACATGGTAATTATAACAAGTGCGAGCGCGCGCGCGCACGCACGCACACACAACATGCATGCATGCATGCATACATACATACATACATACATGCATGCATACATACATACATACATGCATACATACATACATACATACATACATACATACATACATACATACATACATACATACATGCATACATACATACATATGTACGCTATTCAATGTCTTACTTAAGCTTACTTTCTTTAAAAAATTTCAGTTAAAATTAGCTATCTTAAAGGTCACAAATGCCTAAGCAGGCTTAAAACGAGATCAGTTGCACGCAACTCAAGGCCTCGATCATCTCAACCAATCAGAGGCGTTGAAACTAGGTCGCCTGCACCTATATAGATCAAGGTTGAGTTTGTTATATAAACGAAGAAAAAAACTAGGCGCTCACTTTGAACGTTTGTTTCCCGGCGGCTCGAGCAATTCTGGATCGGCTCGAAAGGTTAGACGGTGGAGAACGCCCGGATCATGGGATGAGGCTTTTCCAGGCGCAGAGGAGGAGGAGGAGGAGGATGATGTGGAGGACTGTTTAACGGCTATATCATCCTCCATATCGCTGCTGAAACAAAAACAATTGTGATATTCAGAATAAGGCAACAGAGAGGCAGATAGAGAAAGAGAAACACACAGAGAGAGAGAGAGAGAGAGAGAGAGAGAGAGAGAGAGAGACAGACAGACAGGCAGGCAGACAGACAGACAGACAGACACAGAGAGAGACAGACAGACAGACAGACAGAGACAAGACAGACAGAGAGAGCAATAGAGATATATAGAGATACACACATGCAGAGAGAGGGAGAGAGAGGGATACATAGGGAGAGAGACAGATACAGAGAGAAAGAGAGAGCCTGGCAGAAGGTTGCAGAGATACTGAGACAGCAGACCATGTCACACACACACCCACACACCCACACACACACAGAAGGATGATCGAAATAACCACAGCCCTATTTAATCAAAACCATAATTATATCAACCAGAATTATTACATAAATTTATTACGCGCGCAAGGTCACACCAAAGTGTGAATCTGAGGCGCGGAAAGAATCATAATTATATGAACCTCAGTCGTTTTAGAACCTCAGGTCATTTTTCTAATTGTCATCATCCGCTGAGCTGTTAAACATGCAATTGAATTTGTAAAGCAGTAAAACGTCAAATAACATTCGTGCACTGTACGTCAATAAAGGAACATTGGATTGAAATGAAGAGTTAGACTCTTACAGTGTCAACATAAACAGAGACTCATGGTCTTAAGCATAGACATCTAGATGCAGCGCTAAAGGTGTAGGAGCCCTTGGCCTAAGAGATATGCACCATATAAACTACATTTAGTAATTAAAAAGGAACAGAAGCGAGTGGCAATTCAGTAACCCAGGGGAGACCTAGTAAGATCTGGAACACACCTTATGCACGCATGCGTGTGTGTGTGTGTGTGTGTGTGTGTGTGTGTGTGTGCGCGGACACGGGTCCAGTTCAAGAAACTGACAAGAAAGTGAGAAAATACACCATTAATCTTTCTAAGATGTAACCTATTGACACATACAGCATATCAAACTATATGCACAGGGTTCCTTACCTTGGGGCTCTGCCTTTGCACACGCACGCACACACAAACACGCACGCAAACACAAACGCACACACAAACACGCGTGCACACACAAACACGCAAGCACACACAAACACGCACGCACACAAACATGCACGCAAACACAAACACACACGCACACACAAACACGCATGCACACACGCACACACAAACACGCATGCACACACAAACACGCACGCACGTCGCACACACAAACACGCATGCACACACAAACACGCACGCACGTCGCCCACACAAACACGCATGCAAACACGCACACACAAACACGCATGCACACATAAACACGCACGCACGTCGCACACACAAACACGCATGCAAACACGCACACACAAACACGCATGCACACATAAACACGCACGCACGTCGCACACACTAACACGCATGCACACACTCAGTGTCACTCACGCACAAACATACAATGGCAAATTCAAATGCCGACGTTTATATACAGCCTGCTGCCGTATGTCCATAGTAGTAAAAAACGAATTTTTAAATTCTTTATTCTTCTCCGAAAAATTCCACTTTATCGGCTTTTTCATTTTTAATCTCGTTTTTTTCTATTTTTTCTGTGACCATATTTATTGATTTACTGTCTGTAGTTATTTTCGCTAATCTTATTTTCGTGTTAAATCTCTTTCAAGGGTACCGCTAATTCAGGTTACTCGAGTTTGTTGGCAAGACTGATCAGCGTGTGACAAAGCAATATGGAGAGCTTGTTTTGACCGTTTTACTTCACGCCAGCTGCGTTATTTGCTCGCTGATTAGAATTAAATTACGTAAACAAGGTTTTCAATTTTAAACTGTAGTACAAAATGTAACAAGGTACAATTATTTTTCACTTTCCGTGATTTTTAATTTATTTTCTCTTTAAATAAAAAGACGTTTTATTTCATTTTCTATTTCGCTTTTATCGTTAAAACACGTTCACCGCCCAGTACGAGATATCTCGTATCGGATTCAGTCATTTAACATGGCGTGTAGGCGGTGAACGCGTTTTAAACAACGATGGCATTTTCCAATAAATCTACCGAGCGAGATCCTTTGCCATTGCAGCAAACAGCTTAAAAACTGAAAGTAGCATCGAGTGCAAGGTTATTTTCTAGGTCGCTACTTATGGATCGGGCGACAGATGTCACTAAGCATCATGCAGTTTAAATATAAAAAAAACAGCGCATAGCTTCTGCTTATTGCCGACACCAGAGGGACATCAAAATCGACTCATACGTGATTTCTTAAACCGGTAGTTGTATTTGAAACCCTCCTGAAAATTCCTGATTCTTTATCATCCATCCACCCACCCATCCATTCATCCATGCATCGATCCACCCACCCACCCACCCTCCCACTGAATGAGTTGAATGGAATAGAATGGTATCGAATGGTACTGAATGAAATTGAATGGAATTATTGAACGAACTAAAAAAACGAAGAAACGAATGAACGAACGAATGAACAAACGAACAAATGAATAAATGAATGAACAAGGTCACGGCAGGAAAAAATCCTGGCAGGGCAATGACCAGGACGAAAGGATCAACAACATCCAATTTAACAGCATCTTCCATCATTTAGTGCATACATATAAATTATTGCATTTGGCATGTCATCACAAGACAGTGCTGCTACTGTATATATTGATTCACATAAAATTTATGATGTCCACTGCGGAACCGTTAGGTTTAATAACCTAGAGCGCTGGGCTTGCAAGTCGGAGCACCGGCGCGACCCGCCAATGACACACACGATCAATGTGCAGAGAGACCTTGAGCCAGAAGTTCTTCAGAGACATCCATAAAAAAGTCCTTCAGAGATATCGATCGACACATTTTGGCCATTTCATTAGGTGGCGACGCTCAACATTTGCATGATATCCAATAAACTACTTTAGCTATCTGTCATATATACAGGTTGATATATACATGTAACTAACTAATTTATGTTTTAATAGTCGTCGTACTTTGGCTTTACTATTATTATGCATGTAAACTACCGTATTTTCGCGGATATAACACGCACTCACATATAACGCGGTAACGCCGGTATATTAGAATGATGCAAGAACAGACTCTATATCATGATTGGACACAATATATTTAGACTGGCTACGTATAGGGTCAATCAGAATGTATGTCAAGAATTTTTCTCATTGTCTTATCTGTATGCAGATGATATCGGGTGCTAATAAAGTTACCCCCCTCGTAATCTCTTCTTCAACCGAATTACTAGTCCAAGATGCTGTGAACTATCACAGGTGATTGCAGCTTACACTATAGCTAAACTTCAATTTCCTACACAGGGCAAGCATTCACGGGTGGGAGAATTCAGATAAAGACTTGAAACGTCGAGCAAAGGAGAAGAAAAGAGTGGAGGGGAAACAATTGAGAGACACAATGAACCAATGAATAGCAGCCCTCTCTCTTGCCATCTAATCCTCACATCAACAAAGATGAGTTTACCATTGCACACGTGAAGCTGAAATCCCAACCAAAATTTCTGCCCTGGTGGGGTTTTGACCTCCAGACTAGTAGCAGCCCAGAATATCAAACAAGACCCCATCAAGTGCCCCTCCCCATCGTCTAAGACGGGGGTAAATAAATTCAATTAGATACTGGAGGCAACCTCACACACTATTAAGGAACTGTCTATATTCATAAAATATATAATATATACTTTGAATAAATAGGCAATTCCTAATATGTATGTATATATATAAGCGCTGGAGTCGGGAGTGCCTCCGAGTAGTTTTTTTCTTGAAGAACACTATACAAATTTCTGAATGAATGATAGAATAAATTTTATATGTATACACACATAATAATATTACATATATATGTATACACACACGCGCGGTTCAGACGAAGAAATGAAACAAACAAATAAAGAAGTGAAGAAATATATAAGAGATCTATGAAGAAACATATAAATAGATAAAAATCTAGAAACAGCCAGCTGCTGTAGGGCTTTTTTATTTCCGGAAGACTAATTGCAAAGTGAAGACCTTGTTTCCCTGCTGCCTATAATATGATCACAACACGGCCCATTTTTAGCAGCACAAGTAAAGTCCAATGCTGCATATAGAAAGTGCACCACCCACCCATGGTCCACATGCCAACAAAGCAAGTAAAAAAAACTTTTCATTTGAAAAGACTCAAATTTCAGATTATTAATAATAATAACAACATTAACAATAATACTTCATAGGACCAACAATAATTTATAATAATAATAATAATAATAGCAATAATATTTAGTAATAATAATAATAATATTATTAGCAATAATAATAGTAATTCCAGATGCATCGTTTTTATAGTTCAATCATCTCTACAATCATAAGAACCATTATAAGAACCATCACAAGAACCATCTTAAGAACAATTATCCCATCTATCATGGCTACTAACTTGGCCTTATTCCTGATCTTCGCATGTGTAACTCCATATTTGGCAGGACTTAAAAAAGAAAAAAAATTCAACCTATATACGGCAAGCTTAGTAATGAACTCGATGAACACGGATGCTTTTAGAGATAATCACAGAATAAATCTTAGTTTGACACAGTAGGCCTATATATATATATATATAGCATATATATATATATATACCAGTTTAGACTTAAGGAAAATTGGAGATAATGTCCGGAACTTCTGTTTAGCGAAAATGAAGATAAATATATATAATCATATATATAATCATATATATATTCTATATATATATTCTATATACACATATATTTATGCATATATACGTATATTTATATATATCTTCGACTTCTTCGTTTATTAAAACCTGGATGACAAATTGCATGCAGTGACAATTATAGAGATGAATAATAATTATTATATTAACGTAATGTAAAATGAGTGTTAACCAGAAGTTGTCATCGGTAAAGTAACCTAAGTATATAAAGTAGCGTAATCTTGTCAGCAGGTTTTAAATAGTGTGGCCTGGAACGCAGGTTATACGGGCAATGAACAATTGGAGGGAACAAAATTTGCAGGACATGAGAATCATTGTGACTGATAAAAAAGCAGTGGTCTCTCTCCAACACAATTATGCAACATAAGAAATTATAATTTGTTAGCTGTGGCTGGGAGCGCTTCCGAGTAGGTTTCCTCAAGAGGCGCTATATAAATTCTCTAAATGAATGAATGTATAATGTAGCTTCTCCTTAGTGCATATGAATTTTTTAGCAACCGTTTCAAACATATCCGAGTTCTATCAACTCCTCTGACAAAGGTTAACACATGTCTCCAAGGTCTCCATATTATTATTAATGTCTCATTTAACACCTGACCTCAAAGGTACTAAAAATCATATAAAGAAGGTACCATAAACCCCGACAGGTAATTAAGATGGGCACTTCAATTGCCCTTTGACCTTAACTCAATTACCTTTTGACCTTAAAAACGAAGAGCAAATAAATATTTAATAAAGTTCTTATTCACAAATTTCCATTAACCCTGACAGGAAATAAAAATTAAATAAGCACCTCGTGTTCTCGCAATTTCATCAACTCCGATAGGAAATAAAATTTGAATAAGTGTTCTCACATTTTTCATCAACTCAGAGAGGAAATAAAAATGTGTATTTAAGTAAAAACGGAATAAATTCTGTGTTCTCAAATTACCATTAACTTTTAAGACAACTCCACCACTGCTTGCACTCCGACAGTGCCAGTCCCAAGCCTGGATAAAGGAGGAGGGCGACACTAATGCTCTTTGTTATCACACACTGTCACTAAACTGAAGCAACCAACTTTGAAGACCTCAGAGGCGACAGAACACATGAAGAGAACACATATCTGTTCTCAGATGGTAATAACCGTGAGCGGAAAGAATATGATACATAGCGGTTCCTATATTAAATACAGATGCTGTGAAAATTGTCCTACACCATTTAAAAATCCGAACGCAGTGCTCTCAATTTTCCATTATGTTGAGAGGAAGTAAATACAGTAATATAATGGAAAGAAGGATGTGCTCACAAACTGCGAAACTCGCAAACATGTCTTGGAACGGGGACACTGTCTAGTTAGGCTGCTCTTCTACTCCTCAAAGGCAGATATTGATGTGGAAAGTAGCCACACATAAACACACCGAAAACATCATTCAGCCATGAACACACGCAAACACAAACAAACAAACACAAACAAACACACAAACAAACACACAAACAAAAATAAATAAACATGTACAATTTGCCATCATCTCACACAACAGTACATGAACTTCATGAAGGCCAACATAATTATATGTCCACCAAAAGCGAAAGCTAGTAACTTAAAAATCTCCATTCAACCTTGGCTTTCTCAGAAGTTCAAATGTATACATGGATTTAGGACACAAGCTAAAGAAAACAAGCATTTTTGCTGCTGAACATGCTTTTCTTTGGTCGACAAACAAGCTTTTATGTCGCAGAACAAGCCTCAGCCTTTCAACTCAGTCCTTCTGAAGTTCTCTTGCTGATGAAGCCTGCTCATGTACACTGAATTTAGATTCTCCCTACACCTGTTCGCTAAGTTCTGCCGCTTATTGTGGGGCACTGTGGTGTAGTGGTGGGTTTGGTGCCTTGAATCCGGAGGTTCCAGGTTCGAATTCACCTCAAGCTGCCATGTAGGGACCTTGGGCAAGTCCTTCACTCGCAATTGCTTGTGCGCTTCGGCATAAAACTCCGATGCAGTGTCCGCACTGTAGTCGGGAGCACCTCTGAGTAGTGAGCCTGAAGGGGCGCTAGAGCAAATGCGAGAAATAAATAAATTTGGTTCACAAATTTAGACTCATACCTCCAACTCTATTTCATTTCACTGTTCTTCTAGCTATTAATGACCTTTTAGCGGCTTAGCTTTGGCACACCGATCCTTGATGTCTCGTGCATTAATACACTGGCATGATAGAAATTATAATAGCAATTAAAAACTATTACAAACCTATGTTAACCCTTTACTTGTTCTTAGTACAAATATAGCTAACCTCTGTTAACCCTTTACTTGTTCTTAATATGACGATATAAGCTTCTTTGTATAATACTTTTTGGCCCAATAAATTGATAGTTATGGCTATGATATGGAGATGCAGGGAGATAACAACAATGAAAGCCAAGACATGAATAACATGACGAGAGAATATCACCTGCAGAATACGGAATCCTTGACAAAGCAAAAGCAAAGACGACACTTGCAATCAAATTCTCACGGCGGAGATAAGTGTCGGCTACATGACAATCAGAAACAATGACATGACAACAATAATTACTAGATATTGAAACTAACAAACGAGCTGATGATGACCACCCCCACAAAAGTCGATAAATTGGTTAAAGATGGTTTGAACTTTCGACGTGCAGAGAGAGAGAGAGAGAGAGAGAGAGAGAGAGAGAGAGAGAGAGAGAGAGAGAGAGAGAGAGAGAGAGAGAGAGAGAGAGAGAGAGAGAGAGAGAGAGAGAGAGAGAGAGAGAGAGAGAGAGAGAGAGAGAGACAGAGACAGAGACAGTGACAGAGACAGAGACAGAGACAGAGAGAGACAGAGACAGAGACAGAGACAGAGACAGAGAGGCAGAGAGACAGAGAGGCAGAGAGAGAGAGAGACAGAGAGGCAGAGAGAGAGAGACAGACAGACAGACAGAGAGAGAGACAGACAGAGAGAGACAGAGAGAATTGGCCGATTTCCGCAAAATGCACCACATGTATATATATATACACACATATATACATATATATACACACATATATACATATATATACACACATATATACATATATATACACACATATATACATATATATATACACACATATATACATAAATATACACACATATATACATATATACACATATATATATACAATTATACAATTATACATATATATATAATTATATACAAGAGTTGAAAATGAAAGCGAAACCATCGGACTTGTTTATGAATCGAGTGCAAAAGAAAACTTGTGTTGAAAGGCGAGAGAAGAAGAACAAGAAGAAGTGCACCGAAGAAGATACCTGGCATACAAAGAACACTGTAGGTCGATCGATGTCTGAGATCTATTAAATATTGGCAACAGATGTAATCGGAAACTGATGATGATGATGATGACGATGATGACGATGATGACGATGATGATGGTGGTGATTGTGGTGATGGCGGTGATGATGATGATGATGATGACGATGACGATGGCGATGGTGGTGGCGGTGGCGGTGACGATGACGATGACGATGACGATGATGATGATGATGATGATGCCGTAGACAACCAATCAGATTGTGAGGCAGACAGCTGCACCATAACAAAGCCTTTACGCAGCTGTCGTCAAAGAACGCACAGAAACAAGAGACACACGTGACAACTTTAAAAAATAGGGTTCATACACGTGCGCAACTGCGCATGCGCCGACTCTGAGTGACAGACGAAGGACCGCCCACTTAATGAAATTATCCGATTATTAGATTATTTCCTGTGTATACCTGAAACTGGTTTCCGACACTGCCGCCATATTTAATCAGAATTATTCGTCTTATATATTGAATCTCGAGATGCGTAATAGCCTAGTGGATATAATATATATATATATAGCGTTTACTGGACTATCAGCGAAGAGGTTGGGGTTTCTTATCACCACCATGGCAGAAACCTGTTTAGACTTTTGCCCCATCTGGACCCCTATAGCCAACAGTTCAGGGTGACAATTTCCTGGGGTTGCTGGAGCCTGGGGGTTCAACCCCCCCCCCCCAGTCTTTCTTAGCAGGACTTTTTACTACATCCAGTTCTAGCAAAATAGCAATCCTACATGAATCTGTGCATCTGTAAAAGCAATTCTTGTGCAGTTATAAGACTGATTTCAAATGTAATTCATGCACTGTATACGATTGGGAATAATTATTTAATGGAAAGGGTTGTGCAAATGGAAAAATTCCCAACAAGAATCACTGCTTCGTATACATAGGACCCATATGTGTGGTTTGGGTCGACTATTTCGAGGGTCCACTATTCCGAAGGTCCACTGTTCCGAACCCTAACCCTAAACCTAACCCTAACTATAACCCTAACCCTAACTCACCCCAACCCTAATCATAACCCTAAGCCTAACCCTATAACCCACCCCAACCCTAACCATAACCCTGAACCTAACCCACTCCAACCATAACCCTAGCCCTCCCTAACCCTAAACTTAATCCTAACCCACCCAACCCTAACCCACCCTACCCCAACCATAACCCTAACCCACTGTAACAATAACCACCAAGGATAACGAACAAAATATAGCGGATATTCGGAATAGCGGATATTCGGAATAGTGGACCTTCGGAATAGTGGACCCTCGGAATAGCGGGCCGTTACATATATATATATATATATATATATATATATATATATATATATATATATATATATATATATATATATATATATATATATATACTATATAGTCAAGTCACCTTCGCACGCATCAACTGCACGTGATTAAACATCTGTTTCTCTACAGTCTTCACACTCAGCCAACTCATCCATAATGAGTACACTCGTACAGTGTTGGTGAGAAGATCAGACGGCAAGGAAGAGTACAATACTGCGGTGTATAATACGGTGGTGTAGTGGTGGCGTCGTTGCCTTGAAGCTGGAAGGTTCGAGGTTCGAATCCACCTCAAGCCACCGTGTAGGGACCTTGGGCAAGTCCTTCACTCGCAATTGCTCAGCGCTTCGGCGTGAAACTCCGATACAGTGTCCGCTCTGCAGTCGAGAGCGCCTCTGAGTAGAAGCTTGAAGGGGGCGCTATAACAAGTGCACATACAAACAAACTGGCCTTCCTTCAGCCTTCATACGCTGCTCTATAATGAGCACATGCATACGCATGCTATATAATGAGCACACATGTGCATATGCATGCTCTATAATGAGCACGTTGACCGTACAGTGTCCGTGAGAAGATCAGATGGCAGGGGAGAGGTAACTGACCTTCATTCAGCTATCACATCCGCCGAGGCAAAGAAAAAGAAGTCGTGCTATAAAGCAAAAAAAAACGGAGGAAGATCTTGGACAGTCAACGTTCGTTTAATCTAAATGACGCTTCACGTATAGGCCTACGACACGCGGATGATGTCGGAAAAACGGGTTATCCACGCGATGAGGAGGGAAGAAATGGGGACGATGAAGCCTCTAAGGTTTCAGCAGACAAGGAGTATTTAGCGCCACGTGCGGTTCTCCTCCCTTTCATCTCTCCCTCCTTAATTCCTTCCCTCCCTCGATTATCCCTCGAAACAACTCGACTGCGTATACTGTTGACCATGCAATTTAGAGATGGCCTTGAATGACGGAGCAAGTCCGCTGAATATATACTTACTGCATGCGTGTCGTCTTCGTTAATGACAGCATTCCCAGAACACCTTGTGGCACAGCGCCTTGTCATCAACATGCAACCGTCCATTATTATATATATATATATATATATATATATAATATATATATATATGTGTGTGTGTGCATAATTATATATATATAAAATTATACACATATATACATGTGTAATATATAGTATACATGTATAGTTGTATACGTGTTATATATATATATATATATATATATATATATATGTTGTAACACTGCATATATATATATAATTATATATAATATACATATTATACATCAGACTCTGGATTATGCTGCACTGCAAGAGGAATTTTATAAATCTGTCAACTGTATAAAATTATATTATACAATAATTTCTTTATAGGGTCATGGATAACCGAAGCGTGCGGAAGTATGTGCATGCGTGTATGAGTGTGTGTGTCTATGTGCGCGTGCATGTGTGTGTATATGCAATTAAGACTGTCAGTTCTTTAGTACTGTTGTCATACTACAAGACGGAATCTGTGTTGTTACAAGTTTAACGACACTGCCATATCGAAGATGATTAGTGTCGCCACGCCATTGAGGTCCCCGTGGACGGACCGTGCTAGCCCCAGATTTTTTGAATCTCTGAAATAGCTACCTTCAGAGTGAATTGCGTACAGACGCGCGGTCTTCGACCTTACCGATGTAGCCAAGTGAGCCAGTTAGACGGAATCTTTAACCAACACCCAATTTATATGTAGCCTCTTCCTGCACAGCCAAGCCCTCCGTTACCAGGTTAAAAAAAACTAGTCACAACTTCTTCCTTCCTGCCACTATCCTGCTACCTGGTCTGCAGATATCACGAGGTGATTACCTTGTCGAGGTGAAAGGGTCACTGCAAACAAGAGATTAGAGATCTCCTTGGCATAGACCTGTGAACATCGAATACATTTGTTTGTTTAGCGAGAGGCCGTTAATAATCGGACCATAGGACAGCGGAGGGCAGCGGCTGTTGCAGCGGCGGCTGTTGCGGCGGCGGGGTTGGTGTCGATTGAAAGTGGACCCACAGCAGAACTACACGGTAAACACAACACGGATTTCGTCGTATACGCACAAAAGAACACTGCGAGGGTCACAGAGGAGTCGGATAGAGACAGACAGACAGAGACAGAGCGGCTGAGAAAGACAGACGGACACACAGACAAGAGGCAAGGGGACTGAGACAGACAGACACAAACAGACAGGAGACAGACTGAGAGACAGAGACAGTCATAAACAGAGAGACAGACATACAGATAAAAACAGAGAGACAGGTAAAGACAAAGAGAGAGGCAGACAGAGCAGAGCGGCTGAGAGAGGGAGCAGCAGATAGACAAGACAGAGACAGGCAGACAGAGACATATCGACAGACACACAAGACAAGACAAGGGAGACAGACAGGGAGGGAGGCTGAGAGAGGGAGTAGCGGAGAGACATACATACAGACAGACAACCAGCAGAGACAGGGAGAAGTGTAGAGACAGTCAGAGAGGCATAGAGACATAGCTACCCAGACAAAGACAGACAGGCACAGAGACCAACATGCATGCAAGCACACAGAGACATACAGAAATCCAGACAGAGAGAGAGACTCCATCAACAGCATTTAGTTTGGTGCAACTTTATAGCTGTCAATGCCTGGACAGGACTTCTGCCTCTGCTCCAATAGTCCGCATAGATCTGTGCATGCATATACACGCAAACACGTATGACATGTAGGTATTAATATATTCGTACCTTGTACACACGTTGTGTGTGTCTGTGTGTCAGTGTGTCTGAGTGTATGCATGGATGCATGCATGCATGCATGTCTTTCAATGCATGCAACAAAGCATTCACCATAGTGGGCGCTGATCTCAGTAGGGATCCTGAAAGGCTCTATAAAAATTATAGCTCATTGATTGATATATGCCTTGCTCCTACCTACCTTTGTGAGCTCTGTAGCCCTACTCCTGGCTCTCACCATTTCCGCTCCCTTCGTTCGACTGAACAAAGTCTGCTCTCAGTCCCTTTTGCTCAAACTTCCACTATGCAGAACCGTGCTTTCTCGGTGGTAGGATCCTCAACCTGGAATGGTAATGGCCTTCCTCTGACCCTCCGCCCTCTTTGTAAAAATCCTTCTCAGGCTTTCCTCAGACAGTTTTATTTGGCCGCGCTGAGGTTGGGAGCGCCTCTGAGTAGCCTCTTTGAAGAGGCGCTATATAAATGCATCTAATGAATGAATGAATGAATATGTATTTAGACATGCAGCATGAATGTATGTATGCACGTATTCATCAATGCGAGTGTGTGTGTGTAAGTTTGTATGTATCTGCCAAGAACATATTAAAATTAAATTTTTATTAGCATATCAAAGTTGCCAAAAAACTGAGTTTTGTTAAGATAGCTGGAAGATGTCATGACACAGGATTCTTCATGTGCAATGGAAGAGTAGCACCTACATATCCCCACGGACAAATATACAATATAATAATAATAACAATGATATGTTAGATACATACTTTCACACACACTCACACACACTCACACACACACAATATATATATATACATATATATATATATATTGTGTGTGTGAGTGTGTGTGAGTGTGTGTGAAAGTATGTATCTAACATTAATATGCGTGTGTAAACTGTACGTGTATGTATGCATGCAATGCATATACATGTATAAGTAAGTCATGTGCACATATTACGTATAACAATGAAGTGAGTGTATGTTTGCAGTCATGTCTAATTGTCTATGCACGTAGGCCTACTTTCATGTATGAACAGGAGAATGGCCTTGGATATAACCTGAAGGAGCCATCTGGAAAAAACCTCGCTGACGGCACACACACACACTCACAAACACACACACGGACGCACACACACACACATAGACACGCACACACATACGCACACACACACAAACACACACACGGACGCACACACGCACACATAGACACGCACACACATACGGTCGCACATACACACACACACGGACGCACATACACACACACGCACACATAGACACGAACACACATAAGCACACACACACAAACACACACACAAACACACACAGGACGCACACACACGCACACACACGCACACGTACACACGCACACACATACGGACGCACACACACACACACGGACGCACACACACACTCACACAAGCATACACACACAAACTCACACACGTATACCTCACACGCACACGCACACACACTCACATACACACGCATGCACGCACAGCTCACAGTAAGAGCGAAAAGGTGAAGACACTCAATGTAAGCATGGCGAACGCTTGTTGAACTTGACGAAGACTGCACACCTTTGTCCGTCAATATACTTTCGTGCTCTGTCCAACCCACCAATAATAATTACGAACAATCACTGCTCGCAACGCCCCCTCCCCCTGCTCTACTTTCCCAAAATTTAATTAAACAATGGTCAGCTGGGAACAATAGACACGCCGTTGTCTAGGCCAAAGAACTTTCTCAGATTAATCAACTGTTAATTACGGCGTGCACAGTATCCGAGTGGCTAACGTGCAGGACAGCCAGGCGACAGGTCTTGGGTTCAAATCCCCGCCAGGGTAGAACCTTGTGTTGATATATCTAGTCCACCTGCGCACTCGCCGCCCTCACATGCTGATGCTAGGAAACTGAAGGGCCTGTCAAAGATGATTAGTGTCGACCCTGCCCCCTCCTTTATCTAGGCTTGGGGATGGCACTAGCAGAGTGCAACCAGTGGCGTTTTAAAATAAATAAATAAAATGAAGTCGCAAACACTCCATATATATATAATATAATATATATAATATACATTATATATATATATATATAATATATATATATACCCATGGCACCCTCAGACATGCTTGATTGATTTACAGAAATTCTTCGTCAGGATTCAAGAGATATTATTACAACCTGCAGTAACGTGTTCCATATGATGTCAGCAGGTATGTATTACCATTGATGCATGCATGTCAACGTCTACAGTGTGGAATAATCTTAGGAGACCAAGGTGTGGCAGAAGGCTTGTAGCACTGAACACGAGCAATCGAAATTATACCGGGTGTGGTGCAAAGCACGTTACCGAATCAAAGAAGGTTCCGACATGGTCCACTTTTAGCACAATTATATTGGACCTCCACTTCAAAGTATAATCGAAAGGAAGGATATTTTAGTCAGTGCATGATAAACAGAATTCAAAGAACCTCGCCACAGGTTGCACTCTGCCAGTGCCAGTCTCAAGCCTGGAAAAAGGAGGAGGGCGTTACTATATAAAATCATCTTTGAAATGGCAATGTCATAATAAACAGCAAACAGATATGTGGGAAATGGTGTAATGAAAACTCTTCTGAAATGGTTATTATTAACGGCAGAAAGTCCTTCAAGTTCATCGAGTTGCGGAAGGGGGTGAAACTTAGTCCTCTGCCCCCCAATTTAATAATTGATCTCGCTGCAGTGAGCAGAGGTCATGAAGGTCATGAGGTCCATTTAACTGAGCACCTCCTCTACACCAGCACGGCGGCGACTAGCCACCTGCGCTACGTATTTATATGCAACAGTATGTTTGTATGCTTGTAAGTTGTATGCTTGTATGTATGTATGTTTGTATGTATGTGCACTTGTTATAGCGCCCCTTCCAGATTTCTACTCAGAAGCGCTCCCGACTACAGCACGGACAAAGAATCGGAGTTAGTCAGAGGCGCTCCCAAATACAGCGTGGACACTGCATCGGGGTTTCATGCTGAAGTTCACAAGCAATTGCGAGTGAAGGACTTGCCCAAGGTCCCTACGAGGTGACTTGAGTTGGATTCGAACCTGCAACCCTCCGGCTGCAAGTCAACGAACGGTTGTAGGACATTAGCCCCCCTGGACATTATCCCCCCCGGACATGATCCCCCCCGGACATTAGCCCCCCCGGACATATTCCCCCCCGATTTTGCGTAGGACATTAGCCCCCCCGGACAAAGTCCCCCCCTATGTGTAAATCGTAGAATAATGCCGTAACCGATAAGACTTGTCACTGGCATTTACATGCAAACGAAAGTACTTAGTGTCATTTAGGTTCTAATTGTATCAATATAGGCCTAGACTTAGATTTGAAATGAACCAATGGGAATTATATGTGGGGCATATAGGCCTACAGTCTATTTGTTTAGTGTCTTGCAGCAAAGGTTTGTTAACGTCAGTTAGGCTATGCCTGTGCTTCGTAGACTTAGACTATTAGAGTTGTTTCCATTCAAAATTAGATTCAATACATTAGAGAAATGAACGAATGGGAATCGTATACAGTAGCCTAAGTAGGCCTACTTGTTAGTGTCAGTTATGGCTACAACGAAGGTTTGTTAACGACATTTACGTATGAGCTTCGTAGACTTCTTAGCGTCGTTTCAGACCTTTAAACTGTCTTATAATATACGTATTAAACCTTCAATTAACTTAACATATTCCTACAGGATGTTAAACTAATGTGTAATGTATAGATATTCAATTAACATAGGCCCATTAATTGCATTTTGTGCATCACTTTTAGGTAATGATATCATATACTGGGGGGGATAATGTCCTACCCCGGGGGGGATAATGTCCGGGGGGGCTAATGTCCGGGGGGGATAATGTCCGGGGGGGATAATGTCCAGGGGGGCTAATGTCCGTTTACCCAACGAACACACCCACTACACCACCGCACCCCACAAAGTGACATTCATAGAATTAGTAATAACAAAAAACAAGATCTGTAAAGCCGTTATCTAGTTTAAACCAGTTTTTGGCAGCGCATACAACCCAAGCAAGGAGCATCAGCAGCAGTCATGACACATAATTATCTAAAAGCGACGCTCAGCGTCCATGCCAGGTCAAGCGAGTGAGCCAATCGGTTTATTTCCCGGAACTGTTTTCGTCAGCTGTTGCTAATTTTTGTTTCATCATATATACGGAATGAAACCCGAACAGCATAAAGATATGAAATGATACGCAAGATGAACAATTATTTTTACGGTTCATTTCTTCATTCGCGCGATTGCACATTCGCATGTCCACGCACACAAGTGCCTAGTACAAACGAGGCCCCACACACTGCATGTGGCTTGCAGGCAGACACTTCTTCCTCATTACCAAGTAATTAGCAATCTTCGTCATCATCGTCGTCGTCGTCATCGCCATCGTCGTCGTCGTCGTCGTCGTCGTCATCGTCATCATCATCATCATCATCATCATCAATCATCATCATCATCATCATCATCATCATCATCATCATCATCATCATCATCATCATCATCATCATCATCTACATCACCATCACCATCATCATAACCTCAACCACCACCTCAACCACCACTACTACCACCACCACCTCACACCACCTCAACCACTACCATCACCACCACCTCAACCACTACCATCACCACCACCTCAACCACTACCATCACCACCACCTCAACCACTACCATCACCACCACCTCAACCACTACCATCACCACCACCTCAACCACTACCATCACCACCACCTCAACCACTACCATCACCACCACCTCAACCACTACCATCACCACCACCTCAACCACTACCATCACCACCACCATCCTCACCACCACCGCCACGTGTGTTCCAAACAAGCTAAACAGGAACATGCAACACACTATAGTTATGCACCTACTACCGCCTGCCATCCGCACGTACACACTGACTGCAGGCTCGTTGGTCGTGCAGCTATATAACCGGGCCAGTGGGCCAAGGCTATTGACATAAATTCACGTCTACAACTGTACTCGACGTTGATCAAAACCACTTAACATCGATCAGGCAACACACAGCCAACGACGATTCGGACAAAAGGGTTATTTTCAGACTTTCAACGGTTCACGAAGACTGTAGTTCTCAATCTCATGGCCTAACGCGAATGTACATGTAATATATGTGTTTGAAGTTTTAATGTGCAGCGATAGAGAAGAGGCCGTCATTCGTCAATATCCTTCATGTACTGACAAATGACACGTAAAGAAACGGACATATATGTGTATGTATGTGTGTGTACTGTAGCTCTCTGTCTCTGTATGTCTGTCTGTCTCTCTCTCCCTATATCTATCTATCTGTCTATCTGTCTGTCTGTGTCTGTCTGTCTCTCTCCCTATATCTATCTATCTATCTCTATATCTATCTATCTATCTCTATATCTATCTATCTATCTCTATATCTATCTATCTCTATATCTCTATATCTCTATGTCTCTATATCTATCTATCTATCTATCTATCTATCTATCTATCTATCTATCTATCTATCTATCTATCTATCTATCTATCTATATCTCTATCTATCTCTATCTCTATCTCTGTCTGTCTCTCTCTCTCTCTCTCTCGGACTATCTATCTCTGTCTGTCTGTCTGTCTGTCTCTCTCTCTCTCTCTGGCCTCAACATCCATATACGCCTACATGTGATGTCAATTTACTAAGTAATATTTATGTGCGTGTAACGTGCATGCCTGTATCAAGGAACTTTTAACGTATATACGACGTTTTATGTATATCTCACGAAGGTAATTGGTAACAGTCAACTGTCAAAATGGTGTTTTAGTTTACACTGGTATTGCTGCATACCTATATTGCTGTATGCTGCACACCTATATTGCTCCATATCTGTTCTGCAATGGTGTACAATGCTGTGCACCATTGCAGATGTACAGCAATGCAAATACTTGCATTGCTGTACACCTGCATTACAGAAAGCCTGTATAGTTCAGTGTTTTGCAGACCTGTTCAATAAGGTGCACGCTTACTTACTATTATCGCTGCATGCCTGTATTGCTGTAAACATGTATTGCTATACATACCGGTGTTATTGTTTACCTGTATTGCTGCGTACGTGTAATGCTGCATGCTTGTATTGCTGCATGCCTGTATTGCTGCATACCTGTATTGCTGCAAACATGTATTGCTATACATAGCGGTATTATTGTTTACCTGTATTGCTGTGTACCTGTAATGCTGCATGCCTGTATTGCTGCATACCAGTATTACTACAGGAGGCCTGTGATACAGAGAAATTCAATGAAGAAATCTGGAGGCTACAATTACAATAAGGATCCTATTAAACAGGAAGACACGATTCCTGTCGAATTTAAATGGTAGCCAGTGGCCAGTCCCATGTTGTAAATGATCCAATTAGCACAGCAGATGAAATCACGTCGTCTTATTATACATGTATAGTCTTTCTTATCCTGAGAGTGGATCAGACTTTCCTGGTGGTAGGTAGTTAACGCTTCGACATCAGCCGGAACTCGGGAACCTTTGGCTCAAGAAACGTGAATAGCCACAAGATGCGGCCTTGGCCTAGCGACTAGCTTAGAATAACCTGGTCCAGTCGGTTACAGACAGACAGAGACAGAGATACAGAGAGAGAGATATATATACACAGACGGACAGACAGAGAAACAGAGACAGTTATACAGAGAGAAAGATATATATATACAGAGAGAGAGAGAGAGACAGACAGATAGACAGACAGACAGACAGAGAAAGACAGATACAGAGCCCACAACACCCAAAGACAGAGAGACAGAGAAATAGAGACAGTTAGACAGAGATATATACAAAGAGAGAGAGAGACAGACAGACAGACAGAGAGAGAGACAGACAGATACAGAACACAGACCACCCAAAGACAGACAGAAATAACCTTCAGTCAGTACAGCCAGACATACAGAGAGGCTACACATCTTTCCATAGGCGGAGACCTGCGCCGAGAATTGGGGGGGACGGAAAGACGCGAGATTTTCCGAAAATTTCTGACGACCGGCGAAATCTCGGAAAAATTTTCTATTTTCGCCGCCAAAAAAGTTGATGACCTTTTTTTTTTTTTTTTTTTTTAGTCATCCGGCCAAATCTCGCCCAAATCCCGAAGAAATTTTCTATTTTCGCCGCCCAAACAAGTCTTGACGCTCAAACATTGGGGGGGACAAATGCATGGGCCGTCCCCCCAACACTTTTATTGGGGGGGACCGTCCCCCCTGTCCCCCCCTAGGTCTCCGCCACTGCATCTTTCCCGTTACCATGCAACAACCACCGATATAGGTCACCCCATATGAAGACATGCCTCGCGATACATACATACATCATGCAGTGCTCAGCAAATTGTGTCGGTTGTTTGAAACCAAAGATCTGCCTCAGGAAGTCGGACTCTTCAACAGAAATTGGGCTCAATTACCTCAGACGACGACGCCGCATTCACTGTAGACCTGGTAGACCCGATAAGAAAAGCGTCTTTGTTAAGGGTTGCGGAAGAAACATGAGCCACTGACGCCTTTCAACTCGACCGAGAACTGACTCCATCTACCGACGGCCAATTACCACAACATGATACGACGACGACCTTACTCGGTGGACTCATCGACTCAAGAACCTTCGAGTCACATGACGTGAGGAGGTGATGACGGCTTCACGTAAAGAACACACGGTTGCTAGCCGTGCGCCTTTTCGCTATTTTTAATACAGCCCAACGAAACCGTTTAATATAACACAGAATCATGGGCGCTCGTAGAAATTTTGCAGCAGAGGTAAAAACATAATAAATTATTTAATCATGGTTAATTCTTTTAGTAAGAGCTTATAAATGCAAAGCAGAATTTAATTAAAAATACGGGTATTTTTTCCACAGAGGTTTCTAAATGTAGGTTTCTGAGCTTTACTTTGTGCATCATTAATAACGGCGATCTGACCTCCGATCGCCCGATCAAACTGAACTCTTGGACCCTCGCTGTCGAACTGCTATAATGCAGCGGTGCTCTTTCTCAGTGGCTGGCCCTAGATTGCCTAGAACCTGGAATGGGCTCGCTGTTGCACTCCGCCCTGTGCCTAGAGGTCACACCACTATGTTTCTTTCTCACTTAAAAACTGTCTTATTTAACCGTTGTTGAACTGGGAGCGCTTCTGAGTGGATATCTTGAAGGTGCGCTATATAAAAAGTCAATAATAATTATTATTACTGGCCTAACATCTGTGCCTTCGTGCAAAGAAATTTGCTAAAAATCAGAAAGTATAGTAGTTAAAAATACGAAATTCAATTTTCCAGGGTGGGGCAAGTGCCCTCTCTTGTACCTAGTGCGGTCGCCCATGCCTACGTATGCGGTCCGCAGGGAAGAGGACACGGAGGTGCAGCCAGAGGCAAGGACGAAGACAGGTCTAACAACTTCTTTTTTTATTTACTGAAAATTTGATATAGCGCTCCTTCAAGATTAGCTACTCAGGAGCGCCCCCAGTCCAACCCCGGTCGAATAAGACAGTCTTAAGAAGAGAAGGAAAAGAAGTATATTAATTGTGGCTTCACAGACCAAAACCAGTATTAAGGTGATTTTGCAGCATATATTGATGCATCGTTTCAGATGTCTCACACCATAATGGCAAACAAAATTATTATTGCTCCAGCTTCATTCTAACTCAAGATATAAGGCAAAAGCGATCCAATTAAATTAATTAACCCAAAACGAAACTACACCGTGATTCCAAAAAAAGTAAGCCAAATTGTTTTTCATATATCTCTAGTGCCTGATAACATATCAAGCTAAATTTTTCCAAATATTTAGAGAATTGGACCAAGAATATGATTCCAAGATTTCATGGGATAAAGTTGAACGGATAAAAAGATATGTATCTTTCAACTTCATATGCCGAAATTTCAGTTTACAAGCAATTTTCTGTTAGATTCCAAAAAATGTGAGTCACACTTTTTAAGTATCTTTATGGCCTGATAATTAATCATAGTAAAATTTTCCCAATATTTAGAGAATTGAATCAAGAATGGGATTCCAAAATATCAAGTCATAAATTTGAACGCATAGAAAGATATGAATATTTCAACTTCATCTCCCGAAACTTCAGTTTTCAGCAAGTCTGTTATGGTGTTCTTTGCGGTTTCGACGCTTGATAGTTCCCAATTTTGGTCTTCAGTGACCCTGGAGTAAAAATTAATGGATCCTGTTATCGCGACGTTCTGCTGTCACAACATCCTCTATCTGTAATCAGAAATCTAGCCCCCAGAAGGCTGGTTTGTTTTCAACAGGACAGTGCCCCAGCCCACAGAGCCAAGGAAACCATTGAAATGCTGACAAGAGAGACGCCAGACTTCATTTCTCCCACATTATGGCCTCCGAACAGCCCAGATTTGAATCCTGTCGACTATAAAGTGTGGAGCGTGATGCAAGACCGAGTCTACCAGACAACAATCCATGATACAAACAATTTGAAGCAACGCTTGTTGGAAGTGTACACGTGGGATGTCCTGGACCAGAGGATAATCGACGATGCTGTTGCCCAATGGCGCCAGCGCCTCCAGGCTTGCGTGCAAGCAGGAGGAGGACATTTTGAGCATCTTATTTAATTAAATAATCAAGCCATACTGATGGAATCATATTGTTAGTTCAATTCTCTACATATCTGGAAAATTTTAGAATGATTAATCACCAGGCCATAAAGATAATGAAAAACAGTATGACTTACATTTTATTGAATCTAACAGAAAATTGGTTGTAAACAGAAATTTCGGCATATGATATTGAAAGTCACATATCTTTTCATCCGTTCAACTTTATCTCATCAAATTTTGGAATCATATTCTTGGTCCACTTCTCTAAATATTTGGAAAATTTTAGCGTGATATGTCATTAGGTATTAAAGATATATTATGAAAAACAGTTTGGCTTACTTTTTTTGAATCACGGTGTATATATTATATAGGCATCTCAAGAGAATTAAGATATCTTTAACAGAACAAACTACAAGACTGTATTTTAAACATATTTTTATATAACATGCAGGCTTAAAGTGTGGCTGGACGGTCATGGACGGCGTCCATGCACTTATTTTAAAATCTGATTACCGTCCTGCCACTTATTGACCAGCACAGACTGAAAATGCAAGGGCGTCCAGGCACTTATTTTGGAAAGGTAAGGGGCGTCCAGGCACTTATTTTGGAAAGGTAAGGGGCGTCCAGGCACTTATTTTGGAAAGGTAAGGGGCGTCCAGGCACTTATTTTGGAAAGGTAAGGGCGTCCAGGCACTTATTTTGGAAAGGTAAGGGGCGTCCAGGCACTTATTTTGGAAAGGTAAGGGGCGTCCAGGCACTTATTTTGGAAAGGTAAGGGGCGTCCAGGCACTTATTTTGGAAAGGTAAGGGGCGTCCAGGCACTTATTTTGGAAAGGTAAGGGCGTCCAGGCACTTATTTTGGAAAGGTAAGGGGCGTCCAGGCACTTATTTTGGAAAGGTAAGAGGCGTCCAGGCACTTATTTTGGAAAGGTAAGGGGCGTCCAGGCACTTATTTTGGAAAGGTAAGGGGCGTCCAGGCACTTATTTTGGAAAGGTAAGGGGCGTCCAGGCACTTATTTTGGAAAGGTAAGGGGCGTCCAGGCACTTATTTTCCAACACTGCATGCAGCCCTAGAAACACATAATATTAAATTCCTAAGTTCCCTGCATGATGTGCCGTTTCTGACGTAATTTACTGAGTTTTGGTCTGGACTGCCACATATTAAGCACAGTTTTTCCTGAAGTAATGTTCAATACGCTGTGTCCATGACTAATCACGGGGGTTATACCATGAGGACTGCAGTTCTCCTATCTTGTTTGACTGCTACATATAAATTGGAGAGTCGCTAAAAGACTTCTCTAATAAATCACTGGAAAAGGAAGGGCACTAAAGTGGGAGAGGTTTTGTTTTAGCACCAAACAAGGCAACTCGACGACACGGGTATCAATTATTCACGAAGACAAAGGGATGTTCATTAAGGTAGTAGTTCTTCAATGCAAGAGTCACAGACGGGCAGAATAATTATCTTGGATGATAGCATACTGTTTCGATGGACACTGGACAATGTCATGGCTTATAAGAGGGGCTACGAGGTAAAAATAGGCTACGAAGCGTCATTACCAAACCTTATAGCACCACAAAATGACAGTACGACCAAATAATAAAAGTAAAACACGGAAATACCCCCCCCCCCCGTATGTATGTATGTGCGCTAGCTATAGTGCCCCTTTCAAGATTTCTTCTCAGAGGCGCTCCCGGCTACAGCGCGGACACTGAATTGGAGTTTCACGCCCAAGCGCTAAGCAATTGTGGGTGAAGGACTTGCCCAAGGTCCCTGCATGGCGCCTTGAGGTGGATTCAAACCTGCAACCCTTCGGCTGCAAGGCAACGAACATACTCACTACACCACCACACTCTATGATGTAGCCTAGGTCTACTCGTTTAAACATTCCCATAAGTACGCCTATTAGACCAAAGTGCTTCAAACACAAAAGTCATATCACCATTTCAGGGACCTTCTACCAATCTCGCTTCTAGATGCCAAGGTTCATTGCTATAGGTCCGTCAACAACAGCCTATTATACTCAAAAGCCATTTATATAAATAACTAAACACTGTACAATAAACTATGCCTTCATTTTGATATCGCTCTACTTTCAAAGTTCAACAGCACACACAACCATACAACAGACGACATAATTTATGACGCCGGGTTTGTGTGCACCTAGGACTGCTCCTTGCTCCACGTACATTCGTACAACACACATATTACTGTAACGCCCGCCCCTATCGGCATCCCCGGAGTCGCCACTTCCGGATCCTCGCCTGATGGGACCGCGTGCTGCTGTGGACGAGCTCTAGAGATAGAGGGAGGACAGGAGTAGGTGACTTCCGGGTTCGAATCCCAACGATGGAAAGGCGGCCAGTTATTTCGACTGCCGAACTCCCTATATGAAATTGGCGGCCTACTAGCCAATCTTTCACTTCTTCGCATTAAACCAGGAGGGGCCGGAAGTGAGAAATCCTTAGGCCTAGCACCCAAAGTTTCTTCCAGGCCGATGGTCGAGTGGTATGGCGCGTCCGCAGTGGTAATAGCGGTGAGGTAACCAGGGTTCAAATCCACAGCAGGCTTGAGTACCGGCGACGCCTCTAGCCTTTCCAATCGTGATACCACTTCCGTCAGCGCTTCCCTGACGTTATCTCTTACAGCCGAGATCTCTTCTCTTACATTTGATTGCACTGAGGAAATAGCATCGCTAACATTTGATTGCACTGCCAGGACATTAAACTCCACCGTGGCAATCGCCTCCTGCGTCTCTCTGGCATTCAGTTGCAAAGACGACTGTATAGAAGTCATGGCATCATGAGTTGACTTAGCATGCACTTGCATAGCCTCTTGTGAAGACTTAGCGTTAGTCTGTATTGCTTCATGAGTCGACTTAGCATTAGTCTGTATTGCTTCGAGCAATATCTCCATCGAGGAAGGGGGCCGTGAAGGCTGAGCAGGGGTGACTGGCCTAGACTCCTCCATAGCGCTATAGAAATGACTCCTATCTTTATAGCTCACAGTCAATATCGCTAGCAGTGAACGAAGTAGTTATTCTTATTAACAAATCAAGCATTCAATCCACATCCGTCACATTCAAAGCCATCAATAATCAAAGTCAGAAGTTTAATTAATATTTCTTATTATTCCCAATCAATTGAATCTTCAATTGACATCAATTATGTTCAAAGCAATCAAACATAAAAGTCAGTAAGTTCAATTATCAGTTCCTATCCTTTGTAAAGACATTCAATGAAAATCAAATGCAACAATTCAATGCAAACACCTATCAACCGGAGTATGCCTAAATTAAATCCCGATTGACTCTCAAGTCCCACAGCCAATTTCAGTTCAGCCCAAAATATCTTAATAACCGATCGTATTAATTCCCCAATAAAGCGTACCTTATGTCCGAAGACAAGGGACAAAGCCGATCGTGTGCGAAGAACAGCGACGAAGACGATATCCAAGAGATGCGACGAAACACACAGAAAGGCGTCGAGTTTGAAACGCCCGAAAAGATCAGCTAAATCCGATGCTGATTTCTCGCAATGAACAACAATTTCGGCTATTTATCCAAGCCGTTTGAGAAAGACGCCCTTAGGCAACCATACGAACAACCGCTTCGCAACACAATTTCAAAGAACGAGAGCAGAGCGCTGACAATTCGAAGCCCACGATAAATCACTCCGTGTGACAGGGCGAAGAGAGGCCTTGAATTAGTAATCCAGGAATATATCCGAAGCGAGAGCGAAGACAAAACTTGCAGCGACGCTGATGTATTTCTCGCAACAAACAAACTCTTTTAATAATTCGACTCCATGTCGAGAGAGAATGAATCGCCGACAGAATCCGTGTATGCGCAACTAGTGCAAGCAGGCGCTTATCCTGGCCATGCTTCACCAACTTGATCGAGCCTAAAAACTACCAACCGCCGCAATACATCCGACCGCCCTGAGATCCTGTGCGCAACTCAGCCTCTCAGCGTTGCGCTGCTCTTTTATTACTGCCTGACAAGGAGAGCGTCCCTCTACTACGCATGCGCAGCTGAAGAGCCGAACGCGCCAACTCAGCAGCTGTGCAGCTGTTTCAAGGCGGCAATAATCAGCTGCCACGTGCGTCCTCTCCTGTGTATCTCCGCGTCTGTCTGTAGCTCACTGTCCTTCTCCTTCTATCTCTCCTTCTGAAAAGCGCCATCTGCCGCTGATCACGTAGGCATCAAATGCACCAGTTCAACCTTGAGAAAACACACGTACACAGACCCACACGCCAACGGTGTTTCCTTCTCAATCCGTGTCCCTGCCTGTGCTTGTCTGGCTGGCTGTATTCCTCGCTCACTCTGATCATCAGACCACCTCAGAGAGCGTGCGAAAGTTTAATTACCCTCATCGACTGCAAGCGGCACGGCCTTTGAAGACAGCGACCGACGATCGCTGAGAGCGTGTGAACATATACCAATTAATGGAACAGCAACGACTGCTGCCTACGTCAGCGGTCGCTGTGACCCGTGTCAAGCGCAAATCAACATTAAAATATAGGTCACACAAGGCAGCTCAAAAATACAGAAATAAAACAAATATATCAGATCCCTGAAACCCCATAATCGATCAAAAATTAAATAAAATAATATTAGCGACCCGAAACCTGTAGCGTAGTTATACAATCGCTACACTATTCTCGGCCCTCCCTGATTTCAGGATCCCTTTAATTGGACAAATGGATCCTGAAATGCTAGTAAGGCCATACTCCAATTTTTACATCAATGATTCAAATGCAAGAATTAAAAATATATGCAACGAACAGTCCTCAACGTAAGCATCAGAAAGTTCACATTTTAGCGTTAAATGTCAGTTCCAGCGAAAGAAACATTTATTATTATTATAATTATATAGCTCCATCGCTAATAGTTCAGTAAAGCTCAAAAGTAATTCTATATATAGGTCTCCTTGAGTTTAGTTAAGCACAAAGTCCTCCACGGCAAGCATTGACTTAAGAACCCACGGGACAGCCACAAAAACCACTAGACTTCCGTTACCTTTACAACAGGTCATCTGATTAATAGGCCACCCATGGCCTTTACTATCGAGACTTCTTTAGGCATTTCACTGTAGGCAAACGTCTACATTTAAAGACTCATCTAAGCAGTTAAACCTAAGTCTCTAATCCCATTAACAACGGTACTATCATAGCAAATTACCTGAGACTACACACACAGCTTAAGTCTCCAAAGGCCAATGCTCATTATAACTATCCGTAGGCTCCCCATCAAAGCTTACCGTAAGAGACCAAGCCTAACTTCAACTTAATAAGCCGCTCCCTTCCCAACATCTTTCAGTAGGCCTACTTAATTATTAAAAATGCAACCGATTATGCACAGAATTGAAATAGGCCATTTAAACATAGGCTAACGTAACATATTATTGCAATTAACGTTACAAAACAGTCACATTGTATAATCGTAAAAATCCTAGGCCTAAAAGGATTATCATGATTTTAATATGAGATCTTAGTCTAAAGCGCAAATCAACAGTTAGGCCACTTTAGTCTACTATAAATCCTTATGCATCATTGCATAGCATCAAGGCCTATTATCTTTCCTTCATTCTATCAGAGATGCAGCGGAGACTAACGGGACCACCCACGCGCCTGGGAAACAACGATTGCTAATTAATCGCCGCTCTTTGATGCGTCGACTCCTGTGTCTCTATTCCCCCCCACACAGTGCATCTACAGCGTGCGTCTGGCTGTGAGAATTAGGCAATTGAACATCATCTCTATACATGTAGGTCAAAGTGCATCGTACGACTATGGTCGCGTTGTCTCTGCACAAAGTGAAAATAATCCTAATTAAGCTCTTCTAAAAAATTAGGATAAAATCTATGCATTAAAACTGTATATTACAGTCCTATGCAACAAATTAAATATAAGGTTATATTTCCGCTGATTTCCTTACGTTCAAGCAATCAATAATCTGGCCATCCAAAGTGACATTATATGCACTGATAAATCAGGGCCAAGGACGAGCGCGATCGCCTTTATTGTGTCGCCGTCGTTCTCCCCCTCTCTCTACAATTGCAGCTGTAGAAGTCGTGGGAACGACCGGCAGTGATACTAACCCGGCCCAAAATTAGTCCATGCACAGCAAATTAGGCCTCAAAACTAGGTCAATCAACAAAACGTAACAAATCCTTTACTAAATTAATATTAATAAAACCCGGCATGGCAAATCTACGCGTATTGCAAATCAAATGTCAAATTATATCGGCCAACATTATTCCTGCGCAGATAGAGCTCCTATATATATGCCTGGCCCTAGTTAATTTTATTAGGCCCCGCAGTTTAACCATAGTCTACACTGCAAAATTATAAGACCAAATTGTGTATCGCAAGAGCATGGCTACTATTAAAATTAGGCCTCAAACAGCAACGCTGATGCACACAGTACACGGGCTAATCATTAAAGTAGGCCTATCAAATCAAACTAAATATATTTATATCCTGCGTCTATCAACTGCAATCTAAATAATTCGTACTGCAACCAAAACATGTAGGCCTATGCAGGACTATTAATCAAAGAGCAGCTATGTATATTAATTTCACCGCTGTTAAACTCAAAACCTCGGTAATGCATTAAGGCGCTGAAGGACAATAAGGGACTATTATAGAACATTTATAGAGCGCCTCACTAAAGTTAATTAATAAGCATCCATACAATTATTATTATATATATATATATGCGTTGACAATAGTTACGCATATAAGAACTGTATACACGGAACTTAGAAGCCTTAAAATTTAGCTGTGCCAATCCTTTAAAATTATTTTTTAATTAATCATGTTATAGATGAAGCGGAATATAGGCCTAATGCAAATTTCCCCTCCGAGCATTAACTCAGAAACATATAGGCCTACTATTTCACCGCAGGTCATAATATCACATAATCACATCATCATGGCTAATTCCACTGCAAGTCTAAGTTCAAGGTCACATAATCGTCATCAATGGCCTTAACTAAAATAGGCAACCTTATATATACATCAACAGGTAAAACCAATATTTATATAGCGCAATGCAGGCAATGACAGTCCAGTTTTCTGTCTACAGCAGAGGCAATAATAAAATCGTCCATCGCTTCATTGCAAATGCAATACAATACTAATCTATATCACCATTGCAAACATTAATCAGACAGTCGGCAATGCAATACAAATATTAATACTATGCACAACATACGATGCAAGAATACAGTTATTTACACAGTAACACACACATGCAAAGCCTTCCACATGTAAAGCAAAAATGTATTCATCAAAATCAAAATAAAACATGGTTACAGATGCTTCTGCATTCATAATGGCCGCCATTATGCGGTCATTTAACAGAGTTACCCAGCCGACGTCAAGTTTTCAGGCGGACGAAGTCCGGTCGGTTCTCCCAGCATCCTCCAGATCCGGTCCTCAGGGGGTCCATTGCGAAGCGGACAGCTCCTCAAAAGGTGCGAACTGTCGTCACAGTAGAAACAGCGTCGTTCCTCTCTTGGTGAGTTCCGACCACTGTCTCGCCTCCTCGACGATGATGGCGACCTCCGCGACCGACGCTCCTGGTTCTGCCCGTTCCGCTGGTCCCTGCTCGGCGCTGGAGCGGACCGAACAGCGAACACACGACCAACGCTGGGGTTGTCGTGGTTATCGCCCACAGGTTGTCCAAGGTTGTCGCTAGGTGGAGCCTGCTGCTGTTGTCGAAGAGGGCAGAGGCGCGCTATGTGGTCCGTCGCAGAACACTCGAAGCATCGGCGCGCGGAAGGTCCTGCTTCCGTTTCTGTTTCCACATATGGCCGAAGTCTGCACGCCGAGCTCAAATGACCGAGCCGATGACACAGGAAACATCGCGGAGTTCCCCGTCCATAACTTCCATTGTTATTCGACCATTCATTTCTTGTTGACCCGTTCTGACCTCTCCACGGCCCGCGATTGTTGTCTCTGTATTGTGGCGCCGACACTGGTTGTCGCTCCTTCTTCTCTAGTCGCTCCACTTGTCTCCTCATTTGCTCCATCCGCCGTTCCAGATCCTCTACTTTCGACTCTTCTTCCTGTTCTTTAATTGCGTTGACACGGCCGTGTCGTCGGTCTTGTTGTTCATGGCCACCGTCTTCTGCTTTCTGGTAGCCGTCCAATCGCATCGCTACCTTGTAGGCTTCGTCGAGGGATCTCGGTTCTCTCTCTCGGATTTTCAGAGCAAGCGTTCTATCTCTCAGGGCATCCAAGAATGCCCGAACAGCAATAGCTTCGCTGTGAGCTGTCGAGGAACCCGGATAAGCGCGCGTGGAGAGACGTCGGATGTCGTCCACCAGGACGCCCATATCCTCGTCGACTTTCTGTTTCCTGGTGCTTAGCTGCGTTTGGAACAGGGCTTGTTGTTCAGCGTTGCCGTATCGTTCACGAAGTCGCTGGACCAAAGCCGTCCAAGTGTCCAGGCCATCTGCGTTCGACTCGCTCAGCAAATGAGTCGCCGGTTCAACCAATGAGACTACTAATTGGTTCAATCTCTCCTCGTCCGTCCATCTGTTATTCCTGGCGCACACGGAGAATTTTCGTAAGAATGTTTCAACGTCCGTCTTTCCGCTGAAAGACCCGAGTTTCAGGAATTGTGTTGGCTTGGTAGACGAAGGCGACGACTGTTTGGCCTCGCCCTCTTTAGCTGTCGTCGACGCGGTCGGTTCTGCTTCCTTGATTGTTCCCTTTGAACCGATCGACGGTAACCCCCAGTCGCCGGTCGTTTGCGTTGCGACGGTGGTCGTCGGGACAACTTTAATAGGGCCGACTGAAGCGTTGGTAGACGTCCGTGCTCTCGTTTCACCAACCGCAGACGTCGCTTTATCATCGCCCGTCGTTTCATTCTTCTCCAGAGGTGTCGACTTCGTTACCGTCTGACATCGCGGTAATTCGGCGTCACGGCTAAATCCGAAGTTCTGCGCACCCAGGCATGAACTCATCCTCGCCGATTCCACGACCGTTGGCCACCGAGGAAAGACGGCGTCGCTTGGTCGAAGCGGGTCGAGACAGCGAGGCGGGTCGACCCAAACCCGGTTGTCGCTGCTACCGTAGAAAGCGTTCGGAGCGTAGGTCGGAGCATACCTCCACGGCATGTTTGAATGGTCGGGACGAGCGTATGGTTGCATCCAGTCGACCGTTGCCATCGCCGCTGGTCCAGGAGGAAGGTCGGGTCGAGCGTAGTCTCGACCAACCATGGTCGAAGTTGCACGACCGTGGAAAGCACCGTCGGGCATTGAGGTCGGCATTCCCGACGTTGGTTGCCGGCTGTCGATCCGGTGCTGCGCCGTTTCCGCTCTTTGTTGATCGACGAACGCAGGCGGTTCTTGCATCCTCCATTGCGGATCAAGTCGAGAATATGCACCGTGGGAAGGCGACGAAGAGGCAAAAGGAACTGGATTGACCTTATCACCCCCCTCCCGTGACAATTTATTAGCGATCGGTTTATTTATTTCCAAATTTCTAAACTCCGGTTGCCGTGCTGCATGCATTCTGTTATCAATTATTTTAACAGTTTTAGGTCTAGATTCCATTATCTTGCTGATTTCAATGTCTACACTACCATCATCAGACATTATATCCACAATATCCGCAAATTCCCTTTCCTTCCTTCTTTCAAAAGAAATTGCCATTTCGCCTGTTCTAGCATAGTCAGTTTCCTCTTCTAACCTATCATCACCAAAATCTCTAGAACTAATTTGACCCCACTGGCTGGGACCAATTGTAACGCCCGCCCCTATCGGCATCCCCGGAGTCGCCACTTCCGGATCCTCGCCTGATGGGACCGCGTGCTGCTGTGGACGAGCTCTAGAGATAGAGGGAGGACAGGAGTAGGTGACTTCCGGGTTCGAATCCCAACGATGGAAAGGCGGCCAGTTATTTCGACTGCCGAACTCCCTATATGAAATTGGCGGCCTACTAGCCAATCTTTCACTTCTTCGCATTAAACCAGGAGGGGCCGGAAGTGAGAAATCCTTAGGCCTAGCACCCAAAGTTTCTTCCAGGCCGATGGTCGAGTGGTATGGCGCGTCCGCAGTGGTAATAGCGGTGAGGTAACCAGGGTTCAAATCCACAGCAGGCTTGAGTACCGGCGACGCCTCTAGCCTTTCCAATCGTGATACCACTTCCGTCAGCGCTTCCCTGACGTTATCTCTTACAGCCGAGATCTCTTCTCTTACATTTGATTGCACTGAGGAAATAGCATCGCTAACATTTGATTGCACTGCCAGGACATTAAACTCCACCGTGGCAATCGCCTCCTGCGTCTCTCTGGCATTCAGTTGCAAAGACGACTGTATAGAAGTCATGGCATCATGAGTTGACTTAGCATGCACTTGCATAGCCTCTTGTGAAGACTTAGCGTTAGTCTGTATTGCTTCATGAGTCGACTTAGCATTAGTCTGTATTGCTTCGAGCAATATCTCCATCGAGGAAGGGGGCCGTGAAGGCTGAGCAGGGGTGACTGGCCTAGACTCCTCCATAGCGCTATAGAAATGACTCCTATCTTTATAGCTCACAGTCAATATCGCTAGCAGTGAACGAAGTAGTTATTCTTATTAACAAATCAAGCATTCAATCCACATCCGTCACATTCAAAGCCATCAATAATCAAAGTCAGAAGTTTAATTAATATTTCTTATTATTCCCAATCAATTGAATCTTCAATTGACATCAATTATGTTCAAAGCAATCAAACATAAAAGTCAGTAAGTTCAATTATCAGTTCCTATCCTTTGTAAAGACATTCAATGAAAATCAAATGCAACAATTCAATGCAAACACCTATCAACCGGAGTATGCCTAAATTAAATCCCGATTGACTCTCAAGTCCCACAGCCAATTTCAGTTCAGCCCAAAATATCTTAATAACCGATCGTATTAATTCCCCAATAAAGCGTACCTTATGTCCGAAGACAAGGGACAAAGCCGATCGTGTGCGAAGAACAGCGACGAAGACGATATCCAAGAGATGCGACGAAACACACAGAAAGGCGTCGAGTTTGAAACGCCCGAAAAGATCAGCTAAATCCGATGCTGATTTCTCGCAATGAACAACAATTTCGGCTATTTATCCAAGCCGTTTGAGAAAGACGCCCTTAGGCAACCATACGAACAACCGCTTCGCAACACAATTTCAAAGAACGAGAGCAGAGCGCTGACAATTCGAAGCCCACGATAAATCACTCCGTGTGACAGGGCGAAGAGAGGCCTTGAATTAGTAATCCAGGAATATATCCGAAGCGAGAGCGAAGACAAAACTTGCAGCGACGCTGATGTATTTCTCGCAACAAACAAACTCTTTTAATAATTCGACTCCATGTCGAGAGAGAATGAATCGCCGACAGAATCCGTGTATGCGCAACTAGTGCAAGCAGGCGCTTATCCTGGCCATGCTTCACCAACTTGATCGAGCCTAAAAACTACCAACCGCCGCAATACATCCGACCGCCCTGAGATCCTGTGCGCAACTCAGCCTCTCAGCGTTGCGCTGCTCTTTTATTACTGCCTGACAAGGAGAGCGTCCCTCTACTACGCATGCGCAGCTGAAGAGCCGAACGCGCCAACTCAGCAGCTGTGCAGCTGTTTCAAGGCGGCAATAATCAGCTGCCACGTGCGTCCTCTCCTGTGTATCTCCGCGTCTGTCTGTAGCTCACTGTCCTTCTCCTTCTATCTCTCCTTCTGAAAAGCGCCATCTGCCGCTGATCACGTAGGCATCAAATGCACCAGTTCAACCTTGAGAAAACACACGTACACAGACCCACACGCCAACGGTGTTTCCTTCTCAATCCGTGTCCCTGCCTGTGCTTGTCTGGCTGGCTGTATTCCTCGCTCACTCTGATCATCAGACCACCTCAGAGAGCGTGCGAAAGTTTAATTACCCTCATCGACTGCAAGCGGCACGGCCTTTGAAGACAGCGACCGACGATCGCTGAGAGCGTGTGAACATATACCAATTAATGGAACAGCAACGACTGCTGCCTACGTCAGCGGTCGCTGTGACCCGTGTCAAGCGCAAATCAACATTAAAATATAGGTCACACAAGGCAGCTCAAAAATACAGAAATAAAACAAATATATCAGATCCCTGAAACCCCATAATCGATCAAAAATTAAATAAAATAATATTAGCGACCCGAAACCTGTAGCGTAGTTATACAATCGCTACATTACGAAAATTAAGATTTATCGGTATTCACAAATATCAATGAATATTTAACTGCCAACGAATATTAAATTCATATCTTCATACTAGAAATTCATAATTCTCACTTTGTTACTTATAAAAAAACGGTTCAACATTTCTACTGCATGAATTGAACGAAATTGAGTCATGAAAATAAAATGTTATCAGTAACTTAATACTTGGTTTATTGTTGAAACCTTCAAAGTTCAAACAATAACGTCATTGTGGTTTCGATAGCCTAGTTCACTTAAATTCATGAACGAATATTTACCAATATTAAAAAATTTAATAATCACGAGTAATAAAGCCTGTATATAGTCACAAAAACTCGATCTATGGATCTATGCCATATATAGAAACTGCCTCTGTGAAAAGTAATCCATGTGTACAGCAGTTCGAGTGCTCTAAGGTAGCCTACCAGCCACATATTACATATGAAAAAATTGAATTTTCAACGCATCCCCCTTTTACAACTCGTACATTTTGTGGACCAACCTATACATATGTACAAAACAATAAGCTGAAGAATATGTATCCGATCCTTCAATCTCTTTTATATCCGAAGACCTCCCACGTATAATTTGAGCATAATTTGAGCGCATGTTTCAAAGCAGAACACGACCATAATATATCCTTTTTACCTGTGTATATACCCTGAAGGTAAGAAGCACACCATGGACTATAGGAAGTGGCCTCGGTCGAATGCAGGCCATACCTTAAAATATCTCCCGCCGCCGACGAATCGCTCGCAGACGACATATGAAGAAGAAAACGACGGCATTAGTTTATTGCTTCTTAAAATAGACAGCTCTCCATTTCGTGCGAAGCTATCGAGTCGAAACAACCCCCCTCTTCCCCCCGCTGAACAATTCTTAACAGAAAAGCAACGGTAGAGTGAGCCACACGGCAAAGGTAGCTGTTAGAGACTAAAGGTAAACGCGGTAACAGTAGAATACCTCATTAGCTGCGGATATGTGAAACTTGACAATGATTATTTTCCGCGTCGAAATACAGTGCTAATTTCGACATACGACCGCGCAAGGAGGACAAAATCGGTACGTGTAATGTTGAACATGTGTTTGGTGTTTGTTATACAGAGACGATGAACTTGGCGCTGTTATCGGGTTTGTAGACCTTGTCAATATTAACACGGTTATGTGCATACGATAGTGTTCTGAGGCGAATACTGACCGAGATGTTATGAAGATGTTGAATTTTAAACCATTAAAGTATTGAACATCTTTGGACATTGGCACGAAACTCAAAAGTATTTACTTAACAACATAATTCTACCAGATATTATACTAAGCTAATATTATTAATATACTGCTGCTTCTACTACAACTACTATTCATTCCCAGAATTTTATTAATTAAATCCGAGAATTTATATAGCGCCTCTTAAATAGATCTGCTCAGAGGCTCTCATATGCAATATATATATATATATATATATATATATATATATATACACTGTGAGCCATAAAAAACCGTGCCACTTTATGTTTAGCTATATCTCTGTCATTTCTTTATCGATTTTTACACTTTTTGCATTATTTTAAACAGGAATCAATACTCTAAAGAGCAGAAATAAACATTATCGATTTCATCCTACATGCATGTTAAACTTGTCTTGCGAAACTGAAGACACTAAAAAAACACGTGAGAATCGATCAATGCTGCATTTTTACTACTTAAATGCAAACAATTTTTCAGTGCCTTTATTTGTTTAAAGTTTGTGTTCAAAAGGACTTCCTTTTTCACGTACACATTTTGCCAAGCGACGTCGCCACTGATCAATTGCAGTGTCAATAAGATGTTGTTCCAGATCGTTCCAGACGGATACGAGACACTGCCGAAGTTCATCAGTGTTCTGAATGCGCTTTTGGTACACGCGCTGTTCCATAAGCATTTCCGTTCCAAATCGTTATGAATAATGCGTCTGACCGTCGTTTGTGTAAGATTCAGCTCTCTCGCGATTTGTCTGGTTGAAAGATGTGTTTTAGGCTTGTCTTCCTGGCTCTGAACCAATTCATTGACAGCGGCGATATTATCTTCAGTTCGCGACGATTTTGGCCGACCACTTCCCGCAGCGCGTTCAACTGAACCGGTAGTTCTCAACTTTCGCAGAAAGTCATCTAATGTTTTTCTTTTCCAATTCTTGTTCGGAAACTCCTTAATTAATCGTCTAGAAGAATAATTTTTGCATTCCCGCAGATTTTTAATTAAAATTTTATCATCAAAGCTCAACATCTTAAAATTTTAACTCAAATTTTCAACCATCAACTTTATTTACATTATGCTGCGAAACGGATATGACGTCATCGCGCAAGTAAATAAGTAAATCGTAGAGATTTAATTTTTCTTTCAAACGACACAAAAAGATATAAAATTGTTAAAATATCGACCGAGATATAGCTAAAAATAAATTGGCACGGTTTTTATGGCTCACAGTGTATATATATATATATATATATATATATATATATATATATATATATATATATATATTATAGCTTTGCAATGTTCATAAACCGAAAGAACAGTATATTTGTCTATTCAATAGTGTTGATTTTGAGGAAATAACAAGTAATACAATAGCAATAAGAAAAATAATAATAACAACAACAACAACAACAGTAACACTATTAAATATTGGCACTAAGTATACCATTATGCAATTAAGCTTATATTATTAGCTTAAGTATTAAATGAAAGCATGGGTGAAGAAAGAGAGGTCATGAGGGTAGCATATAATTATACTATTAGCTTTTCCTGGCCCCTGTTGCACTGTACTAAGTGTCTCGCTATTGTACCATTAGACCTTTGTGTGCAATAAACAAATTCAACCAATAAGGATAATACAAAAGAACATATTATACCTATCATTGGTGTAATTCTACATTAGGTGTTCTTACACTTGTTTTTCTGATAGAATGACAACTCCAAATACAATCGCCTTCTTCCCATTGTGATTACAAGATTTACAATGCACTGGTACTAGTCAATTAAGTCTGTCTTTTCCACTTAAATTCACGTCATTCAACTGAGCACAAACCTTCTTAATACGTCAACTCAGAAAGCCCAGTTTCCCATTCAACAGTAGGTAAGCACCAACGGACTTAAAAGACACACGTTTTCTTTTAGACACCCCTATATACAGTTACAGTATAATTTAAAATGCGCCATGACCTGCGCGCGGTATACTTAAAAGTCTGGCATACAATTGCTCTTCTGGGGCTCTATACACTTGTTGTATAATTCTAAATGCACTTGATCATGTTAGCTTAGTATGGTTCTTTCTGGACCGCACTAACGGCTGCCATGGCAGGCAAATAAACCTATTTCACGCGACGTAATAAACAAGCCGACGATGGTATCATAGTAGTATACGGCACACCCAACAATAGATATTATTATATTCCTACGAAAAACTATGTAGGCCTACAAAAGCAGGAGTTGCCGCTGCAAGTCTATTCTTAACCTCTATGTAGTCGTAGTTCAATACTCTTGTAGCGCACGGGAGTCCTATAGAGTCCTATAAGTGCCACCATATAGTGTTTCTACTTAAGGGCCACTTATTTATTACCAGGAAGTGCCGTGAATAGCTCTCCGCCCATGTTTGGCCTTTGCATATAATATAGGCCACCAGCCGACCGCATAGATACACTTCCAGGGATGCCACTGATAGTGTATTTCCACCTATATCTAGGGTTTTCAGTCTTGTCTAGGTTTATAGGTTTTTCCGTGAGGATCTAGGTTTTTCTCACGACGGTTTTTCCCACTTTTTCTACATAAAAATATTTTTTTTTAAAGGTGAAAATGCACTAAATACGTGAAAAAGTCGAAAATTTTGTGATTTCTGACCCAAAATTTGTAGATTTTTGAGCGAAAGACTGAAAAAAGATGATCAGATATTTTAACTGGGAAAAAACAAGCAAATTTTGGTCGGACGACTAAAAAAGGTCGTCAAAAATTTTAATCCAAAAAAATCCATACATATTTTTAAGTGAAATTCTGAATCTAGCCTTTTCTAGCTTTTTTCGGCAGGATCTGACTTTTTTTAAATATTTCAGAGTGGCATCCCTGTGCACTTCTCTATCGAACAGCAGCAACCCGTTGCTTCTTGTTTTGTCCTTAACGCACGCAGTGACCGACACAATTCAACGACACTGTGCGATAAGTGAAAACAAAGATCATTAGCGTCGCCCTCCTCATTTATCCAGGCTTGGGACTGGCACCATTATTGTGCAAACAACGGCGGAGTTATAAGATCTAGCCGGTTGCTTGCTTGTTACATATGTTTAACGACACTGCCATATCAAAGATCTATGATTAGTGTCGCCCTCCTCCTTTATCCGGGCTTGGGACTGACAGAGTGCAACCAGTGGCGGAGTTAGGATCCAGCCGGTCAATGCCATAGGCTTTTTATATCAACGTCAAGACCACTTTTTTTCTCTCTTTATCTCTCGCACTGGGGAGCGCCTCTGATTAGAGTCCACAGTAACAGGTGCTATATAAATTCACAGATACGATACAGCACAAGAGGGCAAGACAGGTTCATGTCACGGTTGGCATGGCAAACTGTCCCATCCCAAATTTCAAGGATTCAGGGCTGACCACAGAAGAGCTACCATGCTGTAGGTGAAATTTATAGGGGACGTGGGGTGACAATCGTATGGCGTGGTGGTGTAGTGGTGGCTTCAGTGCCTTGGATTTCAAGATTCGAATCCAACTCAAGCCGCCGCGTAAGGACCTTGAACAAGACCTTCACTTGCAATTGCTTGTGCGCTTCAGCGTGAAACTCCGATGCAGTGTCCGCGCTGAAGTCGGGAGCGCCTCTGAGTAGAGAGCTTGAAGGGGCGCTATAGCAAATGTGATAAATAAAACATAAAAATTGGATCAACTTGTGCTCGGTGGAGTGAGAAGATCTGTGTCCATGAATGGAAAGAAGGACTGACCTGAATGAACTTATGACACACAAATCATTTGACTCCTTCAAAACAATATAAACTCACAAACAATAATAACAAATAATAATAATAACAATAATAATAATAACAATAATAATAATAATAATAATAATAATAATAATAAAATAATATAAAAAATAAAAAATAAAATAAAAAATAAAAAAAATAATAATAATAATAACGATAACAATAACAATAATAACAATAATAATAATAATAATAATAACGATAATAATAATAACGAATTTATATGGCGCTGTAATGCGGCCATACCGCTACAAAGGCGCCTTACAAACAGCCAAAGTTCTGCGGGATAAGCCTTAGCAAACAGATAAGTTTTAAGCTTTGATTTAAAAAGAGTCCACTGAGGCGGCCAATCTAATGTCCGGTGGAAGACTGTTCCAGCATCTGGTAGGACAAAGAGTGACTGGCATGTTTTTCACCTCCAGGTGTTCCGTTTGCACTCACGACAAGACTTTCAATGCCAGGTCAAAGCTTTGGAGAAGTGCTCTCTCGAACAATAGGTCCTACTACAATCGTGCAATGCATTTTATAGCCTAACAATAAACCAAGATATTTGTGGAACGTTTTAGTGCAATGCATTTTATAGCCAAACGATTGTACAAGATCTTCATTGAATCTTTTGTTAACGGACATAAGCAAGTAAAAAAGTATTCAAACAAACAATTGAGAAAGCAACATGGAAGGAACAAAACCAAGGGACCAAGGTCCAGCATACTGGGGTTAGCCGGGGTCACCCATATATCTTGAAATACCAGTACAGAGGTAGGTATAGGATACAAGTACAAAAGACAGTCATAATATTAAATCCATCCATCCATCCATCCATCCATCCATCCATCCATCCATCCATCCATCCATCCATCCATCCATCCATCCATCCATCCATCCATCCATCCATCCATCCATCCATCCATCCATCCATCCATCCATCCATCCATCCATCCATCCATCCATCCATCCATCCATCCATCCATCCATCCATCCATCCATCCATCCATCCATCCATCCATCCATCCATCCATCCATCCATCCATCCATCCATCCATCCATCCATCCATCCATCCATCCATCCATCCATCCATCCATCCATCCATCCATCCATCCATCCATCCATCCATCCATCCATCCATCCATCCATCCATCCATCCGCTCATTGTACAAGGATTTATACAGCTGCCCTGCAATGATATGTCTGGGGTGCAAAACTCCCTAACTAGACAAGATGCACACACATAGCAAATACACACATATGATTAGGGTCACCCTCCTCCTTTCGCCAGGCTTGGGACTGGCACTGCCAACCTACGAGCAGTGGTCACACTCGCACTTCATACGAGGAGGCTATAGATAAGCGAAACGAACTCACCACTATAGCCCTTCATGACGTGCAAGGCCACGATGGCGTCGATGGGCTCTGCAGGGATAGCACCGTTGGCCCTACAACCTGGAATGGGCTTCCTGTGGAACTACGTCTAATGCCTAGAGCCTTTGAGACTACGTTCTACTCTGCTCTTAAGACTGTTCTCTTCAGCCGTGGTTGGATCGGGAGCGCTTCTGAGTAGGTACTCTTGAAGAAGAGCTATATAAATGCTTGAAATGAATGAATGAATGAATGAACGAATGAATGCTTGAAATGAATGAATGAATGCTTGAAATGAATGAATGAATGCTTGAAATGAATGAATGCTTGAAATGAATGAATGAATGAGTGAGTGAATGAATGAATGAATGAATGAATGCTTGAAATGAATGAATGAATGAATGAATGAGTGAGTGAATGAATGAATGCTTGAAATGAATGAATGAATGAATGAATGAATGAGTGAGTGAATGAATGAATGCTTGAAATGAATGAATGAATGAATGAATGCTTGAAATGAATGAATGAATGCTTGAAATGAATGAATGCTTGAAATGAATGAATGAATGCTTGAAATGAATGAATGCTTGAAATGAATGAATGAATGCTTGAAATGAATGAATGAATGAATGAGTGAGTGAATGAATGAATGAATGCTTGAAATGAATGAATGAATGAATGAATGCTTGAAATGAATGAATGAATGAGTGAGTGAATGAATGAATGCTTGAAATGAATGAATGAATGAATGAATGAATGAACGCTTGAAATGAATGAATGAACGCTTGAAATGAATGAATGAATGAATGAGTGAGTGAATGAATGAATGCTTGAAATGAATGAATGAATGAATGAGTGAGTGAATGAATGAATGCTTGAAATGAATGAATGAATGAATGAATGAGTGAATGAATGCTTGAAATGAATGAATGAATGAATGAATGAGTGAATGAATGCTTGAAATGAATGAATGAATGAATGAGTGAGTGAATGAATGCTTGAAATGAATGAATGAATGAATGAATGCTTGAAATGAATGAACGAACGAACGAACGAACGAACGAACGAACGAACGAACGAATGAATGAATGAATGAATGAATGAACAAGCGACTGCTCTTCTTTTTGGACATCAAACGTCAGGCGAGGAGACACCGAAAGAACCTGGCAACGTATCATCGACCTCGATACGACGACAATGTTAACCCTTTTAGGACTGTAAGCCAAGCGTGCGATGATGAATCTATGCGGCACGTCATTCGTTATAATAAGAGCGTTGACAAATCCACAGATTGATGCATGGATCCAGATTTGACCTCGAGGGCTTTAATAATATGACAACAGAAGCCGTTGCCCTCGAAAAAAAAATTGGGGTATGTATTACAGGTTATTTACAGCACTTTTAGATTGAGGCTTACATACATAATATATACATTATATATACACATACAATTATACATTATATATTATATATATAAACACACACACATATATATATATAAGATATATATATAATATATATATAGTGAATGCCACAGCTGTGAAACACTAAACGAGACCGCCTATAGATATAACAGAATACATATGATGCACAGTATGATGCACAGTAAGAATATATATATATATTATATATATATATCATATTTATCATGGCACTGAAGCAGCGAGTGCGGACTTTATTGGCAAAACATGCGCAGAACAATTAGTAGAGCTTAGGTTAGCAGCCGGTAATATTTTCCGAACTGTCGGACAACATCAAAGAATCTGTCCTCGATTTTAATGCAGAAAAGAACGACACACACACAGTTAAGTTTGACAGAATGTTCAGATCAGGTTGGTACTCACCTGTAGCGTATACCCTTCCGAGAGGTATTTAAGAGGCTGAGAGGTAATTAAGAGGAGGTAGATTAAGTGACTTTAATGTCGTCGTGTATACACACTCAGACAAACACTACATGTACGTACATACATAGTCATAAACGCATACATACAAATACACAAACATACATACATACGTACGATGTATGTAGGCTACGTACGTATACATACACACATACATGCGCAATGGAAGCGCCTCTGAATGGTTTACCCTACTAGAGGCGCTTTATAAACATTTAAATACAATACAATACATGCATACATATACAGACATTAGACACACATAATCTATATATACAATACATAGTTGCATACATATATTCACACACACACACACACACACAGACACACAGACCCACACACATATATATATACATGTATGACGGATTGTGCATAAACATACACTAGTTTTAAAAAACATATTGTAATACAAAACCCAAGCACAGATATAAAAAAAAACATCTGCACACTGGCATCCACAAGCACAGAATAATGTCACTGCATCTAGTTAAGAACAGGCAGACAGACACAGTCATACAGACAGACACAGACAGACAGAGAGATAGAAACTCGTCTGCTTCATCAACCTTTGGCTGAGTAAATTGCACTTTGAAGGTTTCTCATTCACTGCACATCTTTCGACCGAAAGGGTTCAACGACTTCTCTCACACATACATACATACTGAGTGTGTGTGCCTGTGTGTATGTATGCATGTGTCTCTGTGTGCGAAAGTCTGTGTCTGTCTCTGTGTGTGTGTATTTAACTCTCACTGTTCATCTCTCTGCTACTTCTTCATTCATCCTTTCATTCTTCGTTCATACCACTGTTCTTCGTTCATCATCCCACTGTTCTTTGCTCATCCCACTGTTCTTCGTTCACCCCTCTGTTCTTCGTTCATCCCACTGTTCTTCGTTCATCCCTCTGTTCTTCATTCATCATTTCGTTCTTCGTTCATTTCTCTGTTCTTCGTTCATACCACTGTTCTTCGTTCATCATCCCACTGTCCTTCATTCATCCCTCTGTTCTTTATTCATCCTTTCGTTCTTCGTTCATGCCTCTGTTCTTCGTTCATCCCTCTGTTCTTTGTACATCCCTCTGTTCTTTGTCCATCCCTCTGTTCTTCGTTCATCCCTCTGTTCTTTGTACATCCCTCTGTTCTTTGTCCATCCCTCTGTTCTTCATTAATCCCTCTGTTCTTCATTAATCCCACTGTTCCTCGTGTCCGTTTTCTCTAGTTTTTCCGTTGTCTAGTCTTTTCTGTACAATACTTTATTCCGTTTTTTATTCGATTTTTGTCGTAAACAAGATGCAACAAAGTCTAATTCATCTTCTTCTTCATTCATTCATTCTTTATTCATTTGTTTATTATCCTTCGGTTCATTTATTCATTCGCTCGTCTATCACGTAACCGACATCCAATAAACCTTCGAATATTGCTCTTCTTAATGTTGATTGCATGCGATATGCCACATCCTCATCAACTGCATCTCTTCACGATGACCTGACTGATAACAGCAATCAGCAATTCTTCACCTTCCTACTCAACTTCATAATACCGTAAAATAGCAAATTGCAAAACCTCATTCACTGAGTGGAGATCTTGAAGTGGCGCTATATAAGTAAGTAAGTATTTTCTTTATTACTCCACTTGCAAACGCACAATGGGACACAGAACATCATTATAAAACATCGAAGTAATAATAAGTAATAAAAACGTGCAAATTAAAATCACAAGTTAAATTATAATATTATTACTAAACTATTATCGTCAAAAGTTTACTATATAGCATTCTCGTGATAAATCCCTTTCCAATCAACGAATCACATCGTGGTATAATATAAATTTATGCGATTGAGTGGCCTTCACCAGCCAGAACAGATGAGCCCCAGAATGACTTTCCAGCTCTCAATCTAACCACAGTTCATTCTAGTTTACTTTACATTCCTCTTTAGCCGTTTAAGAACGCTACGAGACGGGGCAATTTTAGCGTGCAGTTCCACACAAAATGTGCAGTTCTAAATGGATTTGTGCAGCTCTAGCACTTCCATGCTGTTAAAAATAGTTCTAGAAAAGGTCATTGTCACCCGATTGAGAGTAATTTACCATGGTGGATGGGAAGGGAAAGAATGTGGTTGTGCAGTGGTAAATATTCCTTTAAAAAGTCCTGATCTATGCGGCGGGTCTTGTTCGCTTTCATATAGTTGCGCGGCTATCTGAATAATTCAGACCAACAGTCAACATATTTCTTCGTTATTCTTCTCAGAAAAATCTCGCTTTTTCATTTCTTTTTCGTCTCGTTTTTCACGTTTTTTTTTTAATACGACCATATTTATTTCTTTACTGTCCGCATTGTTTTTCTTTATTTATAATTATTATTTATGATTATTTTCCTTCATCTTATTTTTGTCTGATATCCTTTAAGCTGTGTCCGTGTGTCCAAAGATTCCGCTAATCAAAGTCACGCTATTTAGTGTTTACTAATAAAGTTATCTTATTTGTTCGCCGATTAAAATTCACCTGCGTATTAAAACAAGGTTTCTAGTTTTAAACCATAGTACAAGATGTAAAAATCCAATTATTTTTCTATTTCATTTTTTCTCATTTTTTGCGGGAGGGGGGACGTTTCATTCCGTTTTTTATTCGGTTTTGTCATTTTAAACATCTATTATGTTCACAGTGACTACAGTCAATTGTAATTGGGCTTGAACATTTTGCAAAGCATTCATTACTCAGCGATTGTGATATGATACCAACACAAGTATACGTTACGTGCTGGGCTCGTGCTATGGTATTAATACTTGTCTGGAATCGTCCCAGGACCTGTGACCTGTTTCCATTTCAAGGCATGATTAATGTTCATGTTGTTCAGATCACAGCTGTAGAGATAACATACTCCAAATAATAGTGCACCAGTTTCACTTTTGTCTTTGCTTTCCAAACAATGCGCCAATGTTCGAATCTACCTCAAGCCACTGCGTAGCGACCTTGGGAAAGTTGCTCATCCATAACTGTCTGTGAGGAAGGCAACAGGAAACCACCTCACTCATCTCATCCCAGGGGCGCAAAAGCCAATGAACCTGCCTTCAGGCCGAGAACTCATCATCATCATCATCATCATCATCATCATCATCATCAATCATCATCATCATCATCATCATCATCATCATCATCATCATCATCATCATCATCACCACCACCACCACCATCATCATCATCATCATCATGACAACCATGACATCATCATCATTGCCGTCATCATCATCACCACCCCAGCACCACCATCATCTTATCACTTAAATACTAACAAACAAATCCTATGGTCTTCAGTCAAAAGCTGGCTACAGATGGCGCAAGCGAGCCGAGAAATCCTCTGACCTGATTTCCGGCGTCAACAGGTTGTCGAACCCTCCGTGACCTCACGTGACCGCATTCCACGATATCTAACCAACCGGATCGTCGTTGTTAATAGATACGCACTAAACCATGCTGCCAGCTTTTATGGAGCCCAATCCACCGCAACCCAATAATGATGATAAGCCGGTCAGTCTCTGGCAACAGATGCAACAAGGGCAACGACCGAAGGCAACACTGAAGGCAACATGGACGGCAACGAGCGAAGGCAACACGGAAGACAACATGAATGGCAGCGAGTGAGGCAACACGGAAGGCAACATGCATGGCAATCACTGAAGGCAACATGAATGGTAACGACCGAAGGCAACACATAAGGCAACATGAATGGCAACACGGAAGGCTACATGAATGGCAACAACCAAAGGCAACATGTAAGGCAACATGAATGGCAACGACCGAAGGCAACATGGAAGGCAACATGAATGGCAACACGGAAGGCAACATGAATGGCAACAACCAAAGGCAACATGTAAGGCAACATGAATGGTAACGACCGAAGGCAACACATAAGGCAACATGAATGGCAACACGGAAGGCAACATGAATGGCAACAACCAAAGGCAACATGTAAGGCAACATGAATGGCAACGACCGAAGGCAACATGGAAGGCAACATGAATGGTAACGACCGAAGGCAACACATAAGGCAACATGAATGGCAACACGGAAGGCAACATGAATGGCAACGACCGAAGGCAACATGGAAGGCAACATGGATGGCAACGACCGAAGGCAACATGGAAGGCAACATGGATGGCAACACTGAAGGCAACATGAATGGCAACGACCGAAGGCAACATAAATGGCAATGACCGAAGGCAATGACCGAAGGCAATACGTAAGGCAACATGAAAGCTGTTTACCCCGTTATGTCAGACTGTCGTCATCAGATCGAATTTATTCAGACATCACTGATGACGATGATCAGATGAGAAAGTCTGTAAACAAGACTAAAACTGTGTGGTGTTCGTTCGTATCTGCCTCCATCCAACCCCCTCACCACCATAAAACGAGGGAAGACCAGCAAGTCCATTTCCACCAGACAGAGGGCAGTAGCCATATAAAATGTCGGTAGGGGGTTCCATTTGGGTGGGGTTATTATTATTGTTATCGTAATCATAATTATTATCATTATTATAAATATTCGTTTTATTATTATTTTTATTCACTAATAGAAAAGTTCGTTTTCAACATTTAAAAGGGAAAACAGTCGTTTCATTATTATTATTATTATTATTATTATTATTATTATTATTATTATTATTATTATTACTACTACTATTATTATTATTATTATTATTTTATTATCATTATTATTACTATAATATTTTAATCATTATCTCTGTTATTATTATTATTATTATTATTATTATTATTATTATTATTATTGCTGTTTTATGGAAAGGCTACCTCTCTTCCAAATCAAGCATAGGGCCAACGAAAGAACCTGCAGAGGATTAACCCCCCCCCCCCCGTAACCAAACCAAACCCCTCACTGTGTCCATGCCAATAAGCTACTTAGCTACTTTCCGAGTTCAGTATAGTTCACCCCTCTTACTTTCTTACTTCACTCTCTGCCCGGAAGGAAATCAGGTATGCGTGGACGATGAGGTTTGATCAAAATGTCTTTCCACCTCTACCTGCCCCTCCCCCTGCCCCTCCCAAACCCTCCCACCCCCAATCACAGAAGTGCAAACTCCACCGCTCGCGTCACGAGGTCCTTCCTCTTCCCCTCGCGTTGTCCATGATTCAAGTTTTTATCTTGCGGTGAAGGACATCACGGCTGACCGCCCGCCAATCCACAACATACGCCGAGGTTGAGAAAATGACGACGCTAACACTCGAAACCTACGGCTGCGTCTCACTGGTAGCAGTTAAGCAACTAACGGGAACAAAGGAAATAGCAAAATTAAACTAACGACTGATTTTTTTCCTATTAATATAAGTCTATCATTCTTTAAAGGTGCTTCCTTTTTCCTGGAAACTTAACGTGCTGAGAGCGCCTCTGAGTAGTCTGCAAGAGACGCTATATAAATCTATGGATACGATCTTCAGTAATGATGATGATGATGATGATGATAATAATAATAATAATAAATTAATAAAGATGTATCCAGAGTAACACCATTCCCATTTACAGGCATAGTTTGGAACACCTGAAGGATAATAAATACCTTGATTAAATAATAATAATAATAATAATAATAATAATAATATTATTATTAATAATAACGATAACATTAGCATATAATTATATAGGTTCTAGTTACAGTCTAAGCGACCTTATCCACGCATGTCTGAAACAATCCATCAGCTGCACACCAAACACCAAAGACTCCAATCGAGTTTGCGATGCACACAACATTAATACACCGATCAACTTCAGCAACTGACCTTTTCCCGATTAAAGTCGGTTTTCAGGAGACGGTTTTAACAAGCTTCTCACGTAATACGCAATGCAGGCATGCAGGCAGGCTGGCAGGCAGGCAGGCAGGCAGGCAGGCAGGCAGGCAGGCAGGCAGGCAGGCAGACACAGTGGCACACGAATGCTGCTACCGCACACAACATGTTTTCTCTTCGCTGCCTGCACCAAATGTTCGTCAGCCAGGCGCCAGTGAGTTGGGCCATAAAAACGGCCTTACTAGATACTGGCTCTCCTCCATTACCGAAAACAGGCCAGAATCACAAACGACGGAAGATTCCATTCTCAAGGCCACGGCTATTTTTCACATGCCGAATGAATGCCACGCCCCCCAGACAGACAGACGGGGACAGACAGACAGACGGACAGATGAGCAGGCAAGCAAGCAGACAGGCTGATACACAATACATACAGACACAGATATATAGACAGAGTGGGCTGTTACGAGCATCAATTTCAAAGAGTTAACAGACAGACAGAAAGACAGACACAGACAAACAGACAGACAAACAGACAGAGAATGGACTGTTACCCATTTAAGTTTCAAGAGTTAGTACACAGACAGGCATGCAGACAGGCGGACAGACAAACAGACAGAGTGGGCTGTTACCAACATCAGTTTCAATAGTTAGCAGACAAACCGACAGACACACAGACATACTTGCAGGCAGACAGGCAGACAAACACACAGACAAACATTCGTATTCGATGAGAACATGCCTGGGTCATAAGCGTCCACAGATCCACTGGCTGCAAGTAGGAATGAAATTTAACAATGCATCCTGGTTAGGACGGAACGCCTGGAATTTTCAGTCGCCTGCATTCCACGAATAACACCGGACAAATATTTATCCAGGATGATGAATTTTTTAAAGCCAATGCAAACCTTGTGCTGTGGACCACAGAGCAGCCTTCCCCGGCATAAATTAGGCCTATCATCCAAACTAATCAATTTCTCTCTCAAATATGGTGCAAAATCCACACACCGAATCGCGCCAATAAGTAATTTAAACTCCCTAAAATTCCATAATCTCCCTTAGTCATCCAAACACAACTTTAGCATTTATTCTCCTCAAAATAATGTTAAAAATAAAGTAATAAAATCATCTATTCTCCACACACAAAAATGTTATCTAGCAAAGTAACTATAATACAAACACCAAGCACATTTGTTCTCCGACAAATCCTGATCTCTTCTCAACTTTCTAGAGCCCATTCATTCATTCATTCCGAGAATTTATATAGCGCCCTCTACGAAGCCTGTTCATTGCCTGTATTGCATTTTGGTTATGCATCATTGTGACGCTTTTTCACCAAAACATCACACAAGTAAAGACAGTTACTTTACATGGAGCAGTCGGATCACTTACATAGTACCAATAGGTGGAGATTTCCAGAGAATTATTTCCACCTAATAGCTTATCTTACTACAGAACACATTAGAATTGGCTGTTACCTAATCTACCAGTTTCAATAACTTGCAAGTCACCAGAGAGAGACAGAGAGACAGACAAAGAGAGACAGAGAGGGAGAGAGAAAGAGAGAGAGAGAGAGAGAGAGAGAGAGAGAGAGAGAGAGAGAGAGAGAGAGAGACAGAGAGAGAGAGACAGAGAGAGAGAGACAGACAGACAGAGAGGTGAGATGATATAGTCAGGATTATTGGATCTCTTTAATTACCAGGACGTTGTTGCTTGGCCCACAAACTCTATTGATAGCTGCCTAACAAAGCAATTGGCACTTTACACCGTAAAGGCCTTGAACGCGAGGTGCATTAAGTGCCCTATTGTGGTCTACTCTAGTTTCTCTGAAGTGTCTGCAGGCCATACGTGGCCTCAAAGATCATTTATTTTAACTTGTGTTGCCAGAGTTGGCACCAGACACATTTCGTAGCCAGGGCAGTCATACCAGTAACCAGGGCATAGGTTTTTAATACCAACTCCGTGCAGGGTAAAAATTCTGGCAGCCTTGTGGCAGGGCAACGACCAGGGCAAAGACTTTCTTACCACCGCATTTGCCCTGGTCTACAGTAGCGCGCCACAGCCTGTTGCCAAGCCCATTGTTTCTAGCTTTACTTCAATAGTACACTGGCATGGGCGGAGTTTGGTTCCCGTTCTTTGAGGGGCTAAAGCCTTCTTGGAGGGGCTAAGCCCGAGAAAAGAAACCATTTACACGGTAAAAAATTAATCTGGGTCTTCTTGGGGGGGGGAGCTTAGCCCACCCTAGCTCCTGATAAACTCCGCCCATGTACACTGGTCAAGATGGTCTGTTTTGTTCTTACCTCAAAACAGATGACGACTGCGGTGGCAGTAGTGTTAGTACCTTTGAGCTTCTGTGTAAAAGGCCACATTATCTTGTATTGACCGCGATAGCAGAAATCAGTTTTAAGACATAGCAAGTATACGTCAACCAGAAATTTAATTAAGAATCTTTCAAGATCCCCACACATGAACACAAGACTGCTTCATGGCAGTGAGAATGATAGATAATGGATCCCATTACACATGTAGCAATCCAAAGCAAGACGAACAATGTAATACCTCGACATTAGTGCCGAAGAATACTTAAAACTGTGCAAAATAGGAGCAACTCTTAGGGATTAAAATTATCAAGCTTAAAACCTATTTCAACCCCTCCCACCCCAATTCCTATCGAGACACATACCCTAACAGGCTAACACACAATCTCCAGGTTTCCACTGGAGATCCGTCTCCCTATGGCCACCCCTCCTCTTAGGACTGCTCCCTTCCACCTGGTGGGCTCCAGGCCCAGGTCTGGGCCTGGAGCGCCCCTGAGTAGCGATCTTGAATTAGGGAAGCTACATAAATTTCAATTTTCTCGATTGATTTACCCAACAGCAAAAGCTTCTCCCGTTTCGCCTCCAATAAGAAAGTCACATCTTCGGCTGTTTGGAACGAAAAATATGAAACCCAATCAAGTTCCATAAATCAGCCTACTTAACTCACACCTCAAGTAGACACACACGCACACACACACACACGCACACACACACAGCAATAGGACAAGCTAAGCACAACCTGATATAAAACTATCTCGATCAGCCGCTAATAAAGCAATGCTACTGAACCTTGTGACCAACGATCATTGACGGTTCATGGTCTCTGGGAAAACCATTTGCGCTCTCCACGTGTACATAGTCAGTCACCGGTTGCTCGCACTGTAACCTCACACACTTCATTCCAACACTTCAAGTTTGCCTTACTTCTTCATCAGTGTTTGTAAAATATTATATTGTATCTGACCATTTATAAAGCACTTCTTGCAGGAAGAGCCTTTCAACCACCCTAATGTGAGAATTGGGGAGGGTGTTTCAACCCCCTCCCCATTCTTTCTTATAGCCAAATTTAGGAAAGTCTGTTTTTCAAAGTCCAACCCCAATTATTTTTTCACAATTCTCATACTGCCCCCTTCCGCTCCCATTCCTCATGATCACTTTCCATCATTACTCATGATCACTTTCCATCATTACTCATGATCACTTTCCATCATTACTCATGATCACTTTCCATCATTACTCATGATCACTTTCCATCATTACTCATGATCACTTTCCATCATTACTCATGATCACTTTCCATCATTACTCATGATCACTTTCCATCATTACTCATGATCACTTTCCATCATTACTCATGATCACTTTCCATCATTACTCATGATCACTTTCCATCATTACTCATGATCACTTTCCATCATTACTCATGATCACTTTCCATCATTACTCATGATCACTTTCCATCATTACTCATGATCACTTTCCATCATTACTCATGATCACTTTCCATCATTACTCATGATCACTTTCCATCATTGCTCATGATCACTTTCCATCATTACTCATGATCACTTTCCATCATTACTCATGATCACTTTCCATCATTACTCATGATCACTTTCCATCATTACTCATGATCACTTTCCATCATTACTCATGATCACTTTCCATCATTACTCATGATCACTTTCCATCATTACTCATGATCACTTTCCATCATTACTCATGATCACTTTCCATCATTACTCATGATCACTTTCCATCATTACTCATGATCACTTTCCATCATTACTCATGATCACTTTCCATCATTACTCATGATCACTTTCCATCATTACTCATGATCACTTTCCATCATTACTCATGATCACTTTCCATCATTACTCATGATCACTTTCCATCATTGCTCATGATCACTTTCCATCATTACTCATGATCACTTTCCATCATTACTCATGATCACTTTCCATCATTACTCATGATCACTTTCCATCATTACTCATGATCACTTTCCATCATTACTCATGATCACTTTCCATCATTACTCATGATCACTTTCCATCATTGCTCATGATCACTTTCCATCATTACTCATGATCACTTTCCATCATTACTCATGATCACTTTCCATCATTACTCATGATCACTTTCCATCATTACTCATGATCACTTTCCATCATTACTCATGATCACTTTCCATCATTACTCATGATCACTTCCACATCAGTGCTTTCTTTACGCTTAAATCCAGTCTTTTCTGCCTTAATTTGCGTTGTTTATCAACTACCGCAGTCCTGGACTTCTTTCTCCCATAGTTTTTCTCGCATATCTCGCATAATTATACAGTCCTGATTTGCTCTAATCATGCAATCTTACGACCAAACCAACATCCTTCACTGAACACCATCGTATACTGCAAACATCCGAGTAATTTGTGACGTGTGCCATGAACCAGTGAATTTCTTTATTTCTAAATTTTTAACAAGCTGCAGGTGATACGAAAACATTCACTACAAGGTAAATTATGTTGTTGCTGCTGTGTGTCACGGAATCAAAAGCAGAACATAGGAACATCTGCCTGTCATGACAATTCAGACGTTTCATGGTGAAATATGTCAGAGTTAATATAAATTATGTACTCCGTAGTCAACCGTCAATGCTTGGGAGTTCAATGCCCTGCAATGTCTTTCTCGATATATGTCTTTTCATGAACAAGTTATGATCATCCATCATGTGAGGAACACATATGGCAAGCACTCCGCTTTCTTTCACCATCCTTTCAATTAACAGTGCACTATACACTGATTTAGCTGTGGTAGCAATAAAAAAAATCTTATGCCGATCTTATACCAAAAGCTCTTTCAACTACAGACGAATGCAGCAAGTATCGGATTGGACAAAATGGAGACAATGTTGGACAACGTTGGGACAATGTTGGAAAAAAAGCTGAACAATGTTGAGATAGAGTTGGACAACACTGAGACAATCCTGGGCAACGTTGGGACAATGTTGGGACAATGTCGGAAAAAAGTTGAACAATGTTGAGATAGAGTTGGACAATACTGGGACAATACTGGGACAATGTTGGACAACGTTGGAACAATGTTAGAAAATGTTGAACAACATTGAGATAGAGTTGGACAACACTGAGACAATCCTGGACACCATTGTGACAATGTTGGATAACACGACAATCCTGGACACCATTGGGACAATGTTAGATAACACCGAGACAATGTTGGACAATGTCTGGTCAATGCTGAAAAATTGTTGAGCAAATGCTTAGGCAATATTGGACAACATTAAGACAACATTGGACTCTGTTTGGACAACACGGAGACAATGCTGGACAATGTTGGCTCAACTCTGGACACGGTTGGATTGGTACCAGACAACATATTTCCAACACAGTCTCAATGTCTGTTTTGGTCGACTACTGGAGAGTAACCACTAACGCAGAGACCGAAATTTAATATCTCATAATTCCATCAACCTCATTCGTCACTGGTCTGATGCAGTGTCACGGGATATTTTATCCCCTTAAAACTATCCAGGGGGATGGAATATACCGGGTAAGTGTACACAGTAACGGGGGGATAAAAAATTCTATCCCAATTATAGAAAAATGCATATATGATTGATAGATCTATGACGTAATCACAATTCAAAGTGACTCTAATTGTTTTGAGTGTCCTAAGCAATGTGCAGAGCAAGGCAACCGGAATTTGGAACACAACTGGAAGACAGTGATTCTAAATATTCTTAAGTGTTCTACGTGTTCCAAGTGTTCTAAAACCAAAGCAAGCAAAATTATCTAGTAAGAATAAACATACCTGTTAGTGTCATTGTTCAAAACAAAGCAAATGGAAGTTAATTTGCACAAATAAATACACACGTGGAAGTGGCTTTTTTCAGCTTCTATTCATCTGCTGGGGGATTACCATTATAAGGGGGGGAGGAGATATTCTATTTGTGACCACCGCCAATGGTCTGATGCCGATAAAGTGTCATATTCCTAAGCACACACACCGTGCCAATCAAAGGTGCTGCAGCTGCTGGGCATTGTCTTTTATCTGCGGCACGCTTGGTTGAATTCCAGGTCAGAGGGAACAAATAGAAAGACAAAAGGCCCTGGGGAATATTCCACCTGTTGCATAACAATGTACCGTGGAGTTAGTATAGAATCATGTTCGAAAAACCGATAGAACAGACAGAATTCCAGGAGACTTGGCTCTGTTTTGAGTCTGTAGTCTGTAAGTAGAAACCGCTTTTTCAGCTTCCTCATAGAGAAAATGGAATTCGTCAGACTGTCAAGTGAACTAGTCTAGGGACATGAATGCAATAATATCTGAAAAATCAAATTAGTTATTATATTTTATCATCATCGTCGTCGTCATCATCATCAATATCATCCTCATCGCCATCACCAACATCCTCATCATCATCATCATCCTCATCATCATCATCGTCGTCGCCAACACCACCATTATCATCATTATTATTGTGTGTGTATTGTATAAATATTATTATAATGCGTTTGCACTGTGTATTGCATAAATGAAACTTGAGCAATAGACCATAAATGCTTTAACATAAATGATTTCATGCATAGAATTGTTGGCCATACAAGCAAATGCCACCTTTTAATTACTTAATTAATCAATCAACACTATACCAAGAAGGTTTGCACAGATCAACCTATAACAATTGTATGCATAAAATCATTACCAGAGGAATTCTATAGCATATGAAAAGCTCACTGCGTCACATCCATGTCAATGACAATAGCTTGGAAGTGTCAATAAGTAGGCCTAATAGGCTGGTAGTCAAAAATGCAGACCTTTGTAAAACAAAACACAATGGGACCCGAGACAAAGAAAGACGAGTAAGTACACCTGTTTCCAATTGGCCGTGTGTGCTGCATGGGGTTATAACTAATAGTGACACCAGCAAAAGAACAGAAACTGTGATAGCATAAGAACCACGAGTTAGACCATAATTATAGCCCATGATTCCAGAAGAAAGCAATAAAAGCAAGCTAAAACTACCGGTACCATAAACGATAATGTAAGTGAGAACCAGGGCTTAAAGTGTGCCTGCCTGAACGGTCATGAACGGCGTCCATGCACTTATTTTCAAATCTGAATGCCGTCGTGCCACTTGTTAGATCAGCACAGCCTGGAAAGGTAAGGGGCATCCAGGCACTTCGTTTTCTACACTTAAAGAACTGCTGGTGAGGTTATAACATTACAAGGACTAACCCAAAGGACAGGCTCAACACACGTGAAAAACGACTGAGGTATGTGGAGACATTTATTTGTACCCATCGCCGTCAAATGACGGATTATGATGACGATGATGAAGACGATGACGACGGCGGCGATGATGATGATGATACCTGTGAATATAACTGGAACGACTTGGCCCTCAAGGACTAGTTGTGCTACCAGGTAACCCCATACTCTAGATCTAACCAGTAACCTAGAGATATATGTACGTCTCAAGCACATGTCCCACGAAAAAGAGAACTTAGACTTTGTAACAAAGGCCCATTAACATACTGCTACATGCAGAAGCTCCAAACCTACTTTGGATATCTTGCAACTTTGGACTACATAGATAAAGACGGCTGTGCACGTCAGAACACACACACACACACACACACACACACGCAAGCACACACACATACACTCTTACGCGCAGATGACACACATACGCGAACTTTTCTTATTGTCTACATATTTAAAACAGAAGCAGCTGGAAGCCTGGAAAGTTAGTCACCTTCACTCGAAGATTCTCTGACTATAGCCTAGCATTTACGCAAAATTGCAGCCACTTATATGTACATGACGATTGTGTAGTTGTGTATTTATGTATGAACGAATGAGCATAGGCATGCATGTATGTAATTTGTATGTAACAAGCATACATGCTTTGTTTGTAAGTGTACTTGTTATAGCGCCCCTTCAAGCTCTCTACTCAGAGGCGCTCCCGACTGCAGAGCGGACACTGCATCAGAGTTTCACGCCGAAGCGCTGAGCAATTGCGAGTGAAGGACTTGCCCAATGTCCCTACGCCGCGACTTTGTATGCATGTAATATTTATGCCTGCATAATGCATGTGGATGCTGTGGTGTAGCGTTAAGTTCGTCGCCTTGTGACCGAAGGGTCGCAGGTTCGAATCCACCTCAAGCCACTGTGTAGTGACCCTGGACAAGTTGCTCACCCAGAATTGTCTGTCAGGAAGGCAACGGGAAACCACCTCACTCATCTCATCCCCAGGGGCGTAAAAACCAATGAACCTGCCTTCGGGCAGAGAATTCATCATCATCAGTGCATATATAAGTGAACTTTATATGGCCTCTCCTGAAACCAATAACCGGCAGAATGGCGACTGTCAGCATGGACTGACTGCCCGTCGTCACATCAGATGCAGACACTGTAACCTTGAAACATGGCACAGCCACGTGTCCATAGAGACGCCTTATTATATGAGAAGCTATATAAATAAATGGCGCGGCATAAACTAGAAACATAATAATATACATAATATTACACATAAACATATAATATATATATATACATATATTTACAATACATATATATATATATATTGCACATATCATCTCTGATTAGCGCGCACTGCGAGAGGCGCAATAGAAAATTTATAGATATAAAACAATATTAGGCTATAATATGCAATACATATATATTTCACATATGTAACATATATATATATACAATACAATAATATATTATGCAATATATATATATATATCACATATGTAGCATATATATATACACACACGATATACCGGTATGTTTTATAATATATAAATATATATATATATAACTATTCTGATGTTCGGTGTGCGTTATTCGCAACCGTTGAGTTCACACGGAATGAGGTCAGATTTAATTATCCTAAGCAGTTCACTGACCGCGAATTTCGTCCAAAACCCGATGCAGAAAAACAAATATAAAACGGCATTAAATTCAAACCAAGCCGCTGCCAGCTTTCACCGCGCATAAAAGAAGCAGCACAGAACGCCATACGTGTATAAACGTCAGCAGGAAACCAGATTTTCTAGGCGACCTATGAACTTTAAAAGCACAATTTATAGCCGCTTGATGACGTCACTCGCGGAATAAAAATATCGAACAATTATAAGCACAGTGTCGACTCGTTATTTAGTGGATTCGTTGTTGTTGGGGCAGTAAAATGGGGGTAAATGGGGTGAATGGAGTAAATAAAGTTGCACTTTTTCATCGAGCCTATAAATTAGGCGTACATCTATAGAAAATTACAAAAAATGCTGAAGATCGCTGTGGTCAGCCATTGTTAATGGCGACACAATGCAATGTTCTGCATACTGCGTAACCCAATTTGATGTGTTAGGCCGATAGCTTTGAGAGCTTTGACAGTGCCAGCCCCAAGCAGTGGTAAAAGAGGAGGGCGACATTAATCATGTCTGTTATGACACATTTTCGTAAAACTCCATAGGTTAGCAGAGCGGTGGCTTAAACCAGAAGCGCATAAACGAGTTCGCACTGTACGACAGCGAAGAAGATATGGTATGTAATTTAAAACATCCTTGAAATTACATGCATCTCATTAAAAACAGCTCATATTTTGCCCGTTGGAACTATCATACTATGTCACCGTATCAAAATCAAACACAGAAGAGGTTGAAATAGGGCACGACAACTCGGCATAAAAAGCTTATTACACAACAAACAGATTTCTGGAAACTGCACGTTTGCTTTGTTTGTATGTGCACTTGTTATAGTGCCCCTTCAAGCACTCTACTCAGAGGCGCTCCCGACTGCAAAGCGGACACTGCATCCAAGTTTCATGCCAAAGCGCTGAGCAATTGCGAGTGAAAGACTTGTCCCTACGCGGCGACTTGATGTGGATTCGAACCTCGAACCTTCTGGCTTTGATTAAGGCAACGATGCCACCACTACACCACCACGCCCCACTAGTGCTAGTCCCAAGCCAGGCTGAATGAGGAGGGTGCTGCTACACTTGGTGTTTCTTGTGTGGGTTACATAATATCTGTTTCATTGACCTTAGAAAATTATGAAAGTGACTATGCAGCCATCATCGTGCTTAGTTAAAGGGTTGATCTTTAATAATAAAACGGGGCTAGTGCCCCTTTTGGATCTCCTCCACCTTCACTTAAAGATGCAATGAAATGTTGCATCATTTGTTATGAACAACTGAACATGCTAAAGGCATATTTTTTTGTTTACTGGGAATAAAAGTTTGTTGTCAGCTTGTCGATATATGCAATCACGCATCAATATTGTTAAACTGAAGCTACTACACATTCTACCAGAACACTTGAAAGTACACAACTGTGCACGTCAGGGCTCTAGTGCATTTTAATGCCAGTCAAAAGCGACCATGAAGGAGTAGGGCAACACTAATGATATCTGAAATCCCATGTTGTGGTTTTCAACTGAAACTCCTATAAAAACTACCAGATACCTAAGGCAAAGCCCTGTCACCCCAGTAGCAACAATAGAGCACGTACAATACAACTCCGCCACTGCTCGTACTTAGGCAGTGCCAGGCCCAAGCCTGGATAAAAAAGGAGGGCGACACAGTGTCGTTTGGCAGCAACAAGCAAGCCCCGGCTGTAGCTGCCGTTGAGATTCGTCGTGGCTTGTTTACATAGGCATCGACCAATCGGAAAACTAGACCGTGTTCAGTGCTCACCCTCTCACTAGCCGTGTGTTTATTTATCAATACAGAAAATTACTCGACCCCTTACAGGATTCCAATTGCAACATGAAACACATCCGTGTTAGACTTAATTGCGGCAAGACATACGGTGGTAACGTCGGAAACGAAATAGCATGTCGTCGTCATCATCATCATCATCATCATCATCATCATCATCAGTTCCCGACATCAGTGAATTGGTGGTAAATGATATCCAGGAATGCCACTCTGAATTTTGAAAAAGATCAGATCCGGTAGAAAAAAAGGCTAGAAAAAGCAAGATTGATAATTTCTCTGAGAAATATATGGATTTTCCGGCTTGAAACTTCTGACGACCTTATTTTTAGTCATGCGATGATTAAAATTTGCTCTCTCTTCCGTCCAGAAAAATTTCTGATGACCCTTTTAATAGTCTTTCGCTCCAGAATTTACAATTTTTTTCAAAATTCATAAAATTTTCGACTTTCTTCACGACTTTTGTGCATTTTCACCTTTTAAAAAATCAGTTTTTATGTAAAAAGTCGCGAAAAAAGTCGTGAGAAAAAAGCCAGATCATGAAAAAAACCTAGAAACCTAGACAAGACCGAAAAACCTAGATCTAGGTGGAAAAAGCTGTGGGTGGCATCCCTGAATTAATATCCGTTGTCCTAGATCATTTGTCGATTTCATTGGCCAGTTCCGATCTAAATCAGTTTCACATAATAATTATTTCGTCTCCACTGGCAACACCAACCGTCAGGTTTCTGCATATCAAATGCTCAGTGTGCATGCGTGTATGAAGATTTAGTCATTTTAGTGACTAATTATTATTGGCATTGTGGCAGGCTTGCAAAATTACCCGTCATTTTCCGTAAGTCATCACATATGTCTTATCACCAAAGGACCCGCGTCATCATTATCACGCGAGACAAAGTAGGCGAGACCTTGACATGATCACAACAAACTGATTACGCCGAGAGATCGGGCAGAATTCTTGATCTCAATTCAAACAATGGCATAACAATGAGAGAAGTCGGCTGATGGTCGAAAGTTCGTTGGTCCAATCTGACGACTGAGATAGCAAAGAAAAACTACCGTAGCTCCACAAACGTTGACATGTATTAAACTCTAAACTGGTCTGGACTCTGGCCGCCATCTCCAGGGCTCAGTTGCAAGAATATCTATTAGAACTGTCAAGTCCTTCTCACACTTTGTGGGACGGCCCAGGGGCTCATTGGATAACACACTGGTATGGAGATGAGCGGGGGGGGCCGAGTTCGATTCCCGAAGCTCTCGTAGGATATACGTGCTTTGTAGGCTGCTAATTAGCGTTCTTGTAGGCCTATTGCAGGCTGTCTGTTCTGTTAGCAGTCAAGGTTGATAGTAAATTAAGATAACTGCATAATTGTAGGCCTATAGTGTAACCGGTTGCGGTCTGCCAACCGGATTGTTGAATAAACGAAAATAAAAAACCTTAAACGAGCACACATAGTAAAAAATAATATTATTCAGTCTTGCAGAAATTTATTGCCGTTTAGCTTTGATCTTTATTTCATGAATTTACATAGCGTCCCCCCTTCAAGCCGTCTACCCAGAGGCGCTCCCGGTCCAGCCACGTTGATACAAAATAAGTGGAACGCAAATTAATCATCCCTAGCCAGCCGAAACATGCTCGACCTTTTACTCACTCTAACTAGGCCTGCCTTCCTGAATTGATTGCATGTACGGCACACCAGCTTATACAAAATCAATTATGAGGACGCCCGTACGAAAACATCGAGAAAAACAGATATAAATAACCGGGCCTCGGCGGGCCAAACAGCAAAGCCTTGACCCACTTACAAAGCGATATAAACAAACTCCCGCGCGGAGCTTTTAGCGCCGCCCGGCTGATAGCGGCGGCCAGCCTAGCAACGCGCAGCCCCGTTCGGCGGCAAGTCCCACGGCCTGCACGTAACCGTAGCCGTGATGGCGATTCACGCTCGGTATGCCTATTAGTAGTATTAATATTATTATTGTTGTTGTGCATTGATTCGGTTCAATAACGAATTGCAGTGTGAAGCAAGGTGAGGAACTATTGCCTACTTTTACGGGAACATTCCGCGAGGCTTTGAGCGAAACAAAGCCGGGGCGGTGGTACAGATTCGGGAAGGGACGAAAACATATCGGGGACGTCGCAAGATGGAACGTCAAGGACGGTGTCTTACGGTTCGGAACCTCCCAGAATATCTACGGTTATTAGACGGGAAATCATGGGACCCAGGTGGACCTTACACTGTCTATTTTGTACAATGTGAGCGTTTATACTGTGCATTTAAAATATAAGTAACCTTTACTGCAAGTTATTCAACTTATTGTATTGTATATGACCATTTATAAAGCACTTCTCGCATGCAGCAAGAGCCTTTCAGAAGCGCTCCCAGTGCGTTCAACCCCGAGAGAAAAGGCAAGTTTTTAGACGAGAGAAAGACGAAGACTACCAGGGTCACTTTCGCACACCTATAGTGCTGCATAAGAAATCCTTGATCATTCGTACACTGTACAAATCTATAGAAAAATTGGGATGCCACATGTGGGATAATGCTTGTTCCAAAGTCTGGCCTGTTTCCATTTCTCAACGGCCTTGTTACCCTCTGACTTGACGGAGCGCTCATGAATAAGCATGTGCCCTGCATGCAGCTTTCTAGTGACGCTTTAGACATTTGAAGCTTACAATATTAGTATTCTTGTCATATTGTTCCAATTACTAGTAACAGGTAGCATTGTGGGATCTTCTGTGTTTTTGGGTGTGGGGATGTACCAAACTGTGAACACAGCAATTTATAGAAAATCCCCTTTCAGACAATTGTGTGCAATAGTAAACTACAAATTTCTTTAGCGCTACATTTTGGTGTGCAAGCATGGTCATAAACATAGATAATCAAGTTGAGTTGATCAAGAGAGTCATATGCCCATATACATACATTTTCCAAAAACACATTATTCTAAATCTAATATATATATATATATCATATACATAATATGACATATATAATTATATATACATAAATACATATGCATATAGGCTAATGATGACTTTTTTCTCATCTTGCCAGATAAGTAAGTACCTAGTAAGTATGTTCTTTATTACTCCAGGTGCAAACGCACAATCGGACATAAAAGTCATTTATAATGACACATAGAAGTAATAATTGGTAATAAAAGTTGCAAATTAAATCACAGATGAAATGACTGGTGATAAATCCCTTTCCAATCACAGCGTGGTATCTCTAGATAATATGTCAGCAAGGCCAAAGGGAGTATCCAGTTACTCTTTCTGGCGGGAGAAGGTTATAGAGGAGTAAGAGGACATGACTAAAAGGTCAAAACGATTAAATCCTGCACCAGCGAATGCCATATATCAAGTCAGAGAAAAAACCCTGTCTAAATAAGAAGAAACGCAGACATTATTACTCCAGGTGCAAACGCACAATCGGACATAAAAGTCATTTATAATGACACATAGAAGTAATAATTGGTAATAAAAGTTGCAAATTAAATCACAGATGAAATGACTGGTGATAAATCCCTTTCCAATCACAGCGTGGTATCTCTAGATAATATGTCAGCAAGGCCAAAGGGAGTATCCAGTTACTCTTTCTGGCGGGAGAAGGTTATAGAGGAGTAAGAGGACATGACTAAAAGGTCAAAACGATTAAATCCTGCACCAGCGAATGCCATATATCAAGTCAGAGAAAAAACCCTGTCTAAATAAGAAGAAACGCAGACATTAGACTGGAGAGAGGCTGTGCATAAAACGAGAGGTCACGCTGACCAATAAACAGAATACCGGTAAGAAGACATAGCGACATAGCTTTCACAGCGCATAAAAGACACATTAGACAGTCTTGTACAGCCGCTGCACTGCATCTTCCATCCGCATTGATTTATACGGCCTGGCTTATACGGCCTGGCTGTTGTCGTCGCAAAAGGGCATCAAGGACAAATGTCAGACAATAGTCACTCAAGGACAATCCCCTGTTTTATCTCAAACTCCCAATTTTATCTTGAATCTCCTGCTTTTCCATTAATTCCCCAGTTTATATCTAATTCTCTATTTATCGCTAATTCTAGAGTTTATTTCTAATTCCCCATTTTATCTCTAATAATATTCTTCATTTTATCACAGATTTCCTACTTTATCTCTAACTAGCTGGGGTACCCGGCGTTGCCCGGGAAATTTAGGATTCGACCCGCTTCGGCCACAACCCCACCACACAACACCCGACCACACTCCGGACTCTACCGGTACGCCACCCGTTTTGGGTTTCAGAAAAATTTCCACCCCATCCCACCCCACCCCCAACCCAGCCCCCACCCCAACCTCCTCCCACCAACCACCCCCAATCCACCCCTAACCCCCTCCCACCCCAACCCAACTCCCACCCCATCCCCTACACCCCTCCACTTCCCACCCCACCTCTCCACTCCACCCCACCCCTCCACCCCACCCTCACTCCCTCCACCCCAACCCCTCCATCCCACCACGCCCACCCTCACCACCCTCAACCCACCCCTCACCCTACCCCCATCCCACCCCACCCCACCACGATCGATCCCAACCCCACCCCCTACCATCCCCACCCCCACATCACCCCACCGCACTCCGACCTCCACAGGTACGCCACCCGTGATATTTGGGTTGGGGACAAATTCCCCCACCCCACCCCTACCCCACCACGATCCCAACCCCTCAACCCCACCCTCCACCCCCCACCCCACTCCGACCTCCACCGGTACGCCACCCATGAAATTAGGGTTTTCAGAGAAAATTTCCCCTCACCCCCATCTCCTAACCCCACCTAACCCTCCCCCAGACCCCCAACCCTCTTCCCCACCTCACCCCACCACACCGACCTGCACCAATACGCTACCCGTGAAATTAGGATTTTCGTTAAAATTACATCAGCAGCTCTCGCCATTTATATAATGACCATGCACGCGTTTAAGAAGGTGTTTAACCGTCATAATGTTTTCGCCCCCACTCTGGCCCCCATGGTGGTAGAGATTCACCAACTACTGATCCGGGTGGTTCTGACGGCCCTCTATCTAGAAAAAAAATTCATATCAATGGCAAAAAAATTTTGAATTTTTTTGGGGGGGTTTCGCTCCCCACCCTGGCCCCCATGGTGGTAGAGAATCGCCAACCCGTCGACTTTGTATCTCGTGCCGAGACCTACATAGTAGTGAAGGTTTGGAGTGAAAAGCTCAAAAACTGTGGAAATGCATCCCGAACAAACAGACAGACAGACACACAGAATCTTCTCTTTATTTATATAGATTTCCGCAGTTTATCTCTAATTTCCCCAGTTTATCTCTAATTCCCCATTTTATAGAGCCTAACCCCCCCATTTTATCTCTAATTCTCCACTTCATCTGTAATTCCCCATTTTGTCTCTGAATTCTCCACTCTGAATTCTCCACTCTCTCTCTCTAAATTCCCCATTTCTCTGTCCTCATACCAATACTGCCGCTCACCCATGAAATACCTGAAAAATGTACAATAGCTGGGAAGTGTCAATAAGCAGGCCTAATAGGCTGGTAGAGCAGCACAATAAATTCGATCGAGGTATTTACTTCCGTCAGCTGGGGCAAATTATTAAGAGGCTTTTGACAATGTCAGATGATACACAACACAAGCAAAAGTAAATGTGGGAATAAAAATCTCGATAATTAGGACAATTTATAAGATCTAAATAAATAGCAAGTGATCTGATCACACAATTTCAAGGCCACTGCCTAAATAAGATATTAAACAAACTACCTCAACTCCTTTGACAACTTGTAAATTTCTACAGCACAAGAATCGGTATATTTTTTATACCTTTGTGTAAGCCAAAATGCAGTTTGTAATTGGTAAAGTAATGATGAATATTCTATTTTATAATAATATTCAGTCATCCATTCCATGGACTTATATAGCAACCTTTGAAGAAACCTTGAAGAAACAGGAGGCTCCAGGCAAAGCAAAAATGCGACAAATTTACAATTTATACATACAGTCCGCTTGAATAATTATCATTTTGTTTTAAAACGCAACATAAACTTCACAGCAGATAACATGGCCCAGAAAACTACCGTACTCAACCTATTTAAGTCCACATTAAAAGACATAAGAGACAAATTGACACCCGGTAACTAAAGCAGAGGAGGGAGGGGGTTTAAAGTAATGGCAAAGCATCTGGCATGAAGAGAGCAGGGATGCAGGATCGCTTTCCGCCATACCTTCCCAAAAGGTCCACTCAACCTTCCATACGGCATATGTAGCATTGGTAAACTTGAGTAGTAGGATAACGCCGCCACTGGTCGCACTCGGCCAATGCCAGTCCCAAGCCGGGGCTATAGGACGTGATGGGTGCCTTGCATGGCTGCGAACATTTAAATTCGACTCCTGTAATAACTTGTCATCTTCCGTTCATTACTGATTGTAATCATACTGCGCTGCGTGAGTTTCAAAGAAAATAATAATATCGTTATTAGTTATCATCCTGTAATCGTCGTGGGTACGATATCCAAACTCGAAATGCTGCTCGAACACCACTTACTTTAGCGCTGTGGTTCAGCAGCTCAGGTCAACAAGCTCTTCAACTCTGATTTTCATGTTCCTATCAGCCGAGCAGCGTAGGCTACAGTCCCTACACGAAAAACAGGCCCATGTTCATTGTTCACCTCAAGGCACAATCAAAGGTTACAATGTATTTAACAGTGGGTGGATTGCCTGGATTGGCGTTGAAGGCTTAAGAATAGGCTACTGCAAGCCAACCACAGCGGTCGTCGACAATCAAGATTCCGTTCGGCAGAGCAACTTCGCCACTGGCTGCACTCTCCCAGTGCCAGTCCCAAGCCTGGATAAAGGAGGAGGAGGAGGGTGTAGACGCCATGATCTTTGTTATCACACAGTAACGTTAAACTGCAACTATTGACCTACCACTCAACAGAGCTCTGTGGATTGTGAGCATTTTCCGTCTATCAATGCTGCGTAATGATGAACGTTATTAGTGACTGTTCTCCCCCTCTGTTCATCCAGGTTTAGACTGGCACCATACGGAAACAAAGCAGTGGCCGAGTTCAGATGTGGGGTCAGTTGCTAGCTCTAAAAGGATGTTGCGCTGTAAGTTTACATCTAACGGAAGATACCAACTTAAAGATATAGATATCAAGTATCCATTTATAGAGTTCTTCAGCAACTGTCGCAGACTACATCTACGAGGTCTAATCAGTAATCAAGTGTCGCATCTTTCAATGGGGACAGACATTTCCCAAATTTTTTTATTGTATCTAACTATCTATAAAGCGCTTCTCACAGCAAAAGCCTTTCAGAAGCACTCCCAGTGAGATCGACCCTGAGAGAGAAGGATGGTCTTGAAGTGAGAGAAAGATGCGGAAACACTACCAGAGAGGATGACAGAGCGAACTGATGGGAAAGTCCATTCCATAGAGAGACCTATATGCACTTCACAATTAGTCGCCCATACCATGCATTTGTCAATTGTCATGATCAGTCTCCTGCAGTCCAACTATTAAACAAAGTTAACCAACTTAAACCTTAACGTCCACATCCCAAGAATATATGCATGCAGTAATTTTCAAACGATTCACTCCATTGCCAACACGAGAAACAGACTTTTACCCATCAAAACAAAAAGCAAGCTTACAAACACAAAACGTTGACTGAGATGGGGACACGGTCAAATGGTAACACACTGGAACAAAGATTAGAAGGATGCAGGTTTGATACCCACTAAGTGACACCCCCTCCACCCCATACGGTTGACTCAGCCTTCCAATCCCAATGGGTGATGCTAAAATAACTTGTATGACATATGGACACCTTGCAGGATGCCGTGCAATTAATTCAACAACTGTCAAACTTGTCACTGTCTGTTACTACTACATCATGTAATCTTATGGCATACTTGTCAGTTTTAATAAGCATATATTTATCATCATCACCGCCATCATCATCATGAAGTTTTTGCAACAAAATAAATTAATAATTTTGCCTATGGGAGGCCAGGTTGATATGTAAGAAATCATACAAGCCTTTAATACACTATGACATAAAAGTTTATAATGAGGCACATTGACTTCACTTAAAACCAGTTTCAAGAGGTCTTGGACTGTCATAATGCTTGTAAGAGGCAATGTGTGCTTCTTTATTAAGTGTATTAAAATGTATTTAAGGCCTACACTTGCGATTTATAGCTGGACACATAAGAAGAACAGCATTTCCTTAAGTTGACCTTGAGAGACACATCATGGGTATGGAGTATTAACCAGCTTTTATTAGCAGCATAATCATGCAGGTTGGTGGCCAGTCCTCTCCCTTGCCTTCTGAACCTCTAACTAACAGTGTACCATCAGTGCACTCATTTCAGCTGAGCTGGCTAGGGGCGCATGTGAAGATGAAATCTCAAAGGAAATTTCTGCCCTGGCAAGGATTTGAACCCCCAACCTTGCATACAACAGCTTAGCCACTACATCGTCATGCATTCCTTTCAAATACCGTACTGCTGAAATCAAAATTCAACCAATCGTATAATCTCCAAATTTCCAAAGCGCCATTCGAAAGTCAAGTGCAGGGCACCAGCTTATTCATGAGCGCTACCTGAGTCACAATCGACTCAACACTTTACTATAAATCACTACGGGCAGGGTTTAAAATGGGTGGGAACGGCATTCCCACTGCTCTAGAAATTCTTGGCTTATGTTCCCGTTCATCATGCCTGGAGATACGCGCGTTCCAATAAAACTATTCTTTAGCGTTCACACTGCTCACCAAAAACCGCTTTAACCACTGACCATGGGCATATTTCTAACAGAAAGTAACTAATTAAGTAATCCAAGTATATACAAATGACACATAATGTCAAGTATTTCATTCAGTTAGAACGGCAATCTTCGTTCGAAGTCCTAAAACGAGCACCGACTCGCAACACTAGTTTTTTAAAAATCAAAGAATCAAGGCTACTGTCAGGGCATAGCCTTTTAACGCCCTTATTTCTGCTGTGTGAAAATCTCACGAGTAGGCGTATGCATGTTCAAGGACGCTTGGAAATGTTCCAGATACATACTAAGCACTGCCTACTCCCTTGGACATAGCTCACTGCTAAACACAAGAGTGTGACCTCTGAATACACAAGAATGTTTTGAGTCCCTAACTGTGCATGGTTCGTTCATCGGCGAGCCATAATATCTGCACCCCTTCAAGGCTTCACCCAAAGTTCATCGACACTTATTCAAAACGAATAACACCTTGCACTATAAGCAACACCACAACATGCTCTCAAACCGATCGATCTACATGACATAACCTTCAACGTCTACATAATTTTTATTATCAAAACAAACCGGATCAATAACCTGATACCGTTCTTTTCCGAATACTTCTAACTAAAGGCGCATGTACAATAACACACACACACACACACATGACTATCACCGAGCACGTAAACAAACCCATCGCGTAGTAAGCTTACAGATAACATGTATCAACCCTACCTTTGCACTTCGATATTTTCTCGCCTGCTTTTTGACATCTTGGCGACTTTCTCGCGCTGCGATGACTTAGCGCCGTCCATCCGATATTCCGTACGACAAAACAGCTTCCGTAAACGAAGATAAATCGTGCAAAATCTGAAGAAAACGCCGATATTCCACGCCTAAACTACATAACTATGAGCACCGTGAATACGACGAGGCCCCGTTTGAGTTGCACATCTAAACATAGACTCGCTCGCCTTACTCCACGCCGATCAGTGTATGCTGGCAAAGAATAAATCGCACTGAGCTGGATATTGATCAACGGCCTTTTCACTGACAATGAGCTTAACATCTAAATTTTTACAATAACAATGGTAGCAAAATGCTTCGTATTGTCCTGAAACAAATTAGGCGTGATCATAACACCGGTTCTGCTTCACTTTCTCGATGCGAATGTGCACGCCCTCGTACTCTCACTTAGTGCGAATTGACTTTTCTCAAGGTCTACAGCTGCGGCTGTCAGCCACATGCCCTGCCTTCGCAGCCCGTCAACGCGAGACCGTTTGTAGACTGGTGTCAGAGCCACTGCGTTTGGCTCGATTCAGCGGCGCAAGGTGGCAGACGATCTGAAGGCGCCGCCACACGTCGACAACCGGGGTGGAAACCTTGACCCTGTTGCAAAGGCCTAGCAACAAACGACTGTGACTCACCCTTATCGCGTTAGGATTTTTGGCGGTTTAACTGCGAGCTACTTGGACACCCATAATACTTCTATTCGATAATATGGGCTTGACTTTGTAAAACTAAGACTTGGCCGACTTTGCATTCAGCTTCGCTTATTACAAACTGTTTCTTATTCCTCGCGCAGACGTGTTGGACTTTGAGATCATTTAAAAGTTTGTGGACATTATTTATTATATCCAACTGCCTGATTTCTTGATTTGCTTGCATCTTAGTTCTGCATGTCAGGTACAGCTTCAGACTTGTTTGTTTCCGCGATAAATATCTGATATTCACTGCTCATTTCGTGTAACTGTTCGAGTGTTAGACCTATAATAATATTATGAGTCTATGACGATTTATCGGACCAATTTGGATTTAATGGCAACTTTATTTTCGAACAGATTGACCCTCTAGGCTCTGATAACCACGAGTAGCCCTTACCTGACAAGGACCCTATCAGGCTGTCATGTAGGCCTAACATAAGAATTATGGAATCCATATTCGATGTGAATCCATGCGAACCACATGGAACACAACTTTTTTTATTCTATTGTATAGAAAACATTTATAAAGCGCCTACTAGGGTGAACCGTTCAGAGGCGGTCTCAGTGCGCAAGGCCACGAGAGAAGAAATAGGGTTTGAGAAAAGAAAATGAGGAGGAGGGATAAAACTTTGATAAAGATCCTTCCATGAACCGTATTGGACGTGAATTCAATATGGATCCTTCATGAACCATTATGGAACCCACCACTTAGAGTTGGCTTGGGACCATTACATCAATCACAATATCGTTACAGGAGTCGAATCTAACTGTAGGCCTATTACAAAAGCCGACACGCAGAGCTTCATTACCATCGCCATCTAGTGAATGATAGGCTGAGTGAATTTTGAGAGGGTTCCGAGCAACGACCTCATGGTTCCGATGATCGATCCCGCTTTCTACTTGATGCTCTGCTCTTCGTGCCAGTGATTTTTACCACTTTATGGACCACCCTCTTATTCACTCTCGTTCAATGGCGGGTCCTTCGACGCTTGTATAGCGCTTTTACAAGAGCCTCTGGAGGATCGATGTTTCGTGGAAACTAGCCGCTGGTTCAATCGATTTCAGTCACACACACTTTGGATTTCAGTCACTCTAGTTCGCCGAAACAGAAATTACGCAGCCTGTGTCATGGCTTCCCACGCGAAGATGATTTGACCGACTATGCATATAATAATAGCTCTATGGTCTAAAAATTCCGAGCGCACGCCAAGGCCATTGTGTACTGTTTACGTTATTATTAATTGCAAGTTGCAACATGTAGGCTATTGTGGAGATCAAAGATAACAAAAACTACATTGCCTGCCAGCCGGATGATTTCCATTACCGCACTATTTAAAATTATCTTTTTATATAAATGAAATTGGGAAAATTTCGGATATGATTTCACCTCCTTCGCTGAAACGCGAGTCACGTTCAAGGTTGTGCTGACCTGTCTTTTGCAGGCTAGGCCTACAGAAGCAGGAAGTAGGCCTTTGGACAGGAGCGAAATTTCTGGAGAAAGCATTCTAGTGTAAAATAATCTGAAGAAAAAGTTTAAACCCAGACAGGACACTGTGGGCTCACAAAGGACTCGCGTCGGGTCAAGCGAAAACGGTTTTATCACCACTAATGATGCTATCAGAAGATAATATAATCGTAGCTTTAATAACTAATGACCGATTATTTCCATTGGCATGCTAAATAAGTTTGTAAAAGGGTATAATATTTGGAGATTTTGAGTCCGTGGTTCGTCTATGCCTGGGACATTAAATTTTAAACAAACCTCATACTAGCCCAGCCTAGAATGACTCAAAATCCTGAATACCTATTTATTTCTTAATTAATTTAAAGCTCTTGTTAGGCATGCACTTAGCCTACAGTTTTGCTTTTTTACACAATCCGATGCATGAATGCCCTTTGGAGCTTGATCTGGAAGCAGTATTTACACGACCACCTCCACGTCGATTTTTTTTGACTAAGCGCCTGTGAATAAGCTGGTTCCCACATCCTTCGCGTTTTACATGCTGCACAAATCCCATGATTTTATTAATGTTGTCACTGTGATCACTTTCGCTCCGAGTACACAAATCCTGTCCAGTGCATGCATAACACGCCTGAACTTTGACCTGGCAAAAAAACAGTGAAATGAATGCAAGAAAACCCTTGCAGATTTTGATTCAATTTAGGAGGAGCAAATAAATAAGTCTCCCTGAAGCCATATCGTGTTTGGTCGCGACATATCGTGTTTGGTTGCGATGTTTCTCGGGATAGCCATATCGTGTTTGGTGCGGATAAGTCTTGAGATTTACATGAACGAGATGAAGCCATGCTTGGCATGTATTATATAACTCGTGTCCACAATGGTGGTTGGCATAGCTTTGCATACAGTCACATAAGGTGACTTGGCGGGAACGGGTATGCATAGAAAACTAGCAACAAGAGACTTGTAACAACACGAAAATTGTCGTCACTCCTTGTTTACGTACCAAAGGGAAACACAAACATGCATATAGGTCAACAGCACCAGATCACTTTCAGCATTAAGATATTTTAAGTGCATAAAACAAATTCAACTGCCGTTTCAACAAAATAACATGACAATGCAAGTCTGCAACTAACTACCTGTAACAAATTATCTCTTGGCAAACTAATCTGTTGAAATTTACTTCATTTCAATTTTGAAATTAAATCTAACCTAACATTTTTATAGCTCCGTTATACAATAATGAAGAACGTGCCAATCATCGATTGCTTCAAGTTATATCAGAATCATAATCTATTAGAGAAACCAGATCACAATCCAACTAAAAACTATAACAAATATTAATGCTGCAGCAATTAAGATTTGTTATTATTGATGGATTATTATCGATTGTTATGTAATTTCAATCAGTATACTAAAAACACGACTGCTGAGACAAGTACCTTGCGATAAAAAATATGCGCTACAGAATAAGTAGGCCTACCATAGAAACAAACATATTTCACATCTAATAAACCATCTACGTAGTACTTTGTGTGCCGAAATCTCGCATCTCTAGCATCACAATGATACATGAACAGCTAGCATTTTACATGCAAGTTAAAAATTGAAACAATGAACACTATTCACGTAAGCAGGTGCAAAGTTGCAAGTTCAACTAAGTAAATGAATGATTTAATAAAATATACATTCTTCAATAGGAATCATAAAATTTTGCCTTTCTTTGGTATACACATTCTCCTGCTGCATGCACTATAATTCTCTCTGACTATCTTCTCTAAACCTGCTTCTGCTCTTGGGGCCTTGCACAATGGAAGCAATTCTGAATGGTTCATCCTACAAGGGGGCCCTTTATAAATGCTTATATACAATACAATGAAGCAGCAATAAACCACAGTGAGCAGGGTTCTACATGGCTCTGCATCCAGTCACACTTGATCAGCCCTTGTGAATAATCTGGTGCCCTATGCTTTCAAGTGCATTTTAGAAATCTAGGGTTCATGATTTCATCAGCCCTCAGCCCAGAATTCACGCAAGTTGCTTATTGAATGCAGTTCTTAAATAGAAGTATTTGTTTTCTTTACACAAGTTCTACAATAAGATGTGCAGTATTCGTAACTGTTAGAAATTTTGACTGTAAATAAGTAAGAACGTATTTTGTATTAAAATAAAGGCACCACAAATTGTAAGAAAGTCAAATCTCGAAAGTCCTCAAGCAAATCTGCTGCTGATATGCAAATCATTTAGCTACTAATCGCAGATCAAGTACAACCAAGTATTGTAAACAGCAGATATTTTCACACAAAGTTGACCAAGCAACATGCCTTGATTGCAGGACAACTAACAGGGCTTAACCGTTAGTAACATAAGAGAGGAAACCAGTATGGATGACAAGTGTGCAAAATAGAGAAGACATAATATTAGGGATGACAAAAAAACTAGGGATCAAATGAAAAGACACAGACACCAACAATTGGGTAAGAAAGGAGAGATGGGCCCCACTCTAGTTCACTGCCAGTTTTTCAGGCTTTCATGGTTGAATGCATCCTCTTTTGTTAATTCCCTTATGCAGTGACCAGTTTGGATTAAATCGATGAAGTGAGTCAGATCATAAATTAAGATATAATATTATGCACCAGACCGCAGTCATACAACACAACTGCTACACCAATGAACAAACTTTCGTAAATAAACCCTTGGTACCAAACACATCTCCGAAACAAACCGATCACTCCGCTACACAAACTGGGGCCTATCATTTCTCATCACTTCGGACCGAGCATGTTCTGCGGCTTGACCCACTCGTCGAACTCCTCCGCGGTCAGCAACTCCAATTGAGTCGCAGCTTCCTTCAATGTCAAACCGTTCTTATGGGCATACTTCGCGATCTGCGTGGCCTTGTCGTAACCAATGCGTGGATTCAGTGCGGTAACCAACATTAGCGACTCGTCGACGTGCTTCGAAATGCGTTCAACATTTGGCTGGATCCCGCAGACGCAGTTCGCAGAGAACGACTTGCAGACGCCGCCGAGCAGACGGATCGAGTGGAGAACGTTGCGGATGATCATCGGTTTGAAGACGTTCAGCTCGAAGTGACCGTTGCTACCGCCGACCGTCACGGCCTGGTGGTTGCCGAAGACCTGCGCCGCTACCATGGTAACGGCCTCGCACTGCGTCGGATTAACTTTACCTGAAAATTATATTATTAGCATTATTGTTAATATAAAGTAACGCAATTTCTGTAATGCCGCTTACATTGGCATTCAGTGGCGCATCCAGTGGGAAAATATAGGTCTTCGGAAGAGGGAGATGTAGATATCGCTCGAGAAAGAATGCAGAGTGGGTGGAAGGGAATTCGATAAAGAGGGTTCAATGACGGTAAAGGGTCGCGTTTCAGCAATAGTGGTCCTAGTTTGTCAGAGAACGGAGAGGTCAATAAAAGACACAGAAAGAGGAGAATGAATGAGATCATCAAGATATTAAGTTTGTAGCATGTGCACATTCACACCAAAACGTGCATTTTGCCCACCAGACAGCCACCAGGAGAAGATGCAGTTACGATATCCATCCATATGTCATACATGTATGCAAAACTTGTTACGTCGTACATATTGTGGAGCCCGCGCCCCCACCCACCCATGCATATGCCGACTAATCACTCAGTGATTATGCCACTGCCACTATCTGATGACAAAGCATGCCACCACCAACACCCCCCCAACCACTGTTCATCCAGCCAACTCAGTCGAGACTCAAGTCTCGCCTCAAGACATATCTCTTCTATAAGGTCTACTGGTTGGTTTGTAGAGGTGCCCTTGTGACGGCACGTGCTGTGTTATGGCGTCATAGAAATTGTCGTCGTCCTCATTATCATTATTTTAAAGCATAAGTCAATGGCAGTGGGCAAGTACTGTGAGCGAAGGACATGTCCAAGGTCTCCCGCAGCAGCAACCTCAAGGATGTTTCAACCCCCCCACCCTCCCCCCACTGTTCCCCACATACAAAACGCTCCAACTAACTGGCTCCCCACCGTGCACAGATTAGCTTGTAAACGTCGGAGACCAGCGGCTCACAACGCATGATTACAGCGACCGAGTTCAATCTCCGCAAGACTCAAAATTCCCGGAAGCGGCGACGCGCTTCGCCCTAATCGGCTTCCGCGTATTAAACGTTGATCAATTATCGCCGGGTATTAGTCTGTTTACCTGGCATGATGCTGCTGCCGGGTTCATTCTCCGGAAGAACGAGTTCACCAAGGCCACACCTCGGTCCAGATCCGAGCAAGCGGATGTCGTTTGCAATCTTCATGAGGCTGCACGCAAGGACGTTCAGCGACCCGCTCACTTCGACCATCGTGTCGTTGCAAGCCAACGATTCGAACTTGTTTGGCGCAGAGACGAAAGGAAGACCTTCAGAAACGGCGCAATAATTAACCGAAGAAATTCCAGGAACAATGGAAAATAAAAAATGGGTTTTACGAAAATCATGTTCCTAAAAAATAGCCTATTTACTATAACATATTTACCAATATTAGAAGAGAGTTTGTTTCTGTTGTATATACAGGTGTTTCAGTAGCGACTAGTTTTATTGTGGCTGGGCTGGGAGCGTATCTGAGTAAATTATGAAAATAACCAACAAAAATAGCAATATATAGCTTTCGATCGAAAATGGCTAAAGCAGAAAATATCAGCAAATTACAGGTTAATAAATGCACGATATCAAAGCAAGCACAGTTTTAATTAACATGATGGTGGCCACTAGCAGCATATGGAACGATCAAAGCATGTGAAACCTGCTCTACATGAACTATTTAGTCTCACTGAAGGGTAAGTAATCTGAAAGAGGCGACGAGTGGCATGTAATTGCTTCAATTAACTCAAAATACGAGAGGTAAGGTTGAGATGGTAGAGTCACGTGATCAGGGCATTTTTTAACGTGCAGTTGTGCACAAAACGTGCAGTTCTAGATGGATTTGTGCAGTTGTAGAAGCACTTCTGTACAGTTAAAACTAGCAAAAAGGTCATTGTCCTCCAATTGAAAGTAATTTACCATGGAGAATGGGAAAGGAAAGAAGGAGTTGTGCAGTTCTAAAAATTCCTTAAAAACAGCCCTGCATGTGATGAGAAGAGAGGATAAAAGAGCTCTGCATAAGGGAATTATTATGGCAGAGGTCAATGCAGAGGAGGACAGCAGAGGAGGAAGAGATGAGAAGACGCGACACAATAATTATCACCTGAGGTGGTTTATCAGATTGAAGAAAGGAGATATTGGTGATGGAAACAGGAGGAGAAAAAGGATCTGTGTGCCCTCATCTGGAAGGGATTAATTCAAGCCTGAAGGTAGGCGATAGAGACAGATATAGAGAGTGAAAGACAGACTGAGACAGACAAAAAATGCAGAGAGAGAGAGACAGAGAAAGACACAGAGACAGACAGACAGAGAAAGAGAGAGACAGAGAAAGTGAAGAACAGAGACACAGAAAGTGAGACACAGACAAACACATGCGTGCGCGCAGGGTGAGAATTGCCGGGGGGGTTGGGGGGGTTCAACCCCCCCAGTCTTTTTTAGAGCCCCATGTTAAAGTATGTTTTTCAAGCCCAAATTCCAAGTGTATAATGGTCCAACCCCCCCAGTTATTTTTCCACAATTCTCATACTGCGTGCGCGCAGATGACAAAGAGCTATCTTGATTGAGATGACAAAGAGATATCTTGATTGAATCATCAAAACTGAAGACACAGCTGGAAAGTGACAAATCAAATGAAGAAAAACAGAAATTATCACCCAAAGACACCAACGTCTCTAAGGACCGTAACCAATCATCTGCCTTCATCCGAGACAAATTTTTGAGTTCTGACGGGTTACCTTAGTGTACTGGTCAGAAAAGGCAATGTCCGTGAGCGTGATGTCATAAGCAAACCTGTCAACTCGGCAATCTTGTCTGCCGTCTTCTCAGCAAAGCCTCGGCGTGTATTTAATCCAGTTCCCACAGCAGTGCCACCTGGTAACAAAAAAATCTGCACACGATTAGAATATGACTTGCAGTCGTAGCTAAAATTGTCATCAAATGCATTCACTTCAAGCCAGAATCAGTGAACAAGTTCACATGATTACATTACTTAAAGTTAAGTCTGTTTAATATTTACGTTACTTTACGATATATTATGTTTTACCTGCAGCCAGCTGGTAGAGCCTTGGCAATGTCGACAGAATCCTGTCAATGCCGTTCGATATTTGCTGGACATATCCACTGAACTCCTGGCCCAGGGTCAGCGGAGTGGCATCCTGAAACACAGAGCATCCATCTATCCATCCATATATCCACCCATGAAATTTATATAGCACTCTTAAAATTTGAAGGAGTAACTCTGGGGAGTTGTCTTGATGGGGGTTGGGGATGTGATATAATGCTATTTATATCCACAACCTTCATTATGTTCAGGAAAACAACACTACTCCCGACCCAGGTGCGGCCAAACAGTCTTGAGTGTATGCCTATCTAGAAGATGACAATATGAAGATAATGGATTAGATTAAGTAAATATATTGTTCAAAAACACTGTGTAATAACAACTTATTAATGCTGCCCTCCTTCTTTCTCCAAGCTTGGGACTGGCAATGCAAGAGTATGAGCAGTAGTCGAATTTCGTGAACACAGTTGTAACTGTACATTTAGACAGTGCCTCTTAAAACAAAACACCTTGGTCGCTCACCCAAACTCATCACACAAAACAAGAAACACAAAGATGTTTTCGTAAACAGAATCAAGGTTGTGCATATAAATAGCAAGACAACAACTCCCACGAGTTCGTCGCAACCTCACAACACAAGACCACAATGAAACAGTGGATGCTGAAATACAAAAGATGTTTTGATAACCGTTAATTGCACATTTTGTATTCCTATTCAAACATTTATATAGCGACGCATCTTTTCAGCAGCACCGCTACAATTTGCTGCAGACATGATAAGCACACCATGGTCAACTACAATATATAGTCTTCACCTACTGGTTAAACAGCAGATGAAAATGTCAAGAAGCTTGTTAAGAGTCTTCCGCAGAAAGAAAAGTTAGGATTAAAACATAGGGTAATTGTGAAGCCTAAAATAACCCGGAATGTCAAACACCCACTATTTCTCAAGCTGTAAGTAGAGCAACTTTAGGTAAGTAAAGCAAAGGTATTATAATTAAAGCATTTGTAGTTGCCTTGAGCTATCTCTCTAATATTCAACATACCATACACTCCTTAAGTCTCCTTACGCGCCCGTGAAACGTCATGGCCGTGTTACAGCGCTACATAAATTGTCGTAATTACTATTATTATTGAATAACTACTCCAGTTTACTTGTAAATTACTTTTATTCCAAACGAACACTTTTATCTTAATAAATAACAAACTCTAGATATTGTATAACTGAGGGACTTGTCTGCGAACAGAGAACAATGGAGAATGTGTGTCATGACTATCGCTAGAGCTCTACGAGCTGACAGCACAAGGTGACAAGGTGAGATATTGTACTGCTATTGCCTGCGTTAATACTGGACTGTGAATCAAAAAAGCAACTGATTGATTTATTGAATGACAAGTCAACTCCTTTACTCAACAATATCCGCCTAATAACCAAAATTCCACCGCTCTGACACATCGCATTTTGCCAACCTAATTCATTCTAAGTAGTATCACTTCTTGCCTCAACCCGTTTCAATGTCAAAACTTCCATGAGAAATTCACATCAACCTCTGGAAACAACAAGCAGTGGTAAAATTGGTTTGGGTAAGCAGTGGAAACACCAAATGTGTGAGCAGTGGAGCACTGAAGAAGATTATTGTAACGCATGTGTTTCCAGGATTCCATGCATGGTGAGAAGTTGGAACGCAAGCCAAGAACTTCAAGAGCAGTGAGAACGCCATTCCAACCCACGCTAAGCCTTGACAACAAGCAGTGTGAGAATTGTGGAAAAATAACTGGGGATGGGAGGTTGGACTATGATCCACTTGGAATCGAAGTGTGAAAAACAGACTTTACTATGTGGCTCTAAGAAAGACTGGGGGCTTGAAACCCCTGCCCCAACCCACTGGCAATTCTCATCCTGACAATAAGCATTATTTAAAAATCGGGGAAAAATTCAGAAAAACATAAATTTTCTTTTTGAACTGTACAAGAACGTACCTGAAGGTGGGTTCGTCCAATTTTTACGATTCCCATGAACTCTTTCGATTTGCCCTCTAGCGCCTGATGCAGTACCTTCAATCCCGGGATCAAAACGTCCCTTATCGCCAAGGAGACAGCAACGTGCATTGCCGTCGGAAACGCATCATTGGAACTCTGTGGGTGGAGAAAAGCAGAAACAAGATGACATCAAATCCAGTATATTCTGAGAAAAGAAAAGCAACAAACAAGCGAAGAACCAAGGCAGACAACAAAGGAAAAGTTGTACACATGAAAAATTAATGTTCATGGACACCTTCATTATATGCACAGTGAATCCTCAGAAAGGGTTATCCAGAAACGGACAGGTCTCGCTAACCTGGGAAACCAAGAATTTTAAGAGCAGTGGCAAGATTCTCTGAACATCAATAAACCACAAGTCATTCTTTTATTAGGAATTACAAATCTAGCAGTTAATGTAACTCAATGTCAACCATGATAGTGCAGAGTGCACCTAAAATTAGTTTGCTGTTGAATCGGCTCTATACAAATGTTTATTATAATTGCATAGTTTACAAGAAGCCTTTACATACTGGCAATATTTGCGTAATGTCACTAATGTGTTGTGCGTCGCTAATTACGGGTTCCTAAAAGTGCATTATCACAACCAAGCCCTTTAAGTGATAAGGGTTTGGAACGTCAGTGAAATATAACACACAGCCTAAAGGCTCTGCGCTCTCATACCTATTAATCAACCCCCGTTGCCATAAAAATCAAACTAAGTTGATAAAAAAATAGGTAAAACTTGATTTTGTCCAAGGTAATAACCAAAGACGAAGCAGTCACCCTTACAGTTGCATAATCTTTTAAAGTTGCTGTACTCTACAGTATTTTAATCAAGCCCATAGAGGCTCTGGCAGCCATTGGTATACAAAGTGCAAGCGACTTAATTTTTCTCAGCCTTTTACACGTGGGAGGGGATAGGTCAATCCTGTCCCTCCCCAATCTTCCCATGACAACCTACAGTCATGGTACCCAACATAGCCGAATTGGCTTGGGGTGGCCAAACCCCAAAACAAATTTCCCTCTGGTCGAAGTTCACCCATAACATCTGCGTAATTCGAAGTCCCACTACCTGACTCATGTTGACGTGGTCGTTGGGATGAACCGGTTTCTTCGACCCCATCTCACCGCCCAAGAGTTCAATCGCCCGGTTGGCGATAACTTCGTTGACATTCATATTCGTCTGCGTTCCCGATCCAGTCTGCCAGACGATCAACGGGAAGTGAGAGTCGAGTTTACCAAGAATCACCTGCCAATCGACACAAACACAGTCCCGTTAGTAAAATACTAACCAATAAAATGCATATAACATTTAATACCAGTGCTGAAAGTGGGGGAAAATAAGTGCCTGGACGCCCATTACCTCTCAAAAAGAAGTACCTGGACGCCCCTTACCTTTCCAAAAGAAGTGCCTGGACGCCCCTTACCTTTTCGGACTGTGCTCGTCAATAAGTGGCAGGACGGCGTTCAGATTTTAAAATAAGTGCATGGACGTCGTCCATGACCGTCCAGCCACACTTTAAGCCCTGTTTAATACCTTTGTTAATTCAAACTGAAAAGCAGGGCTATGTTAAGACTAGTGCAGACCCGGGTGCTGTGGTTTCCTTCCAATCATCCAATGGTCTCCACTTTGGACAACCCACCAGTTCACAATGCACATATTTGTATCTGTAAGCCCCTCTAAACCCCTGACCAGTGGCGTAGGCAAGGGGAGTTTCGGGGGTTAAAACCCTCCATTGGCTCCGGAAAAGGGTTTTTTAAGGTTATTTATCCATTTAAATAAGAAAAAACAACAAAAACCAGGGTATCCGGCCATAAAACCCCCATTATAAATTCCTGGCTATGCCACTGCCCCTGACCCTCAAAAGCAGTACTTGGCACCCACTTTAATGCTTTCTACCAGTTGCTCAAGACCTCTCTATATAGTCACGGCTGGGAGCGTCTCTCAGTATGTTTCTTGAAGAGGCGTTATATAAATTTTGGAAATGTATGAATGAACAATGAGGGCCTGTTGACAAGTATGCAATAAAGTTACATCGAGTCTACCTGTATGGCAGCCTGCAAGGTGCCCATCAGTTGTACTGCTCATTTCAGTCACCCCCTAGGGAATGGAAGGCTGAGTCGTCAAGTAGAAAAATTACTATGCTAAGCAATCATCTATGGAAAAATAGCAATCGTATCTAAAACTGTGGTTCTAAAAATCCCTCCAACAAACCTCATCGGCCACCTTCACGATAACTCCAGACAACGCTGCATCCAATCCGTACTCCACGTTTACAATGGCCGCTGCTTTTTTGAGAATCGCAAGACCGTGAATCACTTCAATCTGAAAGAAGCCGCACGAAAAAATTAGTGTCACTGTTCAATCTGTAGCAACTAAATAGAAAAAATCATTCCTAATTTCATTCTAAACATTTTGTTTAAAAAATCATCGCCACTTCTGAATTTTTTTATACATGTGTCCACCATATAAATTGCGTAACTCCTTGCGCATTTGAAAATCTTTATAAAAATATGGTTTAACCAATTAAGAAAACTAATAATTTAATGTTCCAATAGAGTTAATGTACTGGTGACACATGTGACTCCATCATTTGTGACCTTTCAAAGGACAGTCCTGCGAGCAAATCACTATTATAGATTACACCCTACTTTGGCGAATCAAGTTGAGCTTCCGGTTCCCCACTCATGGCTATTCGAGAGCACCGTTCATTCTCGGTAGCTGGCCTTACGACCTTGAATGGCCTCCCTGCTACACTGCATTATTGCCCAGGATCACTCCACTCTGTTCCAAAAGTATCTCAAAACTACTACATGGTCATGGTTGGGCTCGGAGTGATTCTGAGTAGTCTACCTTCAAGAGGTGCTATGTAAAAGATCCTAAAAAATAAATAAATACGGAACTTACGTTTAAATCATTCTACAAGCAACAATCAGTGAAACTGTTACCGGCATCCGTTCAGAGCTTCCACCGATGTCGAAGTTGATGAGCGATCTTGCCGTGTTTACGCCGTAATACTTGTCGACTGGCACGTCCAGTTCACCAAACGAATCAGACTCTTTACGATACTAGAACAACAGAACATCAACGAACAAATTATAGGAAATTACAAGAAACAAAAGCTGCATTAACAATTGTAATTGTAGTCTGACATTCAAAAACAGCCACCTCAAGAAAATAAAACTCAGCAGTGGCATGTAAATACTTGAGTGAATTAATTAATTTCTATCATGCAATTCTAAATACATAACAAGATATTTTACATTATTTTAAACAATTTCTTTACATCGCTCAAGTTTAAATACTTTATTTTTGCGAGAATTTAATCTTAAAGAATATATACCATATTTGATTGTAATTTCCCGGTGCTGAAGTTGGATGTTGACTCGATTCTCGCTTGCCTGAACAGAATTTGAATATTCACTTAATTATAAAACGGATTTAAAAATTAAATTAAAATGAAATAAGAAAATAAATGAAATAATTCATTCCATCAAAACATAAAAACTCCCAAGGTCTTTAATGCAAATAGTTTTCATCACCACAGCTAATTTTAAGAACGCATCAATAGGTGACCAACAGTTTAATAATGGTATTTAAAAATGACAACATTACAAGAGAAATTATTCTTATTTAAAATGGGTTTATCGTAACAATCGAAATGATATTTGACTCAAGAAGGCAGCTAACAATTATTACAGAACTATAATAATCTATAAACTATAATTTTCACACGTGTCCATGGGTGGAGTTTGTCAGGGGCTAGGGGGAGCTAAGCCCCCCAAGAAAGCCCAGACTCAGATTTTTCACCGTGAAAATATTATGTATTCACGAGTCTGAGCCTTCTTGGGGAGGGAGGAGGACTAAACCAGTTAAAATATCGTGAAAAGACACCATTTTCCTGGCAAAAAAAGCTGGATCTGGGCCTTATTCGGGGGTGGAGCTCAGCCCCAGCCCTTGATAAACTCCGCCCATGATCTGAACTAAATCCCTCTATTAAATTTACAATTGTTTTACCCCGGTGACCCCAAGTTATATTACTACAAGTCTCATACTGAACTGCAACTCAAAACTTAGTCAGCTTAAACTCGCCAAAACTAAAATATTCTCACCTCTTTAAGTCCTTTTCCGAGAATGACGACCCTCGCAAGACAGAGAAACGTTCAAATGTCGAAAAATCCTGAGTGGATGACTTTAGAACTTTCGCATAGCGACAGAGTCCACGCGGTACACGCGATGCTGTATAACAACACAAAACATTTTAAAAGGACTTCGAAACATTTGCGCGCATGAAGGAGAGAACGAATCACAAGTGTGCACTTGGAGTTTGTCATCCATACACCCACCACCCATCCCCACCCATCCATCCACTCACACACCCATCCATCTATCCACCCATCCATTCACCCAACAATCCATCCATTCGCACCCACCCATCCCCACCCCAGCCATCCACCACTCAACCCCACCCATTCATCTTGCACCCCATCCAAACCTCATCCATCCACCACTTTCCCCACATTCATCCCCTTTCATCTACCACCCACCCCATCCACCTCCACCCACCCCATCCACCACCCATCCATTGCTTTGTTACATACATCCATCCACACACATGCACGTAGCTACATGCATCCATACATAACTACGTGCAACATGGATCCATTCTCACACATACATACCTACACACATACATACATAGCCGTCCATCCATCTGCCTGCCTGACTCTCCGGACTTGACCCGCTGCCTATCGATTTTGTTTTGATTGAGCGCCTGTGAATAAGCTGGTTCCCGCGACTTGGCTTTTGTGGGCGCTGTAGAAGTTTCGAGATTACGATTACGATTACGATACCTACATACATATGTCTGAAATGAATGAATGAATATATGCGTGCATGCATACACACTTATATACATAAATTAAATACCTACCTGCATAAATACATTCATGCAAAGCCATGCTTCTACTTATACACTGACAAGCATTAAGGAGTATACCAACGCCTACATCCGGTGGACAATAGCGAAAATTATACGACTTTTCCGGAAGCGATATTTTGACTGTGGCGGAATTTTCCACAAACGGCCTTCTATGATATTGACCGTCCGAAAGGATATAGCAAACGCAGGTGCCTGTCTCAGGCTGCACCTACCCAGTACCCACCCACTTCCACACCACCACCCTAGGCATAATGAATAAACAGACACGATTGCTGAGTAGAGGCCATAGTCCGCGAATGGTGATTCTCGCCCTATGCAGCAGAGCCAAAGACAATTGTAGTTCGAAGTTCACACTTTGGTCCCCTTCGATCTGGCTTCGCGGTCGGTCCATTTGTGAACGAAAACAAAGACCCGAATTGTTTATTAGAAAGTCCGAGCAGCAAATATGCAAAAAGAGGTTGATGGATGGATGGATCCAGGTTTGACCAGGGTCCATGACAACAGAGGCCGTTACCCTGGACAGAAATTTGTTTTCGCATACTACAGCACTACACTGTTGTAACCGCGAAACGCACGGCTTTGAAGCCTTTGAAATGTCTTCTGTAGAAATGACTGATAGCGCACCCTGTTGATTACAAGCGAAACACTAGGATTTCGTGTGTATTCGAAAGAGGGCGCTGTAATGTTTAGCAGGGCTTTTTTAGCGTGCAGTTGTACAAAAATGTGCAGTTCTAAATGTATTTGTGCAGTTGAAGAAGCACTTATGTACATTGGAAACTGGCAAAAAAGGTCATTTCCCCCCCCAATTGGAAATAATTTACCATGGAGGAGGGGAAGAGAACGAAGAAGTTGTGCAGTTCTAAAATTCCCTTGAAAACAGCTCTGATGTTTAATCAGCTGCCGATCGTTAATTTATTTTCTAGCATTACATTCTTCAATCTTCACTTGTTGGTAATCCTGTACGCAATGCTTAAAGTGTGGAGAAATAAGTGCTTGGACGCCCCTTACCTTTCCAAAAGAAGTGCCTGGACGCTCCTTACCTTTCCAGTCTGTACTGGCCAATAAGAGGCAGGACGGCGTTCATATTTTATAATAAGTGCATGGACGCCGTCCATGACCGTCCATCCACACCGTAAGCCCTGCATGTAGCCTACGTCATGTTATTAGGAATACGTTTATATGTGCACTTGTTATAGCGCCCCCTATAGAGCTTTCTACTCAGAGGCGCCCTCGACTACAGAGCGGACACTGCATCGGAGTTTCACCAAAGCGCTGAGCAATTGCAAGTGAAGGACTTGCCCAAGGTCCCTACGCGACGCCGTGAGGTGGATTCGAAACTGCAATCCTTCGGCTGCAATGCGACGAACATACCCACAACACCACGGTGCCCCACCAGGAGTAGTTTCAGACTTTCTCAATTTCTAAACAGGCCTTTTATTAATTGAGTGCGAAAACACGGAATCGTTGAAGTTTGGGCCTACTTTTAACTGTTTTATAATACTCTACGTAGTAAATTCTGGGACATACCAATATTATTAGGGGTGACACGTACGAAACGGAGTATCCCCCTGAAAGCTATCCGGTGGGATGAATTAATCTATCCCCCGGATGGAATTAACCGGTCTATACTATCCGAGGGGATAAACCATATTCTATCCCCTTTTTTGAAAAATGAGCATAATAAAAAAAATTGTGCTGTAATCAAAATTTAAAGTGACTCTAATTATTGTTTTAAGTGTCCTAACCAATGCTCAGATAAAGGCAACTCGAATTTATTTAGTGACTCTGGGTGTTCTCGAATATTTTGAATGTTTTAAGTGCTCTAAAAACAGGGCAAACAAATTATCTAGTAAGAATAAACATACCTGTTAGAGTCGTTGTTCAAAACAAAGCAGATGAAAATTAATTTGTCAAAAAAAAATACACGCGGAGGCGATTTTTTCGACTTATTTAATTTGGGGGGATACAATTAATACGGGGGATACTCTATTTCGTGACAGGGGCAGTAAATTCTGGGACAGGCCAATTTTTGTTATTAATATTAGTCCCAGGATTCCCATCTTATTTCACAACTATGCTTTAAACAAGAAAACTAAGATTAGGCTCTACCATTTGTAAAATGAAGGCCCTAACAACATTCAAAGGAATTATAAGGGACGTTCCTTCTTTACAAATAGGTTTAATAATATATTAGGCTATGTAGCCTACGGAACTCGGAAACTTCACTTTAATGCTTCAGCAAGTTCAGCGTATCTCACCCTCCCCACACCCCATTCATTATGCTCCTCCCCAAATGCTGTCTACTCATTGTTACAGCGTGCGTAAGTAAGCAAATTTTACATGCATGAGCAACCGAATGTCAGTAGACCCTAAATATCTCCCCATCTGTGGCCTAATGAAACAGTCACTCAAAAGTATCTTAAAATTTATTTCAATTATTTGACAAATAAATAAGAGCGGGCATTCAGAACTAAACTCGTAAAGTTCTTAGTTGTAATCGCAAGCGTCTGACTCGATTATTTTAACTCGCACAGGTTGACATCTGCAGCGGAAGTGATGCAAATTCTCCATCGATTTATAAACAGTTTTGCTATTTTATTCGTATAATTAGTTCTTGCGGTAATTATCACTCTTAAATTGTTAGTTTTTATTATCTAATTTGTTTTTTATTTCCTCGAAAGCTGTAATATATTAGTTCTGTTTATCGCGGCATTCGTGGCATGAAGACTGCCACCTTGCAATCGCTGATGAAATAAAACCTCGGATGTTATCCACACTCAAGATAAAGTCAGCCACCTTGCAATCGCTGATGTAACTTCGGATATTAACCCACACTGCAGATAAACTACCTGTTTTCAGATGTTTTGTTAATTTCGCCAGAGACCAGTTTTGTCAACTTCCCACCCTTTGTTGCTATTTGCATGTCCATGTATTATATTGCGCGTATAATGTGCAGAAATATATTGTTCAAATACTCTGCGGTGCCCGCTGGAGTCGGTATAAATCGAAACTGCAACTGCTTCTGCAGTACTTTTTTAAAATTTCTGACAAGTCATGTATAGCATTACCAGGTCCTCCTTTTGAGTTGTTCAGTCGTGACACAAGTTCTGATTGAACAAATTGGATCACAAACCTCTTCATCCATTATGAGAACGTTCCTCCAATGCAACCCCATCACAAAACCCTACAATGACTTCAAAGGATAATTATAAAACGATTCCGTGTGTGTTTTTGAAAAGTTCTTCATTACTACTTTTATCCTCTCTGGCATTTCAGTTATTGAACACGTAAGATAGTTTGAAGTGATCTTATTGCATCCGTGAAATATTTGAAAGTACTTCAGGAAAGCAATAAGATCATTCAAAATGTCTCTGAACGTTATAAATAGGTGGCTTGGGTTTATTACTGCATCATATTCTATTGTGGTGGCTGATAGTTTTTATCTGAACGGGGCATTGTAATATGCCAAAACCGAACACCTTTGGAAAAAGTGGAAATTAGACGAAAATTCGAGACAAAGTTGCTGTCTGCCATGATTGTTTAGAGGTAAGCCTGATGCTCCTAGTGAAATTTAATTCAATTTAATTTAATTTCATTAAAGGGCTTGGTTGCAAGTTTCTATTGCATGTTTCACTCACATAGCAAGCACCTTTCCCAAATAAATTCTTTGAGCCCTTTGCCCGATCATAGTCAACGGGTATGAGAAATCCTATACCCTGAGTCAGTAAAGAGTTAAATGGAACTTTGTAAGTTAATTTCAAATATTGTATTGTATGACATTTTGTGCAATAGTAGCAAATTCTTTTTCTGAATGTAAATATGTCAAATTTGAAAGACAATTGTATTTGAGCTGAACTGCCAGAGGTAAAACATTTTTGTCCTTTTCCAGTGGAATTGTCAAGAACCGATACATACACTTGACACATGAGTCAGTCTATCTGAAACCAATGAATCAATTTATATAGCACCCTTGTAGATTCCGACTCACAATTTATCATTTTCGTTGTGGCACGCAGTGAGAAGTTTTTATCCTTATTCTTTTCTTCCCATTACCCCTCGAGCCGGAAATGGACTGGACCTAAGGTCGTGATACGCAACCAATGCATCACATGACAACTCACTGTTTATTTCCCAGCATCACGTCCTAATGCTCGTTGACAGGCATGCATGCGCGAACAACTTGGAGCACCACTGAGTAGATATCCTGAGTATGCTCTACAGGTATAAGTTCTCGGAACGAGAATATTTGAGTGCGACCAAGCGAAGTAACCATGCTGACAGACTGATTTTGACAGTATGATGTTGCAAGTGAAATAACCATGGTTACAGGCTAATGTTGTAATAGACTGTAAATATATGATTTTCCAAGTTGTCGTTATAATTCGAAAATCAGAGTTGAGTGTGATTAGTTCAATAACTTAAATTGCAAATCGATAAGAATATACGATAATTGATCAATTTATTTATTTTCTAATGCCTACCCTGCTGTTAGTTGTTTGGGAGGGCCCCTTGTGACAATTTCACTCTGTTATGGCACCATATAAAATAAATTGTCTTTTTTATTAATGTTTTTATTAATTGCTGTCCAAATGTAGTGCTATGATGAGGTTCTGATTAAGCTTTTTGTTTTGCATTAGATGTACCACCAGTTGAAACCTTAGTAGGCATTGGACGTCAAAGTAGTAGAAGTTGCTAAAATTCACAATAATGCATGTATGTGGGTCAATGCTTTATTACATTGGTTGGAGTCATACTTAGGTTTGAACAGTCTCGCTTCAAAGACCTTGTTGTTTACGATTTTTTTGTCTTTCGTTGTAGTTAATAACCATAAAAGGATCCGATGCCTGTCTATTGCTCAGCTGCGAACTGTTATTCTAACAGCAGACTTAACGAAGGCATGCACTTCTATCGCTTTCCAAAACAGAGAGAAAGGTAAACGACGTACTGACCGACGAATCTTACAGCTTTGATTAGAATCGTTTTTTTTTAAATTTGATTTATGTTGAGAGGTGTGAGTGTACAATGTAAAAATAAATACGTGGAGTAATAGGAATTGCATCTTAATAGATTTTTAGCTGTTAATGTAATTAGAAATTTATGTATTGAAATGTGTCCGACCTCGAAATAATTTGCCTGCTTTCTGCCAGTTGCTCAAAACCTATCTATTTAGTGGTGGCTGGGCTGGGAGCGCCTCTGAGTAGGCTTCTTGAAGTGGCGCTATATAAATTTTCTAATGAATGAATATAAAGCGCTTCTCACAGAATGGCCTTTCAGAAGTACTTTCAGTGCGTGCGACCTTGAGAGAAAAAGCAGGATTTGGGATGAGAGAAAGATGGGGAAAGACTACCAGAAGGGATGACAGGGATGACAGAGTGAACTGATGAGGAAATTTTGGTTGTGAGTCGGGAACCTTACTTATGGCAGTTATTACTGTAATTATTACGGTAGTTTTTTTTGTTAGTTTGGATCAAAGCTCTGTATTGTATGTGACCAGAAGGTTTTAATTCAATTTTTTACGAAGCTTCTATTGTGTGTGGAACAAAACACTTGACTTATTTAAATACTGTTTTTGATTGGTATTTGATTGAATGTTTTAATTCATCTATTGATCAAAATTCCCAAACGTGTACTCCTGCATTAATTTGGGTTGAATGGCAACCCAAGCATCCACATTTGTACTTCTGATGCAACGTCCTTTCACACTGGGACCAGTTTTGTCAAATGCAAAACAAGGGTTCATCAGCATTTATGTATAATCTTCGAACAGTCAATTTGCAGCCGGTTCCTGCTCACTGTAGTCTGTCAATTTAGCAGCACAGAAGATATAATGGTGAGTTCTCTGCCCAAAAGCAGGGTATTTTGCTTTTTAGCTACCCAGAGATGCTCAAGGTGAGTGAGGTGATTCCTGTTGCCTTCTTCACGAACAATTATGGGTGAGTGGCTTGTCCTGGTTCGTTACACGGTGGCGTAGGGTCGAATCGAACCTTCCTCCCTCAGGTCTCAGGTTACAGCGCAAAAAACCTGACACTGCACCACCGCATCCAACCAGTTTTTCATTCTCAATGTACAGTAGGTCACTTAAAGACATTTGATTCAGTTTCCTCAAGTTCTTTAGTCGTGTTCTCAATATTCTTATTGATGAGCTTTGAAGTGGGACGAGAATGAATTCGAATAAGATGCCTGGTATTCTTTTACTTCAGGTGCTTGCGTTGGGCCGAGGCGTCTGGCCGATTAGATTTGTACGAGCGAGGTGCGAGCCATCTTTACAACAACTTCTCGCTGTGCGAGCGCCATTTCGAGCCTAATCAGTTCATGAACGACAAGAAGAAAAGACTCATCTGGAAAGCGATTCCCTCGATCTTTGAGATTCCGAAATCGGCCGTGAGGGTCAGAAGGAAGAAGAAGACTAAGAGTCGACGGGTGACTGCGACCTCACGACGTCGCACTGCGACTTGTGTCGACGTTACCGGAGACAGTGACGACAACGACGACGATGATAATGATGATGATGTCGAAATGCAGTTTGAGAACAGTTCGGCAAAGGTTTGTGCTGATCTGAGTTTCGCTAAAACCACTTTCAAATGGATTTCTTGTAATGATGGTAACAATAATCTGGGTTTTTTATTATCAAACTGGCATGCCGCTGTGTGATTATAATTCATCGTGTGAACAGATGATGACAAGTTAGTACAGGAGTCGAATTTAACTTAGGCACCAGTTCTTGTTTGGCATGGTTAGTTAAAAGCGTGGACTCCAACATATTTTCAGCACTAGAAGATGAATTGATTGAACTTCATGATACACAATGTTATGATGCTGTGGGTCTTGACATCAATGTTACTCTTCATTGTGTTTATAATCTTTTTATCAATGACCAAATTAGTGGTGCTTGGTCATAATCTAATGACCAAGTGTCACTGAAATCTGCACTAGGCGTTTAGACTGAACTGTTTGCTGTTCAGCTGAATTTGGAAAGTTGCTGCAGTACATATAATACACATCTTTAGCTACCGTATTTTTTAAATGGTGCAAATTCTTTTCCAAGTAATCATTTTTGTCATAGTGGTTTATTTTTGCATCTACTGCCTACTTCAGATTGTGTCCCATTCTGAACTCTCACTTCCTCTGAAAATGCAAAATTCCTGGGAGTCCTGGCTGTCGAGTCTCTTTTTAGCAGTTTAGTATTTATTAGTCACTGAACTGATTTTCAAGACTAATGCATAGTGATACCCACAAAGAAAGTTTGTTTTCATGCTGTTCATTTTGACTGTGTTGCAGGGTGACTACGTAGACCTGCCTGGGTATTGCTCGGCACCCGGATGCGACACCGAGGCTAAAGTGGATTTTGGAATGCACTTCTTTCGCTTTCCAAAAGACGAAGACAGGTGAACTTGCGTGAATTGCGTCACTGGTTTCGATAACAATAAGCACAGTATCTGATAGGCATAGGAATAGTAGCCGCTCTAGTGATGATTAATCATTATCACTGTAATATTTTTTGTATTTTATTATACTGTATTTGAGCATTTATTGAGCACTTCTCGCAACAAGAGCCTTTCAGAAGTGCTCCCAGTGCATGCGACCTTCGAGAGGATAGGCCGGTTTTTGGACGAGAGAAAGATGAGGAAAGACTACCAGAGAGGATGACAGAGCGAACGGATGGGGGAAAGTCCTTTGCATAGGGAGGGACTATGCAGACAAGTGATGCGGATTGAGCCATGGCAGTCCTGATGCTTAAAAACAAAGAGGTCAAGCTGACGCAGCGAGGTGGCAGAGAGGGGGCGAAGTATAAGAGCCCAAAGATACTTCGGAGCGATTGACCCAATTGAGATTTGAGGACCAAAATAAGAATTTTGAATTGTATACGGACAGGGAGCAAGAGGGAGGCAGTGAAGTTGTTTAGTGATGAACGTAGAAATATTGGGAGACTCGAGAAAGACGTCAATGCTGAGATATTGATGTTAATTCTCAATTGATGCTATATTGTTATTGTCTGTTACCTTGTTACCAAGAGCGGATCTTGATGCCTAAATTTTGTGCACTAGTATGTGCACTTGTTATAGTGCCCCTTCAGGCACTCTACTCAGAGGCGCTCCTGACTGCAGAGCGGACACTGCATCAGAGTTTCACGCCGAAGCGCTGAGCAATTGCGAGTGAAGGACTTGCCCAAGGTCCCTACGCGGCAACTTGAGGTGGATTCGAACTTCGAACCTTCCGGCTTCAAGGCAACGACACCACCGCTACACCACCGCGCCCCACAGTAGTTCTGAAGTTGTCCCCACCAACGTTTTAGCTGAACTTTTGCTTTCCACAACAAAGGGTATGTGTTGTCATCGTTTAGATAATTACAGTTTTCAATTTGGTTTGAATTTCAGGTGCAAGATTTGGATCCGTAACAGCCAGCGTTTTGATTTGTCCGACAAGGACTCAGACTTTGTAAACACGAACTGCCGACTCTGCGAGCGTCACTTTGAGGAGACGCAATTCATGAACCGAGACTCGAGATCGCGTCTCATCTGGAAGGCTGTCCCGACGCTTTTCGACTTTCCCGAGATAGCAGACCTAGTATGTATGAATAGTTTGTTTGTTTGTATGTGCACTTGTTATAGTGCCCCTTGAAGCTCACTACTCAGAGGCGCTCCCGACTACAGCGCGGGCACTGCATTGGAGTTTCACGCCGATGCGCCCGAGCAATTGTGAGTGAAGGACTTGCTCAGGGTCCCTACGCGGCGACTTGAGGTGGATTCGAACCTCGAACCTTCCGGCTTCAAGGCAATGATGCCACCACTACACCACCGCACCCCACAAAGTAGTATGAAGAGTCGAGTGGTGTGTGGTTCAGAAAAAGCGTTATCGATGTTTTGGATGCTTCCTCGTGTGGATTAGATCTAGCGGAACTATTAGTTAAAAATTCCTGTTTTGACGTTTTTTTGAGGAACATATTGGGATGGTTTCTTTGTTTGAGAAATGATTTGTTAACTCAGATTCGTTTGCTGACTTGGAATGTAGGGACAGGGTAAGCTCCCTGTTTATGTGCAGCATCTATTACTGGTGAACCCCTGCTTTCTCTTTACTCATGATGAACAAGTGATATTGAGGATGATAACAATGATGAACATTAACGTTAAGGGTTGTGGTCTGTAGATCATCGCTGGCCAATCCAATGCCATCATCAGCCGCATTTGGTGTAATTGCTGATCAACTTGTTCTTCCATATTTTCGTAAATAACGACCATGGCAAGCCTTGATTTCACTTCACTCGCAAGAATATTTTTAGGCATAATATCTAGAGGAAAAGTGATGTAGTTAATTGTCTCTGAATGTGGCTTTGTGGTCATTTGCAATTGAGTCTTTCTGTTTTAACCGAGAAATAATTCGTTGTATATATTTTTATGACTTGTAGAGAATCCTTTACGAGTCTACGCACGTGGGAAGCAGTTTTTCGCTTCCTTCGGTGCGATCCGTTGTACAGTCGGCGAAACAGCTCGGCATGCAAGATGCGATGGCTGAATTCTTCGAAGATCAACTTCAAAGGTGCCTTGAAGGTAAAGGGGGCATAGCATGCCATTCGAAAGTGGGGTGGTTATGAAAAATTTGATTGCTCGAACCCCCGCCCCCACTGAAGGTAATGGTTCCAGCATTTCGAAGATCACCTTCAAAGGTGCCTTGAAGGTAACAGTTGCGGCATTTCGAAGATCAGCTTCAAAGGTGCCTTGAAGGTAACAGTTGCGGCATTTCGAAGATCAGCTTCAAAGGTGCCTTGAAGGTAACGGTTGCGCCATTTTGAAGATCGGCTTCAAAGGTGCCTTGAAGGTAACGGTTGCGGCATTTCGAAGATCAGCTTCAAAGGTGCCTTGAAGGTAACGGTTGCGGCATTTCGGTTTCTTTAAGAAACTGATCCGATGTTTGTGAAGGCTCGGTTGGACGTTTGCAATGATTTCAGATAAGTTGAATTAGGTTGTTGGGATTCGATTATCTAGACTGGATTAGACTTGATTGGATTAGGTTAGATTTTAAATGGAGACTTGGAAATGGATTAAATGTGTGAGTGAAAACAAATGTTTTGATAAAAAGTGTTTCTGTCTGGCTTAGTTTCAGTTTTTTGGTCTCTTAAACCAAAAAAATCGTTTAATTATTTGGACATCCAGATAATTGGATGTAAACATACCTATAATATCCTGTGGCATGCATCGTGTATTTTGCAGCATTTTATCTGCAAGAGCGGATAATTTCTTCTTGTTTTCTTTTTGTTGTTGCTGCAAATGAGTTTATGTAAGCCTTTGTTTCATGCATTTCAGTTTTAAAAGTGAATTTCGGTTTTGGCTTTAATTTTGTAATTGTGTGTTTGCAAAGTTCATTCTTTTCAAGAAATCCACGTCGAGCTTTAGTGTTCTCATGTTTTCTTTCTCTCCTGCCAAGTAGCAGAAAGAGTGTTAGAAGAACGCTGTGTTTTTATTAATTAGTCATTGTGCTTATTACAATTAGAGACCTTTGTGTTTATTGCTCATTAGGTTAATTAGTGAGGGGTCTTGTTTAGAGGCGGGTAGTTAGAGGACATGTGTGACCTCTTTTAAGTTTTGATCCTTGGTTGGAGTTATCTGCCTTTGCTGGTATAAAATGGAAAATCTGTCACTTGTGCTGTCAGTCTTAAAGTGGGTGATTGTTATACGGTAGTATACTTGGACTTCTTCTGCTTGTTGTCACATTTGCCTTAGGGGTGCTTGAACTGATTAGTTTGTAGCTGCTTTTGGATGGTACGCGTCTTGAAGGGGCTCTTAATCAATGAATGAATGAATAGAATGAGGTGTTAGAGAATGAGTGAATGAATGAGTGAATGAATGAGTGAACGAATGAAGAATGAATGAGCAAAGGCTGCTATGATATATGAGTGAGTTGGTGAATGATGAGTGAAATAACGAATTATGATTGATTGATAAGTCGATTGATTGATTGATTAATCATTAATGATTAATCAATCGACTAATCAATCAATCTAATTAGATTGATTGATTAACTGATTGATTGATTGATTGATTGAAAATATTCATATTCGTTGATTAAGGATGTCCACAGAAATATCCTAATTCGTACCTTTCTTCCCCTCCCCCCCTTCATCTTAATTTATTCCCTGGCATTGCACTCACCTCGTCCCCTTTGTGGACCATGCACTGCAGACACGTACTAAGGCTTATTATTTTGTTCCTGCAGTGCTGAGTCTGCCAACTGTGCTGCGAGGTGGGGTAATGCTTTGGTGATGCTGCATCTGACGCAGTCTAATTAGATGCAACTCTAATTAGATTGAAAACTAATTGGAAAATAAGAAATCTGTCAGCTGTATGACGTTTGAGATTACAGACTGTACTGCAACAGCAACCAATGAACCATGTGCCAAGTTTGGAATTCAAAGCTCAATTTGAACTATCAGGCATCAGCCCGTTTGGTTCACCCCTTCCCTATTTATGGAGGATTACTCTTAAAAAATGTACTATATATCTGCATCGTGACAGCGGCACATGCTGGCAGCTGGCAAATTACCAAGTGTTGATGTACAGAGTGCTCTCAGTACACTTGAACCTGCACCGCTGTATGGTGAAATAGCAGGTATGGCACTCGGGAATAAGCAGGTGCCCTGCACTTGGCTTTCGAGTGGCACTTTAGAAATTTTGAGGTAATTGTTATGGGTCTTTTGGTTGTTATTTCAAGCCTCTGCCTCTGCCTCCCCCTCCAAGGAATGGAATCATTGCGTCTCTTCGTGGTTCACATTCACTTCTTTCAGTCAAAACTCACTATTTCTCCTTGACTTTCATTCACATCGTTCTCTCTTGCTGCATCTTCTCCTGCTGGCGACTGACTATCTGTATATTTATCTACACTTGATATAGCGCACCTTCTTATATATATATCTACTCAGAAGCGCTCCCGACTACAGCACAGACACTGAGTCAGAGTTTCACGCCGATGCACCTGAGCAATTGCAAGTGAAGGATTTGCCAAAAGTCCCTACGCGGTGGCTTGAGGTGGATTCGAACCTGCAACCCTCCGGCTGCAAGACAAACAAGCCCACCACTACACCACCATGTCCCACAAGTGGTTGATTGCTCAATTTACTTTACGCTTTGTTCATTTAGACGAGGGCGAAGGTGTGATGAGCTCGACAAAAGATTCGGAGGCAGCTAACGCAGTTGCTGGTGCCACAGAAGCATCTTCGTCATCGCTTGACGAAGGTTCCGGTCCAAAGGCAAGGGTCGTCATTCAACAATGTCTGTCCGCAAAGCTCCTTGTCCGACCAGCCTCCGAAGCCAGCCCGGAACTTTCCGTCCAGGTATAGCATCCGTGGAGAGTGGAGACTGATGCCATGGTGCGATTCATTCGTTCAGTCCGAGAATTTATGTAGCGCCTTTTCAAGAGAACTACATGAAGGTGCTCCCAGTTATTTGGGTAAGGTAATGTTGCATTAGTTTGTGAATGGTTCTTGGTTTTCTGGATGTTTGTGTGTTTGTCTGTGTTTGTGTTTGTTTCTCTCTTTGACCTTTCTGCTAAGCATTCCCTTGGAAGCAGCCATGGGTGTGATGAGGAAAAAGATTTTGGGGTATGATGAAGAGGAAAAGAAAACATTTCCTAACTGATTGATTGGTTGGTTGGTTGGTTGATTGATTGATTGATTGATTGATTGATATATCCAAGGTATGAGCGGTCAGTGACTTCCTTTCCTTACCTCAGCCTCCCTCACAATCCTCTTGATGACCACAGTTCCGCCCTGATTGTCCTGGGACCCTACAGATGTCCATTCTGCTCTTTGAACACGCCCCAAGTTTTGTTGCAGTGTGCAAATGAGAGATTCCCATCTGGCCAGGAAATGCGATTCTAATGGCACTTCCGGGTTGCATTTGTTACCCTTACGAGGCGGTAAGTGGGGCATGGGGGTGGTGGTCCCAGGGACACATGTGAAATTGACGGCCGTTTACGTGTTACTTTGATGCCTTTGTGTGGGAAACTCCCATCGTTATGTACAATGGATATCTTGCAAACGTTGGTCAGTATATGTATATATATATATACATGTGTAAATATATATGTATATGTGTGTAATGTGTATATATTATGTGTGGGTGTGTGTATATATATATATAATATAATATATATGTGTGTATGTATATATAAATGCATTATTTTCGTCCGTCACTGACCAGATGGCGCTGCTCTCCCGTTGCTATGGGAACTGGACATTGTCCACAGTGAACTGCACCGTGTGACCTTGCAAATGACCACTTCTCCTGCCTCCTCCTCTTCCCATTGTTTATGTCCTCCACTGCAACAGCTGTGTATGTCTAATTATGCTAATTCAAGCTGGACATTGGACAATGGGAATAGTGTGTGTGATTAGTTGCTGGCTATTGTTGTCTGCCTGTCTGGCTGGTCATCTGGGACTGACCAGTGACCGCCGGTCATTACTCATCGTCGTTGTCATCGTCATCATCACTTGATGAGTTTTTTTGTGTGAATGCCAGTTTGATATTGCCTGTTGTGATGTTTACCGAGCGTGTCCAGAGTCTAGTTTAAAATTGTCATTTGGCTGTCTGAAACCTGTATCTATAAATTATGCAATGTGTTAATAGCAGATGCCTGCATTTTGTGTTTGTTCTGTATTTTTGGTGCTATTTAAGGCATGTTTGCAATGCGTGCGGTCGATAAATTCATGAATTCGTGGGTGCATTGGGACAAACAGTTTAGCAAATGTATTGCGTGAACCTGTGTGATTGTAATTCGACACAAAATGTGCATGCGGTTTCTTTGGGGTATTTTTAGAACTGCACAAATCCTTCTCTCCATTCCCATCATCCATGGCAAATCATTTTAAATCGGATGACAATGTACATTTTAAGCATGTTTAACCACGCAAAATGCTTTTACAATTGCATAAAGTCATTTAGAACCACCCTTATTGTGTGTGCAGAAATGCACAGTTGGTCCCTTTTTTCGCACGAAAAAGTGTATGTATATATACTTTGTCCGGGGAAAAAATACATATACATATATGTGTATGTATATATATATATATATATATATATATATATATATATATATTAGGTGACCCTTAAAAATGAAGGTTCAAAATGATTTGCTATATTTATGTATAAATTATAATATACATTATATAAATAATAATATATGCTTACATGGATGTTCAGTTTGGTTTGTTCGTGTGCATTTATATTTGCTAGACACGTAGAAGTATTATACTTACAAAAAACTAATGTACATTGTACGTACATCAACACTGTAGCAATATCAATCTTCAGATTAGATTAGATTAGATTAGGTAATGTTCTGTTGATTACAAGGATCAATGAATGAAAGTCATTGTTTTTTTGTGTTGCTTGGAACAGATCAACCGGGGAATCATTGTCTACATCTGTCTACTCCAGGGCGCGACCTTAGAGATCGTCAAGAAACTAGGTCGGTTCATCTTAATTAGTCTGACCTATTAAAATCAAAGGGTTCTGTAATAATATTGTTGAGTGGTGTCAATTTCTATATAGCATCATTGGTAAAGAAACTACTTCTATAGGATGCTTTACTGGCAATGTCTGCTGTCATCCTTTGTTCCTACTTGAAGTGATAGAGAGGAACATAAACTTTCGACACCTCTGGAAAATAATTTCTTTTACTGTTAGAAAACTTCTGTGATCTGGAAAAGTCGGTGATTAACTTTTTGGATGAAATAAATTTTGCGGATAATATCACGATGAAATTATGAGCATCGAGATTATCAGTTATTCCAGTGACACAGAGTAAATATTCTTACTTACTTAGATCACCAGCGGAATGTCCATCCCTTTAGGACCCCCTTTGTAGCCAATACTTATATATTTTCTGCTTTTCATCTCATCTGATTTTCTGGTTTCTAGTTGCAATAAAGCAAATTGAATTGAATTGAGTTACTGTATTATATTGTAAGGTACTACTACTGTGACGTAATTATTGTACTGTACTATAATTGTACCGTAATTTAATTCGTTTACAGCGAGAACTGTGCTCAACGTTCGACTGAGCGAAGCAGACGACGGCAAGATGGTGTCGGTGCTCGAGTTGCCCGGCGAAGTGCTCATCATTCCGCAGGCGACACTAGGTGGCCGGATAAAAGGCAACGCGGTGCAGTACCACAAGAACATTGACAAGAACGTCGGCGAGCAGCTGTACAGTGGTTTTGTGCGAGCGTGCCAGGCGATCGTCGAGAAGAACGGTCCGAGTATTGAGCACGGCTGTGGTGTGCTCAAGGGAACGTACGGAAATCGACAAGTGCTGAGCGTCGAAACGAATGGACCGTTTAGTCATATCGTTGATGTTTAACCCTTTGCCAACTGACTGAGGGCGTATAGGTTTTCTCATGTACCATTTACTGGAATTTGGTCGGTAAGGGGCTCATCCATGTCTTACGTACGCAAACATTTTTATTTTAGACCCCCAGTAGCGGTGCTAGAGGAGGGGCTAAGCCCCCGCCCCCCCCCCCCCAAAAAAAAGGACATCCATTTTTTTCTGTGTAAAAATGAAAATTTCCTTGATTGCCCCTCCCCAAAAACTATTGTATGCAGGAGATTGTATGCAGGAGATTGTATGCAGGAGATTGTATGCAGGAGATTTCGGCCGAATGACTGAAAAAGTCGTCAGAAATTGTGGCGGGTGAAAACGGAATATTTTCCTGAGATTTCGACCAAATGACTAAAAAGGTTGTCTGAAATTTTGGCGGCTGGAAATGAAAAAAATTTATGCGGGAGTTCAGCCCCCAAAACTGAAATCCTTGTGCCGCCACTGTCATGAGAGATCACGACGCTTCTCCAAACCCTGTAGTCAGTTGATTGGGTTTCTTGTGGACTTGCTCACAGTTTAGTAAACCCCCACCCACCTCCCCCAAATGAAATCCTGACCACGGTCTTGTTCTGCGTGCGTAAAATGTGGATAGCCCCCAAAAAAGAGCTAATGGAGATATCATCGTCATTGAGCAGTATCATCGGCTGTGTTGAATCGGTTTCTTTGCAGCGACGATACTGTATCGATTCATTCGTTGCGTTAGAGACAGAAAAAGAGACGTCAGGTTCGTTTGTTCACGTCATGCGATGTCGATTTTTTCTTCTTTTGTTGCGCGAGGTGTTTTGTCAGTAAAGAATTGCATCTGACAGCTATTGAAGGATGATTGTTGTGTTCATCTTTTCCAATTGTGTACAGTGTTGGTTTGAAAATGTGATCGACAACTGTCAACGCAGTCAATGTCTTTTCTTCATCCCTCTCGCATCTTCAGTTTGGCTTTGTATGAAATGGCCGTACAGTTGTTTACTGGATACGCACGTCGTGCAGTATGACAAACAGTTGTTTTTAAAATCACGATATAGCTCGGTTCGATATAATTTTTGTTCAAGTCGTACTTCAATGCTAGTAGTGAGTGGTTGGACAGTGCTCAATCTAGGCATCTCCGGGGGATCCCCCCTCCTCTCGATTGAGATTTCCCATGAGGGGCTCGCAGAAAATTTTCAGAGCTTTCTTTACATATCTATAATGCGTGGCGGTGATGCAAGTGTTATCCACTAATAGAGCATCAGCCGACAGCCGTTACAAAGATCAGAATTTAGGAAATTTACCACATGTTCATTCAAATTTTTAAGACAACTGAAAAGTCATAAGAAAAAAATGAAAGTTTGTGAGAAAAAAATTTGGGCAAGCCAGGCGCCAGGATTTGTTTTTTGGGGGGAGGGCTGAAGCTTCACGGAGGAAATTTTCCATTTCATCTGCCAACCACCAAAATTTCTGACAACCATTTTTTAGTCATCGGCCATCGGGTCGAAAATCGTCGAAATATTTCAGTTTTGCATGTAAAAACCCGGATGGCCTTTTTCAGAGGGGCTTAGCCCCCCCCTTCATCCCCTAGCGCCGCCACTGGCCATCGCTGGCTGCGGTTGCCGTCTGTCCGTAACAGCAATGTCGTTTCTCAACGGTCGCCTTTTACGTCTAAGCATAATTGAAATCAGCTTATCCCATTTTACCCTTTCAAACATTTTCTTACTCAACTCAACCTACAACTTTCGTAAATTAAGTGCAGCCTCGAGGGCTTGACACGTGCGTGTCGAGATGGTAATTTATTCATCGTCCCAAGTAACCTTAGCAAGTCATGCGTGAAGGTGACAATTGGCCAAATCAATAAAGGTGACCCGAGCAAGAGCGAAAGAGAGAAACGAAAGAAACGAACACATAGGCTACTGGACGAAGAGGTTCTTAACTACTCTGTAGTTGAGACTGAGTGCAAGTGGCTTCAGTTGCAGGTCGAATGTGACATGGACATGGCAGGTTAGAGAAAGAAAGAGGGGGGGAAATAGACAGACATATTGACGAACGGGCGAGTGCTAGATTGCCCGAGGGTTTGTGAGGGGTGGGTGTAGCGGTTGATGCTTTTCCGTGAACGAAGAGCGATATGTGTCAGCGGTGTTTCAAAATTTGAAACACTATAACGCTAAAGATTGTTTCGACTACTAAGAGATCTGTCGATCTTGATAAAAAGTCATATCCGCCGCTTTGGTACGTTAAAGCGATGAGCGAAAATGTCGGCTTAGAACAGAGCACTAGCTGTTACACCCGAAAATGCCTCAGGCGATCTAGCAATCCTTTAATCTGTCTGTCTTTATGTCTTTTGTTCTTTCATTTCGCACTTTTCAGTGGGCTTTGAATATGGCCGCGCCTCTTTCTCCTTGGATCAGAACCCTGCGCCGGATTTACCATTACGCTAAAAATAAGCGCTACCGCTTAGGCCTATAGGGCGACAACCCGCATGGTCTCAAAAGTTGTGCGTGTGTAGGCTATGTGTAGGTGTGCGTGTTAGGCTAATGTTGAAATCATTCTAAAGACTCTATTATAACTCTATTATAAATGTAAATGTTCCCAGGGTATACGTTTTTAAAATTATAAAAAAAATTATTACCCTAATCAGTAGCTTACATAATAGACCTACATTATAAAACGCTGCAGCGCTAGGCCTATAGCTGCAGTAGCTTACATAATAGACCTACATTATAAATTGACAATAATTCGGACTTTTCATTTTTAATGCATTGCTATTTTTTAGGTCTGCAAAGCGTTCGAATTTTTTAAACTATTCAGCCAATGCACTTATAACACTTATGCTACTCAGTCATTTCCATGCGGGTCTGCACGTCGGGCAGCGCACCTAGGCCTAGCCTACTTCATTCCTCAGTGTTCATAGCCATTTACCAATAGAGTTACTCTAGCCCTACCAATGGACTATCAGTATCATGTCAATTTACCGAATAGGACTATTAGAACATAATTTCGAAGATTACCCGAAAAGTCACATCTCCACAATTAATTTTATGCTCGATTCACAATAAACTACGTACGCCTACGCCTAAATTTCAATGATCCAGATGAAAATTCTATTTTGTGGATTCGCCATTCGTCCGTCTAAAAGTATGCGCTTTTCTAACTTCTAAGAGACAAGAGACTAATAGCCTACACTTGAGCTAATATACTATGTAGGATACATACTGACGATGATAATTATGGCAGAATGCGAATGTTTAGGCCTACGGTAGCACACGTGTTTATCAGCGTACCCAGCGACCCTACTGCATTGGCCTCGACCCCATAGCTGCTCATCTTCAATGAATTGATCGGGTCACATTCGGGTGAAAGCCTTCAGTGCCCTTCACCACCGTTCTCCATTTGAATGGTCGTCACGCCATTTCAGGTAGACCTAGACCTTAGCTTACTATAATTGGACCCTATAATGTATTTCTTAAATAAACAACTCCGCCTCTGGTTAATTGTTCTCTGCCAGTGCCAGTCCCAAGCCTGGATAAAGGAGGAGGGCGACACTGACCATCTTCGATATTGCAGTGTCGTTAAACATGTGGGGCGCGGTGGTGTAGTGGCGGCGTCGTTGCCTTGAAGCCGGAAGGTTCGGGGTTCGAATCCGCCTCAAGCCGCCTCGTAGGGACCTTGGGCAAGTCCTTCACTCGCAATTGCTCAGCGCTTCGGCGTGAAACTCCGATGCAGTGTCTGCGCTGTAGTCGGGAGCGCCTCTGAGTAGCGGTTGAGGGCTGGAAGAGGCGCTATAACAAGTGCGCATACAAACAAATGTAACAAGCAGAACTCCGCGATTGCACATCCGTGTCATAGCGCCAGGGAGTGCCAGTCCCAAGTTTAGGTGAAGTAGGAGGGCGACGCTGATTATCTTTCTTATAACTCAATATAGGCCTATCGTTAAACTAAAACTACTACTGTGCTGTTACAGTATTGTATAACAGGCCTACTATACTCTGAAATGAGACACCGTCCTGTGATGAATCTCAATCCTCACGTACAGAGCGCATGGGACGTGGGATATAACCGATGCAGCTAGGCCTAACTGTAGGCTATTCTTAATGTGCTGACAACAACAGCAACAATGACCCTCCCCCGTCCATCAAACCGCGTCTTCACCAGTACGGCCATCTAATCGCTACTTCGCGTCTGTCCATCACATAAAAACCTCGTTATTCATAGCTAACCACGCGTGTTGAATTTGTCCCACACACAACAATTATACATTCATTGTTAGAATCCGGTAACCCATATTTTATTCGTGTACGGAATTATATTTGCCGACGTTTACGCCGATTCACCTCAGCCGGGTTCACGTGATTTGCTACAGAAAACCTTTTGTGCACCTGTTTAATATAGCCTACTATCCAAAAGCAATTGAAGAGCAGCACACCCAACTTCTCGACCGTGGGCTTGTAACTGTTGTTGTATTGTTGTACTCGGTATATGAAAGAACAGAAATAGTTGCGGCGCCTCTGACGGATAGCAAACTATTCTGGCCTTGACTTGACGTGTTTGATGTTTCGTGTCTCGAACAAAGGCTCTTTTTAGAGCTTCTTCGTCTTTGTCAATGCAGCCATTCTTTTCGAATTGACCAGAAGAAGAACGACAGCATTGACATATAGGCCTATAACAACGCTCTCGACAACTGAGGAGATGGTATCGCTTCAGAAGGGTGCCCGAATGGTGAGCTGTGGCGGGAAGAGGTGCCCACGTGATAGTGACCCAGATGTTAAAAGGTGTTCGCGTGTAATCTCTCTCTCGTCAGTGGCACCCCCACCCCCATATGCCCCTGTCATAGATTGCAGCAGATCATTTGACCTGCTTATTTTACTCTTGACCTGCCAAATGGCTTGCCTAAAATTCTTTGTAACTTATAACATCTTCTTTACATTTAGATTCTTCGACCAGCCGAATGATTCCCATAACCCCCGACTCGAAATTGTAGACCTATGGCTGGCGCCATCAATGCCTCGCATGTGGAGAGGTGTCTGCGTGCGTACAAAAATGTCGGCTATTGCCTTGGCTTGTGACCATAGTTATATACCACATAATAGGCCTAACCCTAACCTTATACTATCCTGACCCTCTTCCTTCCTGCAAAGTGCAGGCCACATGAAGGCCCTATGTAGGCCTGCACTTCGAAAACATAATAGTTTGGACATGTGTAGGCCTAGCTAACATACTTATTGCGTTCAATAATTATTCAGGCTCAAAGAGACAGATAGACAGACAGACAGACAGACAGACAGACAGACAGACAGACGAACAGACATAATGTGTGTATGTATATATATTATATATATATATATATTATATGTTATTATTATGACCCAATGTCTTCAGAGTTCAGACTCGCGAGTCGACCACAGAGGCGCAGAAACAAGCGTTAATATTCAATTCTTTCCATGGGCGGCGCCCGTACATATAGGGGCAATACGCACACAGGGGCAAGACGCACATAGGGGCAAGATGCATAATAGGGGCAAGACGCACATAGGGGAAAAGGGCACTTACCCCTTGGAAAACTGGTATTTTATTATCTGCAACTCATTTAGGCTACTCTTAACAGATATCTCCGCATTTCGCATTAAAGCACCAATGACACCAATGATAAACAAAGTTATAGGCCTATTGAGAATCTGCATTTAATTACAAACCTCTATGAAAATTACACATGGTCACAATTTCCTGCTCTGTATTTTCACGCCCTAATTTCTAACCAATTTTAACGGTTACCATAACACCATTGCGTTTATTTTGCCCCTCATCAAGAAATAGCTGCGGGCGTCAACTAATCTCCTCTCGACGGCAAATTTATCTTTAATGCTGTCAAAGAGCAGCCATAAGTCACTTATGAAAATGCAAGATATGCAATCCCCAGTATAAGTTTCGCGCAGTTTAGGCCAACAGCGTCCTTTCACCCACCAGATTTTCGCATAGCGTCCTATTTAGGCACCTTTCCCCCTTCTGCACACACGTGACCCGTGTAATCCAAGCAGACTACAGACGATCTTGCAAGTCGTATAAAATTACAGCAAATGTCGTCAGAAAACGATCGTAGAGAGGAGGAATAGTTTGTGTGATTGTGATGGCATTGGACATTGAAGCGTTTCATGTGGCTGTGGTGTAGACCAAAGGACGTGCCAAAAGACTACAACTTAGCACAAGAGAGAAGATAAAGAGCTTGATGGGTTCTTAATAGGTTTTATCAAAGTCCAGAAACGTACTTGCACAAGTACCTGTGTAGACTGACACATACATACATACATACATACATACATACATACATACATACATGCATGCATGCATGCATACATACATACATGCGTGCGTGCGTGCGTGCGTGCGTACGTACGTACGTACGTATACGTACGTACGTACGTACGTACGTACATACGTACATACATACATACGTACATACATACATACATACATACATACATACATACATACATACATACATACATATGTAACGCGGCATATAATTTGGGTTATAATTTACGGTCGCCATTTTGGATCCGCCATCTTTTCATTTATAGAGCGCCTGTTCTCGGGTAATATTATTTTATTTCTGATATCGTGTCTGACACGAATCTCAACGACCGACAATCGCAGTCGATGTTTTTGGCAAGCCTCCGTTGAATCAACTTCCCCGTCTCGCCCTGCAGCTGGGAGCTGTAGCCGGAAGGAGGAGGTGAAGTTGAATGACTGCCATCAGCGATAATTTCGGACGACCAAGCGGCATGATGCAAAGTGTCAAAGCGATACATTCAGGCAGATAAGAGAGGGGTAAGATAGACGGACGGAAAAGGACAATCCGCCCACGCACCGATGCCTGATGGAGAGTGAGGGCAATACAGCCAGACGGACATGAGATAAGGGAGAGGTAAAGAGAAGAAGACTAAGACTCTGTCACACGACACTCGCACGTGTCGAAATTGCGACGTTAGATTAACGCCTCGAAGGGAGAGGGAGGGCCACGTGTGCGGAAATTGAAGCTGAGTATATGCGCCGAAGGCTAGCTGGGAAACTGCGCAGTTCAGTTTTCATCCGGGACTTGTGTTGTTGACGTGAATCACGTCCTAGGAGCACTGAAGGCAGAACACGCAGAGACGTGGAAGAGGTGAGTCGTAGAGGTGCGGTCAGAACTTTGCAGGTAGAAGTCGTGTTGAAGGCAGAAGACGTTTTCGACGGAGAAGAGACGTTTTCGTGTTAAGTCAGACTCGATCGGAACTTTGAGGAGAGAAGACGTATTCGTGTTTAAGTCAGAAGCAGCCAGAACGTTGAAGGAAGAAGATGTCTCTTGTTTAAAGTGGACGCTGTCGGAACTCAAGAAAGAACAAGATGTTTTATAGTTAATATAAAGTATAGGTATATAAGACGAAAACGGTCAGAACTTTGAACGAACAAGACTGAAGTGATGGATCATTGCGGCTGATTCTCGTCGGCAAGATTCGCACTCGGGCTTCATCATCGGGTCAGATCCTGGAGAAGAACATGTCAACGCCGTTCTTCGCGCCATGTCACGATGGACTCTCTTTATCTGGACATGAGGTACGAGTGGAGGGGTTTTAGGGTGATCGGTTCTTTAACTTTGGGCTACTTTTAAATTGGCCGAGGGACTTGAAAGTAAATCGGGGATTAACTTAGCTTTACTCCGGTCCAAGTGTGTTTGCATTGAATGTCTTTGATCATAACAAGAAGCTATTAGTTAAAATATCTGACTTTGTTTATTGTTTGCATTGAGTGTAATCGAAGTTGGTTACGTAATTGATTGATTACTTTGAATGTGGTTGTTGTTGATTGAGGATTCAATTGATGGACTATAATAAGAAACATTACTGAAATTACTGACTTTGTTCACTGATAGTGATAGAATTACCTGTAGACCTAATTTATATTGCGCCATGGAAGAAAGTAGACCTGTAACACCTTCACAGCCGTCTAGGCCTCCCTCATCTCTGGAGGTTGTAATGGAGGCTATAACTTCCATGCATTCATCCATGCAGTCACATGCCCGAGACACACAAGATGCGATTGCCTCGGTAGAGTCAAATGTTAGGGATACACAAGATGCGATTGCCTCGGTAAGGTCAGATGTAAGGGAGGAAATTTCGGCTGTGCACTCCAATGTTAGAGAAGTGCTAACGGAGGTTGTGACACGCTTAGAGCGACTCGAGGCATCGCCTGTCCCAAGATCTGTTGTGGGTTCGAACTCTGGACTGGAGTCCACCGCTATTACCATCGCGGACGTGCCTTACCAGTCGACCATCAGTCTGGCAGAGTCTTCAGGCGCTAGGCCTAAAGAGTTCACCCACCTGGGCACGCTGCGCAGAAGTGAGCGTCTGGCCCACAAGGATCCAATCTCATATAGAGAGCTTGGCAGCCGAGATGGTTGGCAATCATTCCATCGGTTGGATTTGAACCCGAGAGTCCCCTCCTCTTATCCTCGATCCATATCTCAGGACCATGACCCACAACAGCACGCGGCCTCCTTGCCGTACGATGATCCGGAATTGGCGACTCCGGAGATGACGGTGGGGGCGGGCGTTACAATTGGTACCAGAAGTGGGGTACTGGTACAAATTGGTTCTAGGGATTTTGGTGAAAATAGGTCAGAAGAGGCAACTGACTATGCTAGGAGAGGAGAAATGGCAATATCTTTTGAACGAAGGAAGGAAAGGGAATTTGCTGATAATGTGGAAATTATGTCTGATGAAGGTAGTGTGGACATTGAAATCAGCAGGATGATGGAAGCTAGACCTAAAACTGTTAAAATAATTGATAACAGAATGCAAACAGCACTGCAACCGGAGTTTAGGGACTTAGAAATAAGTAAACCGATCGCCAATCAATTGCCACGGGAGGGGGGTGATAAGGCTAATCCAGTTCCTTTGGCCTTTTCGTCGCTTCCTCATGTCGAATATCCTCGACCTAATCCGCAATGGAGGATGCAAGCGTCGCTCGCAGACGTCGGTCGACAAAGAGCAGAAACAGCGATGAACCCGGTCGACATTCGGCAATCAACGTCGGGAATGCCGACCTCAATGCCCGACAGCGCTTTCGACGGCAGGACGACTTCGACCATGGTTGGTCGTAACTACGCTCGACCCGACCTTCACCTTGGACCAACAGCGATGGCGACGATCGACAGGATGCAGCCGAGTGTCCGCCTCGACAATCCACACGTATCGAGGATGCCTCCTGCTCCGAACTACGCTCCGAGCGCGTTCTACGAACACAGCGACAACCGGGTTTGGCTCGACCCGCTCCGCTGTCCCGACCCGCTTCGACCAAGCGACGACATCTTTCCCCGGTGGCCACCCATCGTGGAATCGGCGAGAATGAGCTCCTGCCTCGGTGCCCAGAATTTCGGATTCGGCCGTGGCATCGAACTGCCTCGTTCATCACTACTGAAGCCGACACTTCCGGTGAGGATTGAAACAACTGGCGTCGATAAAACACCTGCGTCTTCCAATGTTTCGGTTGGCCTGATCCGAACCGTCCCGATGACCACCGTCGCGACACAAACGACCGGCGACCTGGAATTACCGTCTACCAGCTTGGGTGGAACCGCGAAGGAGCCTGAACCGACCGCGTCTGCAACACCTAAAGTTGGCGAGGTGAAACCGTCATCGACCCCTGCTCCAAAGCCAAAGCAATGGCTAAAACTCGGTTCGTACAGCGGGAAGACCGATGTCGAAATCTTTCTTCGCAGATTCTCCGTTTGTGCAAAAAACAACGGCTGGTCTGAGGAGGAAAAGCTAAACCAACTTGTTGTCGCTTTGGTCGAACCAGCAACGAACTTGCTAAGTGAGACAAACGCAGACAGTTTGGACACCTGGACGGCGCTGGTCCAGCGACTGCGAGAGAGATATGGGAATGCCGAGCAACAAGCCTTGTTTCAGACACAGCTCAGCAACAGAAAGCAGAAGCCTGATGAAGATATGGGATCGGTGGTGGACGACATTCGCCGGTTGACATCACGAGCGTATCCGGGCTCCTCGACTGTCCACAGCGAGGCAATTGCTGTTCGAGCATTCTTGGATGCCCTCAGAGATCGAACTCTCGCTCTTAAGATCCGTGAGCGAGAGGCAAAATCATTGGATGAAGCTTACAAGGTGGCGATGCGACTGGACGGGTATCAGAAGGCGGAAGTTGGCGACCATGAGCAGCACGACCGACGTCATGGCCGAATCAACGCGATTAAGGAGGAAGAAGACTCGAAAGTGAAGGTTCTGGAACGGCAGATAGAGCAAATGAGGAAACAAGTGGAGCAATTACAGAAGAAAGAGCGACAACCATGGTCGGCGCCACAGGTCAGATACAACAATAGCGGGCCATGGAGAGGCCAGAACGAGTCAACCAGAAACGAATGGTCGAATAACAATAGAGGTAACGGACGGGGAACTCTACGGTGTTTCCTATGTCATCAACTCGGACATTTGAGTTCTACGTGCAGGTACCGACAGGCGGCGGAACCGGAAGCTGGACGATTTGCGCGGAGATGCTTCGAATGTTCCGCAACGAACCACATCGCGCGCGACTGTCCATTCCGACAGCAGCAGGCTGCCCGGAACGACAACCAGGAACAACCCGTGAGCGATACTCCGGGCAACCCGATCGTCGGTCGTGTGAACGCTGTACAGAGTTCCGCTCCAGCGCCGAGCGGGAACCAAGGAAACGGATGGAATCAGACGGGGAGGCGAGACGATGGCCGGAACTCGCCAGGAGAGGAGCGCCGCTGCTTCTACTGTGACAGTCGCTTCCATCTTTTACGCGGATGCCCCCTCCGCAACGGGTCTTCCGACGACCACAACTGGAGGTCGCTGACTGAACCTTCTGGAGGACGGCCGCCTGAGAACTTGACGTTAGCCGGGTAACCTCTGTTGAAGGACTATTTCATGACGGCCGTAAGTTGAAGATGACAGAAGATTGCCTGTTTAACACTGATTTATTTTGATTTTGATGAAAAATATTTTATTTTACATGTGAAGAATTCTCATGTTCATGTACAGTATAACAACTGTATTGTGCGTAATATGATGCTTGCCAAGGAATGCATAAATGGTGATTCATATTCGTATTGTATTCGTATTCATTAGTGTGCTGTATGGTGTATTAATATTTGTATTGAAACGCATAACGATTGCATTGCATATGGACAATTTTACTATAGCCTTGCCGTATATAGACATAATAAGGACATAAATGTTGATAAATTTTGACGGAACTCTTGAAAAACAACGACTGGCTATATAACTACCATATTAATTCTTCTATTTCTTTCGCTTGTAATGACTTTTGAGCGCTGAAGCGTGATCAGCGATGACCGTTCAGTGCTTAATTTTGTTCTTTGCATATAATTTTGAACTCGTGATGTACAGACCAGAGTACGGCCTTATTTACGCATTTCAGAATATATTCGTCCAATTAAATAAATTCCGAAATAAGGGTGGGGGGAGAATAGTGTAACGCGGCATATAATTTGGGTTATAATTTACGGTCGCCATTTTGGATCCGCCATCTTTTCATTTATAGAGCGCCTGTTCTCGGGTAATATTATTTTATTTCTGATATCGTGTCTGACACGAATCTCAACGACCGACAATCGCAGTCGATGTTTTTGGCAAGCCTCCGTTGAATCAACTTCCCCGTCTCGCCCTGCAGCTGGGAGCTGTAGCCGGAAGGAGGAGGTGAAGTTGAATGACTGCCATCAGCGATAATTTCGGACGACCAAGCGGCATGATGCAAAGTGTCAAAGCGATACATTCAGGCAGATAAGAGAGGGGTAAGATAGACGGACGGAAAAGGACAATCCGCCCACGCACCGATGCCTGATGGAGAGTGAGGGCAATACAGCCAGACGGACATGAGATAAGGGAGAGGTAAAGAGAAGAAGACTAAGACTCTGTCACACGACACTCGCACGTGTCGAAATTGCGACGTTAGATTAACGCCTCGAAGGGAGAGGGAGGGCCACGTGTGCGGAAATTGAAGCTGAGTATATGCGCCGAAGGCTAGCTGGGAAACTGCGCAGTTCAGTTTTCATCCGGGACTTGTGTTGTTGACGTGAATCACGTCCTAGGAGCACTGAAGGCAGAACACGCAGAGACGTGGAAGAGGTGAGTCGTAGAGGTGCGGTCAGAACTTTGCAGGTAGAAGTCGTGTTGAAGGCAGAAGACGTTTTCGACGGAGAAGAGACGTTTTCGTGTTAAGTCAGACTCGATCGGAACTTTGAGGAGAGAAGACGTATTCGTGTTTAAGTCAGAAGCAGCCAGAACGTTGAAGGAAGAAGATGTCTCTTGTTTAAAGTGGACGCTGTCGGAACTCAAGAAAGAACAAGATGTTTTATAGTTAATATAAAGTATAGGTATATAAGACGAAAACGGTCAGAACTTTGAACGAACAAGACTGAAGTGATGGATCATTGCGGCTGATTCTCGTCGGCAAGATTCGCACTCGGGCTTCATCATCGGGTCAGATCCTGGAGAAGAACATGTCAACGCCGTTCTTCGCGCCATGTCACGATGGACTCTCTTTATCTGGACATGAGGTACGAGTGGAGGGGTTTTAGGGTGATCGGTTCTTTAACTTTGGGCTACTTTTAAATTGGCCGAGGGACTTGAAAGTAAATCGGGGATTAACTTAGCTTTACTCCGGTCCAAGTGTGTTTGCATTGAATGTCTTTGATCATAACAAGAAGCTATTAGTTAAAATATCTGACTTTGTTTATTGTTTGCATTGAGTGTAATCGAAGTTGGTTACGTAATTGATTGATTACTTTGAATGTGGTTGTTGTTGATTGAGGATTCAATTGATGGACTATAATAAGAAACATTACTGAAATTACTGACTTTGTTCACTGATAGTGATAGAATTACCTGTAGACCTAATTTATATTGCGCCATGGAAGAAAGTAGACCTGTAACACCTTCACAGCCGTCTAGGCCTCCCTCATCTCTGGAGGTTGTAATGGAGGCTATAACTTCCATGCATTCATCCATGCAGTCACATGCCCGAGACACACAAGATGCGATTGCCTCGGTAGAGTCAAATGTTAGGGATACACAAGATGCGATTGCCTCGGTAAGGTCAGATGTAAGGGAGGAAATTTCGGCTGTGCACTCCAATGTTAGAGAAGTGCTAACGGAGGTTGTGACACGCTTAGAGCGACTCGAGGCATCGCCTGTCCCAAGATCTGTTGTGGGTTCGAACTCTGGACTGGAGTCCACCGCTATTACCATCGCGGACGTGCCTTACCAGTCGACCATCAGTCTGGCAGAGTCTTCAGGCGCTAGGCCTAAAGAGTTCACCCACCTGGGCACGCTGCGCAGAAGTGAGCGTCTGGCCCACAAGGATCCAATCTCATATAGAGAGCTTGGCAGCCGAGATGGTTGGCAATCATTCCATCGGTTGGATTTGAACCCGAGAGTCCCCTCCTCTTATCCTCGATCCATATCTCAGGACCATGACCCACAACAGCACGCGGCCTCCTTGCCGTACGATGATCCGGAATTGGCGACTCCGGAGATGACGGTGGGGGCGGGCGTTACACATACATACATACATACATACATACATACATACATGCATACATAGACCAGCATACAGATGACGGGCAACATTATCCTGTGGATGGTGTTTCTAGCGAGTGCATCGAAAAAGATAGGAGAACGAAGGAGGAGGAGTCAGGCTGCTATCTCTTGAAGTCACGTGTTCGACAAGCTACGCTGGTTCCCCATTCACTGTTAGTACACGCTCGACTATAAAAGATTTCGTTTAATCGCTGTTGTATAGTTTGCTCAATGAGTGACTTTTGAATGATTCGTGGTTCGTTTTATGAATGAGAGACAGACAAACAGGCAAACAGACAGCGTGATAAAGAGCACACAGAGATAGACATACAGACAGAGACAGAAAGAGACAGGCCGAGACCGACATAGATAAAGAGACAGACAGACAGACCGACGGACAAAGGCATACAAAGAGAGACAGAGACAGAGTAAGATACAGAGAAAGAAACAGAGAAAGAGGAGGCAGACAGACAGAGACAGACAGACAGACATACAGACATACAGAGGCCTGCATAGGAATTGCACCGGAGACGAGTGCAGCTGGCTCGTGTCAAAAGAGATCGGGGGTGACACTGAAGTCTGAAAAGCTACTTGAACTCCCATGACAATACTATTAGAGTTAGACTCGTGTTCGTTTCTTTCAAGCGGGTCTTAGAGTCCTCTCCTTACAATGATGGCCTGCCTGACCGACCACGAAACATTCAAACGTCAGTCATTGAGGAACTCCAGCCAGCTTGCTGCTGTTTGATTAGTCTTGCCCTGAGCCCTCCTCACTTCTCCAGGCTTGGGACTGGCACTGACATAGTATACGAGCAGAATCTCTTTTGCAAAACCTTTGTAGTCGAACCTCAATACTTACTCAATACTTACTCGTTGCTATAGATGTAAATGTAGATCTGTCGTGATGATAACTCTAACATCAGAGGCTTTAGTTATGGCGGATGTTTCCCACTGGGGGGGGGGTAATAGCCGACCTGCGTGTCGTGCTAAGCTGGTCGTATTTTGTATAACTTGTTTTCTGTAATCATTCTGCGGTCTGTCAGTTTGAATTCTATTAAAACGAATATACACAACACAAATTGATGTCACGTCACAAGCTAATCGGTCAAGATGCATTCTTTTCTAATGTAGGTAGAGTGGTCTTCATAGCTTTCAATAGATGCAAAAAGTCTGTCTTCTGTATGTCTGACTTTCTGTCTGTCTGTGTGTGTGTCCCTCTCTCTCTCTCTCTCTCAAAAACATACACGCACAATGTATGCAAGTAAGTAAGTAAGCAAGTAAGTAAGTAAGTAAGTAAGTAAGTAAGAAAGTAAGTAAATAAAAATGCAAGAAGTATAGGTAGGCAGGTAAGTATGTAAGCAAGTAAGTTTGTAAGTTTGGTTGTAGGTAAGTAAGTAAGTTAGTTAGTAAGTAAGAAAGCAAGTAAATAAGTAAGCAAGTATGTTTGTAAGTTTGGTTGTAGGTAAGTAAGCAAGTAAGTAAGCAAACAAGTAGGTAAGTTTATAAGTAGGTAAGTAAATAAGTAGGTAAGTTAATAAGTAGGTAAGTAAATAAGTAGGTAAGTAAATAAGTAGGTAAGTAAGTAAGTCAGTAGGTAAGTAGATAAGCAAGCAAATAAGTAAGTAGGCTAAGCAAGCAAGTAAATACGCAAGAAAGTAAGCAAGTAAGTGAATAGGCCTACTAAGTAAGTGTATTCTTTAAATATAAAGATATAAGTGTAACGTGTAAGTGACTAAGTGTAAATATGAATGTTAATTGAAATGTTAGTTGTGGTGTAAGTGTAAATACAATGGCAGGTGTAAGCGCAAATTCAAACGTATATGTAAACGTTAACGTAAGCGTAAGTGTAAATAAATTTCACTATTCCATAATTATAGGCAGTGCCTAAAGTGTGGAAAAATAAGTGCCTGGACGCCCCTTACCTCTCCAAAAGAAGTGACTGGACGCCCCTTACCTTTCCAGTCTGTGCTGGCCAATAAGTGGCTGGACGGCGTTCAGATTTTAAAACAAGTGCATGGACGCCGTCCATGACCGTCCAGGCACACTTTAAGCCCTGATTATAGGCTTATAGCTACCGTAAATATACTGTCAGTGGTGTCCAGGCAGACATTGATTTAAGCAGACACTGCTGCATAATGGTTAAACAGGAACCATTGGTCTGTTAATTACATGACAACGGAGACTTTCTAAAGCACGTTCCCACTGTCAAAACGCCCCGAGGGCATGCAGCTTGCGCGAAGAGGTGGATTGCTTAGCACAACAGAACTATAACTTCACACAGGGTGAATACGACTTAGGGGTGACACAAGTGATGGGGTAAATCACCCCAAAGGTGTACTTGCCACGATCACAGACGATTTCGGCGAAAGGCTTAGACTAATGGGACTACGCTGAAGAAAGTTGGGGGCGGAGGGGGTGGGGGCTACTGTCTACATACCAGGCAATTAATTCTCCCGATGGTTTTACCACTTTCTTTCTCCAGCGTTCTCTCTCATCAATCCTTCTCCTGCGGAATGGCTTGATGATCTGCCTGTTGATAGGTCTCAACGTGCGAGAAAATCTGAGTGAGTGAGAGCGCGTGTGGGTGAGTGTTAGGGTGTGTATGTGTGTATGTGTGTGGGTGTGTGGGTGGATGAGCGAGTGAGCGAGTGAGTGAGCGAGCGAGTGAGTGAGTGAGTGAGGGAGTGTGAGTGAGTGCAGTGAGTGAGTGTGAGTGAGTAAGCCTAGGTGGGTGAGTGAGTGAGTGAGTGAGTGAGCTATGACATGCTTGCACACTTTGACAGGCCTATAATTGTAAGCTATCGAAATGCCTCCCAATGGAAGGTATTGGACTAAACTTTGCAGGCATGTGTGCTTACATAAACTTCCACGTTAAAGATTTATTGATTTTAAGGTCCAGTTCCATGGATGTCATCCAGGTTATGCCTCCGACTAGGACTTATTGACTTTGGTGTGCATGTCTAGACTAATGCACATATTGTCGGAATGCCTTGGTAAGCCTTGACAGATTTAGTCCTACCAAAAGGCCTCCATATGGGAGGACTCAATATTGTGGGTTCTGGTAGATCTCTGCCTACGGATAGGCCTCCATATTGGAGGACTTAGACCTCTAGATAGGCCTTCATACAGGATGACTAAATTATAGGTACTGTTAGGCCAAAGGAGGACTTGCAGGTCATTCTAGGTCTGGGTCTACAGATATTCTGTCATGTAGAAAGCATGATTTAGCCCTGTTAGAATTGCGTCGGTTGACAGGTATCAGGTATGGGAGGACATAAACGTAGGCCCTGCATGGTAGGTCCATGCCATAATTATGGAAGGACTTGTAGGCCTTAGTAGGCCCACGGCGGCGCCACTTTAATCATCATCATCACAGTCTAGCAAATTTCTGACGGCACCGAGTTCAGCCGGGGTCACCGCACATGTCCTTACGTATAGGTCAAATTCCAACGATAAATTAATTATCGCTACACCGTAATTTGCCAACCATTAAGTGGGACTGCAACAGCACGTAAATATAATAATAATTGCAGACGAAATTAAGGCCCAATTAAGGCCGACATTCAGCGGGCGACCTTACGTGGCCTACACGCAGTAAATTACGTTCTGATCGGCTGTATGGTATATATACACAAGCCACACATGATCCCCTCCAAACCTCAAGGAGCCAACACACTGTAGCGTGCGTCGGGCACGAGAGCAAAGCTTTGTACAGAAATGGTCGCTTTAGCTGTGGGGACGTATCAGCGGATGCCGTATAAGTCTCAGAGCGCTCGAAGTGAAGCCGCATTCAAGAAGTTTCTCCGCTCGGTTGCTTGTCTCTGATGTTCCTTTCACGGGAGATCTTCTGCCTTTGTCAACGGGCGCGAAATAAAAGTCGTCTGCCAGAGAGATAGAGTGTTTATAAATATAACTCGGAGGCGTCGTGTTTCAAATTTCAATACAAATATTGCCCCGTGTCCATTAGCAGCGCGAGCAAAGCCTGATTATATTGGAGGCCTGGTATTATTAAGATTGCAGGTCTTCTATTTATAGGATTAGCATTTTTCTCTCACTGGGTCAATTTGTTCACCGACATCGCCGTTCATTCGATTGAGTTGTGATGATAAACACACACGACTTTTTAAAGCCGTTCATCTTTGAGATATAAGCCTAATCATCTGTGGACGTGTGTTCTCGTTTCTGAAATCGGGCGCAACAGAAGTCAGCAGAAAGACGCATAAGGCGGCATAAGTACAGTGGCATGAGGAGTTCATTGATGAGGTAAGAAGCAGCTTATCATCACGTGTTTGGATTATTACTTAAACCTTATTACTGGCAGCTTATTATTAAAGCTGATTATAATTATTATGTATGCATATAGCGTCTACGTCCTTCTAGCACAGGGGTTCTCAACCTTTTTCGTCCCGCGACACACTTAAACTTGCCATCAAATTTGGCGACACACCATTCAATCGTCATATGTAAAATCGAAAAATATCAATGGTGTCAAAGTTGAACATGTCTATTTATTTCAAATTTGCTCTCAAACTTATTATCCTTATTAAATGCTAAACTGCCGGCATTTTTAATAAATGAAAATAATTATATTGAATTTCTGTCCAATTTTTATGATTCTAAAATTCTAAATTATTCTTCTGATCCCAATCTATAAGCTTAGTCGTTTCTACAACTCGACGTCAATTCAGTCACCTAATTATTAAGACCTTGTAGTCCTAACAGTTAATGGGATCTTTGTTCTTGAATTTTTCTTTGTATGATATTGAATTTTTTTCTTTGGATCATATTAAAACGCGGTTCCACAGTTTTTGTAAGTGCATCTCGTGAGCAGGCTGAGAGGGCACCTCCGACAAGTTTGTTCCGATTCTTGTTCTTTATGTTGATCATCTGAGAAAAGCCCTATTCAGATAAGTGGGAGCTATGTAAGGAAACCAGCTCTTTGATAGCTTTGCTTGCAAGTGATTTGTAATGTTCTTCCTTGTACGTCTTTGCCCAGAACTGAGTTCTTGATAATTGCATGTCCTTCATTCTGGAATCACATTGCAGCTCAACAAGTGTTTCCTATTCATTGTTGTTCAATTCTGCTCCATTGGTGTTTTCTCTTAGGAATGGGTTCAACATCCACCTTGTCTTCTTAATATCAGCACCTGATGAGGATGGCTAAATTTACGTTTTCTTATCCATAAATTTTGCCATTTCGATTGCTGACTTAGCCTAGGTTAACGGGTAAAATTTTTCTAACAGTTGCGATCGCAAACGTGTTTACATAAGCCCTATGTCATATCCGTTGAACATAAACGTCATAACTACCCCAGACCGCGGTAAAATAGATAGATAAATAGAGCGCAACAAATTCTCATTGCAGTCATCCGCTAAACTTCTAAATTACCTGTGGGTAAAGTAAGTCAGTGTATAATGCAAGAACAACGGACGTGTGCTGTGAGAATTTAGTAGACTGATGTTATTTAGGATTATTTCATGTAATCATATAGACCTACTGCGGTGTGTCAGTTTGGAAAAGAAACGAAGATAATTTTTATTATCATTATTATTAATTCGCGACACACCAATTCTTCGCGACACACCAGCGACACACCACTTTTACGCGACACACCGCCGGTCAAGTCGCGACACACCACTGTGTCGCGACACACCGGTTGAGAACCCCTGTTCTAGCATATTATTAGTTTGTACGCACACTTGTTATAACGCCCTCAACCGCTACTCAGAGGCGCTCCCGATTACAGCGCGGACACTGCATCGGAGTTTCACGCCGAAGCGCTGAGCAATTGCGAGTGAAGGACGTGCCCAAGGTCCCTACGCGGCGACTTGAGGTGGATTCGAACGTGAAACCTTCCGGCTTCAAGGCAGCGACGCCACCACTACACCACCGCGCCCCAGTATGCAAATTTAGTACAGCGCGGTGCTGTATGTGCATTTTCGGTGCCTTGAAGCCTGACGGTTGCGGGTTCGTATCAACCTCAAGCCGCCGCGGAGGGAACCTGCATGAGCAAATCCTTCAATCGCATTATTGCTCATGCGCTTTCGGCATGAAACTCCGATTCAGTGTCCGCGCTGTAGTCTAGAGCGCCTCCGAGTAGTATCCTGAAGGGGCGCTATAACAAGTGCTCGCACACAGGGGCGGATGCAGAAATGTTTGAAGGTGGCAAAAATTGGTGGTCATGAGTCAAAAAAATTGTCGTAGGTCTTTCACCGCCAAAAATCTGACGACCTTTTTCATATATAGGCTAGTCATTTGCTACTTTTCTCTTTCACCTTTTCCCGATGTATTGATCGAAAGCTTGTTGAAACCTGATGGGAGGTGAGGACACGTCCTGTGCAAATCTCTGTATGGGGTTGGGGCACGGATTGCCCCAGGGTCCGCCCCTGCTCGCACATACAGTTCCACTTATCATTTTCATGTAGGCAGCCCATATCTTGCATTTAATGTAAGCTTAGCTGAAAATGCAAATCAATGAGCACACGTGAAATTTCGGTGTATATAATAGGACGTGGTTGTAGTACAATTTATGTGTATAAGAATCAACTATTGATTGAAACTTGAAGGGTTAAGTTTCACGGGTGACTTTTTTACCCTCTTCTGATGATCCTCGATAGTGACGCATGTGACCCAGTGACCACGGCTGGTATATACACGCTGCAGGATCCTATAAGAGCCTAATCAGAAGCGGGTTATCAATCCATAAAACTATCAGGGTGGCCTATTTTCAGTTCCACAAGCTAACCCCCCGAGGGGTGACCCCAGGGGTGGTCATGCGAATGATGCGTCTGCGGCCTCTTTTATCTTCAACCAATGCACCCCACCCCTTCAAACCAACAACTGCCAATTGACCGCGAGAAAAGGGTCAACAAAAAGCCTTTAAGAGTTAGGTTTCCGCATATGCTACGATTAGAATATTAAAGCTGCCCTGAAAGATATCTGTTAATATTGATGAAAAGAGCACCAAGAACACTCCTCTGGATCCCTCCTTATCCTATCGCATCTATGGACTTACATAGCGCCTTTTTTAGACTGACTATTCAGAGGCGCTCCCAGCACGGAAACTCGGGGGGGGGAGAAACTCATCTGAAGAATTACGACGATGATGATGACGACGACAATGATGATGGTTGTGATGATGGTTATGATGATGATCGCATGATGACATGCGAACGACGACGATGATGATGGTTATGATGATTACTATAATTATGATCGCATGATGACATGACAACGACGACGACGACGACAGCGACGACGATGATGATTATAACGACGATAAACACAACTATAATATTTATCTATAGTAGGCTTACTCATAGACATCTAAAGATACATTGCGCTAAAGTATCTAGATGTCTATCGCCTACTCGATCAAAACCAGGCAAGAAATTGGAGAAGAATTGATGATATAATGCATTTACAGAGATGCCATTAATTTCGAACAATAAAAGCACAGAGAGAGAGAGAGGGTAGAGAGACGAGGTTAATTGCGAGAGATCAGATAT
>OX457046.1:35628293-35633293 GCA_949752735.1 Lumbricus terrestris | reverse complement strand
CCCATATCTTGACCAAACGTAAGAATTTCTAAATGAAATTTCCAGGCTCACAGGCAATTCATATTTACACATCATGGCCAGATTTCATCAAAATATTTCAAACAAACCAAAAGTTATGCCACTTTTAGGAAGGTCACCCACCGTTTTTTGACGATTCAAAAACGTAACGCAACAAAAAGTAGGTTTTTGCCAATATCTTGGCCAAAAGTAAGAATTTCAAAATGAAATTTTACAGGTTTATAGACAATTCATATTTACATATGTTGGCCAGATTTCATAAAAATATTTCAAACAGAACAAAAGTTATATCACTTTTAGTGAGGCCAACCTACGTTTTTTGATGATTAAAAAAAGTCCAAAAAAACGGTGGGTGGCCTCACTAAAAGTGATATAACGTTTGTTCTGTTTGAAATATTTTTATAGAATCTGGCCAACATATGTAAATATGAATTGTCTATAGACCTATAAAATTTCATTTCGAAATTCTTACTTTTGGTCAAGATATTGGCAAAAAACCTAGGGGGGTCTTTTTTTATGGCCCACCCTGTATATGATGTATAAATTAATATATATATATAATTTATATATTACCAGACCTGTTTATTCTTAATCCTATTTATTTTTTAGGACATTGACTTTTCATCGTTGCGGTAGACTACACATGTCCATCAATAATTGTTGCACCTGCATAATTTTGACTCATATTAGTCTTGTTTATCATAATATAAAAGGCCTCTTTACGTCTCATTTGTAACTATTAGACAAATATGCGCCATGCAGTATAGGTGGTCCATGATTAGGATAATTTGTCACAAGGCGTGTCTACTATTGGGCCAATTCATGCGCAAGTTTATCATTCTATCATTGACTAATTTCGTCTTCGTTTATTATAAGTTTAGTGATAATTTCTCAGTCAAATTTTATGACTTACCGGTATTTATTAATATAGGTCCGGGTATATCATTAGATCTGTTGTTGTTGTTGTTGTTATTGTTATTATTATTATTATTATTATTATTATTATTATTATTATTATTATTATTATTATTATTATTATTATTATTATTATTATTATTATTATTATCATTATTACACATTGGTCGTTGTTGTTGTCGTTGTCTTTGTTGTCGTTGTTGCTATTATTATTAAATAGGCTGCAATACTTGTTAACACTTAGAACTATTTACATTTTGGCCTTCATTACAAAAATAATTATCGTCCAAAGGTCTTCGTGAAAGAATGTAATCATGTTTATTATGAGGTGAATTTATGATTAGACTGGATAGAACTTATGGCCACTGACGACATCTGTCTGCTGGTCCCATCTTTACGAGCGGCATACACCAAAGGCATCTTAGAAAACATTTTGCGTGCGCCGTCAACACCTTACGCCCCGACCCCCCATTCCTCACCCTCCCCACTTCTCACCCTCCCCACTTCTCACCCTCCCCACTTCTCACCCTCCCCACTTCTCACCCTCCCCACTCCTCACCCTCTGCTTACCCTTCATTCTATCCACGCTTCGTTCTGCCCACCACTGTTTCCCCAATTTCTCCCGTCAACACCCTACGCCTCACCCCCCACCCCCGTTAAAACCATTCTCTCTCCTGATTCACCCTGCCCCACCACCGTGCCCCCCAATTTCTTCCGCTCCACAGGCGTCCCTTTGTTGTGAGCGGAAGTGAGTTGCGCGGCGAGCGGTGTGCGCCAAATGCGACCGAGCAGCGCAGACATGTGCGCCGTCGGCAAGCCTTCGTTTGCGATGCAATACGCATCGTCGTCGACGTCGTCGTGAAAGACGGACTTCTGCTTCGAGTAGTAAGTGAACGCGAAACTCGTTGTCACATGTATGTATGTATGTATGTATGTATGTATGTATGTATGTATGTATGTATGTATGTATGTATGTATGTATGTATGTATGTATGTATGTATGTATGTATGTATGTATGTATGTATGTATGTATGTATGTATGTATGTATGTATGCATGTATGTATGTGTATATGTATGTATATATGTATGTAACTATGTATGTACGACGATTGTACGTATGTATGTTTTTCTAAGCTTCTGTGCTTGGCTATGTATGTGTAGATTAGCCTAGGAAAGCCTCTGATTGGACATCTTGTAGGAGAGCTATATTATGCATTTTCGTATTGAGAGAATGACTATGTATATAGGTATGTTATAGTCTATGTATTTACGCATGATTACAGTGTATACGGTCAACGCATTCAATATACTTCAATATAGGGGCGAAGATGAGGGACAGGTTTCAAAAATTCTGCCGTTACTTGTATTTCAATTCTTCAACTTTCGGGTGACAGTCCACAGCGCTAACCACTAGATAATCTCTCAACTCTGAGAACAATATATAAAAAACGTTTAAAACTAGAATCTATAATCCACCTCTACAGCACAGAAGTACACAAACGCGGACAAGTTCGCGTCCATATACCACTAAACAGACTTCCTCGTCGACTGCAACAAAGCCCGTCGCGCGCTTTCTGTCGTCTGCAAACTGCAAAGGCGCCCGAACGCAGACGACCGACGGCAGTTCACTCACTGTATAGAATGACGCGATAAGCATTATCTAGCGCTACACCAACCGTCCGAGTCCCGACCGAAGACCCTCCGCATTCGGCGGACAACTGACGAACTTACGGGCGATTTTTGGGAGCTTATACGACCCTCCAACACAAGTTGCGTCAAGTTAAAATTTGTCTTTCGAGATAAGACTGCACGCGGTGTCGTTTGCCCGTTTAGCCGTTGGTCGTTGCGAAGATTAATCGAGAAGCATTGAGACATCATAATTTTTGTGGGTAAATATTTGCGCAGTAGAGACGTTAAAAGATAAGGATATAGAAGCTGCGGTTGTTGTGAATGGCTTGTGAGTTGGAGGTTAATTAGTGGGGCTAAAAAAGCTCAAAGATCGTATCATTTGGTGGAATATTCCTAATGGATTATTATATCTGTATCCCACGAGAGACTGCGCCTCGGTCCCACGGAATTATTACGTCAGCGCTCGAACGTTTTGAAAGGTTCGTGAATCGGGAACGCTATTCATAGATCAATGTTTCCCATGCAACCATTTTATTAGAATCGATGGACTTGTCACTTGTCAGCCGTCTGAATGCGGCTAATTGCTTCATGCTGTTAGCTGTGCACAAAGAAAGGCCGTTTGGATGCGAATTACCCTGGATTTGCAAGTCTGCGTCTATAGTCAGTGTATAATCTATATCCATAGAATGAACTTCGTTGGATAATGTCAATAAATAATCTCAACTGAGACTGTTGTGAACGTTGGCGGTGGTTTTCTGGCCTGGGAAGAAGCAGGTGAGTGTTATCGGGATTGGTAAGAGGTCTCCTTGTATAAACAGACACCTTTAGAAGCAGCTGCCTATAAAATTATTAGCACAAGAGACGTTTTGTATATATTGGTATAAACCCAGGGATGTCTCTGTAGATTTGATTAAGAGCTTATTATACATTTGCGTCATGTTCTTCTCTTCCATTATCGTCGTCGTTACCATCTTGTTCTTGATTTTTCTGTCGTTATCATTCTTGCTCTTTTTGCTCTACTCCTTCTCGTTCTCCTCCTCCTTCCCCTCCTTGTTCTTCGTCTTCTTCTTCTTTTCCTTTTCCTCCTCCTCGTCCTCCATTTTCACCTTCTCCTCCTTCCTCTCTTCCGCCTTCTCCTCCCCTCCTTCTTCCCTTCCCTTCCCCTCCTCCTTCCCCTTCTCTTTCTCCTCTCATTATCCTCCTCCTCCTCCACTTCACCCTTGTCCTTCTCCAGTTCTCCTTCTCATTCCTCCTCCAGCTCTCCTTCTTCGCCTTCTACTTCTTCGTCTTCGCCGTCCTAATTCTGCAATAATTTCTGGTCATGTTGCGTCAGAGAAAGCTACCTCGTGTAAATGACAGCCAATAAGACCAATAAGACCAATAAGACCAATAAGGCGAATCAGGCGAATGAGACGAGAGCTCTCGGTCGGATTCCGTCATTCTTAATCACCCATCGGAGTTATCATGAAACGCCAAAGAACAGCGCACACACATAGGCTAACTGCACAAACAGATTCTAATGCAACGTGGTCGCCTTACATTTGCAAGGCGCTACCTTACAAACAACACCCACCCCAGGGTGATACTTTCCGGTTTACGAATGCAACCGTTGCTTCGTTCGTCTAATTACGTTGTCTCGTTGTTGCAACGCTGTTGTCATGCTTTCTTGTCTTTTGGGAAATCTTGCACGCGATGTGTAACGCCTTGGCGGCTTTTAGAGTCAACGTGAATGGCCAACAAGTATTAATGAAGGAGACGGCAGCGCTCGAGGTACAATGCTCTGCCTTTTAACGGTATACCAAGCAAGGACTGCTTTGTATCTGCAAATGTTAGTGTTTAATTAACGATGAGCTGACAGGCAGAGTCGCCAAGAGGGGGTGTGGGGCAAATGCCCAGGGGCCCGGCGACTTTTATGGGCCTGGGGCTAGGACTAGGTAGATATAGAAAAGCTGATGATCTATACGTTTTTAAATAATAATATTGAAGAGAAAATTAACTAAAATCACTTTAAACTTCAAGGTAACAACTCACGAATAAAATAATGTTTTAAACATAAATATAAAATTGTACGTCGTATACCTGAATTTTAACCACTTCAATTTGTTTAAAAGAAAAAAAATCTCATTGTGCCTCAAGATAGTGTATATGACCTATGACTGATCTGCCTAGGTGCACACGGAATTGCTCTCGTCGGCCCTGCTGACAGGTGATTTGTTTATTCCAACCATTGTTGTTTAACAATGTGACTTAGCAAGAATTGTTCAATGCTTTGCTATGCATGTGAATAACGGAACTAGCAAAATTGTGTGCGAATAAGCTACATTAAAGCATCGTTAAATTGGCGGAGAGTGCTGGATAGTGTAGCGCTCGTGAATAAGCTGGTGCCCTGCGCTTGCCTTTAGAAGTTTAGAGGTTACGATGTAGTGGTTAGAACGC
>OX457046.1:35585793-35623293 GCA_949752735.1 Lumbricus terrestris | reverse complement strand
CGCCTCTGAGTAGGGAGCTTGAAGGGGCGCTATATCAAATGCGAGATATAAGATGTATAGGTCTATGAGGTGTGGTTGTACGAACTCATGCATTGGCAATTTGGTGTGTGTGTGTATGTGTGTGAGTGTGTGTGTGTATATATATATACATGCATTAGCTATTTCTATATGCAGGGTGGTTTAAAACAATGTACCGCAAGCAATAATGCGATTTATCCGCAACCAATCGAGATTGTTCTATGCAAATAACAGGATTTAGGCCTATAGAGGAAAGATCCTGTAACAACCCCTGAAAAGGAAAGACTGCACTTCATCCCATTCAGTAGGCTAAATGTCAAATTTATCGTTGAACTATCTTTCCCTGACTCAGTGAAGGCTGCTGGACAGTGCTGGTGGATGGATGGATCCTGATTTGACGAGGGCTTATAACAGCATGCAGACGCCGTTGCCCTCAAAAAAATTGTTTGGCATAATACAGCTTTTAAGGCTACTGGTATGTTCTAACATCTGGTTTTATTTTCCAGCAGGACGGTGCGCCTGCTTGCTCGCACGGCAACGTTGACTATGATGACGCAACCTTATTGCCATCAACTGCAGTAAACTTATTGACTTAGATGAATGACCAACAGACTCGCCAGACCTTAACCCCCTTGATTGTCACGTCTGGGGAGCTATGCTGGATTGCTACAAGACATCTCATCTCAAGTTGGAGGACATTGGCGAGCTGAATGAAGTCTTGCTGCTAATGTGGGATCAGTTGCCGCAGGACTCGGTCAACAAGGCCATACTGAGCATCAAAAAAAGAATTCGAGCTCGTGTTAAGGCAGGCATTGGACACTCCCATCATACTTTATGATAAACTGTAAAACGGATTTCTGAGGTCGTAGTGGAAGACTGGAAGTAGTATTATTTTGCATGGGAATCTACAAGTGACGTTAATTTTTCCTCGGAAATTTGAAAAAACCGAATTGATAGTTTAAACAGCTGTAGGCTAACTTTTCTAAACATGAAAAGTTTTAAATGAAACTTTCAGGGATTGTTGGAGATTTAATTCCTTGCAAAATTGGAAATTTTTCCAGAAAAATTTCAATCGGTTGCGAAGATATTGCATTTATCCGGTGGTACATTTTTGAGCCACTCTGTATTTATGTATTTGTTTTATATTCCTATCGTGTATTTAGTGATGGTAAATAATATGTTTAAAGGTTTAAACATATATAATGGCAATACGGAGCTATAGGCTTTGGTGGGATGATGGAATGTGCAGCATGGCAGGCAACATTAAGGAGATCGCCTTACATTGACAGAAACGAAATGCGCAGTAGCAGCGCAATAAAATCTAGATTTACAACTTAAAAACACACGCGCGCGCATATCATGTAGGCTGCACATAAAAATTTACGTCACATGTATAATTATATATTTTTTCCTGCACAAAGTTCATTTCTGTCAGTATTATCCAGGAGTTCCCCAGTTTGCCTCCCCCATCATCCTCTATTCAGGACTCTGATGATAAATAATGGGCCAACAAATAGCCGCAACGATTCTATATATAGCTAATTTATCAGCATCTTTATTGCTCCCCATCTCGATTAGTGCGGCCTCCATGAAGAGTCTTTAACCTAGACGTTTCGGGGGGAGTTCCCAACTTCAGGAAGGAAATCCATTTAGAAAGATTTACCAGCTGGTTTCCGCAAAATAAAGGAAAGTGTTATTCACTGCAAGGCAGAATTAAGAAGCAGATGATAAAATTAGATGACATACTTAAATCTGCCTTGATTTGGTTCTGTATGCCTTACGTGTAACCCATTCATCAATTCATTTCAAGAATTTATATAGCGCCCCTTCAAGAAATCCACTCAGAGGCGCTCTCAGTCCAACCACGGTGAAACAAAAAAGTTTTAAGGAGTCTGTAAAACATCGAGGAGTCAACTCTAAGTAACAGGAGGTGCGTCTACAATGGGAGACTATTCCAGACACATGGACCTACAACTGAGCAAGCACGACGCTGTGGCCCATATAAATTTTGCTTGCAATGAGCTCTGCCGCCCTTCTTTGAGCGTCCAGCTACGTGGTTCTCTCAGCTCTTCTACGCTAACAAATGCTTTATAAAAGACTTATTTAGTTCGGCAAAATTATGGGGAGATTCTCACCGAGTCCCACTTAAGACTTCGGTACCCTGACCCGCCTCTTGCTGCAGGAAGATATCGCCATTGACCAACCGGCAAATAAGTTCGACATCCCTACTTTACATGATCAACTATAATATTATATCAGCCTTGTTGCCGTTAAGAGACTCTGTGTCAAATAAATATCAAGGAATATCAGTGTCTCCCTCCTACGTTCAACAGTCTAGGAACTGGCACTGCCAACGTACAAGTAATGGCGGAGTTTAATCAACTAGCTATCAGCGCACATGCTAAAAGTTCTAATTATGTATACACAGCGGCAGGTGTGAATGCGTGTATAAAGTCCACGCTAGTACTTGACCCCCTTCGTCTCTGTATAAGTTATCGATTACAAAAACGTGTCCGCCACAAAGTTACTGTTTGAGAAAAGCACAGAACTCTTTATCTAACACAAGATCCGCTCTCAATTCGGTTGATATTTTATGACCCCCTTTATGACCATCACTGGAGTACATTATAAATAGTATACAGCTGCCACGCCTTTAGTTTAAACTGCTGCTACTATCAGAAATAACTGAAATCTATTCGGAGGAGACACGAATGACTTTAAATGTTTCACCGATTTGAAACCGGTGAGATAGAATAGAAAGACTGTCGATATAGGAATTAGCGGAGGACATAAAATGGCTAATTGTAGGCACATGACCCCGAATGAAACCCAAGTGTCTGCTTGCTAATCGAATGGTGTATCGAAAGCAGAATAATACTTATACACGATGACGCCAAGAGTTGAATTTGGATTTGGTGCCCCATTTAATTCATTCATTCATTCATTCTGAGAATTTATATAGCGCCTCTTCAAGATTACTACTCAGAGGCGCTCATTTGATGCGCTCATTCACACGTTAGTTCCTTTATTCTACGCGTTCGTTCTTTCTTTATTTCATTTATTAATTCATTCAGCCATTATTTAATTAATTCATTAATTCATTCATTCATTCATTCATTAATTCATTCATCCATCCATTCAGTCAGTCATTCATTCAATCGCTCATTAATTCGCTCATTCATTCAGCCAGTCATTCATTCAATGATATCAATAGTCAGCAATCCGCATGCTTATTAATAATTATACGGCGATAATCTATTCAGAAGAACCAGACTCAATCATGGTCTGTCTTCAAGCATTGCTTAGTTAGGAAACGGTGCGATTTGCCTCCGGAACATGAGAATGGCACCATGTATATAATTTTATGTATGTGTGCATGTATTATTCACTCACGCACACACACGCGCACACACATACACACACACACACATACACACGCACACACACACACATACACACGCACACACACCTGCACGCACACTTGCACCCACACATATTTGCACACACACACACACACATACATATGCACAAACAAGCACTCCTCCGCCACACACATACATATATATAATTATATATATATATATATATATATATAGTATATATGTTATATATGTATACAGTGGACCCTGTTGCGAGTGTTGTAGGAGCTATATACTGAATTGTCAAACGGCCTGCAAAACGAACAATACCGTTTGAATGCGCCTGGTGGTGGTGGTGGTGGTGACGGTGGTGGTGGTGGTGGTGACGGTGGCGAGTGGTGTCCGGTGGCGACAGTCAGACTGGAGACGGGGTCGACCACGTTCGCAAACGAGTGTTATAAGCTCTAAGCAATTGCAGGAGACTACTCAGTCGAGAACGTCTGCGAAGAAATGGACCTTGGATTGGTTGGATTGGCCCCATTTTAGGCAGTTTTTGCTACTGTACCATTATGAATGATGATTTCACTTCTCACTATTATAGTTGAATGTTCGTTTTTATCTCACTCTTGGCTGCATAATGTTAATCAAAAGTTCAACAAACAATGTGTAATTCCTCACCTGCATGGTAATAATTTAGAAAAATTTAAAAACAAGCCTAAGTAATAATAATAATGATAATAACGACAATTTATATGGCGCCGTAACGCGGCCATACCGCTATGTGGGGCGCGGTGGTGTAGTGGTGGCGTCGTTGCCTTGAAGCCCGAAGGTTCGAGGTTCGAATCCGCCTCGCCGCGTAAGGACCCTGGGCAAGTCCTTCACTCACAATTGCTCAGCGCTTCGGCGTGAAACTCCGTTGCAGCGTCCGCTCTGCATTCGGGAGCGCCTCTGAGTAGAGAGAGCTTGAAGAGGCGCTATAACAAGTGCACATACAAACAAACAAATACAAGGGCGCCTCACAAACAGCTAACTGCGGGATAAGCCTTAGCAAAGAGATAAGTTTTAAGCTTTGATTTAAGTAAGCTAAGCAGAGTGTGTTTTACTTGAAGTTTAATGTTTATTGTGAAATGTTATCATCCATCTATCACTGTATGTGGTATTCGTTTTATTTTACAAAACAACGGACAATGCGCTATAGGCTATAAGACCTTTTAAAAAATTCCCACAGCTCCATCCTACCTCTGGAAAACTGTAAGCCCACCCTCATGGGGTTGCGACCCACAGGTCGAAAACCGACATGATATAAACTATGATAGACTCTCGTGTGCACCTTTAAGACTAAAACCACCAACGTTGCCACTCCTTGGGTTTTTTCACAAGATCTTGGGTTTTTCTATCCGAACTAACTTGGGAAATGGTTTTTTTCGGAAGGAACTTGAGATTTTTGCTTGGGTTTCTTCGACTGAAAAACCGGGAAATTGTGGACATTTTCTAAAGATTTAGGCCGGATGACTAAAAAAAGGTCATCAGAATTTTCGGGCCCCAAAGAAGTCGTTTTTACCAGAGCAGCTGAACTTGGGTTTTCTTGGAGTTTATCGCACCTCCAACTAGGTTTTTTTCGCTGAAACCGACGCGCTATTCGACCGGCAGCCAATTAAGGCGACGATAGACGAGTTCGGGTACGTGATTAAAGTTGAAAACGTTGTCAACAAGAAGACAAGTTTACAGAGCAGGTTCTATGTATAAATGTTGAAAATTTATCACTGCCGATGGCGGGCACGAAATCGTAAACAATAATTGAATTTATCTTGACTTCGATCGCCTGAACAAACAGCTTTTCATCATTACTTTCATCGGCATCTTCGTTTTGCTATGAAGTGGAACAGGAGCGTATACAGAAATTTGGCCCTCCCCCGAAGGGGGAGGGCCAAAATTTTCGGCGATCTTTGCCATAACAAATCTCATGACCTTTTTTCAGTCGTTGGGTTGAAATATCTGAAAAATATACCAGCTTTCGGTGCCAAAATAACTGACCGTGAGCTGCCGCAGTTGGTATACACTATACAGTATAGCAGCTGCGGCACTATATATGAGATGCAAGAGTGAGTTCAGAGTCCAGGAGCACTCCAAGGTCACGCACCACCAAAGAAAAAGTCATAGATGGGAATTGAGAAGAGAGAACGCTCAGGTCGAGCTTAGCCAGCTGTTGCCTATAGTGCCCAACCAAACGAATTGGTTTTTTGGGCGTTGAGGCGGTGTCGGTTTGAGGACCACATCCAGTCTGTGAGAGCCCCATTGCTTGTTGAATGGTGCGGGCGGCCTCAATGGCTGCGAGTGGAGGGCAGTGTAGATATGATAACATTATTTGTGATCACCGAGGGAGACCCATAAAGGATATGGAAAATCCCACTAATAGTCGTCCTTCTCCTCCTCTCCTCCTCCTCCTCCTCCTCGTCGTCCTCCTCCTCCAATACTTCTTCCTCCTCTTCCTTTTTATCTTCCTGTTTTCTGCTTCTTCTACTTCTTCTTCTTCTCCTTGTTGTTGTTGTTGTTCTTGTTCTTCTTCTTCTTCCTCCTTCTCCTCCTCTTCCTCTTCCTCTTCATCATCATTCTTCTCCTCCTCCTCCTCGTCGTCCTCCTCCTCCATTACTTCTTCCTCCTCTTACTCTTTATCTTCCTGTTTTCTTCTTCTTCTACTTCCTCGTCTTCTTTTTCTTCTTCTTCTTCTTCTTCTTCTTTTTCTTCTTCTTCTTTTTCTTCTTCTTCTTCTTCTTCTTCTTCTTCTTCTTCTTCTTCTTCGTCCTCTTCCTCCTCCTCCTCCTCCTCCTCCTCCTCCTCCTCCTCCTCCTCCTCCTCCTCCTCCTCCTCCTCCATCATTCCGAACAACGAATAGGTTCCACTACTCGTCTAACATGGCCGACATGCTCAACGGTCATATATAAAGTTCCTGCACAGACTGCTGATCATCATTTATATAGCGCAAAGACGAATGTTCCCTTCAGCCGCAGCAATCACTTTCCCTGCAGCGCATTCGTCCCGTGACCTTCTGGGCGTGAGGTAGCCGGATTGCATAGCCAACGATGACTTCATTCTGAGATTTAAATCTCTGACTCTAACACGGTCCATGATGGGGAACCTAAAAGGGCGTGGCCCTCATTCTGAGGGTCAGCGGTGGTGTAGGATCTCCCGATTGATTCATTTCATGTTACTTTTGTGGTGGTGTAGTGGTGGTGTTGTGGTGGTGTAGTGGTGGTGTTGTGGTGGTGTAGTGGTGGTGTTGTGGTGGTGTAGTGGTGGTGTTGTGGTGGTGTTGTGGTGGTGTAGTGGTGGTGTTGTGGTGGTGTAGTGGTGGCGTCGGTGCCCTGGTTCCAGGTTCGAATCCACCTCAAGCCGCCGTGTATGGACCTTGAGCATGCAAGTCCTTTACTTGCAATTGCTCGGGCGCTTCGGCGTGAGACTCCGATGCAGTGTCCGCGCTGTGGTCGGGAGCGCCTCTGAGTAGACAGCTTGAATGTGCGCTATAGAAAAGGATAAATAAATTAATATCAATTTTAAAATAATTGAAAGGTGAACACTGAAGAGGTCTTAGGCAGAAGTTCTTGGCTGAGGCCATAGAACGGACGCTCTTATATTTTATAGTGTCAACATATTTTTTTACATCTTGTTGTCTAAACTGTGAAGTTTTATATAAGTTTTATAGCAGGCGTGTGCTTCAGTACCACTTGACTTACTCCAAAATCAACCGTCTATTATTGTAAGGCTATTAAGGCCAATCGTTATCATCTGTCGTCATTATCGTCACTATTATCGTCGTCGTCGTTGTCATCATCATCATCATTATCGTCGTTGTCGCCTTCTTCATCATCATCATCATCGTCATCATCATCATCATCATCATCATCGTCATCATCACCATCGCCGACACCACTACCACATCCACCACGACCACCACCACCACCACCACCATCATGAGTTCCTGTCGCCAGTCATTTATCGGCTATGGTTGCGAACACGTTGTGCCCGTACAAGCGTCTAAAGTCATTGTCTCCATATACAAACATACATTTCTGTATATCAACAGAACCTCTACACGCATTCGGTTGACTTAAGGCGACATTGCGGAGGCAAAACACGCCTCATCCGTCCATCCATTCATCCATCCATCCGTCCGTCCATCCATCCATCCATCCATCCACCCATCCATCCATCCATCCATCCATCCATCCATCCATCCATCCATCCATCCATCCATATAGACTGCATGCCAGCCTCCACATGACATTCGATACAATGAAAATAAATAAAATAAAAAGGAGACAAGCGCTGAAGCGATGTTGATCTATTCGTCCTAATATTTGGCTTAATTGCTTTCATGCTTTATGCGTTTTGTCCGCGAACCATGTCGTCCCATGTCGCCCTAAGTGTATGCGTGCGTACGTTTACATTGGTATGTGTATGTTTTTGCGTGAGCGCTTGCATAATGTGTGCGGGTGTGTATGCGTCTATGTTTGTGGGTGTGCGAAAGTGTGAATGTGTTTGTTTGTGTATGCTTATGTGTGATTTTGTCTATCTATATATGTATGCCTGCGTTCGGTTGTGCGTGTACGTATCTTTGCCTCTGTCTTGCATGTATACTTCTAAGTGCGTCTCTGCTATGTGTATTTTCCTGTGTGCGTGTATCTCTGCGTCTCGTTTCTATAGCCAATGTGCGCGTATTTTTATGTGCGATAGTGTGTGTGTGTGTGTGTGTGTGTGTGTGTGTGTGTGAGTGTGTGTTTTATGCGTGTGTTTTTTAATGCCTTATAGTTTACGGTTGTATACACGCGCAATCGTGCGTGTTTCTTTGCATGTTTCTTTTGTCTTCTGCATGTATACTTCAAAGTGCACTTATCGTCCTTGTCTATGTATGTGTGTGTATCTTCAAGCCCCTCTTTTTGCATGTGTACGTGTGTGTCTATACGTGTGTCTTCATACGTGTACCCTCCCACGTTTTAAACTCCGCTCTTCAAAGGTATTCTAAGTTTATTGCTGAATTGCGTACAATTAAACGTTGATATTCCTAATGTGATTGCTGCTGATCTTCGAAGCCGTAAATATTTCTTCGCGCGCTCCATCATCAATCGCAGACACATTCCACGACCAATCACCAGCATCAGTACCACCAGCATCCTGGACCAATCTCAGCCGCATCCGCTCAACCATCACCACCACTCACCCTACCACCTGTTCTACCACTTTATACCCGTATCATCATCTGATACGCAACCCTCGGTCATCTATCTCACCCGTGGAATTACACGGTCGATAAACGAGACCACACTTGTAGAGATAATCACTGGTACCAGCAGAGATACTGGTGTCGCTATCTACAGAGCGGCAGCATTAGACGTAACTATCTTAACGACACTGCCATATCAGAGATGATTAGTGTCGCCCTCCTCCTTTATCCATGCTTGGGACTGGTACTGGCAGAGAACAACTAGTGGCGGAGTTCGGCTTTTAGACGTAACTGTAGTCTATGCTTTGACATAATTAATAGTCTACGCGGTGGTCTGAGAAAAGAGTCGGATGGCGGAGACGGGACTAACAGAAAATGAGTTTTATAAATAATTATTATTAGGCTATTGTCAATATACGTTTCAGGCATTTTGATTAGCATGTCATTGAAGACACCAAGGAGGCAAGGACTGTATGGAAAAAAAGTTAAAAACCTTACTCACCCACCAATCTGTCTGTCTGTCTGTCTGTACATGTCTGTCTGTAGGTATGTCTGTCTGTTTCTCTCTCTCTCTCTCTCTCTCTCTCTATATATATATATATATATATATGTATATATATATGTGTGTGTGTGTGTGTGTATAATTTTATGTGTGTTTGCGCAATTGCGCATATACTTTTGTGTGTGTACATATTAAATAGATCTATATGTCATCGCTGAATAGGTTTGTGTGTGTCCGTTATTATAATTATATGAAATATCTATAGATCTATGTTGTCATCGATGCGGAGCCCACTGACGTCCACTGACGCCCACTGACGCCCACTGAAGCCCACTGAAACCCATTTTCGTGCGCGGTGTGAATGGAAGTAGTTGAACCTCTATTATACTACAGCCTGTCTTAAGGACATGAACGACAGTAACCGCTTGAATTTCTATTAAATCAGATCACGCTGTTTAGTGAATAGGAAATGGTTTCCACTTCAGCCACAACGTCGTTTGGCCCCTATAGTAGGGCCTATACTACAGGCAGTGTGCATGTGTGCGCGCGTGTGGGTACGTGTGTGTGTGCGTGTGTGTGTGTGTGCGTGTGTTTTGCCGCTGATAGATGATTATTATCCCTCTTGATTATTTCGCGACGGGGTCACTCCAAAGACGATCGTAGTCTACAGTCGTCCTCAGTGTTTTATGTCGGGAAACGTGGCGCGCACGTGCGTCATTGCGCGACGAGCACTTGAGCGACAGGAAAGAGTTAAGCGACCAATCAAGGAGGGGGAGGTGGAGAAGGAGGAGGAGGAGAATGGGGAGGAGATAAAGGAGGAGAAGGAAGGAGGAGAAAGAGGAGGAGGAAGAGGAGGAGAAGGAGGAAGAGGAGGAGAAGAAGGAAAAGATGAACGAGTCGAAGGAAGGAGTCGAAGGAGCAGCAGTGAGAAGGAGGAGAAAGAGAAGGAGGAGGAAGAGGAAGAGAAGGAGCGGGAGGAGGAGGGAAGTCTTAACGGGTGGCCGCCGTTTGAAAATACGACTCCATAAAATACATAACGGTTTCTTTGCTGTACACCTGCGTTTTTATGATCCAATTTGATTGGATGTCTCGTGCTCTATGCCTATGGTTTCATCCTGTAAAGCTGTCAGACAGGCAAACAAGCAGACAGACAGATAAACAGACAGACAGGCAGACAGACAGATAGGCAGATAGATGGATAGATAGATAGATAGATAGATAGATAGATAGATAGATGGATGGATGGATGGATGGATGGATGGATGGATGGATGGATGGATGGATGGATGGATGGATGGATGGATGGATGGATGGATGGATGGATGGATGGATGGGTGGGTGGGTGGGTGGGTGGGTGGGTGGGTGGGTGGGTGGGTGGGTGGGTGGGTGGATGGATGGATGGATGGATGGATGGATGGATGGATGGATGGATGGATGGATGGATGGATGGATAGATAGATAGATAGATAGATAGATAGATAGATAGATAGATAGATAGATAGATAGATAGATAGATAGATAGGTGGATAGGAAGGTAGGTACAGTAGGTAGGTATAGGCAGGCAGGCAGGCAGGCAGGCAGGCAGGTAGGCAGGTAGGTAGGCAGGTAGGTAGGCAGGTAGGCAGGTAGGTAGGTAGGTAGGTAGGTAGGTAGGTAGGCAGGTAGGCAGGTAGGTAGGTAGGTAGGTAGGTAGGTAGGTAGCGGAGGCTGGCAGACAGACAGACATAAAAAAATTCACAAACGGAATAACGAAACACGCAAAGTTTAAAAAAAAAACAGAAAAACTGAATTCTTCTGAGACGAATGAAGCGAAAAACGTTTTTACAACTATGTTAGAAACGTTTTCACATAGCACCTTATAAAGTCAGAGCCTCAGAGGATAGTGTCTGGGGGTGGGGCCGGGGATTTCTCTCATCTTTCTGCTCACAGGTTACTGTCAAACGAAGACTGCACACTATAGATATATATATATATATATATATATATATATATATATATATATGTTAACGGAGAAGTTTAAACCTATCATATAATATTATTATAGGCAGACTCCGAAAGTGCAAAGTTTGACTCTTTTAACTTGTGTGACAAATGAATTGGTGAAATGAACAGTGACGTTTAAGCAATTATTAAACTATATATATATATATATATATATATATATATATATATATATATATTGTGGGGCGCGGTGGTGTAGTGGTGGCGTCGTTGCCTTGAAGCCGGAAGGTTCGAGGTTCGAATCCACCTCACGTCGCCGCGTAGGGACCTTGGGCAAGTCCTTCACTCGCAATTGCTCAGCTCTTCGGCGTGAAACTCCGCTGCAGTGTCCGCTCTGCAGTCGGGAGCGCCTCTGAGTAGCGAGAGAGCTTGAAGGGGGCGCTACAACAAGTGCAAATACATATATATATATATATATATATAGTCCTGATGCAGTCATGGGTATGAGGTGCTTATCGACTTCATTTTCTCAGCCTCGGCATATAATATGAGTGTGATTGGACCAATCCTCTACCTCACCGCCTCATCTTGCCACTCATCCTATACCCATTATTTGAGTTGGGTGGGGGATGCAGATGAAACAAACATTTTGAAAATAATCTCTGTGAGCAGACAAGTAAGTTGGTAAGTAAGTAGGTTAATGAGTAAGTAAGGACGCGATTCGGCCATTTGGCCAGTTTGCTTATATTGTTAGTTTATATGCGTTTCATTCAAGCTAGGAAAATAACAATTATTATTATAATTGCTTTGCAAATGTATTTGCCTGTATGCACGTCTGTCTGTCTGTCTGCCTGTCTGTCTGCCTGTCTGTCTGCCTGTCTGTATTACCGTCTGTCTGTCTGCCTGTCTGCCTGCCTATATGTCTGCCTATCTGTCTGCCTATCTGTCTGCCTATCTGTCTGCCCGTCTGTCTGCCTGTCTGTCTGCCTGCCTGTCTGTGCTGTTCCTGAGCTTCTTTGACTGTATACACATGACTTTATCTTTGTATGTTTGTCTGCTTGTATGTACAATTGTACATATTATGTCTGTTGTACGGTTTGTATTTCTGTCTATCGGTTATAACTCTGTATAATTATGTCTAGCTGCGTATATGCATAACTTTGCTTATTTGTGTGCTTCGCGTCCGTCTGTCCGTCTGTCTGCCTGTCTGTGTTTCTGTTCTGCCTGCTTGTCTGTATGCCTGACTGTCTGCCTATCTCTTCATCTGTCCGTCTGCTGGTGTAAACCCACTTGTTTCTTTATCTTCAGACCACTTTTCATTTTTCCCTTCCATCATTCTCAACCAACTTTAATGACTTCATAGTACTGTTGATGCCCTCATAACATAATATAGTAAATTATCTTTCTGTCCGAAAAGTGTTGCATGTCTGTCTGTGTCTGTCTCTGGCTGTCTGTGTGTATGTGCGTGTGTCTCTCTCTGTCTGTGTGTGTATATGTGTGTCTCTCTCTGTCTGTGTGTATGTGCGTGTGTCTCTCTCTGTCTGTGTGTATGTGGGTGTGTCTCTCTCTGTCTGTGTGTATGTGCGTGTGTCTCTCTCTGTCTGTGTGTATGTGCTTGTGTCTCTCTCTGCCTATATCCATCGCTGCATTTTGAACTTGCCGGCTATTAACTATGGCGCCAAAGCTCACAACATCCTCGACCAGACAGACAGTGGCTGCAGAGACCATATCTTAATATGGGGACCTAAATACACACATGCTCACCCATATACACTTATATATACATATATATATATATAATAGATATATATATATATGCATATTATATTTGGAACTATATATACATATATATGCATGCAAACATATACGGGGAAGTATGTATAATATATATATATATATATATGTATTCATATAATATATATATAGCCTAGGTGTGTTACATGGCCTCATAAGACCTATATATATATATATATATATATATATATATATATATATATATATTACCGGTAATGAATGTTGTCGTTTGACGAAGGTTTTTGATGTTGAGCAAATATTCTGAATGTCGGCCATATTTTCTCGTTTTCTACGCACACACTATGATCATTTGGACCCTGCAGACGTTAGCATGCATTATTCACATAACACATCTTTTGACTTCTGCATATATGTATATATATGTATGTATTATTTTGTATATTATATATATATTAAATACATACGCATGCATGTATATGTATATTATATTTGTATATTGTATATCATATATGCATATATATATTATATATTAAATATATATATACAATGTATATATATTATATATGTATACAATATACATATGTATAGATCGAGTATGAAAGATTATTTTAACCAGCGTCGACGCTGATTCCCTGTTCCGGGAATGTGTTCATGAAAGTAAGTATATAGGAAGGGGAGGGCAAAGGGATTTTTATAGCGCTAGCGTATATAGTTTGGTTGTTTGCTCAGTGTGTGTTGTTATATGGATGGCTGCGAGTAGCCCATCCGACCCATGGGTCCGATTTGCTTCCTTTGAAAGCAGTTGCGTTGCTCTATCGGATGCAACGGAGGAAGAGGAAGAAGGGTGTTGCTGGTGATGTTGACGTACGATTCATGGGATGACCGTTGCGATGATGATAATGATGGTAGCGGTGGTGGTATGATGATGGTGGTATGATGGTGATGGTGGTGTGGTGGTGGTATGATGATGATGGTGATGGTAGCGGTGGTGGTATGATGATGGTGGTGGTGGTATGATTATGGTGGTGGTGTGGTGGTGTGGTGGTGGTATGGTGGTGGTGGTATGGTGGTGACATGGTGGTGGTGGTGTTGGTGGTATGGTGGTGTTGGTGGTGGTGGTGGTGGTGGTGGTGGTGGTGGTGGTGGTGGTGGTGGTATGATGATGATGATGATGATGATGATGATGATGATGATGATGGTGGTGGTGGTGGTGGTGGTGGTGGTATGGTGGTGGTACGATAGTGATGGTGGTGGTGGTATGGTGGTGACATGGTGGTGGTGGTGGTATGATGGTGGTGGGGTGGTGATGGTGATGGTGATGGTGGTGGTGGTGGTGTGGTGGTGGTGTTGGTGTTGGTGGTATGATGGTGGTGGGGTGGTGATGATGGTGGTGGTGGTGGTGGTATGGTGGTGGTGGTGATGATGATAGTATGGTGGTGCACGTGGTGGTGGTGGTGATGATGGTGGTTATGATGGTGGGGCACATGGTGGTGTGGTGGTGCACATGGTGGTGCCCATGGTGGTGGTGGTGGTGGTGGTGGTGGTGGTGGTGGTGGTGGTGGTAGTGGTGGTGGTGGTGGTGGTGGTGGTGGTGGTGGTGGTGGTGGTGGTAGTAGTGGTAGTGGTGGTGGTGGTTGCGATGGCGATGACGATGACGAATAGCGGAAATTACACCAATATATTATAGGACTCTTTGAAATAATTGTGGAGTTTTTTTACTATAACAAGGACTTTCTTCTTTTCAGATACGAACAAACTAGGAGAAAAATGTTCCGATGATAACCGCAGAGCACTGTGTGAACTTCCATCTCGCTGAAAACGATAGCTACATTTTTACGGCGCTTAGGATATCGCGTTTCAATATCCTGGATTGAAACTCTTCTTCTTCTGTTGGTTTAGTCTGCAGTGTGTTCTGAATGTACTTATATAAAGCGATTGCGTGGTGTTTGTATTGGAGCACAGTTCACAGAGTCAGAGCAAGTTGGTGCTGATGCGACTCTGGTGGTTGTCTAAATAGTCGAACGATTAAAACAATATCATCGCGAAAGCATTCTGATGACACGGACAAGATAATGTTTGAATTCGTTGAGATTTCGTCAGTTGAAGACAAGTTGAATTGATTGAAGATTAAGTTTTGACTGGTTGTCGTAAATTGATTGAAGTCGTAAGTTGATCTGAAGAGCATGAGGTGATTGAAATTAGTCGCGAATTGATTGCAGGTCATGTGATCGCCGCATCTCTCGCTGATTGGTCGAATCAGACAATCACTTATGTATGTATAACGAGTAACAGGGGACCTTGTGAGACCGGCTCAGGATTGAGCACTTCTATCTTCCTCTTTCTTTCCCGTCCACCAGGAGCACGCCTCTTTTCATCGCTCGATGGCGCCACTCCTCCTTATCCTCAGCCTCGTTCTCATCCTGTCCAGTGATGACGTCAGCTCCCTCGAGTACAACATGGCGGAGGAGCTTCCGGTCGGTACAATCATCGGCAACGTGAAGCAGGACACGAACCTGACGCTCCAGCACTCCGAGGAGGACTCACTCCGTCTGCGCTTCCATCTCCGTCCCGTCTCCCAGAACCAGCCACGCTACTTCAGCGTCGACGAGCGAACGGGGGACATCACCACGACCCAGCTGCTCGACCGCGAGACCCTCTGCCCCTACACCCTCGACCTCTGCGACCTCGCCTTCGACGTGTCCGTTCGACCAGTCCAGTTCTACCAGGTCGTTAAGGTCCTCGTGCATGTGGTGGACGTCAATGATAACTGGCCGACGTTTCCATCCGTCAGCGTCACCATCAGCGTTCCGGAGACGGCCCTCCCTGGAGCGATGTTCATGATCCCAGCGGCAGAGGACGCTGATGGTGGACCCCTCGGGATTCAACAGTACCATCTGCTGACTGGACCGGGCGATGAGGATGAACCGTTTGAGCTGGTAGTGACGGACCAGGTGGACGGGGCGAAGGACGTGAGGTTGCGGCTGACGGGGCGCCTGGATCGGGAGAAAATCGACAGCTACAGGTTTATATTACGTCTTATGTTTATTTTTTGTTTGTATGCGCACTCGTTATAGCTCCCCCTTCAGGCACTCTACTCAGAGGCGCTCCCGACTGCAGAGCGGACACTGCATCGGAGTTTCAAGCCGAAGCGCTGAGCAATTGCGAGTGAAGGACTTGCCCAAGGTCCCTACGCGGCGACTTGTGGTGGATTCGAACCTCGAACCTTCTGGCTTCAAGGCAACGACGCCACCACTACACCACCGCGCCCCACAATAATTATAGGAGTAGCTTTTGCTTGGACTTATTCTCCGATGTTTTCATTAAAATGCGTTGGCCCCAGTAGCACCTGGAACGACATATACCACTCTCACCTTACACAATTTAACTACCATCTCGCTCCTTAAAATTAGACCCCGGTTTCATCTTATAACGACCAGATTGTCTAGTGCTTGTTTTAAATCAAAGAAACTTTGTTAGCTATAGTTAAGAATTATGTTTAATCGCACACTTGTGTTATTATCAACTCTGTGAAAATTCATTTCGTTGTCACAGGTGACCCACTAGCGGAACCCATGTTTCTTAGGACTGTAGTCTTTATACTGTCCTTTTGATCCCTTGTTAGTCTGTTTTCTTTTCTACTGTAGGCCGACTTGTTTTTATATGTCATTACTGTTGCTTTGGTTCAAATTTTTTTCTTCTAATTATGGTTATAGTCACAGTTAAGGTTATGGTTAGGTAGGGTTATGGTTATAGTTATGGTTATGATTATGGTTCTAATAATAATGTTATGGTTATGGTTGTGGCTATATGTTATGGTTATATTATGGTTGTGGTTGTGGCTAGGTTAACGGTGGAGGCGCTTGATGGAGGCATCCCATCAAAAACCGGATCAATCCGCATCGACGTCAAAGTCCTCGACTCCAATGACAACAGTCCACAGTTCGAGAACTCCACCTACCGAGTGGAGATCCAGGAGGATCTTCCGGTCACCTCAACGCTGGTGAGGGTCCACGCCACGGATCCGGACCAAGGACCCAACGGGGTGGTGCGGTACACCCTGGCCGACCAGACGGACGCAGCCTACGGTCGAACCTTCGGGGTGAACGAGCGGACGGGGGATCTCTACCTCAAGGGTCCCGTCGACTTCGAGCTGCACCGGAGCTTCCAGCTGACGGTCCAGGCGACGGACTCGGGGTCCGGATCACTTCCGGTTTTCGCTGTTGTCGAAGTGGACGTAGTGGACGTTAACGATAATCCACCGCAGATCACCGTCAATGTTCTGACGGACTCGGACTTCGCCCAGGTGAGAGAGAACGCTGCACCAGGGACCTTCGTCGCTCACGCAGCCGTCAAGGACTCCGATAGCGGACGGAACGGACAGGTGGAGTGCTTCATCGATAACAGATCGCTGTTCGCCCTTGAGGCTCTCTACCACTCCGAGTACAAGATCACGACCGCTGCTGTCTTCGATAGGGAAGAAGCTTCGGACCACGAGCTCGTTCTGACCTGTCGCGACAAGGGCGACACTCCATTGACGAGCTCCTCAACGATCCAGGTTCTCGTCGTAGATGAAAACGATAACGACCCTGACCTTGGACTGCCCTCTGACCCCTACGCGATAAGGCTTCCGGAGAACAACCCTGCCAACTCGACTGTTGTTCGGATAAACGCCACGGATCGGGACGATGGTCGAAACAGCGCCCTTGTCTACCGGATCCAGCCGTTGAACGGGACACCAGAGGGCGTCCTCCTCGTCGATCCCATCCTCGGGAAGGTCTCCACTCTGCGGTCCCTCGACTACGAGGACCGCAGACAGTACTCCTTCCTCCTCACCGTATTCGACCGCGGAGAGGAACCGCGTTCCGCCACGGCCACGCTCCAGCTCACCATCCTCGACTCCAACGACGAGAAACCACTCTTTGATCGGTCCAACTATTACCTGACGGTGCGTGAAAATCAGCCACCCGGAACGATCGTCGGTCAGCTGAACGCAACGGACCGTGACCTCGATCCGGACTTCCGCCGAATCTCCTACGCCTTCCAGACCGCGAACGGCGTTTTCGACATGGATGACCAGACGGGGTTACTGACCACCTTGCGACGCCTCGACCGCGAGGAACAGGGAACCTACCGACTCACGGTGGTTGCATCCAACCGTGACGGTCCACCGGGCATCGAATCCAGGACCAACGTCACGGTGTTCGTCGACGATGAAAACGACAACGCGCCGCTGTTTCTCTTCCCCGGCAGCGACGGCGTCGACACGGTCGAGCTGGCAGGTCACTCGGCCGTGACTGGCACCGTCGTGACGCGACTCGTCGCAACGGACCGTGACGTCGGCGAAAACGCGGATCTGGTCTACGACATCAACAGCGGAAACGTCGACGACCTCTTCCACATCGACCTCTCCACCGGGGTCATCACCCTGGCGAAACGGCCCCCATCCGTGACGCAGGCCCCCTACGATCAGACGAACCGTCTAGTGGTCGTCGTGCGGGACCGCGGTCAACCGCAGCTGATGTCAGTCGCAGACCTGGTCGTTGTCTTCAACCACAGCCTCGCGGCGGCCCAGACCGGCTCCTCCGACTCCTCAGGGTTCGGCCCGTCCCTGCTCTTCGAGGGCCACAACGTCCTCATCCTCGTTGGGGCAGCCCTGGGTCTCGTCGTCGTCATATCCTGCGTGGCCGTCGCGATCGTCTGCGTTCGGCGTCACCGTCGCATGGTCGCCAAGAGGGCGGCCGAGTTCGCGATGCGCTCCGAGGGATCCCACCAGCATTGCAAGTCCCCTTCGTTCAGCACGAGGGCGGGCAGCAGTCGAGGGGTTGGTGGGAGTGGACATGGGGGTCGGTTCGGGAGTTTTGCGTCGACGGCAGAGACGACATCGACGACTCGTAGGTCTGCATCTGCTGCCGGATGCAGTCTGCTGCAGCAACATCATGCGTGCGATTGCGAGGCGGCCATGATGCTTGATGATGAGACGACTTACATGGATCGGTTGAATGACGACTGGCCGCAGATTCAACAGGATTCCGGTATCATCGCAGTGAGTATATCCTAGAGCTTACCTCTTCCATGATACATCTAATATATCTTAGGATAACTGTATAATACCTCTACCATACATCTAATATATCTTAGGATAACTGTACCATACATCTAATATATCTTAGGATAACTGTATGATACCTGTACCATACATACATGTATAATATATCTTAGGATAACTGTATAATACCTGTATCATACATCTAATATATCTTAGGATAACTGTATAATACCTGTACCATACATCCGGATAACTGTATAATACCTCTACCATACATCTAATATATCTTAGGATAACTGTATAATACCTCTGCCATGCATCTAATAATATTATATCTTAGGATAACTGTATAACTGTATAATACCTCTACCATACATTTAATATATCTTACGATAACTATATAATACCTCTACCATACATCTAATATATCTTAGGATAACTGTATAATACCTCCACCATACCTTAGGATACCTATGCCACACCTCTGTAGTATATACCATACCTCAGGATACATTTGACATGCCTCTGCCATGCCTTAGGATACCTACATGTATATAATTCCTCTACTGTGCCTTAGAATACCTGTATCAACCATACGGTGTCTTAAAGAGTGAACTATTGGGAGCAGGCGCAGTTTTAAAAAATGAGGCCATTTCATACCACCGAGCCAACCACATAAAAACGACAGAAGTGGACACACAGACAACGAAGATGATGCGCAGATACAGACAAGGATGCAGTGACACAGACAAAGATAATGGTTCAAATTTAGACCTTCTGAGACAAGTAGAATAATATATCGATATTCCAGATCCATTTCTCGATATCTTCTGCATTACTGATAGCCGTGCTCATGTGCACTCATCCGTGGAAGGCGTGAAACGTTTCGAGTTGATTCCCCTCCTAATTGCTTGATTGATTTTGGCTGCGCATGGCTGACCGACCGATTACTTGATCGATTAAGAAATCGATCTCTCAGCTACGGTTGATTTGTTTGTATATACACGAGTCGCATGCAATGTTCAATTATCGATCTTTTCTACAGCAGCGAGAACAGTTGCAGCGGATCTTGCACGCAACCAGGTGTTGTGTTCTACAAGCTACATGAATATTTAATATAATCTTAATCTTACTTAATCTAATCTAATCTATTGATTTATATAACGCCTTTATTATAATACGCCAGGCACCATCGATAGTATTTGGCCTGTAGTTGCCCCGATTTTATATAACTTAGTCAAATTTGAGAGACGTTGAGAAAGCCATTAACGCGTTTGGAATTCGTCGTTATTATTATCATTATTGCTATTATTATTATCATTATTGTTGTTATTGTTGTTGTTGTTGTTATCATTATTATCAATATTACTCTTATTGTTGTCATTATTATTATAATTATTATAATTATTATTATTATTATTATTATTATTATTATTATTAAAATTATTAAAATTATTAAAATTATTATTAATATTATTATTATTATTATTATTATTATGATTATTATATTAATATTATATTATATTATATATTAATATTAATATTATTATTACTATTATAACTATTATTATTATTAATATTATTAAAATTGTCATGGTTATTAACATTGCTCTCCGCGTGCAAATACAAACACTGCCAAACCCACTCAGCCACCGTCTCTCACGCATATATAAGGACAATATACTCACTGATACTCAACGGCTCTTAAATATCCATAGAAACGCACACAAACACACACACATACACACATACAGACACACACACATACCCCCCCACACACACACACATACACACACACAGACAGAGACAGACGCATTGTGTCTGACAGTCTGAAACACATCATCGTTGTCGTGTGCATCAGCTTGTCTGTCTGTCTGTCTGTCTTTCCGTCTTTCTGTCTTTCTGTCTTTCTGTCTGTCTGTCTGTTTGTCTGTCTTTCTGACTGTCTGTCTGTTTGTCTGTCTTTCTGTCTGTCTGTCTGTCTGTTTGTCTGTTTGTCTGTCTGTCTGTCTGTCTGTCTGTCTGTCGTTCACCAACTGCCGCATCCCCGTTGTCTTTGTACCTGTCTCAGCAGCAGCAGCAGCCGTCCATCTTCTTCTCCGCCAGGTGTTACACCTTGCTTGCTCTACAGATTAATAGTATACAACAATGTACATGTATACCTGAACGACTTCACCTGCATCGATTGTTTGCAACCGCTCGAGCTATACTGACCAGATTTGTAGATAACCTACAAATCCATTTACAAATTCATTTACATATACAGATAGATATTAAATATATTAATATGTATGCATATATATATATATATATATATATATATATATATATATATACCTTTAGACCGCTAGGCCCATGCAGGTCTATTTACTGTTATAGGCCTAGGCCTTGAATCAATTTCATTGAGTTGGTGACCACTAAGACATAAGTGTGTCTCGATGCAAGGTAATTATATACAGGGTGCGCCAAAAAAAGACCCCTGTAAAATTTCATTTCGAAATTCTTGCTTTTGGCCAAGATATTGGCAAAAAACCTTGGGGAGGTATTTTTTGGCGCACCCTGTGTATAGATTCTGTGTGCTTGTGTGTGTGCGTGTTGCGCGCGCACGTGTATGTGTGTGCATGCGCGTGTGCATGTGTGTGCAGTGTGTGTGTGTGTCAATACAAGGGATTTACATGTTGTATATTCTACATGTGTGTGTGTGTGTGTGTGTGTGTGTGTGTGTGTGTGTGTGTGTGTGCGCGCAGTGTGTGTGTGTGCGCAGTGTGTGTGTGTGTGTGTGTCAATACAAGGGATTTACATGTTGTATATTCTACATGTGTGTGTGTGTGTGTGTGTGTGTGTGTGTGTGTGTGTGTGTGTGTGTGTTCGATTCGTGGCGCGGCCTTTCTTCTTTAAACTGGATTCTAATGTTTGATCTCTGCTCAAATCAATGAATCTCTGACAGCTACATATACATAGTCTTATATATATATATATAGTCATATATATATAGTCTTATATATAGTCTTATATATAGTCTTATATATATAGTCTTATATATATATTCTTATATATAAATAGTCTTATATATATACAGCAGCAGCAGTGGTATACAAAAACGATTTTCACACACGTGTAAGTGTGCCACCATTCGTCGTTAGACCTACGACTCCACATTCGCCTATCACCACAGCTCAATGAAATCGATTTATCGCCTAACTGTAAATGGACCTGCATGTATTATAGACCAACTGGTCTAAAGATCTATACTTCCTCTTAATGGACACGGTGATGTCCGATTGGTTGAGAGCGTATAGGCCTATATACTGTCTAAGACTCTAAGTCGTGTCCTTCATTTCTACAAAGTGCTACTCGATAGTTGAGATAGTTGATGTAGGGCACCAGCTTATTCACGAGCGTCGTGCTTTATCAGTGGGGATCCAAGCCCATGGCAGTTGCTCATAGAGACCAAACGCGATATAGGCTGTGACAGCCTATGAGTACGAGACTCAGAAGCTTGGAAGTAGTTTTCTCGTTGTTGCAAGACGAGACCTACCCAACCGGCTACATACATACCGGGTTCAATATACATGTAATTGTATAATAATTATTACAAGTAAATGTATACATGCAAACACAATTTTTAAAATATTTTATGCAATGAGATAATCACTCCATCAACTGTATGATTATGCTCCATTACCAATAACACCTCACTGCTTCCCAAACCAAAAACTACTAGGCCTAATCTAGAATTCAGTCTTTAATTCAAAGACTCATTAATAATAATAGCTAAAGGTATACATCCAGACTCATCATCATCATCATCATCATCATCATCATCATCATCATCATCATCATCATCATCATCATCATCATCATCATCATCATCATCATCATCATCATCATCATCATCATCATCATCATCATCATCATCATCATCATCATCATCATCATCATCATCATCATCATCATCATCATCATCATCATCATCATCATCATCATCATCATCATCATCAAAATCCATGGGCTAAATACCAGTAGGTGTCCGACGCCACTCTCTGTCTGAGTCTGTCTCGCATCATGCTGCCCAGCTTCAACCGGTCCGGTCAGCAGGTCTGCTCCATACCATTAACATCTTGGAGCAGCTATACCACCTTCTGTCCTGACCAGCCTGTGCATGCCATGCAGCTCCACATCATGACACCTTGAAGCATCTGGGTCGCTATGTCACTTGTGCCGTGGTTTTTGCGGATTTCAGTCGTCTTGGTCTTTTACTGCCAGAATATCGCCACCCATCTGGCAAACCTTCCTCCTTTTGTCCGGGCTTAAGACCGGCACAGGGACGCTGTTGGTTCCCTGCGGCGGAGGATGGATGCAGTTTAACGTCGTGCCCAGGACGATCCAGACTAGCGCCGGTAATAATGCCGATAACAGACTAGCGCCGGTAATAAAGCCGATAACAGTGTAAGCTTACACGAAGCGGGAACATGGCCATTTTCTGCGTCAACCTATCAATCGGGTGGTGTACGTCCCTCACTACCCCGCAAATATCGACGCCTACTCTGCCGGGACTCGTGGCGTCTCTTGCCCTATATTTGCCTTGTTGCTGATTGCGCCTGGCCCGTAAAAAGATCCCTGCTGATTCAAGCGTAACGATCAGCTGACATTGAACCATTGGGCGTAATATACGACAGACTGCTGCACTCTATACAAGGCTCTCATTCGAGCACATGGATTTCTTTCTGTATTGAGCGACTCTGTGCGATTTTGTGTCGATGTTGTTTATATACAGCGGGTGTTTTCTGTTATATAGAAACATAAACATGGACGCCATAGACATAAACACCGCACAGTATATAAATATACTTATATAATAATGTAATATAAAAAATATAATAATAATAATTAAATGTAAATATATAATGATATAATATAAATATATAAACATAAACACCAAACAGTCTTACATGCCTTTAGGGGTAGGACGGTATCCTTCAACTGCCACAGTCTTTGACGTAGAAGAGGAGGAGGGGAGCAGGAGGAGAAGGATGAGAAGTGAGAAGAAGAGGAAGAAAACTGTATTTGTCTCAAGATGTCTGTGCATGGGACTTGTGCAAGCGGTTCAATAGAAAGTATGCCTCTGTACTTACTTGCAATCTTGACTACTTACCTACTTACCTACATACTTAATTTTTAGCTTACCTACCTACCTACCTACCTACCTACTTACTTGCTTACTTACTTACTTACTTACTTACTTACTTACTTACTTACTCACTTACTTACTTGAGTATTCATTACCTAACGCAGCGTTTCCCAAACTGGGTTCCGCGGAACCCAAGGGGTTCTGCGGGGCGAGCACAAGGTTCCGCGATAAGTTGAGGAAAAAAGAAATTTTTTCCAATACAACATTTCAAGCAGCTTTTGAAAATGCACTGAAAGTTTGAAACTAGCGTCAGTCATCTTTTGTGTTTTGTCCTCACCCGACCTTTCAGTGATCATTAGCAATCCAATAATTAGCCTAGTGTCATATAGTATGTAGTTTGTATAAGCTTAGACATCACTGCTGAACGTAACGTAGGCTAGGTCAGAGCTTTAGACCTTAGTCTGAACAGAGACCCAGTCATCTTTGTCACCGTAAAGCGCAAGTTTAAAAGAATCACCAAGTCTGATCTTGTAGCAGTAGCAACAAACAGTGATTTTAATTTGTTTGTGTGAAAAATTTGCCAAAATTGAGTGACTTTTACGTACGCTAGCTAGAGTACTGTTCTAACCTATTTTAATTAATTTAGAAACTTGGAACGCTCTCCAAACTCAAACAATTTTTTAATGGTTCTCGAGGAAACCATCGTTCAGAAATTGCAAATAATTTTCACGACCTGAAAGCGAACTTGTTTAGATGCTTCCTTTTCCTGAATTACGATAATAGGATACGAAACCACTCAATTAAGGTGAAAAGCAGCCAACTCTTCTAACGGTGACTAAACGAACTTCTAATTGACCTACCACTAATGAGGCAGAATTCCAATGAACCTTCACATTCTAACCTCATGTATACGGCCTACACAAATCGTGGTTTTTAAAACAGTGCAATTTAATCTTTCATGATATTGTAAGAAAAATAATTCTTCTAAAATTTAGTGTATTATGTAGGCTTATAATTATTAGTAGCCTTTGCTTCCCGTGCGTTCAGCATGATTCAATGCGTTTAGTTGAGATTGGGGTTCCGCCCGAAAATATTAGGACGCGAAGGGTTCCGTGGCCCAAAAAGTTTGGGAAACGCTGACCTAACGTAACTGACTTTGTCACCCAGAACTCGGTCATGTATAATAATATTATTATGTCTACAGGTAGAACTATTGCTTCTGTTTAACGATAACGGTCGTATCACGACTATAAGTCGATGAGCCCCGCCCTCCTCCTTTATCCATGATTTAGACTGGCAACTCCGAGCACCACGTGACCATTGGATGGATTCCAAATTTCCAACAGTTGTCTAACGCCACGTTATGCCATATAAAATGCCGTTGACATCAACAGGGGCAGTGGCGGCTCTAGGTTTTTCCAACAGGGGGGGCAATGGGGGGGCAAAGGGACGTTATGGGGGGTCAGCTTAAAGCCTGGCCTATAAAAACCTATTGCACAACATACATGAATCCACACAGAAGGGCACTGAAAACTTATCTTTCGTAGCGACGGTAGCGACAACCTTAAGCTATACACATAAATATCAATTTTGAAAACAGAATTACTTTATTTACATTTCAAACATCAATTAGACACAATACATGTACATACAGTTAATGAAGAGCAAGTTTACGATTGTTGTGCCTCGAATCAAACTCGTCCACAAAAGCATCCATATTAATTGATTCTGCACGAACAGATTCAATTGACAGCATTGCTAAACTACTTAACCGAACATCAGACATGGTACTTCGCAGATATGTTTTAACAACAAAAGATAGCTGTTCCTTATGGCTAATATCCTTTGTTTCATCAACAAGGATAGAAAAGTAAACAGACTCTTTAACCTCCATGATTATCTGATCCCTAACCATATCAGAAAGGGTAAACAAGATTTCATTTTGAATGTCTTTGCTTGTGTAGCGGTTTGTCAAAGGACCAACCCTAAACCGCTCTGAAATTGAAGTGTTATGTCTTATAACAAGTTCAAGAATTTTCCTAAAATTTCCAGGATTTTCACCCAGTCCAGCATTTGTTTCTCTGTGCCCCCTTTGGCCCAAATTTTGAGTTGCTGTAAGCATCAATGTTTCAGCCACTGTTATGACATAACGTCTGTTTTCAATTATCTGCTGGGCAGCAGCTTCACTCTGCAACTGAACAACGCTGCCAAGATTTCTATTCTTAAGTTCCTTAAATTCGGTCCACATAATCATAGACGTCACATGATTATCACACTTTGCATGCTGATGAAATCCACAGCCAGTACCATGGGCCTTTTTCCAATTATTGAAACCCACAGAAGTATAAGCTGCTTCAATTACTTTACCTAAAACTGGAAAGTGCCTACATACAAAACAAAAAGCAGCATCTCTCAGCTGTGAATACTCTAGCCACGGGTACAAAGAAAACCAGACTGATCTAAAAGAACGCTTGCTTCCAGACTGTTCTTTTACAGGATACAGTTTCAGGATGGGTTGAGATGGTGCATCAGTAGGTGTTGATGACAAGTCAGAGGGACCTGGACTTCTTTCATGCCTCCCTTGCCCTGATATAAACGGAGGATCGTCTCCAGTCTGGCTTTCAGAAAATGTCTGTAATAAACAAATAAGACAACATTTACAATTTGCCACATGTTGATATTCAAACTCAGCAAACTGTACAATGTATTGAATGTAATATGGGTTATCAGTAAAGGCTGTCACTAGCGGCCCACCAGGCAGCCCTGAAATCTCAAATACTAACGAACCACAACTCACGTGATTGCCGGTCCTCAAGTATACGGATAAACCACTTCGATAGTTCGCAGTAATTAAGATGAGCTGAAAATGCTACTGGTGATAGAAACTCCTACAAACTGTCAGTGATTATATTATAAGCTTACCTAATTACTATAATTTTATTTAGGCGTGGTGTAGGTCAGCGTCGAGGCCATACAATAGTAAGGCAAATGTTAGTTATAGTAAGGGGTACAGTTAAGTATTTCGATTGACAGTAGCTTTTGCTATAAAAAGCGTGTACATTTATATTTAACATAAAGGTAAAGCGATTTTCTGTAGCGGCCGTTTAATGGCCTCGGCCATCTTCATTTTCCAATGAAATGATCGAGTGAGAACCTGCACCACCGCTCGTGCGTTTAAATGAAAAAACGATTACCACATTATACATATAGTTACCCACCTGAGATTCATCCAGATTTTCTACATTCGATTCAAAATCTATGATATCGTCGGGCAGTTCATCGTCCAACAGCGCGATCGAGCAACTCGTGCTCTCTGAAGTGACCACCAAAGAGTCCAAAGTTAATGAAATGTCGGCAGAAGGCACAGATTCGTCTTCATTTCTAGCCCTCTTTTTCGGTTTACTGAACATTTGTCTAATATCACTCATTTTAAGTTATTCTTAACGAACACGTGAAAGTTCTGTAACCGACCGCGTGCGAATTAATCGCATGAAAGAAAGATTGACCGCAATGACCGGAACTTCCGGAAGAGCCTTAACGCAAATAAACCAACGATCCTAAATACATAGTTCATACCAAAGATTTACGAGCATGCCATTATTGACTAGATATATCATATATGAGCAAGTAAGTAAGTGTTGTGTCAGTAATAATTACTAACGCGAAAATATAATATTAATAAGTGAATCTTTAATTATGTCTAAGGAAATAACTTGAAATAAGTAAGCAGTATGCCAGGCCAGTGGCAGTATGTAACACATTTTGCAATAAATTGGACGCGAAAATCTGGGGGGGCAACTGGGGGGGCACGAGCTCAGCAAGGGGGGCAGCTGCCCCCCCTGGCCTCCTCTGTAGAGCCGCCACTGAACAGGGGCAGCATGTTCCTTGCTTATCATCTTCATCCACACTGCAGCCATTAAACACAGCTGTCGAACGCGTAAGATCGCTGGAAAGCGTTTTTATTGGTGTCTAAATGTATTGCGCGCCTGACATTATTAGCAACGGCGTATACCCTGTGTAGGCTATAGACACTAAACGCTCAGCCCCGTTCTTTCTCATCTGAATGCTGTCCATATCACCCATCCCCGCCTTTGCTCTTTTTTCAGCAGCTGTTGTCCATTCACGGTTGAAAACACGGCTTCAAACGTGTGAATATAAATAAAAAGATGGCGATTTGCTCTGGAATAATAATGAGCTTTTTTGTGCTATGCGTGAATGTACACGGTTTTTTAAATATAATTTATAACTGGAAAGTTGTACTGTACACTGAACAATATTTTATTCCATTGAATTGTCTTTTATTCCGTTGTATTTATTATTCTATTGTGTTTTATTGTATTATGTGGTATTGTATTGTATTTTATTCTTTTGTATTTTATCGTATTGCATTGTATTGCATCTCGTTCTATGCTAATCGTTGTTGTCTCGAACGCAGCTGTCTATCCCAACAGGAAATTAATTCGCCAGTCATCGCAAAATTAATCTATTTGTTCCAATTACAATTTCTTCTAAGTCTCGTGCATATAATAGGACCTACGCATCTAAACCAACAGACAAAGAGACAGACAGACGGAAGTACAAACGGACAGACAGACTGACATATTACAGACAGATAAAAAGACTGACTGACACTGACTGACTGGCCGGCTGACTGACTGACGGGCGGACAGACGAAATGACTGGCTGTTTGACTGACTGACTGACTGTTTGACTGACTGACTGACTGACTGTTTCACTGACTGACTGACTGACTGACTGATTGACGAAATGACTGGCTGACGAAATGACTGGCTCTATGACTGACTGACTGACTGACTGACTGACTGACTGACTGACTGACTGACTGACTGACTGACTGACTGGCTGGCTGGCTGGCTGACTGACTGACTGACTGACTGACTGACTGACTGACTGACTGATTGACTGACTTACTAACTGACTGACGAAATGACTGACTGACTGACTGACTGACTGATTGACTGACTTACTAACTGACTGACGAAATGACTGACTGACTGACTGATTGACTGACTGACTGACTGACTGACTGACTGACTGACTGACTGACTGACTGACTGACTGACTGACTGACTGACTGACTGACTGACTGACTAACGGACGGACAGTAGTGAAGGTAGTACCGTTTAAGAACAATGGAGGGATTATCGTTAATCCCAGGCCCCGCCCCTTGGGCTGCTGAGCTATTAGGCCCCGCCCCCCTTGGCTGCTGAGCTATTAGGCCCCGCCCACCTTGGCTGCCGGGCTATTAGGCCACGCCCCCATGGCTGCTAGGCTATTACGTAACCTGTCGGGCTATGGGCTATTGTGCTAAGCCGCTGGGCTATGGGCTATGGGCTATGGGCTATTGTGCTAAGCCGCTGGGCTATTGTGCTAAGCCGCTGGGCTATGGGCTAACCCTAACCCTAACCCTAACCCTAAGCCGCTGGGCTATGGGCTATGGGCTATTGTGCTAAGCCGCTGGGCTATGGGCTATGGGCTATGGGCTATTGTGCTAAGCCGCTGGGCTATGGGCTAGTAGGCTAATCCGCCGGGCTATGGGCTCTTACGTAATCCGCTGGGCTATGGGCTAGTAGACTAATCCGCTGGGCTATGGGCTAGTAGGCTAAGCCACCCGCCCGCCGCGCTAATCCGCCCACCGCGCTACAGCCGGGCTATTGTGCTAATCCGCTGGGCTATGGGCTAGTAGGATAATTCGCCCGCTCGCCCGCCAGCCAGCCGCTATAATCCGCCGACCAATCAGCGCTAAGCAGCGACCCAGCGGCCTGTCAATCAAACGAGCAGCGCCCCAGCGGCCTGTCAATCAAACGAGAAACCTCGGAAAGCTGTGGCCAATCAGCGCTAAGCAGTGGCCCATCACAGCCGTTTATTGCCTCAAGCCATAAATATCTCCTTTGATCTATAAAGTCCAACGGCTTCCTTTGATCTAAATCTTTAATGACTTCTTTGAAGTCCAACGGATGCCTTTAATGATCTCACTAATGACTTTTTAATGACCTGCCGTCGTCACCAACGAAGACCTTTGATGTCCAACGGACGCCTTTAATGATCTTACTAATGACTTTTTAATGACCTGTCGTCGTCACCAACGAAGACCTTTGATGTCCAACGGATGCCTTTAATGATCTTACTAATGACTTTTTAATGACCTGTCGTCGTCACCAACGAAGACCTTTGAAGTCCAACGGTTTCCGTTTATGATCTTACTAATGACTTTTTAATGACCTGCGTGAGCCTCTAATGAATTCCTTTGAAGTCCAACGGTTTCCTTTGATGATCTTACTAATGACTTTTTAATGACCTGCGTGCACCTCCAAGATAGTTCTTTGAAGTCCAACGATTTCCTTTGATGATCCGACTAATGACTGTTTAATGACTTGCGGGCGCATCTAATGAATTCCTTTGATGTATAATAGCGCCCCACCCCAGCGTCCTATAAAATCCGACGATCGGCAGCGGTTAAACACAGACGATTTTCCGAGTTCAACAGACGACTTCTTCATCTTCTACATCCGAGTTCAGCAGTTCGTTCTACAGATTTACGCAGAGTCAGACGCTTACTACAACTACAGCATGAGTTCTCGTGAGTATAATACTGAAAATTATTTTGCCGAATCCAAGGAATTTCTGTATTTGACTTAGATTTCCTGTCTTGTACAAGCTATACAACTTAAATTTCTTTGCGCACATATTATTGTATTTGACACTTTAAACTTATGCACTGCTGTTATTTCTTTCTCTTAGAATCTAAACTTCGTGCAGAAAGCGAGGATCTCAAAAAGGAGGAGGCGAGAATTATGGCAAGACTGCAAGAGCTGAGTACGCATTATTATATTAATTTTATTTACCTCTTCAATAAACGGCGAATGTTTACGAATTTTCGCTATCTAATCAAATAGCATTTCACCAAATGGTATATCTTCATGCTACATATTTTTACATTATGCTTCTTCCGAAATATATTCTGCCATAATTTATACTGTAAAAGAAATCTGCCAAAATATTTTACAGCATTCTAAAATTCTATTGCAGAGCGGAAACGCAGAGAGGTCGATTCGAATATCATTCGAGATGCCAAGCGGTCAAGTTAGTGATTCTGTATAATTTTGTTTCAACAGACATTTTTAGCGTCACGCGCCATTTTACAACCTTGGAACTCAACAAACATTCTCTAAAATATTATAACTTTGAAGACTTTGCCTTTGCGTTACAATCTCCTAAGCTGCTCATCTTATCAATTTTTATCGTGCCTAAGATGCTCTCTCAAATATGTATTGCTCATTTGCTGAGCACAAAACGAATTGCTATAATCCTTTAGCATACAGAACTTTCATATCTCTTTTACGTTGTGGCATTTACAAAGTAGTATCATAATCCTATAGCACCACCAATTCTTGTGTAGTCTTCCAATGCAAACTTTTATGTACTTAGCGATTTTCTCTTTTGCAGATCTTGACGGTGGTGAACACCGCACAGGGTCGGCCTCGACAGCGGCAGAATCTCGCGCAGAACCGACTTCGGTGGCAGAACCACGCGCAGGATCGACTTCGGCGGCGACAGGAACGCATGCAGGCGCAGCAGCGGCAGAACCTCGTGCAGGACCTTCTTCGGTGGCAGAACCACGCGCAGGATCGACTTCGGCGGCGACAGGAACGCATGCAGGCGCAGCAGCGGCAGAACCTCGTGCAGGACCTTCTTCGCCCGCGACGCCAGATACCCGCGCAGCTCCAGTTTTGCACGCGGCGTCAGAACCACATGCAGGATCGTCTTCGGCAGAGTCTACCGATTCAAGTATGTATATTTTTACAATTGGTGCGCCTTCCTATGTGTTTTGCACACACATCATACTCTATGTTTGTAGGCTTTTACAATCTTCCTATGTATCTTACACACGCACATTCATATACACTGTACTCTATGCTTCTTTTACAATCTTTAAGGTTACCTACATCTGCTACTATATGAAACTTGATGAACTTTAATGTTTGTTAACCTTTAGGTCGATGCGAGTCGTGTCGAAATTACAAGCTCAACTTGGTGAATGGAATCTGCCAAATCTGCATTCTGCGGAAAGAGTGCATTCAATGTAAGACACGACGACCTTCACGATTCTTCAGAGCTGGACAGGACCTCTGTGTCACATGCTTCAAAAAGCAGAGCAACCCCTCCATCCGCACTTCTACTCAGAATACGTTCGTCGACATATCCTTTCCAACTGCTCAAACAGTCGACGTCCATGCCATGCTGCAGGAAGAAGCGCCGCGACTGGTCAGCACTCTGGAGGACGCATTCAGAGATGAAGGGTGAGTTTGTACTACAGGCAAATTGTGCAACTTAGAAAATCTTTTACTCTAAATTGCCGCATGCACTTGGAAAATTTTCGCTCTAAAATGCTGGACGTAGAATTTTTTTTTTGTACTTAGAAAATTTCTGTTAGAATATTCACAGGCATTGAACCAAGATTTGCAAACTTAATTTTCGCAAACTTAACCAAATTCTATCTGTTATATTCGGACTTGGTCGATTAGTGCAAACTTAGTCTCCCTTGCATTTGCATTTGTTCGAATTCTATTCAAAGAATACTTAGAAATTTCGAACCATATTCTAAGTGTGTGTGTGTTATACATAAAATTTTTTCGAAATTGATCAATATTTGTTTAGGCCGGTGAAATGGTACGTGGCTGTTGATGTCGATTTCAAACGATCAACACCAGACGGAGAAGTTCAGACGGTCGGCTACTTCAAGTCGGTTCCATCTACTCTTCTACAGCCGAGTCAAATATCTGATCAACTACAAGAGGCCGTCGAAAGAATCGACCAATTGGTAGACACTTTTACAACACAAAGCTCCGGGTGGGTAGTGAACGGTGTGTTTGATTTTAAATTGTGCAATGCTGTGTACGACCCTATAGGCGGCTCCACTTACATACCTACTCCTCAATATCTGGCTAGGAAACGCGCAACTCTGAATATTCAAAACGATGATGACCAGTGTTTTCTGTACTCGTTGCTTTCAATTTCACATTTCCAATCTGCTAATCCACACAGAGTCAACCACTACAAAACTTATGTGGACGAGCTTGAAACCGTTGGCATTAAGTTTCCAATGACAATTGAGCAGATTCCGCTCTTTGAGTCGCTGAATGTGAATTATGCCATCAATGTCATGTGCTTTAACCCAGACGATAAGTCCTTTACTCCTCTATACGCAAGTGCTCACAGGGGTCGGAAACATATTGCTAACCTTCTTTTGCTTGATGATGGTGAGAAGCGGCATTATATTGTAGTGCGCAACCTATCTGCTCTTCTAAAGGGAAGAAATTCTGTTACTAGCAGAAACTTCCCTTGTCCCTACTGCCTTTATTGCTTCACAACCGCTGCCGGCAAGCATGCGCACATGGACGAATGCGGCAAGCACGGCCTTCAGTCCGTGCGATATCCAACCCGTGAAACTTGCAATCTAAAATTCTCAAATACCCAACACGAGATGCCTGTCCCGTACGTTCTGTATGCTGACTTTGAAAGTTACCTGACTCCAAATGAAAATGCTGCAAGCAACAACTCAACTAAACTTCTCGATACGCATACTCCCAGTGGCTTTTGCTGCCTGACTGTGTCATCTTTTCCTCACTTGAATGATAACAAACCGTGCGTCTACTCGGGTCCTGACGTTATGAGCAACTTCTTTGCTCATGTAAAATCGGAGCAGGCCCGAATTAATAAAATACTTGCTACGAACACGCCGATGAAACCTCTGTCACACCAGCAGAGGCAAGACTTTGATTCTTGCACTGCCTGTCCCTCTTGCACTGCAGCTTTCATGCCAAACAATAAAGTTCGACACCACTGTCACATGACTGGCAACTTTATTTCTGCTCTTTGCTCGCCTTGTAACCTAAAAATGAAATTTCGTAAGCCCACAAAATCCAAGAAACAGAAGACACCCAACTATTTTCTTCCCGTCGTCTTCCACAACCTCAAAGGCTATGACTCCCACCTCATACTCAAACACATGACAAAGGAATTTGCAACGCAAGAAATTAACGTAATAGCCACAAATATGGAAAAATATCTTTCTTTCGAAGTGAACAACATCAGATTTTTGGACTCGTTACAATTTCTAAACTGCAGTTTGGATGTGTTGGTGAAGAATCTGTCTAAAGAAGACGATTCCAAATTCTTGCATTTGCGCCGGCTTTTTCCGAACGAGTTCAAATTGCTTTTGCGTAAGGGGGTATTTCCTTACGAATACATGACATCGGCCTGCAGAATGACCGAAAGGACTCTGCCACCCAAAGGCTGCTTTTACAGTAAACTGACCGAAGAAGACATTTCCCAAGACGACTACGACTACGCACAGAAAATTTGGCAGACGTTCGACATGCAGACTATACAGGACTATCACGACCTGTATTTACAGACTGACGTTATTTTACTGGCCGACGTATTCGAATCGTTTCGAAGCATGTCGTTGGAATTTTATGGACTCGACGCACTCCACTACTACAGCAGCCCCGGACTGAGCTTTGACGCTTGTTTGCGTATGACAAAGGTGAATCTGGAGCTCATCACCGATCCTGACATTTATCTTTTTGTAGAGCGAGGCATGAGAGGTGGCGTGTCAATGATTTCCAACCGATACGCAAAGGCTAACAACCCGTATCTCGCCCAAGGATACGACCCTACCGCTCCAAACAGCTACATTATGTACTTGGACTGCAATAACTTGTACGGGTACGCAATGTCCGAGCCTCTCCCGACCGGCAAATTCAGATTCTTAGACGACAAGGAAATTGACAATTTCGACTTGGACTCTAAATCGACTGACGATGACTTGGGGTATTTGTTGGATGTGGATTTGGAGTATCCACCCCATCTCCACGACGACCACAACGACTATCCCCTTGCGCCTGAAAGACTGCACATACGACCGGACATGATATCCCCTTACGCAAAGTCCGTTTCTCAGAAAATTTCGGCTAAAATTGGCGCTGGGGTCGAAAAGTTGGTTCCCAATCTCATGACAAAGACTCGATACGTCGTTCACTACCGCAATCTCCAGTTCTACATCAAAATGGGGCTGAAATTGGTTAACATTCACAAAATTCTCGAGTTTCGACAAAGTCGGTGGTTGAAGAAATATATCGACTTCAACACATCCAAACGACAAGTTGCTAAATCTTCGTTTGAAAAGGATCTTTATAAGTTGATGAACAACTCAATCTATGGTAAGACCATGCAGAACAACAGGAAACATATTGATGTGAAGCTGGTCATGACTGCGAAACGAGCCAAGCGATTCGTGGCCCGCCCGACTTTCGAGTCGTATACCATAATAAACGAAGATTTAACAGTCGTGAAATTGACAACGTCCAACGTCTATCTGAACAAGCCCCTCTATGCTGGAATGTGTATTTTGGACATATCTAAACTGAAAATGTACGAATTCCACTACCAGCATATAATACCACTTTACGGAAACGCTTGCAAACTCCTTTTCACCGACACAGACAGCCTTTGTTACCATATTTTCACATCTGATGTATATACTGATATGCAGCTTAACATTGATGAATATGATACGTCCGATTACCCCTGTGGGCACTTTTTGCACAGCCGCAGCAATGCCAAAGTCATAGGCAAGTTTAAGGATGAGTGTAACGGCGAAGCAGTCTTGGAGTTTTGTGGCCTCCGCTCGAAAATGTACAGTTTACTCTTACCTAACGATAAGGAAAAGAAGACTGCTAAGGGAATTAAGAGGGCGTTTGTGAAGAAGTGTATTCGCCACGCCGACTATAGAAATTGTATTCTTGAAGAGAAGGTAACATCTTCCAAATTTCGTGTTATACAGAGCAGAAAGCATGAGCTACATACCGCTGAACTGTGCAAAGCGGCACTTTCCCCTTACGACGATAAGCGTTACTTGCTAAATTCGTCTGACTCTCTTGCATATGGCCATGTAAATATTCCATCTGGTGTAAATATTGCATAAAGATATATGGAAATTGTTGAAATCTGTAGTTTGATTAATTGTCCTATGCGAAAATTGTCGAACACTGTAGATTTTTGACTTGGACTCTGCGAAAAACACAACGAACGCTGTAATTATGTAAAATAAAAGGACAAGCCGTTGTGCAATCGTATTGAACTGGATATTAGTTGCGTTGTAAATATTCGAACTCTAGTATAAATGTTGAACGCTGTTGTATACTCGTGCATATTAATTAAAAAGATTTGTGTTGAAAAAAAATTTAAACTCTACTGTGTTCGTTCTTTCATACTTATTTAAATTGCTATATACACTAACAAGATTATCACAGGCCTATTGGATGCTGGGTAATAAGATTCTCGCTCACCATCATCAAAAAAGTCCATTGATCATAAAAGAAGTCATAAAGACATTAAGGTGGTCGTTGGACTTCAAAGGAATTCATTAGAGGCGCACGCAGGTCATTAAAAAGTCATTAGTAAGATCATAAAAGGCCGCCGTTGAACATCAAAGGACTACCTTGGAGGCGCACGCAGGTAATTAAAAAGTCATTGGTGAGATCATTAAAGGCGTCCGTTGGACATCAAAGGCCTTCGTTGGTGACGACGGCAGGTCATTAAAAAGTCATTAGTGAGATCATTAAAGGCATCCGTTGGACATCAAAGGTCCTCGTTGGTGACGACGACAGGTCATTAAAAAGTCATTAGTAAGATCATTAAAGGCCTCCGTTGGACATCAAAGGTCTTCGTTGGTGACGACGGCAGGTCATTAAAAAGTCATTAGTGAGATCATTAAAGGCATCCGTTGGACTTCAAAGAAGTCATTAAAGATTTAGATCAAAGGAAGCCGTTGGACTTTATAGATCAAAGGAGATATTTATGGCTTGAGGCAATAAACGGCTGTGATGGGCCACTGCTTAGCGCTGATTGGCCACAGCTTTCCGAGGTTTCTCGTTTGATTGACAGGCCGCTGGGGCGCTGCTCGTTTGATTGACAGGCCGCTGGGTCGCTGCTTAGCGCTGATTGGTCGGCGGATTATAGCGGCTGGCTGGCGGGCGAGCGGGCGAATTATCCTACTAGCCCATAGCCCAGCGGATTAGCACAATAGCCCGGCTGTAGCGCGGTGGGCGGATTAGCGCGGCGGGCGGGTGGCTTAGCCTACTAGCCCATAGCCCAGCGGATTAGTCTACTAGCCCATAGCCCAGCGGATTACGTAAGAGCCCATAGCCCGGCGGATTAGCCTACTAGCCCATAGCCCAGCGGCTTAGCACAATAGCCCATAGCCCATAGCCCATAGCCCAGCGGCTTAGCACAATAGCCCATAGCCCATAGCCCAGCGGCTTAGGGTTAGGGTTAGGGTTAGGGTTAGCCCATAGCCCAGCGGCTTAGCACAATAGCCCAGCGGCTTAGCACAATAGCCCATAGCCCATAGCCCAGCGGCTTAGCACAATAGCCCATAGCCCGACAGGTTACGTAATAGCCTAGCAGCCATGGGGGCGTGGCCTAATAGCCCGGCAGCCAAGG
>OX457046.1:35498345-35580845 GCA_949752735.1 Lumbricus terrestris | reverse complement strand
TAGTAGTAGTAATATTATTACTGTTATTGGTTATATTATTATTACTATTATTGTTATTATTGTTATTATTATTGTTATTATTATTATTATTATTATTATTATTATTATTATTATTACTATTATTACTACTACTACTACTACTACTACTACTACTACTACTACTACTACTACTACTACTACTACTACTACTACTACTACTACTACTACTACTACTACTACTACTACTACTACTACTACTACTACTACTACTACTACTCCTACTACTACTACTACTACTACTACTACTACTACTACTACTACTACTACTACTACTACTACTACTACTACCACTACTACTACTACCATTATTATTATTATTAATCATCCATGTCACCAGCACACCACCTTTCAAAACAGCCATTTGTGCAAACATTATTACACGACAGATAGCGTCTGTTCATAATACAACGTGGTTTTGTTTTTTGACAGATAATCAGTCAACGGACGTGGCCTTGTCGTAACACCCCCGTCATCAATCTTAGACAATGTGTATAATTATATGTCTAGTGTATGGTATACACTCGACCTTACAGCAGAAGCTGCTCTTCTGTATACACCCGACTTTGGAAGTAGGGGCGCTGCTGTTTCAACAGCGTTGCTTGATACGAAACGATTTGACTGTTAATACGATTTTCATTGTGACTGATGACTTGACCGAATGAATGGCAGACCAGATTTATTTGACATTTGATGCTCTTTGTTCGCGACTTGCTATACTCGATGTAAAATCTCGTTTTTATTCGTTTAATGTACTTGTTTAAAGCTGCACAAAAGTAGTGATGATATTGTTGTCGTTGTTGGTGGTGGTGTTGAAGATGATGATGACGACGACAACAACAAAGCATTTAATGTTGTTTCTTACTGTGGATGAGCTATTTTTACTTTCGGCGATAAACAACAGCACATCTGCAGCAGCGACAACAGCAACGACAACAATAATTACTACCAGTTATGACGCCAAAGATGATAGTAAAACTAGCAGCAGCAATAATAGCAGTAGTACTAATAGTAACAACAATTATTGTTACTAATTATCTATAATTATTCTTACTTTTTTGTGTTATTTTTCTGAAATGTCAAACTGATAATAAACTAGTGATGATGACGATGATGATGACGACGACGACGACGATGACGATGACGATGACGATGACGATGACGATGATGATGATGATGATGATGATGATGACGACGACGACGACGATGATGATGATGATGATGAGGAGGAGGAGGAGGAGGAGGTGGAGGAAGAGGAGGAGGGTGACGATGACAACGACGACGACGACGACGATTTATTGTCATCATTAAGAGCATTTTTAACGGGCGACTAGGTGCAATGCAAATTTCCAGTAAAAATAATAATATTACAGTCACAATGGAACGATGGCGTAATGAATGACGCCTGCACTGGGTCGAATCTAAATCGAACATGCAGTGTAGCGATGGATTACCTGGATTCTACCATTTTATCTCCAGCTGTGGAAGAAAGGTGACAATGGAGCTTGGCCATCGCTAGTCATGACGCCGTGCTTTTTTGTTGCAGGTGCGCCCGATCACGTGACTGCTCAGACCTAGTGGTCTGTAGGCCTATGCGAATCGCAGGGCTATATGGGGGGGTCATGTGCTACCCAGGGGCTTTTGTGGACCCTCGCTAAGGGCTGTTAATATAATATTGATTGGTCGTTAAAAAACTTGGGGGATTTTCGTGCGGCCTTTGATTTCGACCAAACCGTCGGACTGGATATTGATTTGCGTAATAATTATGACGAGAGTTTTTTTACTGGACATGTAGGCCTAAAGGTGGAATGTATTTATTGATGGCTGTGTACCGAAACCGACTCTGTTATGTGTAGAGTTTTACGTATATATATATTATATATGTATATATTTTATATATATATATATATTATATATATATATATACGGCCTGCTCCATGCTGGGTGTAGTGTTTTTATGACTGTGAAGCCAATATGTACGGTGTATTACTCATCTCAAATTCTCCAATAAGCGGGTTCACCATCCCAGTGACCTTTCGCGTGCGCAGTGGCAGTGGTCAAGATCAGTAGGCTACTACAATAGATGGTGGATTATATAAAAATTGCAAATTCGCACTGCGCGAGTCTCAGTTTCCGAACTTTTGGTAGACTTTAAACTTTTGTTTATCGTCATCGTCATCGTCATCGTCGTCGTCGTCATCGTCATCATCATCATCATCATCATCATCATCACCATCACCATCTATTGTAGTATTGACCTTGACCACTGCGCACGCTTTATACCACCTGAATTTCAGACTGTTTCGGTTACTCAACTTCGGTTGCACTCCACCTGGTCGCTCCGCTATGTTCCTTTCGTACTTAAAACTGCCTTACTTAGCCATGGTTGGACCTGGAGCGCTTCCGAGTATATAACTAAAACTTCATGGCGTAACTCCATAGGTGTTGTGCAGTGTTGGACACGGCTCGGTTGGAGAACTTGAGATGAGTGTTTATACGTCGTAGGCCTACAAGCGCTGTGTCGAGTCCGAGAGGTTTCCCCAAAGGTGCGGCATATAATAAAAACTCTTGAAATAATAATTGTCGATTATTCTTTCCATCTTCCTCAATCTCCTCCATCCATCAACCCTTGTTTCCACTCAAAACTGAAGGCTCTAACCTCATCAGGAATTATTCATACCCAGGTCAAGCTGAGGCTCCACCTTCCAATTCCCGACCCAGACGACACCCACTTTAACACCCTCCTCTGATTCTCTGGCAGCTGGACTAGCACCTCCTTCGGGCTATACCTTTCGGACAACCATTCTCACTCGACGCAGCGCTTGTACGATATATAAACTCATCTCAAGTTCTCCAACCGAACCATATCCAACACTACACAACGTCTGTGAAGTTATGTCCTGAGCTTGACATAAAAGTGGCGCTTTAGAAGGTTTGAGATTACGATTACGTGACAGGGTTATATACTAACGCAGCATTTAATACCGTTATTAATATGAAGTGAGCGAAGTTATATGACTGGAAAAATCTTTGTCGACGGTTTCAGCGACTCGATTTACTCCTTGCATTTTCGTTGTCAAAAACGCCTGAGCGCGACTTAAGGGGGTAGTTGTAGTCAGTATATATAGGGGAACCCAGAGCATAATGAGACACCGGAGCATAGCGGGAAACTTATTTCCCGCGGTCTCTCTAACTTATAATATTCGACAGGTACCCAACTAAACATAAATGAGAATTTATGAACAGCAGCGTAAAAAATCTCATCAGTATTTATGATCTGCTGCACAATGTATAACTATAATCTGAAGTGACACCAAAAAACCCACTAAGCCGTGTTCAGGTCAATATGCAATACATCATGCAGTACGTTAATACAATGGATAAGAAGTTTGAAGATTTTTAGCTGAGAACGAAATAACTGAGCAGTACGGACCACGGGACCAGAGCAGCTGTAAGTACCAGGCTGCCAGTACTGTTATATTAAAGGCATTAATCATGAACATGGTATAGGTCTACTGCATTACTATACCCAGACTCGGCTCATAATCGAAGCAGGGCCTCTGGCCATTTGTCCCTCTGCTCCCCCCATCTCTGGGCAAGCCTGGCAATGAAGTCTCTCATTGGATTTGCATCTATTCCTGTTTCGTTCCTGCTAAAAAATAGTCAAAGACACACGTGCCACCTGCGTGGCATGCACGGTAGCCGGATAGTCAGAGAGCTTGCCATATCACCCGGGAAGTAGTAGTACATTCCGTTTAACGACGCTAGGTGGCAGCAAAGATCATTAGCATCGCCCTCCTCCTTTATCCAGCCGTGGGACTGGCACTGTTAAGAAACAAACATTGGCCGAGTTCTCGTTAATTGTGGGAAGTATACACGGGCTCAAGTCGCGCTTCGTCTAACTGCGGATATGAACTTTGAGGAAGCAATACATCGCCATCGAATTATAGCGGGTCATTATGCTCTGGCGCTACGTAAATTCATAGCAATGATCGCCATTTAATCCCGTATCCTGTGTTATCCATAGGCGCAAGCAAGCAGAAATGCTTAACGAAGCGTAACGTACGCTTCGTTGCAAATGCGACGACGCAAAAGTCAGCGATGTGTGGTGAAATGTGCAGCGTGAACATGAGAAAACTATTACCATTAATACCTATCAGAGCAATTATACCTTCGCAATATATCTCATACGTACAATGCTAAAGCACGACAAGTCAACCTGCTAAATTAAATGCAATGTAGGCCTACGCTGGTGGCTAATCGACCTAATAGGCCTACACGTGGCAAGTCAACTTGCTAATGCAATGTATACTGGTGGCTAATACACATGGCAAGTCTTGAAGTCTTTGAAGTCAGCCTGCTAATGCAATGTATACTGGTGGCTAATACACATGGCAAGTCTTGAAGTCTTTGAAGTCAGCCTGCTAATGCAATGTATACTGGTGGCTAATACACATGGCAAGTCTTGAAGTCTTTGAAGTCAGCCTGCTAATGCAATGTATACTGGTGGCTAATACACATGGCAAGTCTTGAAGTCTTTGAAGTCAGCCTGCTAATGCAATGTATACTGGTGGCAACTCACGCAACATCTTGTCATCGTCAATTATAAGCTTTTCGTGCAGGTTCAATCGTGTTGTTGTTATTGATGTATTCCTATAATTATAATGTTTTATTTGAACTGTTGTATTATATGCTAAATGAGTTTGTGTCGTCTTAACGTATGTATAGTTGTATACACCAGTGCATATTATTATAACTGTATAATATTTCAACACGTCAGTTGTTAGTTAATCGTGAAAAACGACCGTAGTGAGAATATTTCGCTATTAAAAGCTTACAAGTTTTGAATGGCTCTTTTAGACTGAATCGGTCAACTGTGACCTGAGAGACTTGACCCTTACTAGGGAGACTTGAGTCACTTGACCCCTGACTGAGTGAATGAATGAATGAATGAATGAATGAATGAATTGAATGAATGAATGAATGAATGAATGAATGAATCAATGAACGAATGAATGAATGAATCAATGAATCAATGAATCAATGAATCAATGAATCAATGAATCAATGAATCAATGAATCAATGAATCCATGAATCAATGAATCAAAGAATCAATGAATGAATGAGTAGGGCCTACCATTCGCCTATGAATAAGCTGGTCCTCGGGACTTCGCTTTTTATGCGCTGCATAGATCTCTAGATTACGATTACCATTACGATGGCATGCGTTCAACAAAAACAAATAAACAGATGACAAACACGTTTCGAAAGAATTAAGGTCTACTATAATTAACGGCCACGAAAAATTCGGTTGCAATAATTATTAGCAGCTATTGAAATGCATGACCTCTGCAGTATAACATCGTGCTTCAAAACTCGGTCATAGACTCATTGACGTCAAAACATTATTCTTGAATGGCGCCGTTTGTCTTGGTCCGCCTGTGCAGCTGGCCTAAGCAATAGCCAAACACTTCTGAAATATTTGAATGAGGTTATAACAACGTCTCTATACAATTTATAGGCGTGCTGTTTCAGCCTGTTTGGTTTAGGACTTTAGGATGTTTAGGTCATATTGGCGTGAAATTATTTCATTATAGTTACATCTAAGAGGCTGAAATTATGTTATGAGTAGCGAATTAATTACTCGAAAATTACGCGACGTCGTAATTACGGGCCTCAATTAATGGACTTGCATGCAGCGGTAATGGGGTCAACTTTGAGCTGAAGAACTTCTTGTATATACTCTAATTATTGCTAGTACGCGGCCTTCAATAAATTGTAGCACGCGTCGGTAAACTGGTGGAGGGAGAGAGAAGAGAGTAGAGAGGAGAGCAGAGGGTGGAGTTGAGAGGAAAACTAGAGAAGAGGAGAGGGTTAGACGCGGAGAGGAAACGAGGGAAGACTGGAGAGGAGACGAGGGGAGAGAAGAGCAGAAAACAGAGGGGTGGAGTTGAGAGGAAATTTAGAGAAGAGAAGATTACGCGCGGAGAGGAGAGGGGAGGAGAAAAGTGTCGGTCTGAATTAACTGGAATGGTAATTATATAATAATATATTTTGTACCCACGGTAGAGAGTGACACACACAGACAGCGAGACAGACAGACAGAGAGAGGGACAGATGCAGAGAGACAGAGATACAGAGACGGCCAGTGACAGAAAACAGACAAACAGAGGGACAGAGGCAAAGAGACAGAGACAGACACGGACGATACAGGCAGAACCAGAGACAGACAGAGACAGACAGAGACAGACAGAGACAGCCAGAGAGAGATATGAACAAAATGCATGTTGACTGCTATAAATTACAGTTAATAACTTTAGCTTCAGCCCTTCGCTATATATATTATGTGTAAATAGTTGCCTGTGATCTGCGATGCGTAAACTCTAAACAAACCGGAGCGATGTCAATAAATATTGTTATTTAGGCCGCGTATTACAAGTTGTATAACCTGTGTAGCCTATAATTATTTGTGCATGCAGTTAGCGGCAGTCACTCAGCGCCCAAATTTATTCGCTTACCTTAACTTGACATAAATTATTTTACAAAACAGGACAAATTCCTTGCAAGCCTGCGTCTTCTTGTGACTCGAAACTCAGCATTATAATTATACAGGTTTTCGAAAGCAGACGTTTATCGCCGGAGCTGGGCTGGGAGCGCTACTGAGAAGTGTTTAAAAGAGACAGAGACAGCCAGAGGTGCAATCACGTGACATTCACGTCCTAAAAGTTGAGGGGGACCAAATGAATCACGTCCTAAAAGTTGGAGGTGACCATCATAACAAAGTTAGGGGACCACTCAAAAGTTGAGGGGACGCGTCCCGTGGGTCCCATAGGGTGGTTGCGCCTATGAGAGATCAACAGAGGGACAGAGGCATAGAGACAGACAGACAGAGACAGACAATCTAGATCTAGACCCCTGCCTTGGGGAATGCAGGTTTCTGAGGCTTGGGGGGGGAGCGAAACTTTGGTAGGACAGTAACCGCTCAGTCGACATCCTTTGGCCAAAGATTTTCTTACGACCGTTTTTAGTCTTTTGACTCTTTTCGATTTCCTCCGAGAAAGACGTGGTACGTTATGTAGCCTTCTCTAAAGAAATAATCTGATGACGTTTTCAATGCTATACCCAGTAACGCAGTCGAATTCCTTTTCTCACTGGCAAACTTCGCACGATAGGCTACATCAGGGGCGGATCCAGGGGGAATCCGGCCATGGCCCCCATTTAGAAATTTCGTTATTTTTGACCAGCTATTCTGGCTCGGAAAGTTGACGTGTCCCCCCCCATGAGTAGTCCCGTAGGCCTATTCCCCTCCCCACGCCCACGAGGTCCGTATTACTAAAAAAGGTCATCAACTATTTTGGCGGATAAAATATCTTTTTCTTGGGAATTCGAGACGAATGACTAAAAAAAGGTCGTCAGATTTTTCGGCGACCAAGACGAAAACCAAGACGAAAATTTTCCTCTGTCTCAATACCGAAAATTTAAGTCCCCCTTTGAAAATTTCTGTATCCGCCCTAGGGCTATAATACATGTGAACAGAACATCAGCTGTGGCAGCTGTCAACTTCTTCTAGGGAGGGGCGATGTTGTGCGCATATTATTTTCTGGGGGAATGGTATGTATATACATCTGAACACCTCTCGATTTTTTCTGGGAGGAATTCTCATTCCTGGAGAAAATTAAATTCGCCGGAGACGTCTATAGATTAAACACTGGCTAGCCTACTCAGTATGTAGCTTCGCTTTGAGGGGCGCTATCAGGGCCGCATTAAGACTACAGTGCGGGCCAGGCTGCTTTAATACCCTCCAATGAAACACACCGGTCCACTACGCACATAATCGCGGTCCCGGGTGCTGCAATACCCTTAGCACCCACCCTAAAGCCGGCCTGGACGCTATAAGTAAGTCATCGTTCTCTGAGAGTGCCAGTCCCAAGTCTGGACAAAGGAGGAGGGCGACACTAATCATCTTTCTTATGGCACATTGTCGTTAAACAGTTTACGATTTAAGTCAGTGAATAGACTAGAATAATAGGCTAATGAAATAGAATAGAATGTGGTGGAATAGAATGAAATAGAATAGAATGGGAAGGAATAAGATGAAATAGAATAGAATGGGATAGAATAGAATGAAATAGAATAGAATGGGATGGAATAGAATGAAATAGAATAGAATGTGATAGAATATAATGAAATAGAATAGAACGGGATAGAATAGAATGAAAAAGAATGAGATAGAATAGAATGAAATAGAATGGGATAGAATAGAATGAAATAGAATGGAATAGAATAGAATGAAATAGAATAGAATGGGATAGAATAGAATGAAATAGAATAGAATGGGATGGAATAGAATGAAATAGAATAGAATGTGATAGAATATAATGAAATAGAATAGAACGGAATAGAATAGAATGAAAAAGAATGAGATAGAATAGAATGAAATAGAATGGGATAGAATAGAATGAAATAGAATGGAATAGAATAGAATGAAATAGAATAGAATGGGATAGAATAGGTTCAGCTTCCTTCGCTCGTGGCTGTTCAACGACACTGTGTCAGATAGAGTTGAGTCTTTGTCAGTTTAGTACTTCCAATAAAAACGAATTGATTGGTTGATTGATTGGCTGATTGGTTGGTTGATTTTATTCAAACAAAATCGCGATGTGCAGGTAAGCAACATGCGGCTCTCATCACATAATAATAATTACTTATTTCGTCGTTGAACTTGTTGCGCAAATTTCTCCGTTTGCCTTCTAACTAACAAAACAAACTTTCTTACATGATTCTATACCGTTTTCGTTCCGACGCTTCGAGTTACAGAACCCGCGGCCAGCAATCTCTGAGTAGGCCTTCGAATTTAGACCTTGGCCGAACAGACCTAGAGACTAAAGTCACGTGACATCCGCCTAACTCAGAAGACTATCGTCGATCGACCGCGGGGACCGACTCTAAGATGCAATACAATGTATTTATAAGCTTACACGATGTAATAATAATTTAAGACTACTTTAAGATGCGGTTATCTCGTTGGCGAAGTGCGTGCCTCAATATTGTCCGGCATCGTTTCCATGGCAACCAAGCGCCTCAGCTGTCTGGCATCGTTTCCATGGCAACCAAGCGTCTCAATCGCCTGGCTTCGTTTCCGTGGCAACCAAGCGTCTCAATCGCCTGGCTTCGTTTCCGTGGCAACCAAGCGTCTCAATTGTCCGGCTTCGTTTCCGTGGCAACCAAGCGTCTCAATTGTCCGGCTTCGTTTCCGTGGCAACCGCCGGCGCCTCCTCCTCTGCCTCTTTCTTCTCCTCTGCCGTCTGTTCTTCTTGCAGAAGTCGTTGGGCTTCTGCGTCTTCTTCGTGTCGAAGGCGGAACGTGACACCGTCTCCCGGGCTATACATATATATATATATATATATACAATACAATACAATACAATACAATACAATACACATACACATATACAATACAATACAATACAATACAATACATGCATACAAACATAAGCCAAAGCCAGTCAGGAACCAGTGGAGACATGCAGAACCAGTTATACAATTCCATCAGATCGCATTATAGGGTCATGGATGGCAGTTGTGGGGCGCGGTGGTGTAGTGGTGGCGTCGTTGCCTTGAAGCCGGAAGGTTCGAGGTTCGAATCCACCTCGTCGCGTAAGGACCCTGGGCAAGTCCTTCACTCACAATTGCTCAGCGCTTCGGCGTGAAACTCCGATGCAGTGTCCGCTCTGCATTCGGGAGCGCCTCTGAGTAGAGAGAGCTTGAAGGGGCGTTACAACAAGTGCACATACATACATACATACATACATACATACATACATACAGTTATTCGGCAGGTTTAAGAAATTGAATGCAAAGATCTTAGTATCTTACAAGTTAAGCGCAAAAAACCCTCTTACTTTGCGCAACGCTTGTGGATAGACATGTGCCATGCGCTTGGCTTAAAGTGGCGCTGTAGAAATTCGGAGCTTACGAATCGTTTTCCACGTCATAAGTGAAGTGAAGAGTAAAAATAGTGTAAAATATGCAGTATAGGACTACGTAAAATCAGGGTTTAAAGTGGGTGGGAACGCGTGGGAACGGCGTCCCACTACTCTCGAATTTCTTGGCTTTCGTTCCCACTGCTCATCATGCATTGAACCCTTGGAACATGGGCGTTCCCAATAAAACTCCATCAGCGTTCCCACTGCTCACAGTTGGCGTTCCCACTGCTCACCCAAACCACTTTAACCACTGCGTAAAATTACCTGCCCGACCTGTCGTGTTGCCGCCATATTGCATAGAACTGTATATATGCCTATAATGTTGTGAGCTCTTATAAGGTAGATCTCTATGTGCGTGAAACATCAGGGCCTCACTGTGCTCCGCAGCATCATGGTACAATAAAACTCAATGCAATGCAACCGCATCTGAATTATCCACTTGCCTTCCTTTGGAAATCCCTTTTACGATTGCAATTACGATTGCAATAACGATCACAATTACGATTGCAATTACGATCACAATTACGATTGCAATTACGATTACAATTACAAGTGCTTTTACTATTACAATTGCAATTGCAATTGCGATTACACTTACGATTGCAATTACGATTGCAATTGCTATTACAATTGCGAAAACACTTAGGCTACGATTTACAATAAAATTTTTGATTGCATCTTGATGAATGTATCCATGGTTTATGGCAAACTTTATGCCAATATGCATTCGCTTACGCTTGCTTTATCTCCATTTACCTGGAGTATACTGGAATGAACCAGAGGTGATATTTGTGACCGAAAACACTTCGAAGATTGTTCAGAACGCCGATGTTGAACTGGTTGCCCTTCGCCCCGTTCGCAAAAATGGCATGCCGGTACAAATCTGAAACGAGACAGACACGAAACAATAATTATTAGTCTGTGTATTATATTCCCTTCTTTCAGTTCATGGCAAACTTAACACTGCCGACATGGGACTCGTGTGAGTTCATATCCCTGCGGAGCCAACGTGGTCCCGTCAAAATGCCGGCAGTGAATTCTAAGCAGTAGGTTTTAAATAGGTGGAAGAGAATTCGCGATTGGGGAGGACATAAAACTGTGGAGAGTGGACAATTCCACCCACTTTGATTCTATGGAAACCGACCCGGGCCTCCTTTGGAAGTTGGACCACTCAAACGGACACCCATTTTGAGTCAACGCAGCGCTCGTGAATAAGCTGGTGTCCCACGCTTGGCTTTCGAGTAGCACTTTAGAAGTTTCGACATTACGATTTCACTACCAAAACAATGATCCTAAGAATAAAAGAAAGCAAATATATTTACTAGTGTCATTTTTACCTACAAGAATCAATAACAAAGAGGGAAAAGAAATTAGAGAGAATATAGCTCTATGAGTAAATTGATCTTTAAAAATATTTCAACAGTAGTTACTTTCGTTACAAAATTAAACTGATAAAATAGAAATTGAGAGCCTATAGTTGGAAATGCCAACAAAAGGTCAAACTAACAGTCGTTAGTACAAACTAAAAAACTTCAGTCAAAGAATAAACTAATCAAATCAACAAATCAACAAACCAATCAACCAATAAAATAAATCATAACCCAATCAATCAATTAACTAATCAACCAACCAATCAATCATCAACCAATCAACTAATCAATCATCACCCAGTCAGTCAATCAATCAATTAATCAATCATCAACCAATCAATCATCAACCAATCAATCAATCATCACCCAATCAATCAATCAATTAATCAATCATCAACCAATCAATCAATCAAACAATCAATCAACGAATCAATCAATCAACCAATCAATCAATTACTAACCAAGAGTCGTAAGGTTGAGCATACAGAGAACAAGATGAAAGAGCCAGAATGGAAGGAAGGACGTTGCAAACGAAACTGCTCCGTAGAACATGAAAACGATTTCAAAGCTTTGTAGGTTCGATCGTTGGATGCTGTATGTCTAGAGAAAAGAAAAAATTTGATTCAAGGCATATATAAATAAAATGAATGAATGAATGAATGAATGAATGAATGAATGAATGAAATATACACTAGTTTACCAAGAGTTGAATTTATAGCCAAAGTAATGTTATCCTACTTGGAGTTGAATTTAGAGTCAAGAGTCAAATGCTATCTTACTTGGAGTTGACTTTAGAGCCAAATGCTATCTTACTTGGAGTTGAATTTAGAGTCAGATACTATCCAACAAAGAGTTGACTTTAAAGTAAGATACTATCTTACTTAGAGTTGACAGTCAAATACTATCCTTAGTATCCTACTAAGAGTTGACTTTAGATCATAAATACCATCGTACTGAGAGTTGACTTTACAGTTTAGAGTCAAATACTATCTTAATAGGAGATGCCTTTAGAATCAAATACCATCTTACTAAGAATTTATCTTAGAGTCAAATACAATTTTACTAAGAGTTGACTTTAGAGTCATATGTGTCCCATCTAACCAAAACCAGGTGTATGTCACACACGCTTCTGAGATAATGACCAAAATGTGAAAACAAATAATTTTTCCAATTTTTATATTTTGACAGAAAATGATAAATAAATATGTTTATACACATTAAAACTAAAATTTAGCAAAAAATATTATTTTAATGATATTTTTGATGATTTTGCGGTTTTTATTTTTTAAATAATTCAACGACTTTCCCCGCCATTTTCCACTTTCCCGCCATTAATAGCCATATTCGGCAGATGGCTAGCATAACAAATTAGGCATGAGTGAATAGCCCAAACTTCCCTCTAGCCTATTATGCAATATGTTTATTTGTTGCACATTCTGAGCATGGCTGCTAAAGAATCCTTTATTCCGAAGTTATGGGAAACTTTAAATGCATTTTTCTCAGAAGTGTAATTGGAATGGTCGAACCATATTTTTACTCATAACTTTGGACAGGAACGTGGCAGAGCAATAAGATTTGTGTCATTTTATAGAAGAGATTCTATTCTTTTAGAAGATAATTATGTGACTCTCAAATTGTACAGAATGCTACTTAAGCCAGGTTATGGCCAGATGGGTCACATATACAAATTTAACTAAGATATATAGAAGATAGAGCCAAATGCAACATTACTAACAGATGGCTTTAGAGTCAAATACTATATCATAAGGAGTTGACTTTGAATCATTGACCCTCTATAATATCTGAAGAATAATGTCCTGAACCTACGCTCCAAACGGTATTGAATTCGCTCATCGTGCTGAAAGTGACGAACAACGAATAGCATGCTGAGTAGAAGAGAAGGAGATGAAAGAATTTGTAATTCGAATAGCATACGCAGTTGTTCGTCCTGTATAAAACAAATGGTTGGGAAAAAACAATTAATTTTTCTCGTGTAGGCGATAATTAAGTGTGTTGACCTTGATTGGCTCTTTAGAAGTATGGGATTACAGAAAACCAAGAGCTCAATGGGATATCATCATCATCATCATCATCATCATCATCATCATCATCATCATCATCATCATCATCATCATCATCATCATCATCATCATCATCGTCGTCGTCGTCGTCGTCGTCGTCGTCGTCGTCGTCGTCGTCGTCGTCGTCGTCGTCGTCATCGTCATCGTCTTCGTCATCGTCATCGTCCTCGTCGTCGTCATCATCATCGTCGTCATCGTCATCGTCATCGTCATCATCATCATCATCATCATCATCATCATCATCATCATCATCATCATCATCATCATCATCATCATCATCATCGAGGTCGTCGTCGTCGTCATCATAATCATCAACAACAACATCATCATCATCGTCGTCGTCTGATGCACAGTCATTTTAAAAGTTAAATAAATGAGCTACTTAAAGTATCTTGAGAATCATGTACACTAACATCAGCAGCAACGTTTAATGAAGCGAAAATCTATGTCGACACTCACCAAGGACAGTGATGGTCCATTCGTAAAACGCATCTGCAGCACAAAATATAATCGCAAAACAAACTTCTATTCAAGACTTTCTTCTGAAGTGCATCATGAACTATAATACCTCAAAACGATGCTGAATCGTATACGGAGAAAACTTACAGTACAATTAAATCCAAATTACTCTACACAGTCTACAGTTCAAACAGTTGCGTATCACAAGTACTTTGCCACAAAGTATAGTGAGTTAAAGTAGTACCGGTAGCCTATTCAAGTAAAGTATATGTTATACAGGGCTGTATCGAACATTCGCTTCGTATTAAATTCGATGCTGAATAGTGAGCCAAACAGTTATTCGGTATACGGCCGAATAGTAGCGGTCGGATCGAATACGAATAGTGGTCACGTGACGACATCTGTTTCTGCATACGCGGCTGCTATAGCAAGTAGACTGAAATAACTCTATCATTAACATAATAGGCCTACAATCCTACATATATGATGCGGTTGCAGTCAGGTCTTGCCTACTGCCTGGACCGCTGTATCGCAGTGTCAGTATATCTCTGTGTACAGTCACTGAATGTTGTTGGTAGACTCTGAAGTAGTGTCCGCGCCTCTGAGTAGCTAGCTTGAATGAATGCTATAGCAAACGCGGGAAATGAAATATAATAAATTTTTAAAAATAAATAAATAAAATCTGACCTCCTGCAGATGGAGCAGTGGTGTGCTCGATCGGGTTTAATGGCTCGACAGATTTCACAAAAGCGAACACCTAGAAAAAAGGAGAAAAAAATAATTTTAATGTTGTTATGAAACATGAAAATTATCCTTAATCACACATCGGTTAGAATTTATCAGGATTTCAATGACCTCTGTAATGTGTGATGGGGAAAGGGAGAGGGTGAGGGAGAGAGAGGGAGAGACACACAGACATAGACATAGAGATAGATAGACACAGACAGACACACAAACAGGCAGGCAGAAAACAGACAGACAGACAGAAGCATAGAGAGACACACATACACAGAAGAGACAGACAGACAGACCCACAGACAGACAGGCACAGACAGATACAAACAGAGACAGAGAGAAACAATCAACCTAGTCTTCAAGTTCAAGTCCATTATCGTCGCCTCATCTAATGAGACTTCCCTCCTTCAATAATTAATTAATAGTTAAATACGAAGTTCTGCTGCTGTTTGACTCTGTCAGTATATATACATAGAAGTGCTATATAAATGTCCGAATGAATGAATGAATATATATGTATATATATACTATTATATACACTAATAAATATATATTTATACACACATACATAATATGTGTATATATTATGTATATTATATATATTATGTATATATAATCATATATACACATATATATTATATAGTTATACATATACATATATATGCACATACATATATATATACATTATATTATTATAATCGTATACATATATATACGAACCGCCAGTCTTCGTGGCACATTGAACGGGCAGATTCTGTGCGAATTCGAGTAGTATGGCGTCCTTCTCGTCTGATGTCTTCGCCCGTTGAAACCTTCGAAGGACGTCCGTAGGGAGGTAGAACTGAAGCGCCAACAGCCAACAGCCAGACCAATCAGAAGACGACCCTAATCTAATGACTCCTTAATCTAATCTTATCCAATTTAATCTACTAATAATTATAGTCCAATCAATCAGTCTAATCTAATGACGCCTTAATCTAATCTTATCCAATTTAATCTACTAATAATAATAGCCCAACCAATCAGTCTAATCTAATGACGCCTTAATCTAATCTTATCTAGTTTAATCTACTAATAATTATAGTCCAATCAATCAATCTAATCTAATGACGCCTTAATTTAATCTTATCTAATTTAATCTACTAATAATATTTTTATAGTCCAATCAATCAATCTAATCTAATGACTTCTTAATCTAACCTTATCTAATTTAATCTACTAATAATTATGGTCCAATCAATCAATCTAATCTAATGACGCCTTAATCTAATCTCATCTAATTTAATATACTAATAATTATAGTCCAATCAATCAATCTTATCTAATGACTTCTTAATCTAACCTTATCTAATTTAATCTACTAATAATTATGGTCCAATCAATCAATCTAATCTAATGACTCCTTAATCTAACCTCATCTAATTTAATATACTAATAATTATAGTCCAATCAATCAATCTTATCTAATGACTCCTTAATCTAACCTCATCTAATTTAATCTACTAATATAGTCCAATCAATCAATATAATCTAATGACGCCTTAATCTAATCTTATTATAATTTAATATACTAATAATTATAGTCCAATCAATCAATCTTATCTAATGACTTCTTAATCTAACCTTATCTAATTTAATCTACTAATAATTATAGTCCAACCAATCAATCTTATCTAATGACTTCTTAATCTAACCTTATCTAATTTAATCTACTAATAATTATGGTCCAATCAATCAATCTAATCTAATGACTCCTTAATCTAACCTCATCTAATTTAATATACTAATAATTATAGTCCAATCAATCAATCTTATCTAATGACTCCTTAATCTAACCTCATCTAATTTAATCTACTAATATAGTCCAATCAATCAATATAATCTAATGACGCCTTAATCTAATCTTATTATAATTTAATCTACTAATATAGTCCAAACAATCTAATACAATGTCACCTTAATCTAATATAACGACTTCCTAATCTAATCTAATCTAATCTAACGACTCTGTAATCGAATATAATGACATTTCAATCTAATCTAATGACTCCTTCATCTGTTCTAATCTACGTACTTTGCAATAAATCCAATGATTATAATATTATAACTCCTTAATCCAAGCGGATCTAATGGCATCTTAATCAATTCTACTGACTCTTCAATGTAATAATATTACAAAATATTAAAATTGATGGTTTATGGTTTAATATAATCTAATCGGAAGATCTGTTTCACCTCTTCGGGAGTTGTCGCAATGTGCGTAAAGACTGCTTGGTAGTAGGTCCAGAGAAGGAGGATGAGAATTAGATGGAAAAACAGCAAGCAAAACACTACAATAAACACAATGCGAACACTAATTATAATTAATATGAAATTCTAAATCTGTTCGAAACAATTATTGTCAATGTTGTAACATTTCATTATTATTTGACACAAAGTTGTAAGAAGACATAATAATAATAGTAGCAATATTAATAATAGTAATAATAATAATAAAAATAAAAACAATAATAATAATAATAACAGCATTTATAATGATGATGATAATAATAATAATAATAATAATAATAATAATAATAATAATAATAATAATAATAATAATAATAATAATAATAATAATAATAATAATAATAATAAATAAATGTGGTGCCGTGGTAGAACCCTTAGGCCATCACGGATTCTCTTGTCCGAAAGGTGCAGGAAGACAACAACGGCATGCTATGATAAACGACGTGATTTGGCGGGCGTTCACGAGAGCCAAAATACCGGCCATCAAAGAACCCAATGGTCTTTCCAGAACCGATGGCAAAAGACCAGACGGTGTTTCAATAATACCCTGGTCCAGCGGTCGCTGCCTGGCTTGGGACGTCACAGTGCCGGACACATTTGCAGCCTCGTATGAACATCTTACATCGCAAAACGCAAGTGCAGCAGCGGAAAAAGCAGCTCGAAATAAGACCACTAAATATGCTGTCATCTCGCAGTCGCATCATTTCGTTCCTGTGGCCATCGAAACCGGAGGAAGCTGGCACACCGAGTCTCTAGAATTTGTCAAGGAGCTAGGAAGGAGGATTTCTGTAGCGACCGGTGACCAGCGTGAAACTAACCATCTGCTCCAGCGCATATCAGTCGCGCTCCAAAGAGGAAATTCGTTGTCAGTGTTGGGCACAACAGAACTTATCAACCAAGACATTGAGAGGCCTAAGGCCTAACGTTGAAAACGATTATTTTTACTTGTCTGCATGTGATTGTGTTAGTTTTTGAAGAAATAAATGTGTTATAATAATAATAATAATAATAATAATAATAATAATAATAATAATAATAATAATAATAATAATAATAATAATAATAATAATAATAATACTACTACTACTAATAATAATAATAACAAAGCAATAATAATAATAATCTTTTCTTTATTCAATTCATTCTGACAAACGCATTAATTATTATTACATGAAACAATCTCATTTGACATCAATTGTAACTACTAACAGAACAGACAGCCTGCAATACAACGGTGCTAATAGCAGCCTAAAGTCTATCCTACGGGGAGGGGGGCGAGAGGGACTTCATGAATCGAACTCAGCTTTGCTTATCTCCATGCCAGTCTCTTATAAACTTCTTTTGGTCTTAGTGGCCTTCCTCTTCTTTGGTTTCGTTCATATCTTACTGACCGTACCCAAATGGTTATTCTAGATGATTCTCGCACCTCATGGGTTCCTGTTAAATTTGGAGTTCCTCAAGGATCCGTACTAGGTCCACTTCTTTATATCTTGTTTACAGCTGATATCCCTCTTCTCTTTGCTAAACACTCAGCCTCTGGTCACCTTTATGCTGATGATGTCCAAACTTTTGTTCATGGCTCCTCTTCCCAACAACTTGCTCTCTGTCAGTCTATTGCATCTCTTTCTGCTGATCTCAATTGTTGGATGTCCTCAAATCGTCTTTCACTCAACTCTTCCAAGACTCAGTTGATCTGGTTGGGCACCCGTCAACAGCTTAACAAGCTTGATTACGTTTTACTTGCCAAGCACTTTCCTCAATTTACTTTTGTGACAAATGTCCGTGACCTGGGTGTTACTATTTACAATACTCTTTCCTTCTCTACACATATTTCTAATATTTCTCGGTCCAGTTTCTATCATCTGCGACGTTTACGTGCCATTAGGCGACCTGTCTCTTCATCGATTTTTTCTTCTATGGTCCATGCCTTCATCTGTTCCCGCATTGACTATTGTAACTCGTTACTCATTGGCCTACCTAAACTCCGCCTGGCTCCTCTTCAATCGGTACTTAATGCATCTGCACGTTTGATTGCCCGCCTTCCTCGTTTCTCTCACATTTCGACTTTCATGACTGAGCACCTTCACTGGCTTCCTTTGACTGCCCGGATTCAATATAAAATTCTTTTTCTTACCTATAAGATGTTTTTGGGTCAAGCGCCTCGCTACCTTTGTGATCTTATTAGGAAGCCTTTCTCTACTACTGTTGGACGTCCTCTCCGCTCTTTAGACCGTCACGATCTTCTTGTACCACGATCTCGGACTGCCACAGCCCAACATCGCGCCTTTGCCTCTGTCTGCCCTTTACTGTGGAATGGCGTTCCTCCTATTATTCGTTCCCAGATTTTATCTGGAGGCTTTACTTTTTCTGCCCGTTGTCTTAAGACTTTTCTTTTTCCAGGAGTTCTTCGCACTGGGAGCGCCTCTGATTAGGTTGTACTGTGAGAGGCGCTTTATAAATCCCAAAATAGAATAGAATAGAATAGTGTGTTATCCAATGCACCACACCCCTCTGGCTCTTAAAACAATGTCTATAGACAATAAAATGCCACTTTAAAATAATAATAATTATTATTATTATTACTATTATTATAGGCTGCAAATGATAATTTTCTTTAAAGTAAGCTGAAGAAGGTCCTAAATTGCTGACCATGACAAAATTAGCAGAATTTGTTACAAAATGGTACACAAACCAAACAATGACTACCGGTACCAAACTACAAAAATTGCGAAGTCATAATTATGTAGTAATGATGTCGTTTTACATTTACTCCGCTTCCAAAGAACAAAGCATTTTGAAAGTCTGAAATTTCAATGATAACACTGGAGATAAGCTTATTATTTGCACTAAAATAGTATTTTTGCAAATATTAACAGTGAATTATAATCACTTAATATAATATGATAATTATAGAGTCATACATTGCGAGAGTAAATATGAAGTTTTACATTAAAACTGATCAATTTCGTACGGTACCTTTTTTGGCCAAGCTGGAAACCGTAACTGAAAATGAGAAAAAGCTGTTGTATCTGCAATTGCATGTTATGTATTTCCACAGTCTTGCATTTGAGTATGTCTCTAAGTATGTAAGTATGCATGATTGTATGCACATTTGCACATGCATGAATATGCCAGTCATCCAGCCAGCCAGCAAGCAAGCAAGCAAGCCAGTCAGTCAGTCAGTCAGACACCCAGCCAGTCACCCAGCCAGTCACCCAGTAAGTCGGTCAGTCGGTCGGCAGCCAGCCAGTCAGTCAGTCGGCCAGCCAGCCCAGCCAGTCAGTCAGTCATCCGGCCAGCCAGCCAGCCAGTCAGTCACCCAGCCAGTCAGTCAGTCAGTCACCCAACCATTCAGCCAGTCACTTAGTCAGCCAGCCAGTCAGCCAGTCAGCCTAAACGTTTACACTGCTTACGAATGGCCTAAAAACGTCCGAAATGTATCATGTAACGGCCTGTATAGCCTAAAAGTTTATGTTAAAACCAAAGACTTTCAGAGGGAGACTGTTAAAACGATCTGCTGTCATTTAATTTATGTTCATTCGTTTATATTAGCCTAATTCCGAAAAACAAAAGTCAGACAGCTGTAGTTTTAATTTCGGTGGAAGAAAGACCTTACGCATGCAAAAGACAACGACGTATAGATAGTAGGAGCAGATGACGATCGTTAACATTACTATCACTAGACCCCATCTAGCGCAAACAACGACGTATCTCATACACTTATTGTCTATTTCTCCTTCTTCGCTCGACGCCATCTTGAGGCCTGGATGTAAACAATGACGTCACGACGATGACGTCAAATAATCCCGAAATAGAACGCCCGCGCAAAAATTTCTCCATCTGAAAATCTTTGCCTCTCGCGAAGGTTGGAAAATCTCCAAATCGCCATTTATGATTGATTGATTGATTGATATGGAGCTGCTTTAGACTACAATACAATACGATACAATACAATGCAATACAATACAATACAATTCAATACAATACAATACAATGCAATACGATACAATGCAATGCAATACAATACATAAACAGACAGTTCTATAGCGTGCGCTTTGGCAAAGACGAGTCTAGCACGAGATCGCACTTCGCTAGGCCTATCAATCAATCAATCAATCAATCAATCAATCAATCAATCAATCAATCAATCAATCAATCGTAATTTATGTAGCGCCCCTTCAAGGTACCTACTCAGAGACGCACCCGGCCGAAATCAAGCGAAAAAAACAATCTTCAACAGTTTGTGAAATTGAAAACAATTGGGAGGTGTCGCATAGTTAAGGAAGTCCATTCCAGGTTGTTGGACCAACCACAGAGAACCGTTGGGCGCTGTAAAAGTTTCGATATTACAATTTCGATTACAATATTATTAGGTCCACTTGGGTTTTTAGCCACTGTTACAGTCTACAGAAGGCATTTCGAGTTTACGATCATACGATTACTAGCGCTCTCTTTCGACCAGCGGCGATTTAAATTAATATTGGTCGTTGGATAATAATTGAAAAGCATTTCGTTCATTCGCCAGGTGGCCTTAACTCTTAACTAAAATATAAACCGAGGAACAGCATAATAATGCTAATAATAACTAATTTATAAATATAATAATGGAATTAAAATACGTGAATAAGCTGGTGCGCTTGGCCTTCGAGTGTGACACTCTGGAGATTCACAGACTACGATTATGATTATCTGTAACTTGTCTAGAATAAAGCATCTAAATTCAAACATATTCACGGTTTTTAAAATCATTTGTTTTTAGAATTACTTCTATGTTATTCAATATATCATTGATCGTGTCAAAAGTTTAAAATGTATATTTTCTAAAGTAATCAAAATTTTAAGAACGAGTGAAACCTGTTTCAGAATATCAAGCTGGTATAGAACCTATAATGAGCCTCTACCATCTGGGGAACTAGCTCACATGGTAGAGCGCTCGCTTAGCATGCGAGAGGTACGGGGATCGATACCCCGGTTCTCCATAACTTTTTTACAGCATTTTCCCCATCCTCGGAATCAATCGTAATTTATATAGCGCCCCTTGCAGTTATACTACTCAGAGGCGCTCCCGGCCGAGATCAAGTGAAAAAAACAGCCCTTAACAGTTGTGAAATTGAGAACAGTCAAGAGAAGTCCATTCCAGATTGTTGGACCAACACGCATGATGAAAACAATTTGTTGTTTAATTTCTTCTTGTCCACCTATGAACTGGATTTTAAAATGCTCTTTCTTAATAAATTGTCCTGCATTAAAGTGAACTAGGGTTTAAAAAGCTGTTCTCTGAAATATTTCTTTCCTTCAGTGCTTATCAAGCATGGGTGCCTGTAGATATTTCTGCAAGAGAGGCAAAACACATCAATTGTTCACTGCTAAATTTTTAGCAAGGGTTTGAAAAACATAAAGCAGGAAACTATGAACACGAACATTTTACATTGATGTTTCTAAATGTAAATTTTCAGTTTCACTGTCCCAGGTTTCACTAGGTGTATGATTAGTATCAATGTATCATTTGTTCTTTGGGCGCAGAATTTTGTTAAAAGTCAAAAAGTTGCAGTTTAAAATATTAAGAATAAAATTTCCATGCTAGTATACCCATACTTTCAAGTTCCAGTTACTGTGCTGTGATACCAATCAATCAATCAATCAATCAATCAATCAATCAATCAATCAATCAATCAATCAATCAATCAATCAATCAATCAATCAATCAATCAATCAATCAATCAATCAATCAATCAATCAATCAATCGTTATACAATTGCAATCACAAAATTAGAATTAGTTATACCGATAATGTATAACTAATTCTAATTAACACACAAAGAAAATTATGCTGTATGAAAAACACGCTGAACACCAACACTACAAACATTATTAATTTATTATAAATCAGATGGAAAAATTAACAATATTTCTAATATATCCACAAAACACCATGAAACCAAATGAATGTCTAATAATGTTTGATACACAAATGCAATAAAAGTACAAAGGTCACAGCATTCCTATTTCAAAGGTCACAATAATCACATGATCAGTTTAAAACACTGAAATTTAATTGGTCAGTGCAGTGATTACAAAGAGAACCTTATCCAATCACGCACTACTACAGCTTTGCATTGTAATCATACAATACAACTATCGTAAAGTACTATACACAGCAAAACTAAAGCCGTTGCAATTGAATAAGCTTTGCATTGCAATCGTACAATACATCGTAAAGAAGCTATAAAATTAAAGCCAAGGCCATAGCTAGGGGGTGTTTCAACACCCTTGAAATGGAAAATGTGAAAAATAATAGAATGCATTTACGAGCACATGATGTAAAAACCATGAAATAAAACCATGAGAACACCCCCGAAATGGGAAAGTGTAAAAAACAGAATGCTGGATGACTAAAAAGGGAAATTGGTGACATTTTTGAAAGATTTCAGCCTGACGACTAAATTTTGTTTAAAGTTCATCAGCTTTTTAGGAAGGGAAATTGGTGAAACACCCCTGAAATCAAGTCCTGGCTACCGCCTTGACTAAAGCCATCTTAATTGAATCGTACGCCACAAAACTAGACTCTTTTGATGACAACTTGATGACTCATCATTGAATAATGTTTATACGTCACAAAAAATTCCAATATACACACACCTAACGTCATATCCGCAGAACTAACACTGCACTGTACAGAATGAAACTTTTCTATGAAACAGGAAAAAGACCGGGCGGGATTTGCTGCTGGAAGCGGTTTGGAGAACCAAGCACCGGAAAGACCTGATAGGTGCAATCACGTCCTAAAAGTTGGGGGGGGACCATAATGAATCACGTCCTAAAAGTTGGGGGAACCACAATAATAAAGTTAGGGGCCACTCAAAAGTTGGGGGACACGTCCCGTGGGTCCCATAGGGTGGTTGCGCCTATGCCTGTGGTACACAATCAGAAACCGTGGAATAGTTTTCCAGAAACCACACATCAACGCAAGCTGCATTTCATCGCAAATTGCAAGAGTTCGTTTTGAAATTGAAATCATCAAAACAAATAGCCAAAAAAAATAAGGAGAAGGGTTATAACTTTTCCAATTGTAATGTTAATTTGATTGGAAACTAGCTGAACGCAGCATTCATGGTGATTTCTGTGATTTCCGCCACCACCAGCTTCACTGTTTAGGTGGATTTGGGGTTGGACCTTTCTTGGCTTTATTCTTCAGCGCAGTCTGTTGACCTGCCCCTGGCTTTCCATGCATGTGCGGGGGCTGCAGTGAAACGTTTGGTGGTGCCACCTGCTGGTAGGCCTGAGAAGATGGATTCATCTGTGTGAGCGGTCGGAACGATGGACCAGAACCTATTAACGGATAAAACAGAAACACTTTCTAACATCTTGTACAACAACAAGTCAAACACACACAAACATACAGAAAACGTTTTTTCGATGCCCCTCCATTTTCCCCGTGTTGCAACTCGTACATTTTGTGGAACCCACACCATGCGTACATACAAATAAGTTTCTCTACCCTCTCTCATTACGAAAGTGAATCAGCAAAAGTCATCTGTAAAACAATTATTTTACCACCACAGGCTTACTGTGCATTGTTTGCTAACTGATGTAATAGATTTGTTTTTAATGACACTTAACATCCAGTGGGCCAGCGCAGAGAGCGCTTCTGAGTAGGTTTCTTGAAGAAGCGCTATATACGGTAAATGTTCGCAATCAATCAATCAATCTCAATCAATCAATCGCTACCAAATATTTTTTTAAACATCATACTAACTAGCTAAATTTTGTCAACTGTTGTTTTCTGTTCAAATCTGAACGGAATTTAATTACAATGTATGTAATCAAAAGCCACCAGATGACTATACAAAGTTATTAATAAGTCCATTCATTCATTCATTCATTCATTCATTCATTCATTCATTCATTCATTCAATGGAATTATACAGCGCCCCTTCAAGTAATCTACTCAGAGGCGAAAGAAAAAAGACTTTAGAGATTTACGAAGCACAGTTTGACTGGACATCACAATTAGAAACATATTTTTGTACGAATATACGTACATCTTGTCGAGACACTGACTCAGTGGCGTAGACAAGGGAGGTTTCGGGGTTAAACCCCCCATCGGCCGGAGGAAAAAAGTGTTTTTAAAGATTATTTATTCACTTAAATAAGAAAAAACAAAATAATTGCTTGTAGCAACAATTGTTTTTCTTACTTTATTCCCTGTGTTACTTTATTCCCTTTTTATTTACTGTAATATTGTTGGGTTGGTGTCAGAAAGGGCATCCGGTAAGGCCAAAAAACTCCAAACCCCACCCCAATCATAAATTCCTGGCTACGCCACTGCCCTGACTAAATCTGATGACCCTCCCTGCGTACATAATATATATGAATGTGTGAGGTTAATGACTGGTCATCGGTCTTCATATGCCAAGGCTAAGAAACTGAAGGCGCTAACACTTCATATCCACGGATGCATTAGGGCTAGCCAAGGGACAGCTCTCCTTCTAACTTAGGTTCTTGAAAAAGGCAGTAACACTGATAAAACAAGATGCTACTCAAAGAAAGCTGAAAACTTGAATCCAGTGGTTTAGACCTGGTGATGTCATCATCAGACTGTCTTGATTGACAGGTGATGGACTGAGAAGTTGACTTCGAGAGCCAATCAGATGCATCGCCTGCTGAAAAGACGATGAAAACAACAGCCAATGAATGAATAGCTCACTCAGCACACGACCTTCTCTTGCTAAACAATGTCACATGGTAACAATATAATATAAATGAAAAATAAAAACATTAGCTTGCAGTGTACAATGTCAGCATTCTCTTTTATACAATACAAGACAATTGCATTTGATAATACCCTCCATTAAAAGTTCAGAACTGCTCTCAATTTGAGTGTGAGTTGAATTTATTTATAACAAGAGCTAAAAAAACAGGGCACCATATCATCGAATATTCCTAACACTCTTCAATCAATCGTTAAGAACAAACAGAATCCTAAAAAGTAATTAACGACTATATGATTAATAATTAAAATCAATGAAAGATTTATCTAATAATCGTCTTTAAAATCAGTTAACGATTAATCGATTAATCGTCAAAATCACTAAACGATTACTCGAATAATCATCAAAATTAACTAACGATTACCTGATTAATTGTAAAAAGCAATTAACGATTACTCTAATAATCGTTAAAATTACTTAACGATTAATTGATTAAGCATAAAAATTAAGTACAACGATTAATCGACAAAAGTACTAAACGATTAATCGTCAATTGATTGTCAACTTCCATTGTCCCTAGATTTACTTACGGTGGACATTAGCAGAGGTACACCGGGTCGAATGACGGTCGATCCTTTGAGAGACGTTGGATTCATGAATTTGGTGATGCTTCCAGTCACACCGATCGGCATAGAAATTGTTTCCGATGACGACGGAGACAGCATGTTAGTCGGACTGGAAAGTGGAGCTGGAGACAAAGGAAAAAGACAATAGAACTATATCAGCACTAAAAATCAATAACATTTTTTCATTCATTCATTTTTGGAAATTATTTTAAAAGCAATTACATGGCAAAATGTAAACTCTTCCTCTTCTTCTTCTAATAATAATAATAATAAATAAAATAAAAAAATACTACTAATAATAATAATAGCAGTTTGAGGGGTGGCACACCTAATTCAAAGAGAAACTGAAGTAGAAATTAAATTCAATCTAAAAAATCTACGGAAATTTATCAGAATACACCAGACATTGAACACTCAAAAGTGGACCGATAATCAACATCAATAATAAAAATCAATAATTTTTTTCATTCATTCACATAGAGAATTTACATAGCATCTCTTCAAAGGGTACTCAGAGGCGCTCCCAATCCCAGCGCTGTCACATAAAACTGTCCTATGATGCGAGAGAATTGTAGGAGCCGCCATGTAAATGTTCATATACACACATACATACGGTACATACAGTACGTACAAACTGCAACCCAAAACTGATGATTAATTCGAATGTCAGAAATGTCAAAGGATAAAATCACGGTGCGACTGAACTTTACTTAACCAGAATAGTGTACGTGTACCTTACGTACGTTATTGAAAAAACAACATAGTAGTACCGTACTTTTATGCTAAAACTGTAACTGCAATAGCACTGTTTGTTGCAGAATGAACAGAATATATCTATGAAAAAATCTGTGTACAAATTGTACAGCCATGCAAATGACCATCTTTTGGACAAAATAAATGATGTTGATTACCACTTGAATGTAGCTATGCTGCTAGCAGCAGTTATTTCATTGACACTGAGTCCAATACTGAACAGATCAGTGAACACAAGTGAATAGAGTGATGCTAATGCACGCAAGTGTACAGCACAATAACATATGCATAGAAAGAAACCTATGTTCCGTATCTACAGTGGCAGCTTAGACACAACACAATAAAACATTTTGCAATGTCCCTTTTAACAGAGCTAAGAGGTGAAGCAAAACAGTTTGAAAACCAAATTAGACGGACGCACAGACCAGGTAAGCAATGCACACCTGCGTTGATTGACGACGAGGCACCTGGAACCGTCGTCACCACGGCAACGTAAGCGCGTTGCTGGAGGTTGCCAGAAACGACCGGGGACGAGGAGTTCTGAAATTACACGATAATCATGGTAAGACAGTAAATGTCAGCAACATAACAATCAACAGATTCGTTCATGAGCTAAGAGGTTAAGCAAAACAGTTTGACTAGGGGCACACCAGGCGCCAGTAAGGGTACGCGTACCACAGTTTGAGAACCTCTGATGTATACACAATGTTCACACATGCATGCAAGCCTACACACACCTACACACTCATGGACACACAAATACATTCACCTTTGCCAACACAGGTGTACTCCACATCTCTCAACATAGGCCATCCCAGTGTGTTCTACTTCTAGACAAAATACGTACCAACACACTCCACACTTGTACCCGCGATCACAAAACCTCGAGCCCCTACCTGGAGGTTGACAAGTCCAAGTCCCTGGAGACCACCGATGTTCTGAATGTTGATGTTGGGAGGAAGTGCCGACGCACTTCCAATATTGACGTTCGGGGGGGAGACCAAACTTAGGCTGTTCATAACATTGCCTGGTAAACCAGCGGATACCATCGGCTGGTGACCGCTGGCATTCCAGACATTTTGCTTTGCCTGCATCAATCCAGGATTCGTCAAAGAATCACCTACAACAGCCGAAGACCTGATTAGAAAAGACAACTACGCACATACACAATCGATTATCAAATCAAATCCTTTGGAATTTATGTGCAGCAATAATAATAACAATTCCAACCATTCAGAAAGCACTTCCAGACGCAAACAATAGCGCAAAAGGCACCACATAAAAACAATGAACAAACACCAATAATAACAATCAAGAATTGAAAACAAATATAAATAAAAATCAAGAAGAAAAATCAACAACTGAAAATCAATAATCTCTTTTCATTCAGTCTTTCATTCATTCAGTCCCTCCTTCATTCATTCACCGAGAGAATTTGTATAGCCTCGTCCGTGCTGTAGTCGGGAATGCTTCTGAGTAGTGAGCTTAAATAGGTGCTATAGCAAATGCGAGAAATTTAAATAAAAAAACCGGTGCATGACAATATGATACAGGCCACACGATAATGATACAGGACACACGACAATATGATACAGGACACACGACAATATGATACAGGACACACGACAATATGATACAGGACAGTAGAGGACACATGACAATATGATACAGGACACATGACAATATGATACAGGACACACGACAATATGATACAGGTCACACGACAATATGATACAGGTCACACGATAATGCTGAAAGTCAACGTTCATCAGTACACCACAATCCTTGTACGTTATTAACCAGTTATGGCGCAGTTTATGGGGACATAATCTTAGCACTTCTCGTACAGCAGAATGGTGCAAAAACTGGACACACAGAAACGAGTCCGTGTGGTACTCAGAAGTGATCCCGAAAAGCTGTTACAGCACATAAAAGAACATTCAGCACATCTGGTTCAACAGAGAAATAAAAGACTACCGGGATAACTTGCTGATGTCGTCACACTAAGCCGAGCTGTTATTCAAAACTATGTGCGGTACTTTGTCTGCACAGAAGTGAGTGCTCCTCGCTCAACATCATTTGCACAAGCGGCAACCATGCAGAATTTAGAGTCTTTTCTGTGTCGGGCCGAGTGGTCTGGAATGGGTTCCCACAGGAGCTATGCCTGCTTCCTGGGGCTCTTACCGAGGCATCTTACTGGAGTTGGGAGCACCTCTGAGTAGTCCCCTTGAAGAGACACCATAGAAATTCAAGAAAAAAAAATGAGTCATACAATCTTGCACCTCATAAATCTCAGATCTTGATACAATTACTGCTTCGCTTTAAACTGTAATCATTCTAACGGCAAAACCCACGAAGATTTTCAACCGACCGAGAAGTAATTCCGTGAGATTGGAGGCCTCCGTTCGCAGAGTCATGGACGGACGACCCGTCGGACTCGCCAACTGCGGCATCCCTGGACTGAGCACGGGCATTTTGCTAATGACCGACGAATAGCTGAGGTTAGCCCCGGGAACGGTTGCCATCGACGACATCGCTGATGGCGACTGCTGCAGACTGAAATGGCCTGAATAAAAGCCACAACCACTTCCAATCTATAAAGTGCCAATTGAAGGGGCCCAAGCTTATTCAGGAGCGCTATGCTGTGTCAGAGGGGGTGGGGTTACCCAGAGATGTGATGTCAAGGGAAGATTCGAGAGGAGGTGTTGGGTATAGCTAAAGATGAGACAACTTGGAAGGCAGATGATTGGGTATTTAAGTAAGGTAGCTTTCCAAATTTTATATTTAATTGCTGTAAATTTGCACAGCATATCAAAAGCACATACAGTAATAATGATGAATAACTAATAATAATAATAATAATAACAATAAAAATAAATCTCATAGATTTATGAGGAAATATTACTGAGACCCTAGTCGTAAATTTTTAATGGATTAATGGATCAGACATGCTATTTACCCAAATTTCACCCCATTTTATAAGCAAATTACGGCCATTAAGAAGAAATATAGCGTTGCTAGGTATAGCAAACGGTAAGGCAATTTGTAAGCGGTGGCAGGAATTTAATTGGGCAAAGGAAATGCAAAGGGTGAAAACTGTAAATCGTGAAATATAATTGCAAATGGTACTGGTAATTGAAAATGGTACAGATAATGGTAAATGGGTAGAGGCAATTATAAATGGGTAAAGGTAAATGTAATTGGCAAAAGGTAATTGCAAATGGTAAAAGGTTTTCGTCAGGTAATCGTAAATGATAACATGTAAAATGGTAAAAGGTGATTGCATCGTATTTGCATTTCCAGTTTCTGATCTCATCGCAAGGAATGCTGAAACGCGAACAAGACCTGGCGTGTTGGGAGTGCCTGGAGTTGGTATAGACTTCTGCCTGTTCAGCTGCTGCTGCTGCTGCTGTTGTTGGGGAAGGCAGAACCTCAGATGAGCCACTGCATTCCCAGCATCTGAAGAAAATCATAAAAACCATCAACATAACAGTTAAACGCACCATAATTATTATTATTACTCCATCAATTAAAATTTACTTGTTAATCACATGGATAGTTACTCGTTAGCGGACTTGATGGGACGTGATAGCGTAGCGATTTGTTCTGTGCCTTGTAACCAAAGAGTCGAAGGTTTGAATTTACCTCAGGCCACTGCATTGCGACCTTGGTCGAGTTTCTCACCCAGAATTGTCTGAGAGCAAGGCAACGGGAAATCACCTCACTCATCTCATCGCAGAGCTTTTATCCCCCCTGGGGATGAGTCAGAGCAATATCTAGCGGCTGGAATCACCATACGAAGAAAGAGACTCTGTATTAAATACGATGACAGACAGGAAGCCAGCACATATGTGATCAGTCCTCTCCCTTGCTGCTCTACCTTCCCATCAACAGTGCACCAATCACAGAGCCAAGGTTATCAGAGGCACACACAGAATACTTTCTAAATTTCAAACTAACTCTTCTATCATTTCATGTAATCATGATGCGTTCTTCAGTTTAAATGGAAAAAACAATATTACGACTCACTGGTCGGTGAGGCGAGGGTCGCCAGATTCGGGTTGAACGAGAGGGAGAGGCGCAACGGAGCGACCAGTCGAGCGGAAGCATCGCCTATGGAAGCACCGGCCTAGAAGCAACAAGGAATCAATGAACCTTATTAAACCAAACATTCATTCATTCATTCATTCGGACATTTATATAGCGCTACTTCAAGAAGAAAAACTACTCAGAGGCGCTCCCGACTCCAGCAAGCCCAAAAACAACAGTTTTAAGTTTAGCAAGGAAGGATCCTATGGCTTCGCATTTGAACCAGCCTTTCCTCCGTTGCATCTCGTCCACAAATTTATATAGCGCCTTTAAGAGAATGACAACTCGTCGACACAATGGAAGAGAACTTTTTACTCTTAGTAAGTAAGTGAGTAGTGCTCACGTATTTGCTCGTGACAAGCACACGTGCACAGTGTTGCAATGAATACTCAAACGTGAATGTACAACTTTCCGAATGCAACGCGATGAACGAGTGAATGAAGATTGGAATTAATGGATAGATGAATTAGCGAATGGAGGAACGGGTGAATGGATAGATGGGTGAATTGACAGATGGATAAACGCCTGGATAAATGAATCGGGAATAGAGGAATGGCTGGATGGATCAACAAAAGAATGATCATTCACAATCATTCTGATCTGACTAATCATCAAAAATGTAAACAAATGATAAAATTGGGATTTACTTAACAAACCTTAACTTACGTTGTGCTAAAACTTACCTATTGATGAAATCTCTAAAATATACAATCCAGAAGTGCAGGCGTTAGGCTAAGCTAAAAAGCTCTTTGTTTGAATGGTACTTCCAGTAAGTTTATGTTTCCTATAGAGCATTTCGAATAAACGATTTCTTACGTTAATTTAACAGCTATTATCACGAGGCACGGTGGTGTAGTGGGCATGTTCGTTGCCTTGCAACCAGAGGGTTGCAGGTTCGAATCCACCTTAAGCCACCGTGTAGGGACCTTGGGCGAGTCCTTCAACCGCAATTGCTCAGCGCTTCGGCACGAAACTCCGATTCAGTGTCCGTGCTGTAGTCGGGAGCGCTTCTGAGTAGAAATTTTTAAGGGGCGCTATAACATGTGCACATACAAAAAATCACATAAATGCCTAATAACCATTGCTTAGATTACTAAATCCCTACCTGAGACGGGACAGCACTTAATAGACCGGTTCCTTGACCGATGTTGGCACCGGAATGGACCAGTCCACTGAACGTCGTTGGTCGTGGCGCCTGCCCAGAATCATTCCCTGGATTCGACTGGAGCAAGGGAGGGGCCAGAGGTTGGGTCACCTGAGTGTAGGTCACGGAAGGCATCTGCCCAGGGGTCTGATGGGTGATTTTCACCTGCCTTCGACCTTCTTCAGTGAATATCTCTCGGAACTGCCGAATATACCTGGAATAAAAAAACACTGGACAAATATAACTGCAGTAAAAAAAACACCACAGACAAATATACCTTCAATTAAAAACACCAAACGCATTTTACCTCCAGTTAAAAACACTGGACTCAAGATACTCCATGTATCTGCAATAAAAAAATTATGCCAAAGTGCAATTAACAATTGGTCGATAAAGCATATGCTTGCTTACTTACAAATAATCTCATTACAGCATGTTCTGATATTCTCGTAAAGATGGCAATATAATTATGGCTCTATTGGTCAATTGGTGGTTATAAATCATAGCTGCATTTCAAAACTGAAATGCTTCGAAAACACCATCCACAATGAGAACAAAGACTTGAAATTTGTAACCAACTGAATCACTCAATTTACTGCACAAGAAATCAAATGGTATTGTTTAAACAAGAAACTATTCTTAGATGTTGGAAGCAATCTGAAGCATAGAATTTATCACGCAAAACTTCAGATATTAAGTCAAGTTTTAAGTGTCGTTTCCACAGAATTCGAGAAAAAGAACATTCAACAAATCAATTTACCTTTCAACATTTGACCGATTTCCGAGAGGGAAACTAAAAAAAAATATCATCAATAAGTTATAGAAAATCATCAAAACATATCTATGTCTACATTTTATGCTCAGTTCAGATAGGAAGAAAAAGAGAAGTTGCCTAGAAGCTAGTTGCCATCAGGTAGTTTTGAGCATGAAGTGTTAACGACTTCATTTTCTCCGCCTCAGCATATGAGGATGGGTGACCAGTCCTCTCCCTCACCGTCTCATCTTCCCACCGACAGTGTACAGTCGATGTACTCATCATAGCAAAGTTGCATAGAGGGGGGGCACGGGTGGGGTAGAAACCTCGACAAATTTCTGCCAAAGAAAATTTTAACCCTAGACTTCTTGATCAACAGTCCAGCGTGTTAACCACTGCTCTACCAAGCAAGCACTTGAAGTTGAGCCAAGAAAGCTGGTTAAATGCCCCTTTGTGCATATTTAGATTTTGAGGAGCACCTCTGACCCGTCTCACTCTTGAAGTGGCTACCTGCATTCGCTGCCGTTGGACTATCCCTCTTTGTGGATATTTGAAAAGGTGTTACATCAATTCATGCGACTGATTGAGTGATATAGTTATATTCAATTGTCTTGCAGAATCAATAATTGTCTTGCAGAATCAATAATTGTCTTGTAGAATCAATTGTCTTGCAGAATCAATTGTCTTGCAGAACCAATTGTCTTGCAGAATCAATTGTCTTGCAGAATCAATTGTCTTGCAGAACCAATTGTCTTGCAGAATCAATTGTCTTGCAGATTCAATTGTCTTGCAGAATCAATTGTCTTGCAGAATCAATTGTCTTGCAGAACCAATTGTCTTGCAGAATCAATTGTCTTGCAGATTCAATTGTCTTGCAGAATCAATTGTCTTGCAGAATCAATTGCCTTGCAGAATCAATTGTCTTGCAGAACCAATTGTCTTGCAGATCCAATTGTCTTGCCATTACCTGCATTCGCTGCCATTGGACTGCCCTTCTTTGTAATCACGGTCGACGTACAGCGAACCAATATAAAATTCGTCGCTTAAACGTTGCTTGATCGTCAGACGCGACAGATTCACCTTGCCCTGCGCCCTTTCGGTTTCAAACGTGTATTCCTCTAAAACAATAGGATTGTTGTCCGACGCCAATTCCGACGATTCAACCGCCTTCACGAACTTCATCACCTGTATGAAAAAACACGTCAAGAACTAAAGTTAGGCAGTGATGGGGGTATTGCAAGGCCTTTTTTTGTCTTTTTTTAGTCATCCGGCATTCTCTTTTTCCCCATTTTTCCATTTTGGGGGGGGGGTGTTTTCATGGTTTTATTTCATGGTTTTTACATCATGTGCTCCTAAATGCATTCCATTATTTTTCACATTTTCCATTTCGGGGGGTGTTCAAACACCCAAAACACCCCCTAGCTACGGCCTTGGGGTATGGGGTAGGATTGGGACCAGGAGGTGTTGGGCTCAATAACTTGCCATTTTGTTTTTGAGATGGTAGTCACAGCAGCTCGACCATAGTAGTCTCAATTGCCCAGCACACACTCAGCCATAGTGAGAGTAAAGAACTGTAAAATGATAAGCGACTAAAATAAAATCAGAGTAAAATAAAACACTAAGTCATAAACTTCTATATAAACTCTCATGTAACAACAGTCATCCATCACCCATACAGGAGACAAAAAGCCGGTGAGCCTTTAAAAACATTACTTTCTGTCGAACTCTGAATACTGACTGTTGACAGTGCGTCTGTGACACATTCTAGGAGTAGCTTGCTATTGAAGATGCTATAGAAACTGTCAACAACAACAAAAAACTACGAATGCAAACAGTTTTACTTTTAACTCATCAAATTAAGTCACCGAATCATAAGTTACTACAATCAATACATTAAACAAAAGGCAATAGAAAGAAGGACCTTAATAAAACCTACGATGTAAACATTTATGCATTCAATCCAAGGTAATCATTTACTAAATTGATCAGGACCAGACTCACGTCAATATTGTCTGGGGTCGTCAGATGTACCTCTGGCATTTTCCACATGTCAACAGCCTACATAAAAAAATGAAAATCAGAATTAGTCAATCCGCTCTCTAACAGTTCTAGCTATGGTCAAATAATAATAATATAACGATAATAATAATAATATATTCGTTTAATTCAAACTTACAAACTGAGGTTGGTTCACAATCAATATAATGAACAGATGATAACAAGTTATTACAGGAGACGATTCTAACAGATTGGCAGCCATGCAAGGCGTCCATCACGTTCAACTCATTTTACCAATACCATCTGCTGAATGGAAGGTTGAGTGGACCTTTGCGAGGGTAGCATCCATGCACTCGCCGTGCCAGAGTGTAACCATGACACTCCTCCATAAACAGCAAAGTCTGTATATTTTATATAGCACTATTCCAAGCGAAACTCACGAAAACCTACATCATAAATGGAAATATTTAAGAAGACCAGACTAGGTTTGTGACAACACCAACACCAAGATGCGGTGGTGTAGTGGTGGCGTCATTGCCTTGAAGCCGGAAGGTTCAAGGTTCGAATCCACCTCAAGTCGCAGCGTAGGGACCTTGGGCAAGTCCTTCACTCGCAATTGTTCAGTGCTTCGGTGCAAAACTCCGATGCAGTGTCCACTCTGCAGTCGGGAGCGCCTCTGAGTAGAGTGCTTGAAGCACTATAACAAGTGCACATACAAACAAACAAACAAAAAACAGTAACACAGTTGATCCGAGTATTCATTCCATTAAATTGGCAAGATTTCCAAACTGGGTAGAAGTGAAACAAATGGTGGAAAATCACATCCCAATGGGAGAATACTCCAAACAGGAGATGGGCAAATTTCCTGTCACGTCTTCCGTATTTCATGTTAGGGGAATTTCTTGCCTTTTCTAGCTACACATAGTGCCATGGTTACACGTAGCACATCTGGTACAATACATATATGCAATTGCCACATGCATATGCAACACATGTAATGCCACAATTGCCACATGTTTATCAAATGCCATAATTATGCTGATAGTTCCAGTACCATTCTGATGTAAGCTAGAAGCCGACACTAACTATCTAGCCTACAACACAGAAACAAAGTGTGTGATATACATAGGTTGTACTATAATTAACAAGAGGAACAATTGTACATAAAAATAGGGTGGACCATAAATCGGATGGACTATAAATACATAGACTTTAATAGGACAGGCAATAAATAGGATGGTTATAAATAGCATACACTAATAATACGATGGACTATAAATAGGATGGACATAAATAGGATGCGCTAGAAATATGCTGAGCAATGAATATAAAGGACTATAAATACAAAGGATCATGATCATAATAGGATTGACAATACAAAGTGCAGGCTATAAACAGGACGAACTATAATAAATAGGATGTGAAACAAATAAAAGTTGCTGTGCTATAACGTCTTACAAATAGGATATGCTATAAACAGGACAGACGAGACGTACAGGCTTTCCAATCTTGAGGTTGACCGGATTGTTTGTCGGCTTGCATTTTCTCGTTGCCGCAAAGTCGAGCAGCTTCAGGTGCTTCGGAGTCGCACTGAGAGAGAGCTTGCGTCTTCGGTTGATGGCCGCTTGCGAGTGTTTCTTCGCGTATCTAAAACGAGCAAAAATGATCGGCCATCAGTGTTACACCCCAACTTGGCTCACAGAAAAGTTTCCTGAATTGATAAAAAAAGCTAGCTCCACGGGTTCGCTTAGCTGCCAGGCAGTGCCGAGCTTTCTCGGTCGTATGTTCGTCCATCCAGAATGAGTTCCATTAATTCACAGCTGCGTTTATTACATCTGACCAATCAAACTTTATTTCGTAAATCTCTCAAGTCTGTTTTCTTTTGCCATGGTTGAGTTGGGAGCGCTCCCAAGTAGTTTTCTTGAATGGGGCTATATAAATCCATAGAATCAATTAAGATCTCAATCTGTAACAGACAGCATGAGTCCTGGTAGTATCCTCATTTTCTTGTAGGATCCTGTGATAATTATGTTTTGCAAAGTTATGTAGACCAGCTTTACCGTAAACTGCATTAACTTTACGTTAAACACTAAATGTGACAAATCTGTAAGTCAGATATTTCCCAATTCAAAATTTTCCAATAGGTGAATTACATTACAACAGTTTATAATCTAAAAGGAGGAGTTCGATTGAAGTAGAGCTACACAAATAATCATTTACAATACATTGTGCGACCATGTCACATGACCTCTTGAAGATAATCTACAGCACAAGACATTTACAATCAGAATGTTTATTTCACATTGACAGCTGATTGCTGTTAGATCATTACGGTATATACACCACGGTGCAGATATGCAATTGGCTAATAAAGGATATACTTTCATTCGTGCAAGAATTTATATAGCGCCTCTTCATGGCGGCTACTCAGAAGTGCTCCCAACTCTAGCACACCAAAAGCACGGTTTTGTGCAGGGCGTCTTTAAAGGAATTTTTAGAACAGCACAACCAGCAATTTGAATCTGGCGACCCAAATTTCTGACGACCTTTTTTAGTTGTTCGTCCGAAGTTTGTCAAAAAATCTCGCAAGTCGCTGACGATAAAATCCGACGACCTTTTTTATTCATTCGCCGGAAATCTGGCCTTCCTGCGTATTATCCGCTGCACAAGACCTTCGATCCATTCCGCTCTTCCATGGTCGGCTACAGTTACCTTTTCCTAACGATGCTCACTGCACAAGATTGCTTTTACAACTGCACAAATTCATTTACAGCTGCACATTTTGTGTACAACTGCGCGTTAAAAAAGCCCTGATTTTTTAGTTGAATGATAAACACTTTAGGAAGAAAGACACAAGAGGCAGACATAATGCTTACTTACTGATTTACAGCAAAAGAATACCTTCTGAGTGAGGGTGAGTTGAACTTGTGCTTATGATAGTTCATCTTCGTCGCCAGCACAAAAACAGCTGGTGATGGATCAAGGCAGAGAGGGTCACTGGTCTGTAAGAGCATTTGGCTTTCAAGTGCCAGCTTCTCTTCGCTCGTCCAACCAGGGGATTCGCTCGTAATCGTGTTTATGTCACAGAGCATCGTCTGCAAAAAACACAGCAGAACATGAAATCGGAAAAATACATCACAGGATTTGGTGAGGTTTATTGGTCAAGGCGACCGAGACAGGCTCGTTGGAGTTTCACGCCGAAGCACACGAGCAATTGTGAGCAACAGACTTGCTCAAGGTCTCTATGCGGCAGCTTGAGGTGGATTCGAATCTGGAATCCTCCGGCTGCAAGGCATTGAATTCACCATCGCACCCCACAAACTGGGAAGACATCTGGAATGGCCTCCCACTAACCTTGCGACTTATGCCTAGGCTAAATTCCCCTGCATTTTTTAAGTATCTCAAATCCTATTTTTTTAGCTGTGGCTGGGCTGGGAGCGCCTCTGAGTAGATTTCTTGAAGAGGCGCTATATAAGTTCTCGAAATGAATGAATGAATTTAGGGTCATTGTCAATACTCTGACGCAATGAACACATGGACGCTAAATAGCTTCTCACTATACTCCCAAAGGTCCACTCAACCTTCCATTCAGCAGATGTCATTAGTGAATTGAACAGTAGGAAGTGGTGGACGCCCTGCATGGCTGCCTACAGCTAATTTCGACTCCTGCAATAACTTGTGATCATCCGTTCATACGATGAAAATTTTGCAATCATTCTGCTGTGTGTCAATTTGAAATTAAACGAAAATAATAATATTAATTATTATTATTTTCATTATTGTTAAAATTATTACAATTATTATTATCATGCAAACACTTTATCCGAATCCATATACGCCCTGAAGACACGCCTTTCTCTGAACAGCTTTTTGTGCATGACCCCACAATCCATCGGGCTGAGAGCAAGATGAGGATAAACTTTCATCATTTTTTTTCCACAGAGTTACAGCACAGGAAAATATTTTTTCTTATAAAAATCAAAACTCAAAAAGTTTGCCTGACTATCATATATTGTCTTTCTTGCAATAGTTCGCAAATGCAACACTGTATTCGGCGATATGAAATTTTTACACGATGTTCTCCTGAGAACATTTCTAGTTCAATGCTGCTATTTCCACCTCAAACTGTAGTTTTGATTTTGAGATATCAATGTTCTCAATAGGCTAAAACCTAAAGGAAATCAGGTTAAAAATTTCAGAACATTTGGTCCAAAAACTGATGCACTATTTAAACAAACAAAAGAATATCATTTTGCAAAAAACCGCCAATAAACATTCAACCTGTTTCTACCCAATGCGGTAACACCTGATTCTGGTCTTAATGCATCATGTGGGGTAATACATGTATACCGGTAGTAGTGTACAAAACCTTTATCTGCAGCAGTGCAGCTGTATTAGTTGAATGCAAGGTCAATGTTCAATGCTTTATAAAAAATGTTATTTCCAGGTAACAGGCTGGTCTCTGCCGAAGTCACATGCATGGAATTGAGCTTTTGAAAATTGTTCAACACTCACGTGCATTGATGGTTGCAACAGAACAAAGACTGTGCTGTACGTGTTGATAGATGACCTCCGATAGTCACGCACTTCCGCAACAACACAACCGGAGTGGAAGAGATTGGCCTACAACGTCAACAAACCATCTCTTAGCTTTTGTTCAAATATTTCATTCTCCATACAACTGTTCACTTTGGCTAGAGAGACAGTTCAACGAAGACAAAGAATCATACATGGAAATCTACTAAATAGATGCATAAAATTCTAAGTTTCAAGATACAGTATCTCACAAAGCACAGATACAAGATACAGTATCTTACAGAGCCACAGTTCAACGAAGATAAAGAATCATACATGGAAATTTACTAAATAGATGCATAAAATTCTAAGTTTCAAGATACAGTATCTCACAAAACACAGATACAAGATACAGTATCTTACAGAGCCACAGTTCAACGAAGATAAAGAATCATACATGGAAATTTACTAAATAGATGCATAAAATTCTAAGTTTCAGGAACAGTATATCACAAAACAAAGAGTAATTTCTGACACCCACGTGTCTTCTTGGCATTGCTTTGCCCCTTTAACCACATTTAAAACCATTCTCTTCGATTGTGGCTTGGTGCTGTCAGGTGTCTCTGAGGAGTTTCTCTTGAAATGGCGCTATATAAATTCAGAGTTACTGTAGATCTATAAGAGAACTTACGGCTTTCTATTTTTACCTGAGTTTTGTCAAGCAGATCGACAAGCAATGGTGGAAGTTTCTCGGCATCAATGTAGTCGAGAAGTTCGCTTTCCTATTTAAACAAATCATCACGCCGTCAATCAAAACAAAAAAAATTCCAGAATAAAAATTGTATTTGGTTCATTGGATAAAAAATACGCTGTAAAAACGAAGCAATTAACCAGAACCTTCGATTGAAGCCAAAACTAAAACTGTTTTAAACATTGATTCTAAAGTAAACAAACAGAAAAGTTCAGTTTAAAAGACTCCAAGAGCGTGATTAGAAAGGCACGCAGTCAAGAAATACTTGGGAGTGAGTGAGAAAAATATCCACCCTTCACAAGTACCGGTATGTTTGCGCATACAAACAAAAAAAACAAAAATTTAATCTGAACCACACTTCAAAACAAATACGAACACAATAAAATAAAACAAACAACAGAAGCAGCAAAACAATTATTTATCTATACAGACCGAGTGCAATTGACCAGTTGAAACGTACCTCATACGGTAGTCGAATAGTTTCCGTATCAGTGCCACTCCTGCCGCGAAGCATCAATGAATAGCCTTCGTTGCCTGGATAAAGGTTGACGATAATGGTGCTCAAATGTTCTTCCTTGATGAGCCGCGTCAACAGGTTCGATGTGCACAAAACATTCTACACATAAATGACACGAGGTCGATTTAAGCGATTGCTGAAAGGTGCTACATAAATAGATGCATACTAGACGAAGACACTGTCGGTGGGGTGTGGTGGTGTAGTGGGTATGTTCATTGCCTTGCAGCCGGAGGGTTGCAGGTTCGAATCCAGCCAAAGGCAGGTCTATTGGCATTTTTGAGCAATCCGGGATGAGATGAGTGAGGTGGTTTCCTGTTGTCTTCCACACAGACAGCTACCATAGAAATCAAGCCAGCCGATGGTTTTTCGTTCATCACCATGACAGTAAATTCTGCCGCTGAATAGAACTTTTATAATGTTGAGAACTAGAGATGTGATTTTCAAACAGAATACAAAACAACGACTGACCCTATTGGCCGGATGTCTTTTACTTTCTTCCAAGTATATGTCAAGCAATTTCTGGTGAATAGTCTTCCTGTAACACACCAAACACCAATCAAAACACCTGTACATGCAAATTTAGTTAACAGTGAATAATGCAAAACATTGGCTTTTGAGCTAGAGGCAAATATCGCTGGAGAAAGGACCTACGCATGCTCAGGTCAAAGATGTATTTTGAAGAATGCAGGTTTTTTCAACCGCAAGTCCTGTGTGCTGGAAAAATCTTCCTCCTCCAATGTTGAGCCTAATTATATCAGTCGCAGCAGCAGGGCCTACTACGCCATGGGGGGATGGAAGCAGACTGCTTCCAATTTGGGCCAGGGGGGGAAAGGTTTCCCCCCCTGGTGATAAAGTTGAGTATAGAAGATTTCCTCCAAAACATTTTCCCCTCGGTATTCACCAGTATCTGCCATTGACTTGCATCTGGTAAATCCCCCAAACAATCCCCTCCCCATCATAGCACAGGGTAAATATTCATTTAATTTGACTTTTGCTTAACACTCACATAAATTTGTACTTGCACTTCCATCACATTCGCGCGCATCAGGGCTTGCCACGTGGGGGGGGAGTAAGTAGCCTGATCCAACTTGTGCCAGAGGGAAATCCCCCCCCCCTATTGATAGATGGGCATAAGAGATTTCCTTCTGGATATATCCCCCGGCATCTCGCTCTGTACCATTCCTCCCTGCACATCCACCCTAAATTCCCATTGAACGTCCATTCCGCCATCTCAAGGATAGATATTCATTTAGTATGACCTTTGCCTTATTCACTTACATTTGTCCCTGCACGTATTTGGCACTCGCTCTCACAACTCCTAGTTAATTACATTAATTGTTAAAAAATTTAAAGTGTATTTTATATCTACTGACACTGCACTTGTTTTATAATATAGGTTTCAAATAAAATAAACGATATTTTCAGAATGAATTTTAGTGATTTGCGGCAAAGAAGCAACAGTAAATTGGTAGGCCTACTTTTGTTTATATTAAGCCTAAAGGATTTTTGCCTGTTTAAGTAAACATTAATCAAGCAATAAAAGCTTGGTTGGTCAACAATTGAAGTTCAAAAGCAAGTAAAGCAAATGGCTTATATTGAAGTCTATACAAATGCAAACTGCTTACACTTTTGAAGACTACATTGAGGGAAATGTTCGAGGGAATTGTTCTATTGAAACGCTCTGGTGGAATCCAGAAAGGAAATTACGGGAGTAGTCCAGGGAAATGTCCATGGGATTTGTTTGGTTCCCAAAATGGATATTGCTGTATTGTACAACTGACGGTTGTTTATACTCAATTTGATATACCAAAAGAAATTTATATTTTACTGAATGCTGAACCTTTCCAAACTTCATAGGACTAAGTACTACAGTGTCGCACTGTTAACCCATAATGAGAAATTTTAGAATGTTACCATTATATTGTGTAAATTAAAAAAATTAAATAATGGGGAGGCTGCATTTTATGATATCCTAAACCACGTTTCTGAGCATTGAATTCAAGAGCAATTTTGTGAAAATGACAGCTTCAAAAGGTATAATTATAGTGTGCAAATCCAAAAAAGTGAAATTTTCATGACTTTATCGTTCATAAACAACTAGCAAACAAGAGCCTAAAACATGCGCTCTATAGTCGATGCCAACAGCTAAAAATGCGTTGGTTTCTGGGGCTCTGCCCCAGACCCCGCTGGGAGAGCTTATGACGCTCCCCCAGACCCCCTAGTCGCTATATGGGTCTCGTGCCTTCGGCACTCCCAGCTTCGCGCGCCTTCGGCGCTTGCAATATATATATATATATAGGCAGAAAAAAATTATGTTAGGGGGGACTGCTTCCAGCTTTCAGGGGGGGATAGTAGGCCCTGCGCAGCAGAAGTCTTTTATGGAGTCTTTTATTTGACTAAATGGAGGATTATCTTGGTTAGTAATTCTGTGTAACAGCACCTCAGAAATTGTCTCTGCCAAATTCATTGCAGCTTCGACTAGCTTCTGCCGAACCATAACCTACAATGTCCCAAGCAAGAACAACACAACGAAACAAACCATTTCGATGTTGCACACGTTGTCGTTTCCTTCTCAACAAGTTTCTCTGGATGACTTTTGGACATTTCGATAAGGAACTACAATCGTAAAAGAAGTACGCAATCAATCAATCACATAAAATCTGTCCAATACGATTCATTTACTCTGTTGTGTATTCAAATTCAACGTTGTCCTCAGCTACAATATTCCTAATGTCATACATAAACAAAGAATAAATGAACCACTGGTCAAAAAGATTACAACAACTGCATGAGACCAAGACATCTCGGCTGCATAATAGCATGATTCATGTTACAATGATGTATGTGCTATTCAAAATGAAAGGTCAAAGAATTGCTTTCTTTCATATTTTATAATTCCTTTTATTTTCCTATTGAATTCCATAACTGGAATAACAGTTTTATGGGCGCTGTAGAAGTTTCGAGATTACGATTGAAAGGAGCTACAGAGGAAGACCAGTTCAGTTGAAATATATCATCAGCTTTCTCGGACTACCTATTTCTGTGTGCGTGCGTGTGTGTGTGTGCATGTATCTGTCTTTATTTACACCACGCTCTGCTGTCCATGGTGACTTAATGGTTCCTTTCACTCGCTCTGCAACAGTGCAGAGGCGTTCGTTCTCTGTGGTTGGTCCAATGACATGGAATGGGCTTCCCTTGACTATGCGACACCTCCCAAGCTGCTCTCAATTTCACAAACTGTTGAACACTGTTCTTTTCGCTTGATCTCGGCCGGGAGTGCCTCTGAGCAGGTACCTTGAAGAGGCGCTATATAAATTCTGATTGATTGATTGATTGATTGATTGATTTAAAGAGATGACTTTGTCCTCTATATATATATACACCAGAGTTGCAAATATAAGATAATCTAGTCACCAAGCGTAATTCTCTGCTGACCTATGGAGCACGTGACTCTTGTAGCCTATTCAATAGTAGCTATTTAGCTATTATTCATAGGAATTATGACTTACGTCAACATATTGCGCTATGTGCTGTGGATTAATATGGAGCTGATGTTCGTCCATCTAAAACAAGAATTTGCTCTAATGAGGTAATCTGAGTAAAATGAAGATGCTGTGTAGGTCTCTTAGATCTGCACACACGGTCCGACCCTTCGTTATATACTGAGCATATCGACCACAGATCTTTTATCATGACTGACGCGATGGATGGTTTATGATATGTTTTGTGCGCGACGCTGTAGAAGTTCGTAAATGTGTTTAAATAATCCTGGTAATTAGACGGACCTTCGTTTGGGAAACGTGAACATCAAGTTAATTTTGCTGTGACCGGTCCATCCAGATTTACCTTCCTCACTTACCAAGCGGCTAAACTAATAGCTTTTTAAAACTCTTTCAACAGTCTCTCGTTCTACCAGGCAATTTTATTCTCCTGAGTTAACGCACAGCATTTATTATACTGTGGTTTCCGTTCAGAACGCCTCTGGTCATAACGAAGAGGCACTACATTGTAAATCTATAGATTAGATAAGTAAGTAAGTAAGTAAGAATATTCTTTATTATACCACCAGCAAACGCACAGTAGTTTACAGAGGAAATAAATAATAGAAAAATAGAAAACATTTATGCAAAGTTATATAACATTCGCATAATAAAACTGTTTCTGGCAAAAGAATCAACTCTAGGAAGGGTTAGATTATGTGGCCTTGGTCGAGTATTGTATGGAGTGACCTTTATGGGAGGGAGGAGGTCGTGAAGAATGTGACAAGGATTTAAGAGGACAGAGCGGAAAAGAGCAGAGTCAGCTCTAGAGCAGAGAGTATCAAAACTAGGAAAATCGATAGGAAGAAAGCTTGAACGGGTCAATTTTCTTAAAAGACCGTTAAGACGTTTACGTTCCATTGTGTTGGCAAATCCCCACCATACAGGGGAGGCATAAAGTAATCTAGCAATGGTAGTAGCTCTAACAACGTCAAACAGACGTTGACCATGAAGGCCGTGGGCGACTAAAACACGCAGAGCAAACATGGATTGCCGGGCTTTACAGCATATTCTGCTAATTAATGTGAGCCTCAAAGCCAATCCGGTCAGAGATGGTGACACCCAAAACAACCATCTGCTGGACCCTTTGGATGCCCGAGATGGGAGGAGGAAGAGCAATAGCTGCACTAACCCTAAAACTAACCCTAACCGACCCTCACGACGCCTATGTGCCTGAGCCCTAACCGACCCTGACGCGAAAAAATAACGTCCCCCGATTGTACATGAACGCCGCAATAGCTTTGGACCGAGGTCGCCTGATAATCATTTCACTGGTCTTAGCTTGATTTAGTTTTAGATTGCTAATGGATGCCCACCGAGAAATATGGTCAAGTTCAGAAAGAGTGGTGTCGATGCAAGATACGATTCTATACTAATTTTCACAGACCATCCCAAATTTAACTCAGATTTCCATGAGTTCGTCAGAATATAATTCTCCAAACACTTACCTACAGAAAATTATTTAATCTTTGCAACAACATTTAATGGATCATGTAAATACCGAACCTTTGCGTAAACTTGCATTAAAAGGGGATTGCGCCATCTATCGTCAGTCCGTAAAATAAGTCGAAGACTATTCGTAGTCCGTAAAATAAATCGTTTTACGTTTACGGACTGACCCGGTTTCAATCCACATAAGTAAGTGGAGAAACAACGTAAAATTTAAATTCCAATTGAGATACTACTACCACTACTATGAAATTTCATTAATTTGAAGCAATTTAGCTGGGGGGAAAACAGACGCATGACGCAACTTAGACGAGGAACGTTGTTCATGGCATCATAAAGAGAGTCACAAGGCTAGCTCAAATATGTTGATAACAATTTTTAGTTGTGTTCGTACAGAAAAAATGAAATGCAGATTACGGTGACCTCTAGAAGGTAATGTAAAATAAAATGTGGTCTAGCTTGAAGGCTGTATCCACTTCTCTATGGGTAAGGAGAAAAGTCCATAGGATTTGGCTAGGTCATTATTAATAGAAGTACCCGTATTGTCATCAGGCCAGTTGAGACGCCGTCTATGACTGTCCTGGCACACTTTAGGCCCTGTACATACATACTGTATATGCATGTGATGGAAGCACTCATAGAGCACTACTGGTGCTGCATAGTACTGAAAATCATTAAGTAGGCTAAATAGCGCAAAGAATCTAGCAAATGAAAGCATTATATCGCTTAAAGCGTTTCTGAGTGAACACTTGAAATTGGTGGCAATAGGACATTAACAGTTTTAGTGTGGAATAGTAGTAGTTAAGAGTTCTACATCACAGTGATTACAAAGATTACTGGAGTCGCACTCCTCCTTCATCCAGTCCGAAGTTGTGGGGGAAAGGTCATTCCACAACGAAGAACCACAATTGTAAAGGTGCAGGACCTTTGTGATCTCTGTAGCCTACTCTTAGTGCTCGCCATTTCCGCTCCCTTCGTTTGTCAGAACAAAGTCTGCTCTCAGTCCCTTATGCTCATACTTCCATTATGCAGAACCGTGCTTTCTCAGTGGTAGGACCCTCAACCTGGAATGGCTTTCCTTTGACACTCTGCTCTCTTTCCAAAAGTCCTTCTCAGGCTTTCCTCTCTCATATTAAGGCAGTTTTATTTGGTCACGCTCAGGTTAGGAGCAACTCTGAGGAGCCCCATTGAAGAGGTGCTATACAAATGCATTCAAAGAATGAATTAATGAATAATGAATTTCAAGTCCATAGAGCAAATGGAATTGAGAGAAAGAGAGAGAGAGAGACAGACAGAGAGACAGACAGACAGAGAGAAAGAGGGAGAGATAAAGAGAGCACAGATCAGTTTACAAAGGAAATAACAAAGGTACATTGGAGCCTAACCATGGTGAGCTCTAGAGAATAAAAAAGCAAAAAGCAATTTGACCATCAAGCATGTCACAATTGAATCTACACCCACACACACGCACACAATAGATACACGCACGCACGCAACCGTAGTTTGTACAAAGTTCAAAAGTGCACATCACATTTACTCAGCACTGCCCAATACATCTACTCAGTTGACCACGAATGAAAACAGCATTTTTCTGTAAAAAAACTTATATTCTAAACCATTTTAACAATTTCAAGATGACAAAATATCTTTATACACACATATACACCCATAGGCGTACGAGGCGGGGGTCCAGAGGAGCAAATGCCCCCAAATTTCGGAAATTTTTTCGGGCAAAACAGGTACAAAAGGATTTTTCAGGCACGCAGGGGTAAAAAAAATTCGGACGGGAAAACCCTAAGATTTTTGGGGGCGGATGACTAAAAAAAAGGTCGTCAGATTTTTCCGACGAGAAAGTCCTAAGAATTTTGGGCGGATGACTAAAAAAAAAGGTCGTCAGATTTTTCAGGCAAAAATTTTTTGGCCCCAAATGTCCCGTACGCCTATGTATATACCTATACACATATATAACGCAGAGATATGCCGCAGACATATATTTAAGTACTATTATCATATTTACTGCTATTAATAAAAGATTCATTACTCAGTGCTTACTACAACCGTCATCCAGACAAAGCAGGGACGTAACTTACACAAATTTGTAGAGTACAGCCGGACATATTGTCACACTTCTTGGACAGTTTATTCAAAGAAATATATGTACGCAACATCTTCCTAAATGAAGTTTCACAGGAATATGTAGAGCTGCTGTAGCAGCATAAAGATCAAATGTCAAACACCAGAAATGCAATGAAAAATACTACGCTCATAGTGTAATCAAATTAATATTTGCAATTTTCACAGTTCAGACATTTAATGAAATCGAATAAACGAGATAAGACACATATCATAGATAGGCTTATATACATATATACGGTATAAGTATATATAATTTGATATACATACAAGTATTCTAATTATGTAAATTATCCTGAACTAAAATTATCCTGAACTATCAATTATCATGAACTTATGATAGGACACACTGTGTTTTGTTTGAACAATACAACATTGTAGGAGGAGTTTCATTTTGTGACTGCATACTTATATCTGGTACTTCTAATGTACATGAAACTTTTTCGAATGAACCGCAGTTTTCACCAAATTAAAAAATTCTATAGACATTTTTACACAATACCTACAAACATTTTCCTCAACTGTTAAGTTGTCACTTTCTATGGTATTGTGATATTTTCACTCCAATATATGCTGTATAACAACAATGCGGCACTATGCAAGTGCACAATAAAAAAAACTCTCACACCGAAGAACTACAACTTTGAGTAAATTAAAAGTCATAATGAAACATTTAGTATTCTCAGTGTAATCAAACCATGGTATCATGGCCCGATAACAATGAAATACCTGTAACTAAAAGTATTCTTATACAGAAAGAATTCATATAAACATAATATTATGCACATATTATATTTATAAGCAATTCATATAAACATAATAATACGCACATATTATATAAACAATTCATACTGTAAACACAATATTATGCAAGTTAAACAGCAATCAACAGTCTGTACAAGTGCATACTATTACGTTTGCTCAAACATGACAAACATGTATATATTTATATATAGAAATATAAATATACACACACCGACACCGGTACATAATGAAGATGTAAATTTTACAATGTACATGCAGTATGCGAAGGATCCTTTTATCCTTATAAATCCTGATAGATTTCATGTCCCTTCATCATCATCATCCTCATCACCAACCTCATCATCAACAACAACAACATGACAACAACCAACAAAACAACAACAGTAACAACAACAACCAACAATCAACAACAACAACAACGGCAAAGACAACGAATACATACTTGAACAGATTTTAGAATACGGCCATCCAACAGCCACACAAAAAAAACAGAAATTTAAAATAATGTTCGCATGTGCAATCGTCATATACAAAAATTACACAAAGTAGTTTTAACTATTTTTTCTCAAGCTGACAAGACGCTCAATTTCAACGCAACAGGTCAATAAAAATGTCCACACGTAATAATTTTATCTGTGCACATTCACGTGAGCAGGTGAGTGCACAGCCACTGCGGTCTACAGTCAGATAACTTTCACCATCTGCAAACTGACCCCTTCTGCTAATGCAGAAAAAGATAAATAAACATTTATAAAAAAATCAAACAAATTCTCCGCTCATTCAATAATGAACAGCAAGTGGCACCTTCTAAATCTTCTCACAAAAACATCCAACTCGAAACAAATTAAATCAAGCAAAATAATTATACTGGATGTCAACCACATGAACTGCTTCTCATACCAAACTATTTTTTCTCTAGAAACATATTCGTAGGCTATGTTTGCAATTGGCACAGTTAGTGGCACATAAATCTTTTTAAACAACACAAGCTAACGAGTGCTCAATAATAATTATTACCAGCTTGACATAAATTACTGCAGCAAAAAATAGCACTAGACTCGATTCTCATTGAGCAATTAATTCTAGACGAAAAACTTCCAAGTAAGTAGTAAGTCTGCTCAATAAAAAAGTAGCTGTAAGAACAAGGACAGATAGCAGTTCAAAAGCTAAGCAAACTTTATTTGGAAACTGAAGTCCAGGGCCATTTATTCTGTAAGAATTAGAATACCAAAACAGGACACATTGCAGACACTTGAATTTCTGTAAACCATGCGCTCTTCGACATCCACACATGGATCAAACATTTTAATTGACCTCCGATTTAGATGTCGCATAATTAAATCTGAACGCAATGCACCACTTAAAATGTTCGCATGGGTTGTTTAAAAAAATGTGCAGTTAACCATGAAAATCAAATACGAAACTCTTGATAAGCAACATCAATGCAATGCCCAAAGCATTGCAATTTGTAATTTTTAGAGCTCAGACCGCACAAAAACTGTGATCAGTTACTCTTAGATTTTAACTCCATAAATGTAGCAAAATAGACATTTTTTTATGCATATTCTGCATAATTAATAATAACAATAAAATTTCCATGGCACCGTAACACAGCCATGCCGTAACAAAAACACACCACATCAAACCTGCCTTCACAGCCCAACTTTAAAAAAATTACAACCAATAAAAAAAAGGACTAATTCGAACCAGCCAAAAATAATAAAATACGTGTAAATGCCCAGCCTCTACTGACAGACGACTAAAAGGTTACAGGGCATCTTAACCAAGAATCATAGTTTGCAACAATAGATATGCATAAACTACCACATGGTGTACAGAGCTCAGATGAAGGATGTTTAACAATGGTATAAGTGAATCCAGAAAACATAAAAAGCACATGTGCATTAGCCACAAGTTTTGACTGTGCTGGCCAGTGCCATGACAAATCAAAGCAGATCCTCCATATGCATAGAAAACAACAACAAAAATATTAAAATAAAAACCTTAAATCACAAAACAACTGAAACCAGCCTTGAATGCTATGCACAGCTTTGACTTAGAATCTAAACAGAAATTCAATAAACATCAGAATGTAAAAGCTCTTGGTCATGCTGTAAAGAAACAAATACTGTAAAAAAATTGAGAGAATTAAAACTTGTAATGATGGATATCAGCAGAGTTAAATCAAAGTCTGGCTCAAGAACAATGAAATAACTAAACTATCCCGACATATAAACACTTTGTACAAACATATATTATACGCAAATATATTGTTTGCAAAAGAACATATATGTGCACCCAAACATAATAAACATAAATTCCATATAAATAGAAATATATATTTTATATATATATATAATAAATATATATAGAAATATATATTTTATATATATATTTATATATATATTTATTTATAAATATATATAGAAATATATATTTTATATATATATTTATATATATATTTATTTATAAATATATATAGAAATATATATTTTATATATATATTTATATATATATTTATTTATAAATATATATAGAAATATATATTTTATATATATAGAAATATATATATTTATGACTCTCATACAAACATCATCTCATGTACTCCTTGTACAAATGAATGTACGTGAACACCGTATATATATATACATAAAACAATTCCCAAAACAATTGTTTCCATGTACACACACATACATTTATGTAAATATATATAAATATATATCATAAATAACAATGTATAATGCAGTCCCTATAGCATATTCAGTTATTTACATGTAATTGATTTCTTTACATGTCTGCATTTGAATATACATACTGGCATTATATTTTGGTTAATTTTTCTTTTTAAACTTTTTTTCTTTCTATTTTCTTTTCTTTACATTTATTTATAATACAGATCTACAAGACACTCCGAGAGTGGCCCAACACGGGACGATGTCCTTCCGCTCTCTTCTGCTTCAGAGCCACCAGTTTTCACGAAGTTAAATTTCTGACGAATAACATGATTATCGCATATTCCGAAAAACTATACACACTGTGCAGTGTGCACCAACACCATAAACATATATGTATATAAATATATGTTACACTATTTATTTATGCTCCCATACACTTAAACAAATGTATGTTCAATGATATCAATGCAGTACATTATAAATATCCTTGAAATGCTACATAAACACAATAAAAATTTCAAGACACACATACATATAATTATATATATTGCAAATATATATAATCTCAATAATACATATAAACAAATGTACATTAGATTGATCAGTTCTGCATGTAAGCCACATCTATGCATTTGAATTTATGCATCAGTGTCTTCATTTTCCATATATCGAATACAAGTCGTCTATTTTTAATTTTTAGTTTTTTTTTAAATTCTATTTTTTATTTTTTATTTATTTTCAATTTTTGTTCAAACATTTATATACAACACGAGCGTGGCGCCACCACCGACACTCCCCTCTGCCCCAGAACGTCAACAAACGTCAGCTTCACGGACGAGTTTCTTTATGCTGGCATAATTCTATGAACTGTCTGGTGGAAACCTGAACACAAGAACAAAACCACACAAAATAACCTAATCTGAAACAATCTTATGTAATCTAACATCCCTCAATATATGTATGTATGCGCAGTTGTTATAGCGCCCCTTCAAGATTGCTACTCAGATGCGCTCCCTACTACAGCACGGACACTGAATCGAAGTTTCACACTGAAGCGCATGAGCAATATTATTGTGAGTGAAGAACATGCTCAGGGTCCCTACGCGGTGGCTTGAGATTAATTCGAACCTGCAACCATCTGGCTACAAGGCAACGAACATACCACCATGACCCACAGTACACATGTAATATAATAATGCATATACAGATATATACATACACACCCACACACACACATATATATATACACCCACACACATACATACACACACATAAATCGCATGCACAGTCTATTTTACATAAAAGCAGGACACGTAAGTAAAAATCAAAACTATAAGAAAAATTTTAAAAAATAAAACTCATTCACAAACAGACTGAATGACTGCTCAAACAACGCAGATCTGGAAGCGTAAAGACTACGCAAATGTAATTTGAAGTAACACACGTCTAAACTCACTTCAAATAATCTAACTTCCTATAATGTAACGTAACCAAACGTAGTGCTAATTGGTTATCCTTTCAAACGTAGTTCTTTATATAGCTCCGCTATAATAGATAATCCATCCATGGCTGGTAAATGTGGACAGACGGTCAAGACCTGCCCATGAAGACAACTCAAGTCGGATACACGAAGTGCAATGAACATCATTTTCTCAGCCTCAGCATACCAATCTTCTTAGCGACAGTGTACAGCTAATGTACTCGTTCATTTCAAACTCGGTTTATTGTGGCTAAATAGAGAAAATCTTCAACTATCCATCTCAGATTGGTTTTCTCTGTGTAAATAGACTCTGGTCTTCATTCAAGGCTTCGGCCACCATTGGACAACCTTTCTGGCATGAGTCATTGCTCATGAATAAGCTGGTGCCCTCCCAGCACTCCGTGTTAGGGTATCGCGTTAGAATAGAAAAATATACAATATCAATTATGCCCGAGTGAAAAATATCATGCTCACCGGAAGTCAGACTGCGCTGCGTCGTAAAGGGAGGCTGCCTCCTGGTCGTAGTCAGCTACTTCGTCGTTGTTCAGCGTTCGTCTCGTGGTACGCATGGCAGACTGGAAATGGTCTTTTGTTACCATTCTCACGGACCCGTCCTGACAATGCACATACACATAAACACTCAATAGCACAAACAAAAAATGAGCTATCTAAATCAACTGCCATCTCTACAACCTAGGTTGTGTTAGGACTCGATTACCTCATTACCCGCAAACGATGCAGGTCATACAGTTTGTCAGCGCTGCATGCCATGAGGGTACATCTTAATGCCCAGGGTTGGATTATATTGCAATGCACCTCCCGGGATTTCCTTTGTACCCTTATATCTGCATATATTTTTACCGCTTCTGATCCTTCGTATATCATTTTCAGCTAGAAGAGAATTTCTACTTCAAGTGCGCGGATCCCGATGATGGCCTATTTAACCCTTAATGACCAGTCACATATGTTTTCCCATAAATTTTAGCATACGTTGGTCATTAAAGGGTTAAAAGATTTTATATCTCAGGCCATCACGTTCCCTACACAGAGGCCTTAAATGGCTTTGAAACCGTTCACACTAACATAAGCAGTGAAGAATTTTACACGATTACCTAGTTGAAAATGTGAAGGGTAGAGGCCTTGCAGTAAAGAAAAAATATAGTCACACACACACACATGCGTGCGCGCACACACATGCGTGCGTGCACACACACACATACTGGATACGCATACATTGAAAAACGAGCAGGATCAAGGCCATTACGATCGCCACATAAAAACCTCAACATCCATACATACATACCATATACACATCTATCTGTCTAAAGAATTTATATAGCACCCTTCAAGAAACTCTCTAGGCACTTGTGACCAAGGTGCAACAAATACCATACATATATGCATATGATGACCCCTCTTCTGGAAGAGATTCATTCAAGTCTGAAGGAAAGATAAATACACATGTACAATATTATACATACAGACTTGAACATGCATCATTTGGATTCTTACTGGCTTGGAAACGCTTTCCTTGGCGGCTTCAGCGCATGCATTATCACAGACCAGACGTACATCAGCGACCGTGTAGTTGCCCATCGCTTCCGCCAGGTAACGCAGTGGAACATCCTGATACAGAACATATAAATAAAAATAGAGTATTACACACACAGGCACACACATCCATGATGCAATCACATGTACTTTTAAACAAAACCATTTTCTTTTTATTTATTTATTTCCTACATTTGCCATTGCGTTCCTTCAAGCGCTCTACTCAGAGGCGCTCCCGACAACAGCACGAACACTGCATCCGAGTTTCACGCCGAAGCACATGAGCAATTGTGAGTTATGGACTTGTTCAGAGCCCTATGCGGTGGCTTGAGGTGGATTCAAACCTGGAACGAATGCACCTCAAACCGCCGCATAGGACTCTGAACAAGTCCTTAACTGAGCAAGTCCTTGCCTCACACACTGAACCACCAGACATTTATTCCAGAAATGTCTGCTCACTGACGATTTTTTTCACTAGACTCCAAACTGGTCACGCTGCAGTCGAGCGCCTCTCAAAGGGGCGCTCATATGAATTCAGTGAGTAAATCAATCAATCACATAAATTTATATAGGATACAGGGATGATTAAGACAATAATAACAATAACAACAATGATAACAATGGTAATAACAATGATGATAATTATTATTAATGTAACAAAATAATAATAATAATAATAATAACAGCGATAATAATAATAATAATAATTGTAGTAGTGAGTTCATGTTACATTTGCGACTGGAACAACGACGAATGAGTTCTGGAGTAGATGAAGACGCGTCTCGATATCAGGCATCGGCATATATACTGTCTTCGCCAACCTGTCACGCCGCGTGATCGCTGGATCAATCGCCTTGATGCTATAACAGTGTAACATGAATTCAGGTTGGAAGACGATTTATACTCCGGTAACAAGGCTGGGCAATTGAAGGCAGCAAAGGTAATAACAGTAAAATAAGGTGCTATATAAATTTATAGACACAATACAATACAATTGTATCCCGCTGCCCTCCTAAAGGTCCACTGAATCTTCCATTCATCAGATGGCGTCTGTAACCTGAGTAGTATGACATATGAACGCCCTGCATGGCTGCCAGACAGTGAAATTTGACTCCTGTAATAACTTAACATCCATTCATACAATAAATTGTAACCATGTCATATAAGTAAATATTGTAATGTATCTATACATTTATATAGAGCCTCTAGCAGTGCACACTAATAATTATAAGAGGTGCCATTAAAATATACTATAGTATTGTGATGTGTGCAGTTAGTGTAACGACTAATGTAGTGGTCATAATGTAATGAACACACTATAATGTACACCTGTACAACAGTGTACATATTGCAATGAATTTGACTGATGGATGAGAAGAAGATACCGATTGGTTGTGCCGATGACGTATACTTGATCATCGACACGGAGTTTGTTTAATTCAGTCAACAGCAGGTCGACAAGCCGATCTGCCGCCGTGCCTTCAGACCAAAACAGAAGACACACTCAACCTTATGGTGGAAATATCTAGACATGACAAGAAGTCCCTTAACGTTTGTAGTGTACAGTGTGTTAAGTACCAGGTAAGTCATCCAGCGGCATTTGGATATGTTGAATGCAGCGCAACTACACGCTGGTATAATTTGAGGTTACATGTGTTCACAAGTTTCGATCCATGAATTATCCTGACATGAAAACAACCACAATGTCATGTTCCATGACTCAAATATAATCTGAGACGAAAGGGTCATCATTATTTTTTCGATCATAGTGAAGATGCAATTTTAAAAAAATGCAGAAATAACAACTGCAGAAATAAAATTTTCTTAGCCTCTACAAGTCTACATGTAATAATAATTTCCTTTATTCGACAATCCGGTTGACAGACCACAACCGGTTACAGCGTACAGTTATGCATTTGAAACAATTCATAAGTCTTAACTACTACAGATGGCCTGCAATGCAAGAGTACCAATAGCAGGCCACAAAGTACGTCTACCCTACGGAGGCTTTGGGAATGGAACTCGAGTCCGCTGATCCCCATGCCAGGGTGTTATCCAATGCGCCACCGGGCCTTCACTGAGTATATATGCATGTATGTATCTATGTATGCAACCATGTATGTATGTATGCATGAGCACTTGTTATAGCACCCCTTCAAGATTTCTATTCAGAGGCACTCCTGTCGCATCTCTCGACTACAGCGCAGACACTGAATCAGAAGTTTCACGCTGAAGTGTACGACCCAATGCGAGTGAAGGACTTGCTCAGGGTCCCTACACGGCAACTTGAGGTGGATTTGAACCCGCAACCTTCCAGCTCCAAGGTACCGAACGTACCTCTACACCACCGAGCTTCACATACAAGGGTCTGTGGTCATTTTGGGTTGCTGCGATTGCTTTCAAAATAGAGAAAAGATAGTTAAAAGTTAAAGAAGCAAAAAATGATCTGTGTATTATGAACACAACACGCATGGGTTTGTGTATGAACGTTGCATGTGTGAGATTGTAGGCAGGGTTTTGAGCACATAGCTTAATGTAAGTCTGTGTACACCTACCTTCTGCCGACACCTTTCCTCTCCTTGCCGCAACAGAGTCAAGTTCATCGAGCAAAAGAATAGATGGAGCGATATGCTTTGCCTACACACACACACACATGCAAAAACACACCTACACTATTCAGAGATGTGAGACACAGAACGGATTAGATTACCAGGTTCATCAACAGATTTTCTTCAGGCATCAAAGGCAGAGAATAGATGCAGCAATGTGAAATGATCCCAGTTTCCAAGATTCAGCAATAGAGAGGGCAATGGCCAATCCACGACAATAGCAGGTAATAATTTCCAGCATTCTCATCGTTAGCAAAACTGGTCTTATTATCAGTAACTTCTCAGCTAAATAAAAGCAGTGATTCACAGCCATGCATCAGCCTAGGATGTAGTTTTAACCAGTTAAGACATATTTTCTCTTATTTGCAATTTGCATAACCTGTTGCTGTTTATTCTCACTTGTACTTGGGTAATCCTGACAGCGGGACAGTAGTCCCTTAAGGGTTCTCTCCTCTTGAATTCCTATTAGCTTCTATATCTATTTTGTGTAATAAGATGCTTGGTTAATAACTGTCACTTTAACCCTTTAACGACCAGCAACATATGTATTCCCAGCATTTTAAAACATGTAGGATTGTAGGTGGTTAAAGTGTTAAGCACTAAAAACTGTGGTTATGGTTATTCTGACAACCTCTCCGATATGACACAGCGCTTGTGAATAAACTAGTGCCCTGCGCATAGTCTTCGATTAGTGCCTTAGAAATTTGGAGTTTGTGATGATGAGCACAAATGACTACAACGACACCGATGACCATGGCGGTTATACTGCTGATGCTAAGGCCAGTAATGGAAGTGATAATGAAGGTGATGACATACGGTTGGTAATGATGATGATGGCGGTGGCAACCATGACATTTTAAATTATTGACTGCCACTATGGAGGTCAAGAAGAGTTGCCACTATAGAAATCAAGAGATCACATGGAGATGACATACCCGCTGGAAAGCGTCCCGTAGGTTCGACTCAGATTTCCCTACATCAGTCGAAAAGACTTCCGGACAGTTGATGGGAAAAACTTTCCGCGACGTTTGGGCGGCAACCGAATCCACCAAAGCTGTTTTGCCGTTGCCTGGTGGGCCAAAGATGACGCATCCTTTCCCAGGCATCACGTCAAACATCTTAAACGCGTCCGGATGCAGCGCTGGATCTTGAATGCTCGACACGATCCCATCGACGATGCCCTTGTACAGCCCAACAGGGTCTCGAACACTCTTCGGAATCTCTGCTTTCGATGTTGACAGTGCTCGCGACCGATGACTCTTGATCGCTTTCTGATACAGACATACACACACATGTCAGTGCTGCTACATTGATATGTTTACGTTTACGTGCAACAGATGGCAATCAACAAATATACAGAAATAACACAATAAATATTGCCACAGAGTTTAGAGAGAACTCCTATATCAGTTACACAGGTCTTGGACTGTAACGCACTGCTACTCCTTACAATATCGACCAAGACTTGACATGCCTTCTGTAGTGCAAGCAAGGAAACAAAATTTACGCGAATGGTTTCTGGCTAACCAAACAGATGTTCACTTATGCATTGATGTCCTGATCGCAACAACAATATTTAGGCTTACAAGAGCAGAATGCGTACAGAGTAATAATAATTACAACAATTTTTATGCGCCATAACACAGTCGCACTGTTACAAGAGCACCTCACAAAACAGCTAACAGCAGGCGGGATTAGCACTATAGAGAATAGGAATGATTTTAGTTCACTGTGAGGGCTGATCGAATAGCGAGTTGAAGTCTGTTCCAGCCTTAAAGACCAGGGACCGAGAGAGCAAGATCGATGAAGGTCGTTCCCACATCCTCCCAACATATTAAAGGTCAATTCTCAGCAAATGCGCAGGTAGCTTCGGACACAGCTCAATGAAGTGATTAAGTGAGCAGTGAATTTATTAAGTTATCAGTGAATTGATTAAGCAAGCATTGATTAAGCAAGCGATCAGTGAATTGATTAAGTGAGAGGTGAATTGATTAAGCAATCAGTGAATTGATTAAGCGATTAGTGAATTGATTAAGCAACCAGTGAATTGATTAAGCGACCAGTGAAGTGAAGTTTCAATGCCTGTATTTTTGTCAGTCAGTTGTACTCGCATGTTGCAATGACCATCTCTACAAACTCCTCCGATGCAGCCTTGCAAATTTATAATCTATTGCTCTGCACTGAACTGAACAGCATCGTTTTAGAAATTTGAAGTTCCCAATACAATAACGATCAGGTTCATTTACCTCGTCCCTTAGGTCACTCTTGAAGAATTTTCCCTTCACATTACTGAAAAACTCATCTGACATGACGCAGCACTCGAGTATCATCAGTTACATTCTACCTGTGATGAGCTTTAGAAAAGCTTTATAAATCTGGTGTATCTATGATTAAGAAATGTTGCAGAGGCACTAAAAAATTTTTAGATTACAGTAAGCATTCAACTGACCATGAACTTCTCCTGGGGAACAACGACTGACGCAAGAAACTCTCTGCGTATTTGGTCATTCGTTAAATCGAAAAGAACCATGCCTTCAGAGATCTGCAGCTGCTTCGCCTTTCTGCAGAGAACAATGATATCTCGGCCGACGAACCCAGATGTCGCCCCAGCAACCTACAATAGAACCATAATGCAAAAAATCCTGCCAGTACTAAATGTACCTCAGCTGGGATCCAGATAGTTTGTATGCAACAGGTTCGTTATGATACCCATTCTGTCAGGGTATTAGTAGAAGAGGGTGGCCATTTCGTGGGGTGCAGCGGTGTAGTGGGTATGTTCGTCGCCTTGCAGCCGAACGGTTGCAGGTTCGAATCCACCTCAAGTCGCCGCGTAGGGACATTGGGCAAGTCCTTCACTCACAATTTCTCAACGCTTCGGTGTGAAATTCCGATGCAGTGTCCATGCTGTAGTCGGGAGCGCCTCTGAGTAGCGAGCGCTATAACATACAAACATTTTGCTTCTTCCCATTGGATCCTTCTCTGTTATTTGATTGGATAGAATTCATACACTTTGGTTCATTGTAGCTTTGGGGAGATACTCTACACTCCAAGTTGTAAGAATCTTGAATGAATTGCTGGCACGTTATGTCTCGCCTTACAGGTTCGAATCAATGGATGAATGAATTGACAAACGAATGAATGATTGATGACAAAAGAGTTTAGATGGATAGATGGCAGTTAGGCCATACTGATTGACCTGATTAATTATTTGACTGAGTGATTACTGAAAATGAAAACAAAATAGGCACCTTCTTCAGATCAACGTCACCAGACAATTGAATGTCTCGACAGGCGACTTGCAAGATGTCGAAGCGATCCTCAGTGCTCGGCATTTCCATGTTAATTGTAATCGAGAATCGGTCTTTTGAAAAATGCAGAATAATATCTAATATCACTCAGTGTGTCGAAAAGATGTAACGCACATGCAAGAAACTTGACGAAATATGAGATAGAGAGAGAGAGAGTTGTAGAAAGAGACAGAGAGATAGAAAAACACTAACAGAGACGCAGATAGAGACCAGTCACATGATACGTTAATACGTAAATTTTCATCTTATCATCTCTTTTATCACCATGACCATCCTTCTCTTTTCTTCAATAATTTCCTTCTCAATTCAATTCATTCAATTCATAAGCTTTATTTATCACCAAAGATGGCCAGGCTTCAGAACAATAAGTTCAAGTCAATTTGTTGCAACAGTTTTTAGGTGTCAAAGGGTAACAGTACATCCAAAAGGAACAATATTGTTCCGCTAGAAGGGTCACCCTTTCTCATTTCTATTTTTACATACAGTAATATTAATCATCAGAGAATAAATCAAAAGAAAAACTTTGCAAAGGTGTAGAAAAATTAGTTAGTGCAGCAGTGCATAATGCATATAGATCAAACGAATCATGAATTATCAACCATTCGCCATGTGCTATAAACTCGGTGACTCAATAAAATACCATTTTGAACTGTGTTGTAAAATGATAAAGAGTAGGCAGGGAAGTTAGGTCAGTGGACAAGGAATAGGCCCAAAGAGTAGGTCCATGAACCAGAACAGAAAACTTCCTTATATTTGTGCCCCTCCATCTTTGCTCTTGAACAACAACATCTTCAAAATCACAAACAGCAACATCATCAATGATGCAACAATGATGCAGCATCATCAGGCTTCACCATCACCACCATGAGTCTGCATCAATGTACTAACCGCGTCTGCTGAGCGCTGCATCTACTCCAAACGGACTATCCGTTGTGGCCACCACAACGACACGTGAAGCCTTGTCCAGCTTGTCCATCAGCGTCAGTAGCTGGGCGACTAACTGTCTGTTCTGATCGCCAGGCTTCAGAACAATAAGAATAACATATGTATTTAAGCAACTAAGTTTACTTACTAACTACTTAAGTTTTGTAAGCACTAAGTTAAGTTCTGCTCAGCCCTAAGTACTTCAGTATGTTCTTTAGGGGGCCATTCATATATCACATACTAAAAAAATCGTATTTTCGACCCCCTAACCCCGCACACACCAGTACATTTTGCTACCCCTCCATATGTACATAAAAATAAGCTCCACCCCTCCCCCATGCTACAAAGGTTATTTAGCTAAAGTCAGATATGAAACAATACACTGCAGTCCACAAACTGGGGGTGTGGATATCATCGTGCCCCAAAATAACACTCATTTGTATGATGCACATGATATCAGTAACAGAGATGCTGTATGTCACCAAGCGCCAATTCTCATAGAAAGCTTGCTAACAAAATGACCTTACAGCAACATAATATGCAACAAGGGGGTCGTCCAAGATTTATAGATTATAATCCAGTTTATTTCCTGACATTACATACACTGAATATTTCAGTACCAATTGCAGAACAGGACTGCTCACTTACACCCATGATGCATACAAATAAAATATAATATTGGCATAAAATATATCTGAGGCCAGTCGCATGCCTGGAGGAAGGAAGAGAGAAATGCTAATAATGATCTCTGTTATAAAAAAGTAAAGCTAAACAGCAACTAACCAGTCAAGCAAAATTGGATTTGAACAATGAGCACGCACAAACATCAACTCCGTCTGTCTGATGTTCGGATGTCTGTTGCTCTATGCGTCTACTCTTTGGTCTGTCTGTTCCTGTCTTTGTCTGCCTGTACGTTGCTCAGTCTGTCGGTTTCTTTCTGGCACCATCGGGTTTGTTCTAACTTAGCCAAGCTCGATAAGCAGGCACACACTTACGCACATACAGACACAAATGGGTGGACAGGAAAAAAATGGATATATGGAAAGACAGACACACATACAAAAATAGACAGACTGAGATAAAAAAAAAAGGTCTCACCATCCCACCATTTTGTGCAAATTCTTCAATTTCAGTTATTAAGATGATTGCTGGCTGATTACGGCGCGCCTTCTCAAACGCTTCTCCTAGAAATGTCTGTGCATCGTCCAAAATCATTCCGATCATGTTGATGCCACAAACCATGACTAGACACGCGCCCATTTCGTTGGCGACAGCCTGCACAAGAAGCCTTTTCCCAACACCAGATGGGCCTTTCAACAGGATGCCCTTTGGCAGCTAAAACACAGATGGATAAATTCTCGTTAGAAGAAAAACAGTTGGTGACACATATATATACTTGGTATCAACATCACACAAGTTTGGCTGGCTAGCCAGTTTTGGTGAGCAATAGCGTAGAGGCCTGCATGCACACAAATACAATTAAACACGTGCATGCATACTAAATACATACATACACATCAATATAAACATACACAAGTGAATGCATACTCTAAAGACATTCATGCATACTGCCAACAGTATGCAAACTGCAACAGCAGCAGGATTACTGAGCACTACCATTACCACTACCACTTACAACCAATATACAGTAGTAGTTGTACTTAGAAGTAGCGGTAGCACTTCATAAACCACCTACTAGCAAGCACTATAGTAGAAGTAGCAGCACCAAGGCCGTAGCTACGGGGTGTTCTGGGTGCTTGAACCCCCCCAATGAAAAATGTAAAAATAATATAATGCATTTCCTAGTACATAAATGTAAGAACTACAGCGTGCAATGTATTGGCCGCCCAGAACCTGCAGAAGATCACGATATTAGAAGATCAAAAGCATAAAATTAGATCATTTTACGCCGCAGTGAACGGTTTTCCAGCAAAAAAATCCTACGAAAAAATCCTGTAATGTCTAAAAAATTCCTTTAGAATTTTCGATGATTAGCGAAAACAAGGTCGCCAGAAAATGTGGGCAAAAAAGTTGGTAAACACCCCCCGAAATCAAATACTGGCTACGGCCTTTAGCAGCACCACCACCAGCATAACCACCACCATCACCACTTCCTTGTTACCGAATTTTGGGTCAACAATAAACAACCTTGCACTGACGTATAACAATATTTTTAATTCTATCTTTCTATTCGTTTGCACTTCAAAATTGATCTGTTTAGGATTGCATAAAACGATTACAAACATTTAAAAAACTATGATGGATGACAGCTGTCATCTATCGTAGTTTTTCAAATGTATGTAATAGTTTTATGCAATGTAATGTATGTGCGCTTGTCAGATGCAAATAAAGACTACTTACTTACTTACTTACTTACATTACTTACCTACATACGATTGAAAACAGGAAGGACTGACCTGAATGCTGTCACTTGCTGCGATCAGTGGGTGGCGAAATGGTATTTCCAGTGAGTCTCTGAGTATGGCGAGAGGAACGGCCAACCCACCAATGTCACTGTACCCAACAAAATCCAACAAGCACTTTTCGTCTTTCTCCTAAACACAATTAAATTGTAATCAGTACCTTCTATTGTGCTAACTGGCATCTATGTTTGCAAGCACATACATGTCTGAATGCATGCATAGCGCTTGTCAAGAACCTGACCAAGTAACAATAGATCTAAAAACATGCATCTTAGTTATGCAGTTCTAAGTCAATAATTAATTAATTGCTTAATCCTTAATTTATTTGAACAATTAACTCTGCTTTTAACGATTAATCGAAGACTGCTTAATTGACCAGGTATTATAGCCCTCGTAATCTTTATTGTCAACAAAACACGGTTTTCATTAGAAACTAGCAGTGCTGGTTTGTTTACATAATTTGGTTGATGGAAGACATTGAGACTGAAAAATGAAAGCAAAACTAGTACTGATAAATAAGAACAAATTACTGCTAACCAACTGGCAATAAGCATTAATGACACTATCAAAAGATAACGAATGACGTTAATTTTTGCATTTATCATTGCATAATGGGCATATATCTAAACACAAGTCAACAATTAATTAATGGCTAAATTCCTAACTAGTCATCTATTAAAATAATTAATCATTAACAGTTCTAGTCTTAATATAAGCTGAAAATGCTTTCTGAGCTATGTAGGGTTCTAACTAGCCAGATCACTTATCATCTCATTACCTATTGTTTGTTTGTATGCACACTTGTTATAGCGCCCCTTCAAGCTCACTACTCAGAGGCGCTCCCGACTACAGAGCAGACGCTGCATCGGAGTTTCACGCCGAAGCGCTGAGCGATTGCGAGTGAAGGACTTGCCCAAGGTCCTTACACGGCGACTTGAGGTGGATTTGAACCTTCATCCCTTCGGCTGCAAGGCGACGAACATACCCACTACACCACTGCGCCCCACAACTTATACCTTATGCTAATGCCAATGATAATACAAATATCAGATATGTAGGCATTATATTACTTATGTAATGCAATGTAAATCTTAGAAATTTCTCAGCATCAGGTATCAGAGTAGTGGAACCACAATATGAGGACTGATGGCAGACTAAACAATGGTCTGAAGAACTGTTCCTGAAGCTAACGTGTAAGGCAGCAAGCAACTTCATTTTCTTGACCTCAGCATATAAAGGTCGATGGCCAGTCCTTGCCATCTGATCCTCCAGTCGACAAAAACTGTCACTCAATGCACTCATTATAACTGATTCAGCTAAGGGACATATATCGCCTGGCAACCTGTCTGGGAAATCCGAATTGTCACTAGAATTCAACTTGCCTGCATTATTGGATGTGCACAAGCTTTCTGATGTGGATCTGTATTTCTGAGGTTTACAAGAGGTTAGAAATAGCTAGTCTGCTTTGAAGTGGTGCCACATAAAATTTTCAACTGCAATTACAAAATACAGAATGTATTGAGTGCAGTGAGGTACCCGGCTGTCTATCACACCACGGCATTCAACTTTCGTTGATTCGTTGACAAAGCAATGCCCGGCCGGATCAGTGAAAAGCAGCTTGAACTCTATGGTTATTGATTCCTTCCGGATCGAGAAAATCTCGTCAACAGACAATATTCTGGAACTTGTCGAAAAGAATGGGACGATGTGACTCTGAAGCACGTTCCTGCAACAGTTTTCACAAGTTCATAGATCGAATCGCATACGCAGGCATGTGCACAAGTTACTGACATGTAGGTGTGTGTGTGTGTATATATATATATATATATATATATATATATATATATATATATACACACAGTTTACATACACACATATATATATATATATACCACAGTGCTACAGTCGCTTCCAACCGCTTGCAGAGCAAGACATTAAACTACTGTGCTGCCACTATTTCTGCACTACTGTATGTTTCCAAAAATAGCTCTAGAGAGCACTATGGCATTAATTAGTGATAATCAGTACCGTTTCAAGGTATGAACCAATCTACCCTGCAATCGCAGCAAACCCATATCCAGATAAATGTCATATCACCCATGCTGGGGAAACACTGACTTATACAGAAATATAAATTACGTAACTGCGTGAAAAATTTAGATTGGTGTGTGTGTGTGTGTGTGTGTGTGTGTGTGTGTGTGTGTGTGTGTGTGTGTGTGTGTGTGTGTGTGTGTGTGTGCGCGTGCATGCCTTGACAAATTAAGAGACATCATGCATTTTCTGACTGCTACTGAATTCTGCACAGCATCCGAAGCAACAGTAGGCATCCTAAAGTGCAGTAGGCAGGTCAGAAAATAAGTAGGAAGATAGTAAGGCTCTGTCCAACAGGTAATATCTATACAGGCCACTAATACAACAATACTAATACTACAAAGATACCTAACACTCAGTGTTTTAAAACTCTACTCATCCAGAGGTCGTAGATCTTTACATTTTTGCAAACAACAAACCTAAGGCTATCAAAACAATTGCCACCAGATAAAACAAAATGTGTGTTAAAGATGATAATAATTATTGTAACACAAGCAAATACTTTGATGGCACAGTTCATAGTTAGTTAATCAAGCGGTTGATCTAAAAATTCGATCTGTAAGATCTACAAGATCTCGGGTCCGACAGAATTTTAACAACTGCTCATGCTAACACTGACAGTTCTAATCCTTTGGTCAGACCATAGTATTAAGTTGTTATGTAAGAAACAGATGAATTTCCTGACTCACGCTGAAGCATTGTGAATTGTATCCGCGAACGGTGATATCCGAACCCTGGCCGCGTACGGGATGTCGGTGCATTGCACAATGCTGTACAGACATTACACACAAACACTTATTTAACATTCTCACATATGTGTTTTTATTTATTCCCTCCAGCGGCTTTCAGTCAGGTAGAAATTTGATTGAAACACAAATGGTACAGCAGTGTTCGATTCGAAATGACATCGTGATTCGAAAAGTGATTAGCCCGTGACATACATTGTTATATAAGCTAATAGCTTTAATAGTAAATGTGTGAGTACGAGTTAAAGTGCATGATTAATTCTAATGAACATGAAACCACCCAGAACAGAAATATAATTGGTTCTAATGTTCAAAAATTTATTTGTGCTATTTTAATTTCGATAATTAACATAATTGCTAGTTTAACTGATCAATCTTAAATTGCAGAATAGTTCCATTAGCATAATTATTTAAACTGAGTCAACATGGAATGCCAGTTTAGTCCATTTGGGTGCAAGGTTAGTAACAGTACACACAACACAAATATAAAACTAATACCCAATGATCATATTAGAATTAGAACTTTATTCCAATTTGATTCAAGATTTGATTACACTGACAGTCTGTATTTCACAGGACTCTAGTGCAAAAGTACACAATATTAATCAAGCAACTTTTCTGAGCATGGCACTGGTATAATTAAAAGTTGGCCCTTCTAAGACCATATTGGTAGTTAGGAATTGATTTCCTCTATCTTAAATCTCAACCTCTAATAGCCGCAACTGTAAAATGTAATTGTAATATGCAATATTATTGCAATAATGATATTTTATGTAACATTAGCTGCGGTACCCGGCTTTGCCCGGGAAATTTAGGATTCACCTCTTTCCCGGCCAATTCTTTACTTCCCCACCCTCACTTCACTTCATCCCATATCTTCACTCATACTCCCCACCCCACTTATTTTTCCAATCCCACTCACCTACCGCACCCCCTAACGTTTCAGATGAAAAACTGTGAAACTATGGCAACGGAATGGAAATTTATAGCGAAAATTAAAGTTTTTGCTCCTTCACCCTGGCCCCGATGGTGGTAGAGATTCGCCAATTTCTCCACCGAGTGTCCCATGCCCACACTGACACAGTAGTGAAGGTTTGGAGAGAAAAGCTCAAAAACTGTTAAAATGCACCCCGGTCAAACATACACACACACAAAGAATCTTCTCTTTATTTATATAGATTTTCTGTAGCTAGCATGAGTTTATACAAGACTTGTAGAGGGAATCAAGTTTAAAATTGAAAATTGTTGGCATGGGGACAAACAAGGGTAAGAAAAGAATCACGTCACCCACGATGCTCACTGCCGTGATTAGGGGGTCCGATACGGATGTCGTTTTTGCGTGCATAGCCAATATTCATAGACACATGAAAAAGAAAGCCTTACATACCTAAAATTATGTTGTCTACATTCATACGAAATGACCTGACCTGACCTGACCAATCCTTTCCTCACCACATCTGACCATAGTACTTAGCGAGACTGTATGGAACTGACCTAACGACATCCCCAATTTTCACACGTAGGTTCAGACAGGTGTACTTATCCATTCCTAAGACATCGTCTTCGGTGGCGTCATCTGCAACGACAACACGAACGACCTCATGCTGGAAGTGTCCAGTTATCCGGAGGTAGCTGCCGCTGACTATTTCCAGGTTGTTTAGACGAGCCTGCAGCAGACATTTCAAAACAATCCTTTAAGGTCACGGCACTTTCACCAGATTAACGCAGGCTTTACGTCATTAGGTCATCAGGATCATAATAATAGTAATCCATTTGATCAGATAGTAAGATGCACACAGACAGGCAGACACATTTAAGCAGACAGGAAGGCAGACAGGCACAAAGACTCAAAGACGCACAGATAGTCACACAGACAACACACTGGCTCAGGTTCTACACTGATCATTCTGAGTGGCACTTTGCAAATTGTGATTACATATAGCTATAGTCAAATTACAGAGACATATGGACCAGCATTTATATATATCCAGATACAATGTGTACGTATATAGATATGAGCACTTGTTAAGATACCCCTTCACGATTTCCACTCAGATGCGCTCCCGACTACAACACAGACACTGAATCGGAATTGCACGCCAAAGTTCATGAGCAACTGTGAGTGAAGGACTTGCTTAGGGTCCATACGCGGCGGCTTGAGGTGGATTGGAACCCGCAACCTTCCAGCTCCAAGGCAAATTCACACATATTTATAAGACACTGAACAGACATAGGTGCATTTGGTGGCTTTCCAGGTTCTCCCAACCAATAATTTCCCAGTTTTTTTAAACTAACTCTGTATGCTTGGCGATCATTTCCATTGCAACTCCACTCAAAATGGAAAACCAAAAACCAACCACCGAATTTTTTTCTGCCAACGCCCCTGGAGACAGGCGCATGCATGTACAGACAAACACACACACGCGGCCTTAAAGTGAATTGGTAGACAGACGGATCTTATGAAATAAACATCCTAAACTGACTAAAATAGTAGACAAGTCTATAGCTGACCGTCGACAGGTTGACCGTCCAACAATCTTCGCACGATGACGGGAGGGTTGGCCCAACCAGAAATCGCGATCTTTTGCTGGAAATTAATTAACCAACATTTATGATCAATTAATTCTGCACAATTAATCCAGAGTTCCTCTGTCCAGAGAGTGGCCTGCTGAGACCCCTCTGAAACAAGCATTTCGAATAGCAATGGCTGGAATTCCATTTCCATTGTGTGAAGCAGCCCGATGCTATAACAATGGCCGCAGTCAAACTTTCTATAGCGCCTTTATTTTCTGAAGAACCGACTCAGACGTGCTTCACCCAAAGTTCATAATCAATAAATTAATGCCAAATAAACATTTGACCAAAAACCGGAAATTTCTAGTCATTGGTTTAACAGCATTGCACTTATTCTTCAATCAGCAATAAAAGAAAATTATTCTTCACTTTGTGTATAGGTAGGCCACTGTAGGCCTATAAATTTTAATGGCCATGCATTTAGGCAAATCGCAATCGTAATCTCGGAATTTATACAGCGCCCACATTGGCCGAGTCGCGGGAACCAGGCTATTCACAGCGCTGAATCAAAACAAAATCGATAGACAGCGGGTCAAGATCCGGAGTCAGACGAAGAGATCATGAGAGTCCGACGAGGAGTTAGACATGCAGACGACTATAATTTATGGTATAGTAGATTATGTTTAGAGTTGGAACGGTGTGCGGTAGGGGAAAAGTGGAAGAATCAGGATAGGATCGGTAAAAAAGCAATGTTGTGAGTTTCGACTCTTTCGAGTGAAAGACCTGTGGGGATCTATAGCCAGCGGTGGAGTTTTGCTACATATGCCTAGGCCTACTATAGTTGGTATACCAACGATCGAAACAACGCCATCTGTATACATGTAGGGCCGGAGGAGGTCCACATTGTCAAATAACCCAGTATAATTATGTCAGTAGCCTATGAGAAGCGTAAATATAACTGTGGGGGTCGGCCTTTCATCCACATGGAGATGTGATCAGTACAGATTTTACTCTGGGTCCAAGAAAGACAATTAATGGGCTTAAAAGTCCTCAAACTCACTCGGCCATGATCGGCTTCTTCGCAAAATCGGTTGAAATTAATTTTTTTTAATTCGGAATATATCGTTTTTATCCTGTAAACCACTATTTAGTGCCTTAATTGAGTGTTTACCAACATTAACGGAACGTCACCAATCAACGACCTCATATACCAATCACCATGACGTAACTTTACAGCTTTTTTAGCGCAAGATTTTAACATCAGTAAATAAGTAAGTATACACTGTACTACGTAGGCTACTCCACTTATAATAATAATAATATTCCTTTTAATGATTCAATCTGACACACCGCAGAATGATTACAAGTACAAGTTATACGAAATACGGCCCACTGTAGCACGACACGCAGGTCGGCTTTACAGCAGTGGGTTCGGTAACTTAACTAATGGCCTAAGTACTGGATCACTTCTGGTAGGCCAAGCCAGAAGTGGGAGGGGCTATCTTTATTTTTTAGCAGAACCCGAGTCAAGCAACACAACAGCAAAGCGCCAATGGCAGCTAACATAAATTTTAATAAATTAATGCCCTGAGCGAGGCTTGAACCCGGGTCGCGCGTATGACGCACAATACACCTCCAAAACGATAAAGTACACTACAATTTGAAACGTGTCTTCATAAGACAAGGGGCACATAACAAAGCAGTGATTATATATATATATATATATATATATATATATATATATATATATATATATATATATATATATCTTATTAGGCCTATTGGACTACCGATCTTGAGGACCCACAAATTCGCAAGAGGAGCTAAAAAATTGTTTCGTGTTGCGAAATGAATTGGTTTCTGAGCCTTTCTTGGGACGTACATCCATACATATCTCAGATTTATAGTATGGATGTGTGCGTGCTTGTGTGCGTGCGTGTGTGTGAACTGTGCACTATGCACGCGCGCCCGCTGGTGTCAAAATAGGATACGGTACACGTGAATATAGAATGAGGGGCTTTGGATAGTCTGCATACATGTAGGTTACGTCACCTACGTGTACTCTGAATGGATATGGTTTTCTAGTGCATCTATAGCCCCCAAAATGACAAAGTTAACGTTGCTATAAACTTAGGAATCACCTTAGGCCGTATGCATGGGGGCCGTCCATAAAGTACGCCACGCTCCAGGGGGGGAGGGGGTGTAAGAAAGTGTGACAGAGTGTGACAGGGGGGGAGGGGGTCAGGCCATGTGTGACGTCACACATTTATTTTTTAAATTCTTTATTATTTTTTTGTTTTTAGTACCTAAAATCCGACCCGGCCCGGCCAGGCGTGTCTAAAACCCGGCCTGGCGGGATAAAAGTTTATTTCCCGTCACTATCAAAGCATTTAGGGACACACGTCACTATCAGAGGGATTAGGGATAGTATCCTAGGGTTGAGAGGGTTAGGTAAATGGTTATGTTTTTTTAATTTTGTTAATTTTTTGTTCGAAAGTGTGACGTACTTTAGGGGGGGTCCGAGATTTGTGACAGTTTGTGACAGGGGGAGGGGGGGTAAAAAATGGTCAAAAATAGCGTGACGTACTTTATGGACGGCCCCATGGCGACATCGCAATTCGCAACTCTTCGATAGTCGGTGACTAAATGTGGCCTATGTATGTGTGACAGTGTGTACGAGCACCTGTCATAGCGCCCCTTCAAGCTTACTACTCAGGCGATCCCGACTACAGCGCGATCCCAGTCACTGAATCGCGGTTTCACGCCGAAGCTGGTGAACAATTGCGAGCGAAGGACTTGCTTAAGGTCCCTACGCGGCGGCTTAAGGTGGATTAGAAGTTTAGAACCCGCAATCGTCTGGCTCCAAGGCAACGAAAATGCCCCTACACCATCGCGCCCCACGTACATTGCCCCTCATAAGATAGAGAATGCGCCACTGGTTGAACAAACTTTGCTGTCCGTGTCCAGAAAATGGGATTCATGAACGGCTGACTTCAGAGCACCAATCCCACCAGAGCGGAATATATAGTCTACAGCATCTAAGAATAATATTTCTTTAGTTTATTCAACAGACCGCAACCGGTTACAATGTACAAATATGCAGTTGAAAGAAACTTAGAATACAGAAAACTTAACTAGGCCTACTATCTAATAGAACAGACAGTCTACAATAATTAATTGGCGCTAACAGCAGCCTACAAAGAATGCACATCCGCCCTGTAACGGGCGCGAACTCGTTACATCTTGCTCTATACCATGGGTCCATGGCGGAGACTTAGAGGTCAGAGGGACGGTCCCCTCAACGGACGTGATGGAGGGTGCGGCCCATGCATTTGTCCCAAAAAAGTCGTCAGAATTTTTGGCGGGCAAAAAGATGGACAATTTCGTCGGCGACTCAGCCATTCGTCCGCCCAAAATCTCGCGTCCTTCTTTCGCCGCTCCTTTTCGTCCCCCACAAGTCTCCGCTCATAGCCTCATGCTCTCTACTCTAGCGTGTGATCCATTGCGCTACCGGGATTGGCGTATAGGGGACATTTCGGAAGTGGGGAAAAAATCTGATTATTTTTTTAGTCATCGCCCAAAATCTAAGGATTTTCTCGTCCGAAAAATCTGATGACTTTTTAGTCATTTCCTGTAAATCTTCAGAAAAGTTAGCTTTTTACCCATGTGTGCCCGAAAAAATCCGCCTGTACCTGTTGGCCCGGAAAAAAATCCGATTTTTTTTCTCGTCCGTACCTCATTTGCCCGAAAAACACATTTGCCCGAAATTTTGGGGGCATTTGTCCCTCTGGACCCCCGATTCCTACGCCTATGGTTACCGGTCTCCCCTCAACGCTTCACTAGGCAGGGGCGGATCCAGGGGGCCAATCCGGCCATGACCCCCCCCATTTAAAAATTGCCCGGGACGTGGCCCCCCATTTGGTTTCAACAAGCCATTAAATAAATGTAGTGGGAGAGGAAAACAGGACATCAGGCCCCCCCATTACAAAATCGTATGGGACGTGGCCCGCCCCCCTGTTCGATTTAGCGGTTGAAACGGTACCTTCTTTTCCCGGAAAATTGGTCGATGACAAAAAAAAAGGTCATCAACTTTTTGGGGGCGAAGATCACACAAAATTTTTCCCCTGTTCCACCAACAAGACCGAAAATTTTGGCCTCCCCCTTCGAAACGTTCTGGATCCGCCACTGTCACTATAGGGAGGCGAATTGAAGGATAGCAATAGCACCACGCATATAAGGCGTGTACTTGCTCGCACAAAGCGCGCCTTGAATACTAATTATCAGGGCTGTCTTTAAGGAATTTTTAGAGCTGCGCAAACCCTTCTTTCCTTTTCCAACCTCCATGGTAAATTACTCCCAATCGGAGGGAAATGGCCTTTTTCAACTAGTTTTAACTGCACAGAAGTGCTTCTGCAACTACACAAATCCATTAAGAACTGCACATTTTGTGTACAATTGCGCGTTAAAAAAAGCCCTGCTAATTAATTAACTGACGTGAAAAAGAAACCGTAACTCACTCACCGGTTAATCTCACTCGATCAATTCAATGAATAATTCATTCCTTCATTCAAGTATTTATATAGCACCTCTTCAAGGAAACTATACTAAGAGGTTCTCCTGACCCCAGCACGGCCAAAAAGATAATGTTTTCTAGTGCGTATGGAATGTATCATGAGCATACGGCTTTTGTGGGCGCTGAGAAATTCTCGAAGATTTACATTACATTACATTGATTACATTAGGCTACTTTATTATGAACATGAGCACTCATTGGCCAGGGTCGATACTTTCAGCGAATCTCCGCTCGCGGGTCAACGATCGAAGCTTCAACAGTAAAAATTAATGTGACTTTGCGGTATATGTAGTCATAGGTCATTATAAGACTATAATATTCGAAGTAATGACGCGCTATAATAATATACAAGATGAAGACAGTTTAAATTAAGAACAATTAATGTGATACATGGAAAACCCAAGACTATATAGAAAGGATGTAGTTACGTTTTCAAGGCCTGACTGAGGTGTTACTCAGGTGTTTGTTCATAGACGTGAAAAGACGCACTGCCGTAACACAAGAGGTCCATGTCACAATTGTATCGTTCTGCATCCCGGAAATGTACTTAGAGATCATAGTTGATAATAAGACATTCTCGGCAACATACCTGTCCCAAACCCCCATTGGATATTATATGCAAATTAGCCTAATGCAATCTGTGAGTATGTGATGTCTGTGTACATGTATATATATATATAGGCTATATATATACTATTGTATTAATCCACTCTACATTTCTCAGTACGAAGAACGAATATATAAATATATATATCAACTCAATTTGAAATGATATGCCTGCAATTATAGGCTAATGTTGGAAAAGACAACGGTGCCAGATGGTTTGGCTGGTCAGTGCATATCGAACGTGTCATATTTTTGTTGATGCACACGACCTAGATCGAGATGCGATTGGCTGGACATTATCCACAGTTCAATGATGTCTGATATCAGAGTTACGCATATAACATATTTTGTTAGCAAAGCTCATAAATATTATACAAAATATATAATATTATGAATAATATAACATGTATATATAATTACGCTGACCAAATGATGTTCTGTAATGACCCTTTGGTCATTATGCAAAAAACTTAACCGTCTCAATGACCTCTTACTGCGATTGATTTTGGCATTGTACACCATGCAGACAGCTGCTCTTCTGCAACCAGCAATCAAAAAGGAATAGGCTATGGGCCTCTTATACTTGCTTACTGAACATTAAAACACATCAGTAGCCTATAGCCTACTCTCCGGCAAGAACCTATTATCACAGCGTAAATAACACGTGTACAAGTTTTCGAAGATAATCGGAAGTCCAGAAAATTTTACTTTTTGATTACGTAACAAACGAATTCGATTGATTATAATATAATGTCTGAAGGCAACTTTACGCGCATGTTTGCAAAGCAAAACTTGCCTGTAGAGATTTAAAACTGCACAATACAACATGCAGACTAGATTTGAAGTGGAGCGACATCTATGTTTCGGAATGAAAACGAATGTAGGTTAACCATTCCTCAAACCAATTCGTCTAAACATAGATTCATCTCTTCCTCAATAACAATTGACTTTTTTACCGACGACTAAGTAACAAAAGTAATTATTAGACGTCATAATATCTACACTGGCAGGAAACCAGTAATTCGCTTTCCGTTTTGCTATTGTGACGTCACACACGTTACTAGGGTCATCGGTCAATTCTGAGCCTCTTGCACAGATATCTATTAATAATTGTCACATACTACTAGGCGTTCAATTATCTTAAAATAATAATAATTTTTATGTAATTAAACGTCTGCAAACGCACTGCGTTTTACAAGTTATGCAGTAGTCTTATTTAACATCAAACTTAACTACTAACAGTACAGACAACCTGTGACACGAAACGGAGTATCCCTCTGAAAGCTATCCGTGGGGATAAATTAATCTATCCACCCGGATGGAATTAAATGGTCTATATTATCCTGGGGGATAAACCATTCTATCCCCTTTTTTGAAAAATGCGCATAATAAATTTTTTTATGCTGTAATCAAAATATAAAATGACTCTAATTGTTTTAAGTGTCCTAAGCAATGCTTAGATAAAGGCAACTCGAATTTATTTAGTGACTCTGAGTGTTTCTAAGTGTTTTAAGTGCTCTAAAAACAGGGCAAAACAAATTATCTAGTAGGAATAAACATACCTGTTAGTGTCATTGTTCAAAACAGAGCAGATGAAAATTAATTTGCAAAAAGTACACGCGGAAACGGTTTTATCGACTTTTTAATTTGGGGGATACAATTAATACGGGGGATACTCTATTTTGTGACACCTGCAATACACCCTGCTAATAGCAGCCTACAAAGCATGTCCGCCCAAAGGGGGCTCAAACTCGCTACATCTCGCTCTCCATTAAACTTTATCCCAAGAATGTTATTCAAAAACATGTACTAACTGTTTTGACCATAAGCTTTAAGCAGCCATACTGTTAATTTTGCTAATGTAAACCTACAGCGTTCTGTCTGTTGTTTATTGAATTAAACGAATATACATATATGCCAGCCTGTTAAGTGTTAACCAATGCGTTGTAATTGTAATCGTACATTTATATAGCGCCCATGAGAGAGAACTCCTCAGAGGCGCTCCCGACCTGACACCAAGCCACAATCAAAGAGAATGGTTTTCAAACGCTTGCGGAAAAGGGGCAAAGAAAGACAAAGAAGTTCATTACGGAGACTAATAGGCAATTTATTCCAGAAAGACGGACCGACCATAGCAAAGCTTATGTGAGGGGGAGGGGAAGGAGGAAAATAGGTTGAAGAGCAGGTAGAGAATAGTTTGGATTGAAGGAATATAAGAAGATATATATAGGAAGTGGAAATAAAAGATGGATCGAGGCATCGGATAAGAAATGGGAGGGAGGGAATAGGAAGTAGAGAAGAGGATGAGGCCAAGGAGTTTATGCAAGGGTAACAAGAAGACAGAGGAATAGGATGACAAAAGAAATGAGGAAGAAACAGCTAAGACTTAGAGGATGAATAGAGAGGGGGAGGAAACGCCTAAGGTGTGCAGGACAAAGAGAATAGGAATTAAGAAGAGGACTAGGAGGAGGATGAAGAGGAGGCCAGGGCACAAGAGTGGTTTAGATGAGCAGTGACAATGCTGAAGGAGAGTTTTATTGGAACTCATGTGTAATCAGGGTTCCATGCCTAGTGAGCAGTGGGAAGTGGAAGGAGGCAAGGGAAAAGAACATACGTAGAATTAAGGCAAAAAACTCCTCATGGTTATAACAGACCAAGGGGCGGATACAGAAATTTTCAAAGGGGATGGCCAAAAAATGTAGTCTTGGGCCAGAAAAATTTCGTGTATATAATTTTCCACGCAAAAATAGCTGATGACTTTTATAGTCATATGCTACTTTTCGCTCTCTTTCTCTCTGCATTGCTTATTCAAACATTGGGTCATATGCTAATTTTCTCTGTCACCTTTCCCACTGCATTGATTGAAAGCCTGTAGGAACCTGATGGGGGGAGGTGGCCACGTCCTGTGAAAATTTCTCAACAGGGGCATGGCCGAATTTGCCCCCTGGATCCGTCCCTGAACAAACCTATCACGAAATTCATTACAAGTCGACCACATACTAGTACAAGGTGACACTGACCATATAATGTCTGGAACGGTCCAAGAATTGCCCAGAGTCCTGCCACATCCATTCCGTGACAGTGAAATAAATTTCTATATAACTGAATGCATGGAATTTGTCATTCTAATTTTCCTATGAATGTTAAACAAAAAAAGGAATAATAACAAAGAATTTGGTAATGTAAGCTTACATGGTTGAGAACGCAACCCCTCATTTTATCAAATCTTCATGATCTAGGCTTTACAACAAACTTACAAAAAGCAAAAGCATTCTCAAGGCATCAATTCTGCCTGCCAGACATAATACAAAATGACATGTCCTTTTACTGCATGTCTGGAAACCCAAGCACAACAAAACCAATTCCAATCAACACCAGACATTTGTGGTTTTCATGTTTGGTAGCATCACTGACGAGTTCATCATCGAGTGGCTCTAGATAAATTTTTACAGACATCCATCCATAGAGTTCTTCTTGTTGTCTGATGTTGATTCCATTGGTTCAAAGCATCGGAGGATGAATACAACATTATAACAAACGCAACATGTGACACACATGATCTTCTTGTCCAGCAAGCAAAAACTCAAGTTTTTGTCTTCATTGGTCCTACTCTTTGGAATCAGTTCTTTCCATTGACATGTTCATCGTTATTGACTGGCACCCGAATAACATTTTTTACTGTCTTAAAACGACTTGCTTTTCTCCGGGTTTCTCGCACTGGGAGCGCCTCTGACTGGTGTGCACTATGAGAGGTGCTCAATAAATTTAAAGATACAATACATTATCAATAGCAATTTGAAATAATCATTCAACATCAGTATTTGCCTTTGCCCACAGATTTGTTGGCACTCAACTAACCCAAGCACCTTTGTGAGGTTATTGTAAGGCGCTATATAAATGTCCATATACATACATACATACATAAATACATACATACATACACATACCAGTGTAGCAATGTAGAAAATTTTTAAGACTTTGCAATGTCATTATATGGTGCAGCAGTTTGCATGCTAATTATTTTTATGTTTACAAACATCCTAAGAATGAAACTGCTTAAGAATCCTTTTCGGAAACAAACCGAAACCTTTTGAACCGCTAATTCTGTATTTATAGATCTAAGCAGTGGCCAATGCCGTTCTGAATTTCTCTACAAATAGACACTTAGACTGAAACATGTAAAACAGGACTGATGAAAACAAATATTTGTAGCTACAGACTACACACAAATTTCTCATAATGTCTGCAAAAACAAACCCTAACCCTCATCACAACGTCATGCTACCACTCGTACTTCGGCACATCCCTATTGAAGCTATATCTGTCCTCTTTGCCATCCTGGTTACGCTTGTAGATGTAATGTGTTTTAAAGTATTCTTTGTGAACTTCATAGTCATGCAGCTTCTTGTCCAAATCTTTTTTTAAGGTGTCCATCTCCAACATCCAGACGTCTTTCTTTGGCTCAGCGTTTGTTGTTTCTGGCTCGTACTCTTTCAGGCGCTTCACGACGACCATCTCTCCGTTGCTTTTGATCAGCGTGTGCTCCAGGTTGGACTCGTGTTCCTGAAGGCCGCTGTGAAATGTTAGAGGAAGAATCTGTAGTAGATGCTTCATTTTGAACAACAGCTTGTTGACACTCGCAACATTTTTCACAATGACTGGCCGCTTTTTGGCTACAAAACAACCAAAGCTTTATGTTGACTGAATTTAAAATATTTTTAAAAATAAGAAGCTATACATATATTATCTCATCACCGGATTGAATCTATTTACGTATGGGTGGGTACAGCGGACAGAGGGGTCTCGAAAAAAATGTGCGCATGCAAAATAAATGTGTAATTATGACATCCATATGCATTGATTATAACTTTGTATTATCCTGTAGTCGTCCGATGGCATTTGATTACATTACAATTTAATTCTGTTCAGATCTAAACAGTAAGCCATGACAGTTATCAAATTTTAGTTAACAAATATGATGTTTAAAAAAAATTACCTAATAGCAACCTAAGGTAAAGTAAACGTTTTATAGATGACCTTAGCTAATTAACTTTTGTAAGCGGTACAGGAGCTTGTACATACACATGGGGAGGGGGTTGTTTCCGCAAATGTACGAGTTGCAGCAAGGGAGGGAGGTTGAAAATACGATTGGGAAGGTATATTGGACTGGGAGCGCTTCCGAGTAGATTATCTTGAATATGTGCTATATAAAAACTCAATAATGATAATAATAAAATTTCTCAGGGATCCAAATTTAAGCTCTTAGCCGAGTAGTTAAAGAAGTCACTTACTTGCTTTCTCGTACCATCGTCAACATCAAATCCCAGTTTCTTGATGATATCTTTTTCCCACCATGGTCGTCCCTTTATCGTCTTAACCAGATCTATAGACAAGATATGCGGCTCTCTGTCCGTTGTCTTAGATGCTTCGTTGTCTTTCTTCATCTCGAGTAGCGACTCCACCCAATTTAAATTGTCCGGCCTTTCGCTGCTCTCTGTTACACACTTCTTTCTAGTCGTGTAAGAGAACAACGACGCATTTCTTCTTGGCAAAATCGTCACCGAAAAGGCGCCGCATAGATTCTGGCTTACTGCAGCGGTGAACTCGAGCTGAAATTCATAACAGAATCCAAATTAGTAGTGAAATCGATGAACGACCAGCGTGTACTGAAATGCATTGAAGATATGCGTAACTGGTCGTTAGAGGGTTAAACCAATAATTGAATCAGTTAATTGAAATAATTTAAACAATGACTACTAGGTGTTTACAAGTATTATATCGCATCTAGAAATTTACAATATATATGCACTCTTGCAGCATTCAGAGGCACTCTCCGCACAGACCAGTGGAAACAAGAATGCCTTCAGGGAGTGAGAAGATGCCAGATAAAGCCATCATACTAATGTTCCATAGCAAAGGAGTTGAGATTTGAGAAGACAATTATTATTTATTTAAAGCACTTCGTGCATACATGTGCAAGTCAGAAAATCTGAATCTGTGGCTTTTTGCATTTTCATAATTTAAAATATTCTAAAATAATGTTGCCTTCAAATGCAGTGTTCAAATAAAACTCGAGCTGCAACTTTTAAGAGGGCCTCTGGTCCCCACAACAGGACTGACATCACTCAACCCAGATGCTTTACCTGCTTAAGCCCCTCTCTATGGAATGGACTTCCACCATCAGTTCACTCTGCTTTTCCCTATGATAGTGTTTCTCATCTTTCTCGCGAGCCTCAAATCCTGCCTTTTCTCTCAGGGTCGATCGTGATGGGAGCGAAAGCCACTGAAAAGGCTTTTGCTGAGAGAAGCACTTTATAAATCGTCACATACAATACAATACAATACAATGTCCAAAACTAGGCTAGATCTTTCCTTACCCATACTCATATGCCCATGAGAAGAGAATTCTTTTAATAGAACACATCTGTTGTGGCAAGGGAATTAAATTCTCAAGTTTAGTGCTCCAACATCACAATGTGTGTGCAACTTATATTCCCCCCTTTGCAAATATTATTTTTAATTTGTATAGGTTCAGTGTATTGATATTTAAGATTGTGAGGCTTTAATGTTTATACGACAACTATTCTGAGATGCAGGCTCTAAACTTGCAAGATAAATGAATTCCAAGTTTGCACTAACCACTCACTTTGGCAATTTACAGATTTAATTTTATTTATTTACTTACTGAGAATTTAATATAGCGCTCCTTCAAGGTTATCTACTCAGGAGCGCTCCTTCAAGGTTATCTACTCAGGAGCGCTCCCAGTCGAATTGTCGGATTGAAGAAAGGAATCATATCACAGTAGAAGACGGATTTTTAAAAATATAGCAATGCTACATCGGACAAACATAGAAAGCTAAAAGGTCGATTATAGTATTACTCTGCCTGATCCCTTTGAGCAGATCTGGAACCGGTTTTCTACCCATTTCTATCGTAGGACTTTCGACAGCGTATTATCGCTCATCGACATATCAACATAAACTGGGAATAAAGCCAAAAGACTAGTCTCCGTCGTGATGACTCTGAGGAGCATTTATTTACTTCAATGTGCATAAGAAACTATTTCACTAACCCTTCTCAGTGGAATGAAAGCCATAAGTTTATTAACTGAAGCCATGTTCAATAATTCACTGAAGGACGACATATTGGTATAGACTATAGAGAAATTAGAGTCAACTCTGTTACCCTTGTCATAATCATACGTTGCGCCATCTACACATCCGTGACTTGATGTCATTTCCGAAAAATGAAAAATATTTTCGTAAATGAATGGGTTTCTCGTTAGAAAGCAATAATAATATTCTCTTTATTCAACAATCCGGTTGACAGACCGCAACCGGTTACAGTGTACAATTATGCAGTGTAAACAATCAGGGTGAGAGTTGCTGGGAGGGTTGTGGGTTTCAACCCCCCACTCTTTCTTAGAGCCCCATAGTAAAGTCTAGTTTTGTCACACCCCAATTCCAAGTGTATAATGATCCAATCCCCAAGTTATTTTTTCACAATTCTCACACTGTAAACAATTCACAAGAACGGATATCACAGAATTCACTAAATTAATCTTAATAGATGGCGCTAATAGCAGCCTGCAAAGCAAGTCCGCCCACACAATACGCTTCGCCGCTTGGGTCTCAAATTCTCAATAGAAAACGAGTGCAAGAGTTCTTAAGAAGACGAAGACGAAGTTGTGCAGACAGGAGGAGGAGGAGAAGGAGGAGGAGGAGAAGGAGGACGAGGACGAAGTGGAGGAGAACGAGGACAAGAAGGAGAACGAGGACGAGGAGGAGGGAGGTCGAGGAGGAGGAGGAGGAGGAGGAGGCGGTGGAGGAAGAGGAGGAGGAAGAAGAAGAGGCAGAGGAGGAGAAAGAGGAGAAGCAGGAGGACGAGGACGAGAAGGAGAAGGATGAGGAGAACGAGGACGAGGAGGAAGACGAGGAGGGGAGGACGAGGAATGAGGACGAGGATGATGGGAGGAAGAGGATGTGGCGGTGGAAGAGGAGGACAAGGAGAAAAAGAAGAGGAGGAAGAGGATATGAGGATGATGGGAGTAGGATGCGGCTCTAATTGAACGGCAGACCTATATCATTTTATTATGTTTAATAAGCCTTTAGACCCTGTTTGGAATAGGTCAAGCTAGGTTAGTCTAATAAGATTTTTGTCAGTGACAAATACAATGCAATGTATGGCAAACTCATGTTATAGCCTGTCTATATTCTTTAAGACTAATTTTGATATTGTACAATTCGGATCGTCGTTCGACTCGATCGATATACAGTAGGCCTAATACGTACAGAATATA
>OX457046.1:35400845-35493345 GCA_949752735.1 Lumbricus terrestris | reverse complement strand
CAATACATTACATACAATAGGCTACATTGCACGGCACTCTATTACGCCATGATGAAATGCAATATTTTGCAGTATATTAGAACATAAGATAATACAACAGAGCACAAAGCAGTTCAACACAATAGAATATAATACAATGCAATAAATAAGCCGAAACAATGGACTATGCATATAGGCTTACAGCAAAGTGCGACGCAATTACCATAACAAAACAAGGTTTTCAAGTGGTGCAGACTTTAGAAGTCGTGTAGTCTGCGTTAGAACAACAGCTGCAATGAAATGCGCGACTGCGCATTAGAATGCAACACTGGGTGTCTATAGCTAGTATGCCACTTAACCGAAGTGACTTGCAGCGCGGGACATGAGACCACGGTTGATAAGCCAACAATAATTTATTATTAAGTTCATGCGAACAAAGGCGTCTGTTGATTTCAAAGAAATATGGTCTGTCCACTTAAATTTAATTGATTCTCAGGCTCAGTGGTAGGCCTAATTAATGATATTTTGGTGTGCCATTGTCAGACTTAGGCCTGGGTCTTCCGAGGGTATAGGCCTACTTGCTCTCTGTGTGCCTCAGAGTAGATATATATATATATATATATAAGTAATTTATATGGTAAGGACATATATATATATATATATATATATATATATATATATATATATATATATATATATATATATATGTCGGATGTCCTTACCATATGCCTAACAAAATTATTACCTCAGGTTGCATCAGTGTGATAATTGCAGATAATAATTTAAACTGATTGGTCAGCCTTTGATCCACGAGGAGTTCAAGGGGATGGCCAAAGAAGGATTTGTGGGCCTTCTATGGGGTCATGACTCCTAAGAAAGACCAAAGGGGACTGAACATTCCCAACCCAATTATCACTCTGCATGCATGCAAATTAATGTCTTTCAATAATTTCATTTCTTTGTTACCTTATCTCTGCTCTTGTTACGTAATAATTCTCTCTTCATATTTGTTCGCTTATTTCTACTTGGCCTTTAGGCCTAATATGCAAATCGGCACGGAAAGGACTAAGGTCTAAGTTCTACGGTTTAGGTAGGCCTATTAGGTTTAGGCCTAATTGTTACGTTAGCCTTAATTACTCTGCTATTGTCACGTTACCCATAGCCTACTTTGCGTTTCTTGCTTTAGCTTTGGTTGAGTTTTGTTTTCTTATCTCTACTTTTATGTTGCCTTATTTTTAGTTGACTTTTTGTTACTTCATCTTTACTTTTCTTAGTTGGCTGATGTTTACCTTGCTTTTGTTATTGGTAACGTAGGCCTATGCGCATCGTCTAGGCTTCCTTATAATTTGCTTTGTTACTATTGGAGACGGGATAGAATTGTAGGCCTACCTAGTAGGCCTACCTAGGCTATAAAATAGGTAGCCATTTACATTAATTCACTTATCCGAACAAAGTAACGTGGCTTAGCCTTAGCCTGTCTAAACTTACTATTTGGTTTATCTAAGTAATTTTCACATGCGATCTTGTCTGAGGAAATAATAATAATTTAATTTTATTTGGTGGTCGGTTGACGAAGGCTAAATATCTGCAGGCATTCACAAGAGGGCGCACGTTCAGAAGAGGAGACTCAAAGTGAAATTAGACAATAGTCCTATTAACTTTCATGCTCTATCGTACATAGCGGTACGTTAAAGATTTCGCTTAAATTCCTCTGGCCTTACGAAGTTAGAAAGTCTAAGACAATTCCGCACCGTGGCTTAGTAATTCTCTGATTCATTGGCAATACAATGGCGCTTTGGTTACAGTGTTACCACAGAATAGATATCTATTCTGTGGTGTTACTTACTAAGACGTTGCGTAGAAATTTGACGCCTTGGTCTTGCCACTTTCTCAAGGGTCCTTACGTGACCTATTTTCTATCCAATAGAAGACGCAAGAAATAGGTCGCTGTTCTTACGTGACCTATTTTCCATCCAATAGAAGACGCAAGAAATAGGTCGCTATGACATCATGTCTAGATTTCGAACAAAACATTCAGGTGCCATGTTGCTGGCTTGTAGCGAGCACGAATGGTTTGTGTATATTAAACAATTAAAAACAACAGATTTCCTAAAGCGAATCATTTTCTGCGAATAAATGGTGTGAATTTTGCGTTACTGATGCATACCTGATTGTAAATATTATAGGCATTTTGTTTGGTAAGGAGTGTAAGGTATGAATTTTGCCAACGTTAAAGCGTTAGTGGGGGTTCCGCTTAAGATACGCTGGAATGTTTTTGATGAGCTATTTTAACTAGTTAATTATTTCCATCAGTTTAAGTTAATGCAGGATTTAGTTGTCGCCTTTGTAGATAGAAACAAGGTTATAGAAGCAATTTTGCGAAGAATGTATTATAGGAGCTTAGCTATGGCAAAGAAAAACTCTAATATCTTTGGCTATGGTTTCAAAAACAGGTGGAAAGAAGTAGCACATTTTTGAAGGAGTAGGATTTAATAAAAATTACGATGATTCCAGTCGTTTTTGGGTATATAATATTCGACGTTAGAAAGACCGAAGAAAAGAACTGCTGTGAATTTATTGTGCTCAGTTTCAATTGTTTAGGAGGATTTTATGGCTTACTGTTGTCCTTAAAAACTTTTTATTCCTTATTGATTTTTTGTCTCCAGCATAGCGTATGAACAGACTGGGCAGAATTTCGGTCATAGGTCATCAGCGACATCTGGGTCGAGGCAGAGGTCATCGAGTACGTCGGGTCATTTGTACGTCAAAGCAATGAATTTCTCTCAAGGTTTGCCGCAATATCAAAGACAGTCGTACCAAGACCCAGCCAATCAGACGAGGATGCTATCCGCCAGAAATGAATATTCAACAGGTCAGCAGAGGTCATCATCGTGGCAGGATGCGGCTCAACAGGGTCGCGCATACAACGAGAACAATAGGACAATGGATAATAACCAGTTTCCGAATAAGCTATCCTATTCGGATTTGAGCCAGGACAGCGCTTACCATTCCAGACACAACAGCTCTGTGGTGGATACAGGAGGTGATCTCGGTACTACCGGACCCTATTCATTTTCCGGCGCAAAGACGCAGGTCCACGGCAGGTTTCCGTCTTGGTCGGAGACGGATAAACCGCAGACGTATCCATCTCCCGTAGATTCTGCGACACATTTGGACGAAGTCGTAAGTCCGCGTGCGGCGAGGAGAATATTCGAAGAGGCTACCGCGAGAAATGCACGGTCGACGAAACTTAAAAACCGTCCACCTTCACAAAACTACCCCAACTTTCAGCCGGGGTATGGACGTCCAGATAACGTTGATGGTGGATCGAGGTATGACGCCACGCCGGTTCAGCCTCAGCGGACCAAGTCTTTCAGCGGTGGTTCTTCATCCATGACGCAGTTGACCAGCCCCGCGGTGCAGTACAAGAGCAGCGGTGACTTGTCGCAGCCAGGGGGCGCCGGATTTCGAAGCGCCGGCGGCGGTGCCGTCACGACTTCTCATCACTTCTATAACATGAATTCCCAGACCGAGGGTTCTCGGAGGGAGACGGAGGGTGGAAGGGTCAACCAGGAGTGGCCGAACCCTGATGGCGGAAGAGATGGAGACAGGGAGTGGATGACAGCTAAGCCCCATCCGAGCGTGGCAACCGATGATAGGTTCATGACTAGACTTCAGGAAGCCAGTCCACCCGAGATGGACTGTGGTTCGGACGATCGGTTGAACCGGATCCCTGGGTCCTCTAGACATCCGGACGGTGATGCTGTTGTTCCGCTGAAGGGCTATCCGTTGAACCAGCCATCCATGATACGTCAGCTATCCAAAGAGTTGTACGGGGTGGCAGGGAAGAGGGGCGTTGGTCTGACGAGTCGAATGATCATCAGCGGGGACAGACCGCAGCGACTGGGTGCCATTGACGAGAACACCCCGATCAATGACGCATCGGGCTACGAAGGTCGGCCGTCCCCAAACAATTCCCGCAGGAAGTCGTCTGAATTCGACCGCAATTCGAAGGGTTCGGTGTACGGAATGGACGGCGGTGACTCGACTTGGCGCGGCAGTTCTCTACCGCAAGGCGTTTCGGGCAGCAGCGTCAATAATTTTTCCGACAGGAACGCGAATCCCTCGTACGGCGCGGAGGAAGATCTTGGCGATGGTTCCGGGTTCGTGCGAAACCGGAAGTGTCAGGCGTCTCTCCGGAAAGCGTTCGGTATTTACAACGAGTTCGAAATCTCGGAGAACAGTCCGAGAAGCATTCCTCCTCGGCAAATGTCGCAGCCGATTGGAAACACTTCCGACCTGGAGCATCGGGGTGACTTTGAGGCTCTCCGTGGTTCCAAGTCTTCCCTGGCTCCGTCTGACGCTCTACGAAATCAAAACCCGGACGATCGTGCGTGGCATGAATCACCGGAAGTTCACGCTTTCCGTCACGCTTCCGACGCCCGCGTTTCTCTGCAGTCTTCCAGCGAACCTTCTCACCTACAGCGGAATTATCCGGAAGACGTTTCGTACGGATCGAGTCCGGGCGATCGGTTCGAGACATCCAGGCAGAGGAACCCGGTTGATGCGGACGCATCTCCTTCCAGTTCCTTTCCTCTATCGGATCTGTCGAGAGCGATTGCCAGAAGGAAGTCGGAGTCATTGCCGCGACAACAGACGGACAACGCCAGCAGACGACTTTCGAGCCACGATCCTGGCACCAGTGTGCTCTACACTGGTACCGGCGTCTTGTCGGTCAATCTTGTTCCGTCGTCGTCGAGGGAAGACCCGCAACGACTGACCGAGGTTGGTGAATTTGACTGATCTAATGGTATCTGCTAAATGCATCACTAATTAATCATGCGATTATTTCGTTTTCATTGTCTGTAATGTTGTATTGTGTCTCTAAATTTTAAAAATTACCTCTCAGCGCAAACTAATTAGAGGTACTCCCAGTGCGAGAGACCACAGGCGAAAAAATGGTCTTGAGATAGCGAAAAAAGAGGCAGTTAGCCCACCAGTTAATACAGTGGAATGTGTCAAAGGAGGACACTGGTTTCACAGTGCAGCGCCAATGAAAACGAAGGCTCACGTTTTAGCCATGGCAGTCGTAGCTCATGTGGCCATGAAGAGATCGTGCTGGTCCATGTTTTCATATGCTAGCTACTCTAGTTATTGAGTTCTGTACGTCTCCCTTTGCCGAAGCCCGAGGTCAGGGATAAGTGGCACTTATTCACCACTAGGTGTTGCCTGATTATATTATCTTTGTCAGATCATAACTTAAACAAGAATTGATTTTAGTGAATTAGCTTTTGGTTGCTGGACTAACATTTTGGAACTCCGACCCTATGTCTGTGCGTTGTGCCTGTTGCAGGGCTGTTTTTAAGGAATTTTTAGAACTGCACAACCCCTTCTTTCCTTTCCAATCATTCATGGTAAATTACTCCCAATCGGAGGAAAATGGTCTTTTTAAACTAGTTTTAACTGTACAGAAGTGCTTCTACATTTTTCTACAACTGCACAAGTCCATTTAGAACTGCACATTTTGTGTACAACTGCACGTTAAAAAAACCCTGGCCTGTTGTCCTTGTCAATACTGTTACTTGGATTCAATAGAATTTTTGCCTAAAATAGTTTTTAGCATGCATCATTTTAGCATTATTGTCAGAGGGTACTAGTAAAGAAAATCCCAAACAAATTTCTGGTCTGATGGGATTTAATCCATGACCTATCTATCGTCTGCCAGCATATATCTGACTAGCCACCAACCACCATATCCAATTCAGCAATTTCAGCACCATGCCTTTGGAATGATCTGCCTGCTGAATTCCGATCTTTTTCAATTCCTCCATCATTAGGCCCAAAAAAAATAATGCTGTGTTTCCGGTAACAGAGCTCAAAAAAATTGGGTAGGTAGGTCGAAAAATATTTTTATTTTGTTAAAATATTTTTATACAGTGACTATCCGAAAAATTATACCCAACTACTCTTTTTTGCATAAAGGTACACACTGCAACAAAGTACATGTTCTAAGCAAGTATAAACTGCCTATTTCTCGACTGTCTGCACCTAAAATTGCTCTAGAAAACAATTCTATTAATTTCATTTTGTTGACATTTTTTGTGGTAAGATAAAGTGGGAAGGGAAGGGGAAGATGAGTGCGAACAGAACATCACTGCTAGGGGTCGTTCCAGACTGGCCAAGCCAGTGACTAGTTAGACCTAGAGGTTGCTAGATTTATTTTCCCTAGTCACCGTTAGAGGTGGCTCAAGTGAGAATGATAAGGCTAGAGGTTTTTCAAGACTGGCAACCAGGAAGTAGTTAGGCAGGCGTGAAACTCTAAGGCAATGTCACTGTAAATAAAAAAATTGCACAAAATTTTCCCTGAGTCTCGGCAATAAAAGTGAGTCGGTCCGGTTACCGGAAACACAACATTTTTTGGCCTAAGATCCAACTCTATACGGAAGGCAATGTCACCATATTATGTCACTAAAAGTTTTTTTTTTAAGTTTAAAAAAAAAATTAAAAAAATTTTAATTTGAAAGATAATTTTTTTTCAAAAAATATTTTTTCCAATAAATTTTTTTACAAAATTATTTGGGTCGCAGCAATGAAAGAGGGTCGGTCGGGTTACCGGAAACACAACATTATTTTTGTTGGGCCTTACTAATCACATACCTTCCTCAGGCTCCTCTATCCATCACACCTCGGGCTTTTCATTCGAAACTTAAGACGCTCCTTTTCAAGAACTCTTACCCCATCTCATCTGATCCTCACCCTCCAATTCTCGGCCCAGACGACACCCGCCTTAGTAGCTGTTCTGCCCCTCTGACCCTCCGGTAACTCGACTCGGACCACCATGGACTACTCTTACGGACAACCCTTTTGACTCAACGCAACGCTCGTGAAAAAGCCGTTGCCCCGCGCTTGGCTTTCGAGTGGCGCTTTAGAAATTAGGAGATTACAATTACAGCCTGTAGCACACTCTTCTGTAAGCATATAAAACCCATAGATCATCAGTCAATCGATAGATAATTTGTAAACTTGGTCGAGGTTAATTGGAGCACTGGCAGTTTTATCGGTGGTTTTACATTGCAAAAGATATGGCCACATTTTATTTAACGGCCTTCCTTCCCACAGACAGGCGTAGGAATTTTGGGAACGTGTTACGACGCATATATAAATCTGCCCGACGTTGTAGTCCAGCTACTGGCGGAAACACTTGTTAAATCTGACACTGTACTCGTACTCTGGCAGTGCCAGTCCCAAGCCTTGGTAAAGGAGGAGGGCAGCGCTAATGATCTTTGTTATCACACACCTTGTAGACAAGAGGGTCAACCAGAGGTGGGAGGTGATGATGGTATAATTGGAGGTCACCTTATCGCTGGTTGCTTTTTTCTGCGACACATAAAGGTACACTGATAAACCCGTTGTGCCATTCATTAGGTCTTGATTTAGTAGGTTGGGGTACTCGATGGTGTAGTGGGTAGCTTGCTTTACCGTCAGTTGAGAGGTTGGGTTAATCTCCCACCAGTGCAGGGCGGTCCCAGATTCCTGTTTCACCTGCAACCCATAATTATAGTCAGCCCAGGTGTATTAATGAGTACAGTGTACACTGACTGTACACTGTTGATGGGAAGATGAGTGGGCGAGGGAGAGGACTGACATGCAGAGGCTGAGAAAATGAAGTCGCTTGCACTTCATGTCCATGGCTACATCTCTGGGCTATTGGCTTAAGGGACTGCTCCTCTTCATCTTTATTGGATGTACCGGTATTAGTAGGATCAGTTTTATCCTCAGTACATATGAGCAGTTTGAGCACCAATGCTCACCGGATGCTCAGATTTATAGCTTTGTTTACGACATGAATTCTGTCATAACACTACCAGATCGTTGATCCTAGTATCAATTATTCATCGTGAAAATGAATTATTCATGTTGATAATTAATTACTATTCGTGTTGGTAATTAATTATTCATGTTGGTAATTAATTATTCATGTTGTTAATTAATTATTCATGTTGATAATTAAGTATTCAACTCTTCATGTTGATAATTAATTATTCGTGTTGGTAATTAATTATTCGTGTTGGTAATTAATTATTCATGTTGATAATTAATTATTCATGTTGATAATTAAGTATTCAACTATTCATGTTGATAATTAATTATTCGTGTCGGTAATTAATTATTCATGTGGAGAATTTATTAGTCATGTTGTATGAACTTGTTGCGTACAAGTCTATATAATGTGAATCTCTGAAATTCGCAGCACTGCACTTCGAATCATCAGAGATACCAGCTTGATCAGCAGTGCTATATGAAATCAAGGCTCCATAATTTTTGCCAGGTTCATTGGTCCGTGCGGGTGCAAAAGAATGATATCATATGTGTATTTGGATATGATAGCTGTTGGAGTTAGTTTTCAGTCACTGTGACTGAGCACTGTATAGTGTACTCTGGCAATTGGAGACTTTCTTGTAAGAATAGAGCCCCCCACTGACTCCATTTTAACGAGCTTCTTGTACAATGGTTCACCCAAAAATGGGTTTATACGGGTCTGCTAGAATTGTTGCATACATATTGTGTTCTTTTGTTAAGTACACCGTACACGTATTTTAACACCTGCTGCAGAAAAAATGCTCAAAGGCTCTTCACAGCATGACATTCCTTTATGGATGATAGCAGAACTTGATTGCTGCTGTGTGTAATTGGGAGTTGCCATGCCTTTAGTAATGTGATGCGTTGGTATAAAGTTATGTAATGTATTTGTGTTATGTTCTGTAATGTATTTTTTACATTGCTCTATTTTTATTGTTTGTTATGTAATTTATTTTGTTATTACCGCATTATTTGTTTTACATTATGTAATTTAATTTTTACATTATGTTATGCACTTGCTTTACATTATGTCATGCATTTGCTTTACATTTATGCATTTATTTTATATTAAATCATGTTTTTTTATTACATTATGCAATGCTTTTGTTTACATTAAGTAATTGTATTTGTTTTACTTTAAGTAATATAGTTGTATTAAGTAATTTAAGTTATGCAATGTAGTCATAGTACATTGTGTAATGTATTTGCACTATGTAATGTATTTATGTTCCATTATTTAATGCATTTTACTACATTGTGTGATGTCTGTGTATTGTGTTATGCATTATGCATGCATTTGTATTACATTTCATATCATGTGTAATTTGTATTACGTTTTGCAATGTATTATTTTTATTGCATTATGTAAAATGTGATTGTGTTGCATATTCACTGGTCGGATCCCATGGCATGAGCATCATTTTTAACATTAAACTGGTTTAATGTTGTTGTCAGTGACACTTGCATCCTCCATTTTATTGAGAGTTAGGAATGTGGCCTATTTTTGTCACGCGATCTGGCTATTTATTACCTGGTATGCCCTATGTGCTATTTGACACAGTTGTCTAGTGTGGTGTGTGTGTTGTGTGTGTGATTCGGATGTTATTAAAGTTTAATATTAGTTTTCCCGGTGTAGTAAAGTGATTTTATGGTTGTTTGGCTGATCGACTGACTGGCTGGCCGGTTGGTTGACTGAATGGCTGGCTGGCTGGTTGACTGATTGATTGGCTGGCTGGTTGACTGAATGACTGATTTATTGGCTGGCTGGTTGACTGAATGACTGGTTGACTGATTGGTTGGCTGGCTGGTTGACCGAATGACTGGTTGACTGATTGATTGGCTGGCTGGTTGACTGAATGACTGGTTGACTGATTGATTGACTGGTTGACTGAATGACTGGTTGACTGATTGATTGACTGGCTGTTTGACTGAATGACTGGTTGACTGATTGGTTGACTGGCTGTTTGACTGAATGACTGGTTGATTGACTGGCTGTTTGACTAAATGACTGGTTGACTGATTGGTTGACTGGATGACTTGTTGACTGACTGACTGACCAACTGGTTGGCTGGATGACTGACTTGCTGATGGTTGACTGACAGTCTGATTGACTGATTGTTTTATTTGTTAATTGCCCAGTTTACTAAATGGTATGATCAGTGGCATAGAAATTCAAATTGCTCTGTCAGCCAGGTTGTTCTGCGTGGGTGGGGTGTTGAACTATTGCCCTCTGCTGGTTAACCACATGATTGTAGAGTGGTCAGACAGAATTGGAATGTTGCAGGCAGACGCTTGTTTCACGGTTGTTTTATCTAAGAGGTTACCGGGGGTCAAGTGAGTTCAAAGGGTCAGGCATCCGGCCATAAAGCTGTGTACTTGGAGTTGAAGGATTTCCTGGGCAGGGTGGGGGTGGGGGGTGGGGGGTTGTGTTGGCGGGTTATCTGGCTTATGCAGGCATGGATCTGAAGGGGAAACTGTCTGGATTTGAGGGGAGGTTTTCTGAAGGGTTGCAAGGATTGAGGGGTTAGGAAACTTCTGGTCCAGATGGTGGTAGTGGGTGGTGGTGATTGTTTGGAATGTCGGACAAGAGAATGATTGTTCAGTATATCAGGGCGGCCATCTTGTGGTGTCACAACTGACTGAGCAGTCTGTTGTCTTGAGAAGAGATGGAAGCACACTGTGTGGTGTGTGGGTGTAGGTGTGTGTACTGTAAGGCATTGATTGATGTGCAATACAGCAAAAAGTCTATAGAAACACTTATTCTTGCCTGAGCTGCCCGATCTAACAGAATGTTTGTTAGGCATTTGCAGAATAGAGGTAATGAAAAATCTAGGATGAACATTGGCAATGTGTTCTAGAGATATGAAGACAAACCACAGTTGGATGTTTGTACAAGCGTTGATTAACCAAGGTTAACCAAATCTTGATGATGATGATGATGATGATGATACTAGTATGGTGGAGATGATAGTGATGATGGTGGCCATGATGATAATTATGATGAAGATGATGGTGTTGGTTATGATTATTATTATAATAGTAATGGTTGTCCTTGATGTTGGTGGTTTTGTTGATGAATGAGTGATGATGATGATGGTGGTGGTGGTGGTATTGGTGATAATAATGACAAATATGATTATGAAGATGATGAACAATTTTTGGTTAGTAGAATGTTGCCTTCTAAATCAGGTCTCGCTACTTGTTTTAGATATTCCTCTCAATATTGAGAGCCGTAAGGAAGTAAGCAACATAAGCGGAGGGCAAGGTTATCATCACAGACTCAAGGAAACTGAATCATATCCCGAGGTGTGGACTAGCGATGCCATTGAACTGCTTGCCGCCAGACAAGTCATTTCCCCTAACGACATTCTAACAAGTTGAATAGAATCGAATAGCGACCACCACCCCACCACCCTCATTCCACCCCCACCGTAAATTTTTCCTTTTGTTGAGAAGCCGTAGTGCAGCATGGCCTGCGGGTGGCATTTCCTCATGCCTTCAAGCCAAAAATATCTGCATAATTATAGGACTTGGTTTTTTCCGAAGGTATTGTAATGCCTATGGGGCATATTATATTTGTCTTGTGCGTAGATCTCTTTCAGGCGGCATGACTATGTTGCGATTGTTATTATTATATGAACATTTATAATGAGTTATTATAATTATATATATTTATATATTATATATATATATATATATTTATTTATTTATTTAAATTGAAGGCGCCGCATGCATGCGCTAGCTGGGTAAGTGATCGAGTGGGGGGGGGGGGGTGTGGGAGTGCGGATTCTCTAGACGGTTATCAACCGTACCATTGTTGAGTTTGCTCACCCCAGAGTGGGTTCGTGACCCCTTTATTGTCTGGCTTTTCTTGAAAGGTCATGCTTTGTAGTGGAGCTGTCTCTGTTTACCTGCCAGTTCAGTCTAGGAATTCGACCGTAATTGAATCTGATTGTGATGAGGAATTTGACCACACATGCATGAACTCCGAGCTGTACAAATTAGTTTACTCTGCAAAGCTTTGCTGCACCGATTTGCGATTTTTTTATGGTCATGTGTCCACGCTGTACTTGTAATGCAATCGTATTAAACGTCAAGATTGCTACACAGAAAGTGAAGTTGCAGTTATCAGATACCCGAAGCAAAATTTTTGATAATTTCGAGCTGCGTATATTACTATAATTATTGCCTCTGACCAATCAGTATGTACCGGAATGGCTCCTACTTGTTGTTTCTGTAGCGTTAAGGTCTTTTACAGGAATGGGGCTGCTAACCCCATGTCCCAACCCTCCTCCTTTTTCAACCGGGCTTGGGACCGGCTTTGGCGGAGTTAAGTTTAGGTGGCTGGCGACTGTGTGGAGTGGCGAAGTCTTGTTGACCAATGCTCCGTTCGGAACTGGAGGAACTAAGTCTAAGTAATCAATCTGTTTTGTAAATCACTGTCTCTTTTGTTAATCACTCAATCTTTTTTTGGTAAATCACTCAATCTCTTTGTTAATCACTGTCTTTTTGTAAGTCACTCGGTCTCTATTGTAAATCACCTAATCCTTTTCTCAGCCGTGGCTTGACTCGTAGCATACTCCTGAGTTGGTTTGTTGAAGGTGCTCTTTTAAGCTTTTAAGTCCATGGAATGAATAAATGAATGAATTTTGCTCGAATCGTGTGCCGCTGACCTTAAAAAATGCGTTCAATTAAAGGAATGTTTACGACTCTGTCCCTTCATATTGGCGTGAACATGACACGCCTCTTTGGAAATTATGGCAAGCATGAAAGTTTAATGATGCTGTCTTCGTGTTTCTGGACGATGCTTGGCAAGACGTTTGCTGGTTGCTATGACAATGACGTCAATTTGCTGCTGTACACGTGTCATGCATTCCTGAGAGCCTATTGTGCCTAGCGATGGAAGCAAGGCTGTAGCTAAGGGGGTGTTTTGGGTGTTTGAACACCCCCCGAAATGGAAAATGTAAAAATAATAGAATGCTTTTGCTAGCACATAATGTAAAAACCATGAAATAAAACCATGAAAACACCCCCCAAAATGAAAAATGTAAAAAATTTGAACGAATTGGTGATATTTTCTGAAGATTTGGACCGGATGACTAAAAAGTCATCAGTTTTTTCGGACGGGAAACTGAAGAAACACCCCCCGAAATCAAATCATGGCTACAGCCTTGGATGGAAGTACTTAACCAATGGGTCCGCAGTGCTTTGAGATGCGTATTTAATGTCTTCTGGTAATCACTAATTATCAGACACCAGGGTTTTTTTAACGTGCAGTTGTACACAAAATGTGCAGTTCTAAATGGGTTTGTGCAGTTGTAGAAGCACTTCTGTACAGTTAAAACTAGTACAAAAGGTCATTTCCCTCCAATTGGAAGTAATTTACCATGTATGATGGGAAAGGAGAGAAGAAGTTGTGCAGTTCTAAAAATTCCTTAAAAACAGCCCTGTAGACACTGTGTTGTGTAAAAGCCTATACTTAAATGAGATGCATGCATGTATGGTATGCGCACATATCCATGCATACATTACATTCGTAACATAAACAGGTGTTAAGGCCTATCTTTTTGGTCTTGCTTCTGAGGTTAATGATCTTTACTGACTATGTTCAAAGACTCCTTCCTCTCTCTTATAGTCTGATATGTTTGATAAATTTCTGATGTTATGTTTGAGGCTTGTCCATCTGTCAGCATCCAATAATGATAATGATAATAGCAGCAACATTTACAATTTGTATAGTGCCGTAACACAGCCATGCCATTACCAGGGCGCCCCACATGCAACTTTGTTTAGCGTGCTGATAGACCTTAAGAAATAAATAACCCTGGTATGCTATGTTTAAATGTCTCTGTTTGTCAATGGCTTTTGCTGAATCAACATTCTTAAAGCAACTGTTTGCAACAATGGTGGTGCTGATGATTTTGTGTCTGATGGTCCAAAGCCTTTGACAACGTTCGATATGTATTGTTATTTCCCATAAATTTGGATCAGTTGTGGCATCGTTATTGCTTGCATTAAACGTCTTTGCATTCCATCAACAATGGTTTTCCCTAATGGAATTGTTTGTATATCCTGAATATCTATTGTTGTATTTGATGATGGTACTGCTGATGTTTGATGTCCAATTGTGTCCAGAGCCTTTGACAACGTTGAATATGTATTATTTTCATAAAATGTTGGTCTATGGCATGCTGTATTGTATTGTATTTAAGCATTTATAAAGCGTCTCTATAGTTGGGTGAACCGTTCAGAAGCACTCCCAATGTGCAAGGCCCCCACCAGAGAAGAGGCAGGTTTTGAGAAGAGAGAAAGAAGAAGAGAGACTGCCAGATGATGTCATTGCTTGCACTTAAGCTACTTCTGTATAACATCAACAGTGGTTTTGTTTTCCGTAATGTAATTGTTTACATTTCCTGAATATATATTATTTATTATTTTTCTGAATGTAGGTTCGTGAGTTGGACAGAGCGAAGCCTTCAACGTCGTCGTCTTCTTCTTCCGTTCTCTACGCAAACAGTCCAAGGTATTTATTTAAAGAGGCTTTTGTCTTCGCTCTCTTTTGTGCCTTTGTTTAACTGTGAGCAAGAAAAGCTGTTTTTTGCTGCGAGATCAAGAAAAAATGTACGATTATGTCTTCTTATTTCATTCATTCAGTTATTTCAAGAATTTATATCTATAGCGCCCCTTCAAGAAGCCCACTCAGAGGCGCTCCCAGTTCAACCACGGTGATACATACCGGATTATAGGTTTTAAGAAGCCTGTAAAACACTGGTAAATCGACCCTGGGTTACAGGCGTAAGCCTATCTCCAATGGGAGACTATTGCAGACAGATGGACCAACAACTGAGGCTAACCAGTTGATGTTCCAACAGGATGGACCAAATGCTCCCCACTATTGAGGCCGCTGAAGGGCTCTGTGAGATAGGAGAGCAGGTACTGGACAGCAGAGCTCACATAGATAGGCCAGAGCATGGACAAGGAGACAACGCCAAACTAGTACGACATAATTACTTGTGAAGCTGTTTTGTTTTCCAGAGCAGGAATTGTAGACCATATTATGTGTTTCAAGTATCATGTACTAACGCTGTGGTGGTCCAGGCAGTTAAATGTAAGCGATGATTTAGGACTGTTTTGCATGTTTCACCTGTGCTGGACCGGCTATGAGAATTTCCTTCCATTAAATGCCATTTTGCAGTACTATGGTCCAGCTAATTGCGTGATTACCGATAGTGTTGTGGTCTTGCTGTTTTGAAAGAAGTAATAAGTATGTCGGTTAGTCAGTCAGTCACTTCGAAAGTACGTTAGTAAGTCAATAAGTTGGTTAGTAAGTCAGTCAGTTAGTATGTCAGTTTAGTTTGTAAGTCAGTTAGTTAGTAAGTAAGTCAGTTAGTAAGTGAGCTGATGAGCAGATCAGATATTGATGAAATCAGTCAGTAAGTCAGTCAGCTTGTACAAAGTGAGTGAGTATTATAATATGCGGTGTCTGTGTTGTAGTCGGAAGCGCTTCTGAGTAGGGAGATTGAATTGGCAGTGTAGCAAATAGAGAAATAAAAAAATAATAAAATATGCATCATGGATTTGTGCCTTGATGAATAACAGACCCACATTCTACTGTCATGGTATGTAGGACACCAGATACACTGATTAAACCACTTGGTTGTAAGCGATACCAGATACACACATGGAGTGTTTTTGTGAATATGTAAGGCATACTGTTATGTTAAGATCTGAGTTGGGTTAGATTAAGGTTAGGTCCTTAATCACGTAACTAGGTGATGACAATATTAAATCGGGAGCATAAAACTGACCATATTTGTAAACACAGACTGTTATTTTCCAACCAGTCTGCTGACTCATCTTAAATGTTTCTTTGAAATACACTCTAAAGTCTAAATATTATTGATTATTTTATTGCTGTGGGTCGGTGGGGGGAGGGGCGGTCTTTGGCTTCTTTCATAAGCTGTCGGCTTATCTCCATTTCGATCGGCTTATGTGACTTACAGACAACAGACACGCAGACAGACAGACATGAATACAGAGACAGAGAATTGGCAGACAGAGGTGGAAGTCCTGTAAAGAAACAGACAGCCAGAGAGACAGTTAACAGACAGGCATACAGAAAGACATTCAATGAGTAGACACACACACACACACATATACATACAGACATACAGAGAAACAGACAAGAGAGAAAGAAACAGTCGCGCACAGACAACACATAGACATACAGATATACAGAAAGACAGGACGGATATATGGAGAGACAACCAGATAAACAATCGGACAGTCAATCGGTCAGAGAGAGATTGGAAAACAGACTTTCAAAGTCATAGAGCAGGTCGAACAAAGACAGGCAAGTAGACATAGACATACAGACAGACAGAGAGAAGGATGCATAGAGCCAGGTAAGCAGGCAGGCAGCTTGAGGCAGACAAACAGAGGGTAAGAAGAAGAGAAGTACTAGGAAGCGGTCGGTCATATGATTATATATCTCGAATTGAAGCCAATGGAATTTCGTGTTGTGTTTGCTTCTAATCTCTGATTGATCAGTATCATGCTACATTCACAGGCAGTTTCTACAGTATAAACGCACCCATTTCCTACGTAGATTAATTTAATTTTCAGTGCTGGAGTTCAAAGTAATCAGATAGAGAGAAGAGTGGGGGACTATTAGTATCGATTTCAAGAGTTTCTATAGCACCTCTTCAAAGGAACTACTCAGAAGTGCTCCCAACTCTAGCACAGTAAAAAAGCACAGTTTGGAGGTTGACTAAAAAAAATGCTTCAGTAGGAGCCCCAGGAAGCAAACGTTCCTTTAACCCAAATTGCCCCTCCTACTCTAGCCACCCCATCCGTTCTGCACAGAAGGATGTTCTTGGTTCCATTCACAAGAGCTGTAACTATGCAGAATTAAGCCTTTTCGGTGATAGGCCCAGTGGTCTGGAATGGACTCCAACAGGAGTTATGTCTGCTTTCTGTTGCTCTTCCTAAAGCATTTTTTTTATTCAACTCAAAGCTGTGCTTATTTTGTCGTGCTAGAGTCTGGAGCGCTTCTGAGTAGCCCCTTGATGAGACGCTGTAGAATTTCTTGAACGAACGAACGAATAAGAACAACCTAATAATACCCCATATTATTATTTACATATTTCATTTTATATCCCCAGGACTTATGGCGGCCTTGGCATGAGTTTTTTTCACACGTTACTCATCCGTCCCTTACTCATCCGTCCCCTCGGGGGATGCCGCAGTAGCAGGGCTGCCAATGAAAACTTAAAGTGATCCATTGGAGTTTTTTCTTAGTTTGGCTGAGTCACCGTTTTATGACCAACACTGTCGGTTGCAACACGTCTGGAATGTTTCCAGCAGCTTATAAGTCGTCTGCTCAGTGTGCCGCCTTTTTTCTTCATTATTTACTTTACTATTATTATTATTAAACTGTCATTTATGACGTGCCTAAACAAAAAGTATCTTGCACGAAAGCGCGTGACAGGAATGTCTACTCATAATAAATCTTATACAAATAAGTCTTCAAGTAATTGTAATTGTAATTACGCATGAATATTAGAATCTTAAATTCAATACGTGTAAATATAATTATAAATTCAAGTGTTTCTTGAAGAACTATAAAGAAGATGGTTTGCGAATAAAGTGGAAGTTTGTTCCATTCAGTTGGTTAGTGCAAATGCACGGTTTCCAAATTTCCGAGCTAAACATGTGACTACAAAGTCACCTTGAGAATATACTTATAGTATATTCGTTTATTGGCAAGAAAAGCTAATAGACAGACTGCTATCAGGTACAAAAAAGAGTTGATCAAATGGATGTAAAATTGTCTTTATCCATGCGAACAACGTCTATTGAATTTATCCTAGTTCATTATTCATTCATTGTTAGCATTTATATAGCGCCCCTTCAAGAGACTACTCAGAGGCGCTCCCAGCCCAGCCACGGCAAAAGAAAAAAGATTTAAGGGACTTAAAGTATGAGTATATAGAAAATTACATAAAGAATGATTTTAAGATGACCTATTTTATGTCTATGCACTATAGGCTAATGAGATTAACTACCGGGTAATTAGATTTTGTCATGATTAATGAGCCTATATAGTGTGGCTTTCATTCATTCATTCATTCAGAGTATTTATATAGCGCCCCTAAATTCGCCTGAGATGTAGTGTTTATTTTAAAGTTGTGAGGGTGTGGTCTCAATTGGTAGGGATGATTAATAATCCGTGGGTAAAGCGGACGGAATTGCTGCCTATTATATATATATATATATATATATATATATATATATATATATATATATATATATATATGTCTTTACCCTTGTGAACAACTATATATTACACTGGTCTGGAATGTTTCCAGCGGCTTAATATAAGGTCGTCTGCTCAGTTTACGCCTTTCTTCATCGTACACCTCTCTAAGGATGCTGTCCATGATTAATATTGCACTTGACTATAATACTTAACTTGGGTGTCAGTTCACTTAGTCAGACCAACTTGTATGGGATCCGTTTGCTTTGGGGAGGGTAGAAAGTTTTTAGAATATTTAGCGATGACCGACGTGGGTGGGAATATGGGCGCACGCAAATAGGGGCAAGAGGGGACACCTCTTTCCCCCACCTGGAAAACTGACTCCAATTTTATAACGACTATTTTTTGGATTTTGGCAAATTACTAATGATAAACAAAGGGGAAAGCTGAGAACTTTACAGTTGGAAATCGCTATGAAAAAACCCCCATGTTCTTAAATTTTCTGCTTTGCATTTTTAACTCTCTTGATAATAACTTGTTTCCCACCTCCAGCAAAATTTTCTGCAGGCACCCATGGGTGGGAATGAGCGTGCAATACTTGTGAAAGACTTCATATGATAGGGTATGTGCTCCAAGTCTCTGACCTTCAGGTCCAGAGATAATCAAGTGTTAGGTAGAGGTGGAGGGGGCGGGGGGTAAGATGGGTTTGAAGGTATTCTGTGATAAGTGGACTTTACATGCTGGGCTAGTACAAAGTCAAAATTTGTAGTGCCAGACCTGAGCCTGAATAAAGGAGGAGAGAAATGCTAATCGGACACAACACAATATGTACAGCAGACCAAACCACTATGCACAAATCATCCAATACAGATGCGAATGTGATTTAACTGGGCCACTGTCCGTAGGCAGGTAATGCCAGTCCCAGGTCTCAATAAAGGAGGAGGGCAATGACTCACCATCAGAGGGGTCTGGGTCAAGAGGGTCTAGGCAGGCGAGTAGGGTGAAAAGGTTTGAACATTAGATTGCTGATCAATCCAATGAGGTCACGTTTGAGAGCTGGTTTTAGCTGTTTAAGGTCTTTAACCCTCTGTGTTCAGCCCTTCCAAGTCCCAACCACTTCATATCTGCTATCCGCTTTCAGTATTACAGAAGTTGGTTGGTTGGTTGGCTGGTATTACAGAACAAGTCACCTGATGCGTTTCAGTCTGTTTTGAATGGGGCTGAAGAGGAATCCCGAGACTTGAGACAATTATTTGGATGTATTTGCATTGGTTTGGAAAATTAAGTTCGGTAATCATAACAAGCGTCCTGGGTATGACGTTAAACTGCAGCCGGCAGGTCCTGGGCATGACGTGAATCTGCATCCGGCTATGGGTTAGCCTAAAACAACCCCCTGCTCCTGCAGGGTATGGGACGAGGTGGTTAGGCGGTATGTTCTCGAACCTACCTCAAGCCGCTGCGTAGCGACCTTGGACAAGTTGCTCACCCATAATTGTCTCAGAGGAAGGCAATGGCAAACCACCTCTGTATCCTGCCAAGAAAACCATCATGGCGAGAGGCGAAAGTCGCTTGTCATGATGGTCGCTAGGGCTCTACGAGCCGAAAGCACTAACTAACTAATCATAACAATGGCATCTAATTTATTAAGCACTTCTCACAGAACAACTATTCAGAGTTATTGAGCACAACACGGAAGCCTTGGTGAAAGAAAAGCATTTAAAGAGTGAGGTAAATCAGGTCATTTTTTCGTGATATCAACAGAAAACAAGCTGTATCGATTTGCAATGTTTTTGGACCAAAATAGACGACCTGCTGGTGTTGTATGTTGTTGTTGTATTGATCAAGGACCTGTCTGGAGGGTCAGTGATCAGTTTGACTGATAGGTACTTCAGTTGAACAAGATTTACTATGGCAGGCTTGTGATTGGCTGATGACCTGACCCAGATTTCACTGACCGCTTGATTAATAGGTGTACTCTCAACTGAAGGAGATGTACTATGGCAGGCTTGTGATTTGCTGATTTACCTGATAACCTGACCCAGATTTCACTGACCGTCTGATTACTAGGTGGGCTCCCAACTGAATATATTTACCATGGCAGGCTTGTGATTGGCTGACTACTTGAGTCACTTGACCCAGATTTTCTCTGCCAGAACCCACCGGATGTTTGGAACCCAGAATGCCTATGGAGGTTAATGGAGGACATGCATTTGGAAACTTGGACTGGTGAAGGCTTATGATTACACACCAGTGCTTTCTACGGGAAAATGACGAATAGTGTGATCTGGAAGAGTTGCTGTCTCATTAGGTTGAATAATCACATCCGATTTTAATATTTGCATAATTATTATTGTAAATCCGAGATAACCTCCGCAGATAAAGAGGAGTGGAAGGGTACTCTTGGGGGCGGGGGGTTAGTGGGGGCGTGAAACTTCCATGCAGTGTCCACTCTGCAGTCGGGAGCGCCTCTGAGGAGAGTGCTTGAAGGGGCGCTATAACAAGTGTCCATGCAAACAAACAAACAAACTCAAAACATGTACCGTACTAATTCCCAGAGCATGAAATGCTCTTAGACAGGAGACATATAACGTGCTTTCTCTGTTATTGGCTCCATGGTAGGAATTGGATCCAAAATATCTTCCCCTTTTTTAACTGGTGGACCATTTATCTCTCAACCATTTCGTTGTTTCAAGACCACTTTCTTTTCTCTTTACATCTCATACTAAGGAGTGCCTTTTATTGTTGTGTGCCTTGTGAGAGGCGCTACATATGAATTTATACATGCATTACAATACTTTGACATTTCTTCAGCCGTGCTTCTGATAAATGCCATTCAGTTATGGCACATAACGTTAGCAAGCATATCACCTTCCTTCTACTTCATGCCTGTGAAGATTATCTGAAGACACACTTGAATGAGTAGTGTTACGTTGTTACAGGAGTGTTACCACATGTGACACTACATCCAACAATTACAGTGGGCATCAAAGGCTAAGAACAATTTTAAAATTATGTCACAGTATCCAATTATGTTATACAGCTCAATGTCTATTTATGCTACACAACAATATCGAACTACATCAAAAATATTTATCCAGTTGCATCACTTCACAATATTCAATTACATTAAATCATATCCAGAACTTCACATAGCATCGCAATATCCAATTACATTAAATCACAATATCCAATTACATTAGATCACAATATCCAATTACATTAGATCACAACATCCAGAACTTCGCATAACATCACAGTATCCAATTGCATTTCATCACAATATTCAATTACGTTACGTCACAATATCCAATTACGTTTCATTGCAATGCATCTAAAAAATCTCTTCTTTACAGGAACTCCACTGGAGCTACGTCTCCACTACCTTCATTCGACAACACATCTCCGAACAGCAGCATCGGACCAAGAAGCGCCTCATCTCCCGCGCCACCAGAGCTTCCACCACGACAATACCGAAAGCCTGACTTTCCCGAAAACGACCAGATCCCAGTGAAAGATGGCACGGCCGAACTATTCTCCTCGAATGACTCTGACGTCGACTCGACTCTTAAGCGTGACACGTACGCACAACAGCTTCGACAGAAGTCACGCCGATTTTCGCATTCGCACAGTTCATCGCACGCGCTCCGCAGGCAATCCACAATGCCTTCGTCGTCGAACTGGAAAGCCGGAAGTGAGAGCTTTAATCTGCAGACGGAAGGTCGATACGACGGGGAAGTTGGAGTGGCCCCGATGTCGGAAAGGCTGACGCATTCCTTTTCGGTGCCGAGTCGTTTGCCGTTGGATGGAGAGATAGGGGAGAGTGGTGGGATGGGGGAGATGATGATCGAGTCGGACAATGTTACGTCTGATTACTGGTTGGTGGAGTGTTGTTGTTGTTATGTTTTTTTTATGTTGTTTAAGTTGTGGATGCTTTTCTTGATTTTGTCGTCAAGATTATTTTTTGATGATTGTTGTTGAATTTTGTCTCTACGGTTCTTTTGAAGTATATTTGCTGAGCCTCTTAGCTGATGATTGACGAACAATGATGGTTGTTCCATCCATCTCTTTATAGAATTTATGGCTCACTTGGGTCAGCTGTTTGCATACTGACGTAAATTCGTAATATGCCTGTTGCTTCTGTATGCAAAATTTTATTTTAAGATTTAATAATAATTATATGCTTTAGTTTTTATATTTATTGCTCTTATTATACATTCAGAGGAAGTAACTTTGAATTTCAGTCATGAATGTGTGAATATTGAATTGCAGAATAGGAAACGATACACAAGTTACTATATGAATAGCCTCTTGAAATTTTTTGTAATATTTACGTTACTTGAAATTTGATCTATTGATTAACAAAATCTGATTATCTGGTTTCTTCTAGTGGTCAGAGTGCAGATCCATCGTACAGAAGCGTCAGAAATCTTTCTTCCAAATTTTCATCCGGTGCCGCATTCGAAAAGTCTTACGCATCCAAGCCAACTCTCACCACGCCAACAGAGGTCAACACAAGGCTTTCGTCTCCAGCAAGGTCACCCCGGCCGATCTCCAGGTCTTCCAGGTCGTCAAACCGGTTCCAGAACGAGTCGGAAGAAGGCGGGAACCTGCTTAGCGACCACCACTGGAAAAACTCCATGGAAGCAATCGGTCTCCCTACGTCTACTTCACCATACAGTATTTCCAGCGAGACCTCAGTCGTCGACGTTCGGAATCGACCGGAGAGCGTCTCCCAGATGTTTGGCAGCGCGCAAGGCTCCCCCGATAGCACGGAGGCAGATTCAAAACCAAAGCATCGGCATAAAGTCGGGATTCACAAGACGGGAAAACCCAAGGAGAAGATCGACACCGCCATCGTCCTGCCAAGCGTGCGCTCCGTCGAAAGCATCCCGGAAAAGGACGCGACACCGCCGGTCGCGTCGGAAAGAACCGGAAAAGCCGGTCGGTCGCACCCCGGAAAGGTTGCAAAGGTCAAATGTCTTCCACGCGATTGGAAATCAACGGAAGAGTCGACGACGTACGATTGTGCGTCGTCGGTTGACGTTCGACACCTTCCAGCCGACGAACGGCTTCCGCCGGAAGCATCCAGACGGAGTCATCCGACGACTTCTTCCACCCGTCGTTCCCGACACAAACAGAAGCACCTCGCAAAAGCATCGTCCATGTACGACGATCCAGCTTCCGTCATCGCCGACCGTCTTCCGCAAGACGAACGAAAACCTGAAACATCTACGTACGAATGTCCGACTAATGTCGCTATTCCACGACTTCCACAAGACGAGATATGCGATCCATCCAGACAACCCGCTTACGGTAACACAGCTTCAGTTGTTGTACCACACCTGGAAAACCTTCCGCAGCCATCCGCTCGCAGTCAACCATCCGCCGCAATGATCCAGCGTCTTTCCGATCCGGAAAATCTTTCGTCGGAAGCGTCTTCCAGCTATGATCGACCTCCTTCGACCTTGGTCATCCAGCGGCATCCGAAAGATGAGAAGAGAAGCTCCGGAAGGTTTTCTTCACCGCTGCACAAAACTGCGGCGGATTATATGACTGGTCTGTTTACTGAGGAGCAGGAGGATAACGGCAACTCCTCATCCGCTGTTCAACAGGACACGCTCACTCGCAACTCGGTTCAGCGAGCTTCTTTACGGAATCGTCTGCTCGTTGCTCGACAGGCCAAGGAAAACAAGGAGTGAGTTATAATTAACTGTATTTGGCAACTGTATTTTGGAAGATGCATTTCGGGCTTTTTTTAATGTGCAGTTGTACACAAAATGTGTGGTTGTAGAAGCATTTCTGTACAGTCAAAACTATCAAAAAAGGTCTTTGCCCTCCGATTGGAAGTATTTTACCATGGAGGATTGGAAAGGAAAGAAGGGTTGTGCAGTTCTGAAAATTCCTTGAAAACAGCCCTGATGTATTTGGCAACTGTATTTTGGAAGATGTATTTGGCAACTGTATTTTGAAATGTATTTGGAACCATAATTGGCAACTGTGTTTTGGAAGATGTATTTGACTACTGTATTTGGCAACTGTGTTTTGGAAGATCTATCTATGTATTGGGCACTGTTTTGGAAGGTCTATGTATTTGGCAACTGTTTTGGAAGGTCTATGTATTTGGCAACTGTTTTGGAAGGTCTATGTATTTGGCATCTGTTTTGGAAGGTCTATGTATTTGGCAACTGTATTTTGAAATGTATTTGGAACCATAATTGGCAACTATGTTTTGGAAGATGTATTTGACTACTGTATTTGGCAACTGTGTTTTGGAAGATCTATCTATGTATTTGGCAACTGTGTTTTGGAAGATCTATCTATGTATTTGGCAACTGTGTTTTGGAAGATCTATCTATGTATTTGGCAACTGTTTTGGAAGGTCTATGTATTTGGCAACTGTTTTGGAAGGTCTATGTATTTGGCAACTGTTTTGGAAGGTCTATGTATTTGGCAACTGTTTTGGAAGGTCTATGTATTTGGCAACTGTGTTTTGGAAGATCTATGTATTTGGCAACTGCATTTGACATCACCCTTCTTCCGAAGTTCACGACTTATGTGCTCATGATAAAAACAAGCAAAACATCGCTGCATGAACTTTCTCAGACTCTGTACACATTAAGTTCCCGAGTTTTTAAAATCCTGTTGTTTGCTGTGTGACAAAGATTTGCCGTTTTCTATTAGGAAGGTCGGCAATGCCATCTTGCCAGAAGAGGTGAACCCGTCTTTGTCAGACGAACTTCGAGAGATTCCGCTGGGCGTAACGAGTTCGGGAGACGACATTCATGCGACATCTGAGGAAGAAAAGGTCGGTTGTTCATTGTAGTTCAGACTTCTGTCGTTCCAGGGGTTTGAATCCTAACCTTAGACAGTGGACCATCTCTGCGAAGGTGCTGACGTGTGATTGTGCAGTACGAATGAATGAATGAATGAATGAATGAATGAATGAATGAATGAATGAATGTACGAATGAATGAATGAACTGAGTGAACAACGAGTGAGTGAACAAGAGAAAGACTGAATGAATGAATGAACGAGTGAATGAATGAATGAGTTTTTTGAGTGAGTGAGTGAATGAATGAATGAATGAAGGACATTGAAGGTGATGAATGAATGAAGTGCATGTGATGAATATGACGAATGATTGTAACCATTGTAATGAGTGAATGAACGAAGAAAAGAACGAATGAATGAATGAACGACCATATTAAAATGAATATTTTCAATGAATGCAAAGAATGAAAAACGAACAAATCTGTTCCCTTTCAGGTATGCCTCCCACAGAAGTATGGCGTGATTTTAACGTAATATTATAAAACATCCGTGAAAACATCGCTTTGAACGAATGAACGGATGAACGAAGGACTGAATAAATGAATGAATTATTAAAAAATGAATGGTCTGTCCATCTCTCTGTGGCAGTGATTCTGTTTAATGTTACACAATAAGAAAGTTATACATCTAAATGGCGTTCATTGGGTCGATGGTTGTTTTTGGTAATTACACGGCACGAAAAACAGCAAGATACGAGTTCGATATCGGCTAACCACATGTAACCACATAAGTTTTGACTAAGCCTTTGGCTCTCTAGGCTAAATGGACGATGGTAAAAGGGGCAGCAGTGGGTCAGATTGATGCCTATCAATCAAGCTAAAATCGGCTCGTTTTAAATTTGTTATCATGTGTTCCTTCTACTTTATGTACTGTTTCGTTGAGTCATACTGTGATTTGTCTGTTTTATTTGAATAAATGATTATTGGTATTATTATTATTATTATTATTATTATTTGGTTGTTTTTTGTTTTTTTGCTAGTTGGAACTGGTACGTGTATTGGAGAAGAAATTAGAAATACTTCAGGAAGAAAAACAATTGCTCAACGAAGAGATTGGTGAAAACAGAATCTTTGGTCGACAGGTTAGAATTCTCGTCTTCTTGCTTCTCGTTTCTTTAGCTTCCAAGAGGATTGCTTTATAGACTGATAGCCTAATGGTTAGTGTGGTGGACTATTAGTTTTAAAGTTGAGGTTTAAACACCTTGCAAGAGTAGAAATCTGTGTCAAGATTCCTGCACTAATTCTTCCTCGTCTTTACATATATAAATTTATGGCTGAACAACTTCAGTTTCTACCTCTCTCTCTCTGTCTGTCTCACTCTCTCTCTGTCTCTCTCTCTCTTTCTCTCTGTCTCTGTCTGTCTGTCTGTCTGTCTGTCTCTCTCTCTCTGTCTGTCTCTTTCACTCTCTCTCTGCCCGTATGCAACCCAGAGTTCTTGGTTTGGTTCTTAAAACCCATGGGTCTTGCTTGGAAGTATCTTTGTGATCTCGCCCCCTCTCTTCCACTTCGCTGCGTCCTCTTAGTTCCTCTGATCAGTTCAATGACCTCTTTGTTACCCGTGCATAAGGACTGCCATGTCTCAATCCAGATGCTTTGCCTGCACAGATCCCTCTCTCTTTGGAATGGACTTCCACTGGTCATCAGTTCACCCAACCTTTCTCTCTGATAGTCTTTCCTCATCTTTTTTCTCTCGCCTCGAATCAACTGCCTTTTCTCTTGGGGTTCACACGCACTTCTCAAAGGCTTTTGCTGAATGATTCGCTTTATAAATGGTCATGTATACAAAACAAAACAGCACTAACCTACTACCATACTCATGTTTGTATGTGCACTTGTTATAGCGCCCCTTCAAGCTCGCAACTCAGAGACGCTCCCGACTGCAGAGCGGACACTGCATCGGAGAGAGAGAGAGAGAGAGAGAGAGAACTCTTCTCTTCTTCTTAGCTCATGATGATGAAAATCTAAGACAAGCAAAAGCGAAGCTTTGTGCCACTTTGATTTGACTACATAGTTATTGTTTTCTTCTACAGGTAACGGCAATTGTGGAGAAGAGGCTGGAAGCCAAAGAGCTGAGCAAGTACCGATCGTATGTGGATGAACTGGAAAAGGTTCTCTACCTTGTGCTCAAGCTATCCGACCGACTGGCGAAGGCAGAGAATGCCATACTTGCCCTGCCTCAGAATGCTAGCGACAAGGAAAAGGTATTTATATCGATATTCTATAGCCAAGAGATTCTAGGTTCAATCTAGATTCTTTCCATGCTTAGGTCCCTCTCTATGGAATGGACTTCCACCATCAGTTTGCTCCACCTTTCTCTCTGGTTGTCTTTCGTCATCTTTCTCTCACCTCAAATCCTGCATTTTCTCTCTGGGGTTGCTCGCAATGGGAGCGCTTGTGAAAAGGCTTTTGCTGAGAGAAGCGCTTTATAAATTGGCATAATTATACAATATACATTAAAATATTTGGTCTGATTGGCTGTTGAATGGTTAGAGAGAGTATGACATAGAATTGTGTTTTTTTGTTAGCTGTTAGCTTTTGAGTCTTTGAAGTGAATTTGTGGAAGTAGTTTTCTGATATATTGGAGCTGCTTTGAATGGGGCGTTGGTTGCTGTTTGTGGGTTTGTTTCTGATATATTTTGATTTCCTTCCAAATGGCTACATTTTTTTGAATGATGGTCAGAATGTGGACGACAGCGGTAACTGATTTTATTTCAGCATCCACCAGGCCTGATGAAATGGAGAGATGGATTTGAACATATTCCTTTGAGACTGTCACTGTCACTCGCAATAATTGCAAGTCAGCTGAAATAGGTCGTATAGACCCGCTTAAGACTCGGCTGGTGCTTTTGCAAAGTTGATGCATCAATTTAAGGCAGAATATATTGATCCACCTCATCTAAAGTATACATAGCATTCTAACCATAGATGTAAAAAACGATGGAAACGGAATAAAAAACGGTAAAAAACGTCGGTTTTTTCGAAAAAATAAAAAACGACAAAAAAACGATAAAAAACGGAAACGGTAAATAATTTGACTTTGCTACATCTAAAACCAAATTTTAACCTTGAAAACATTGATTAGGAACCTACTACACGCAGGCTATCTCTTAAATGATGATGTTAAAAGATGAAATAATTACTTTAGCTAGCTGAATCCTTGAGAGTTGGCGGAAAACATAAGAAATATCATAAAAAAATTAAAATTAAGGAAAATAATAACATAAAGTAAATGAATAAATAAAGTTAAAGAAGAAATAAAAAACGATAAAAAACGATGGGAAAAATAAAAAACGAAAAAAACGACGTTTTGTGGGAGAGAATAAAAAACGGAAAAAAACGTTTTTTACAACTATGATTCTAACCTTATCTGCTGCTCTTTCATATGTCTATTTTGGGCTGGTCCAAAATAGACATATGATTCATTTGAATGCATTATGGGTTAACATTCAGTTTATGTATGTATGTGCACTTGTCAATGTTCCTACTCAGAAGCGTTCCCGACTACAGTGCAGACACTGAATCGAAGTATCACGCCGAAGCGCTGAGCAATTGCGAGTGAAGGACTTGCCCAAGGTCCTACGAGGCAGCTTGATTTGGATTCGAACCTGCAACCATTCAGCTGCAAGGCAACGAACATACCCACTACACCACTACGCTTGACACGAAGATTAGGTGTAGAACATTAAGTGTCATTCAGATGGTTTGTTTGTTTGTTTGTATGTGCACTTGTTATAGCGCCCCTTCAAGCTCACTCTACTCAGAGGCGCTCCCGAATGCAGAGCAGACACTGCATTGAAGTTTCACGCCGAAGCGCTGAGCAATTGCGAGTGATCCATGGTGTGGATCAGTATCTGCTACAATGTGATTGTTGGTTAAATTTCAGGCCGCACTTGTCGCAAAGCGCAACGATCTGGCGGAGAAACACAACGACGCGCTCTCGCTGAAGGAGGGTATCGACCGGCGTCGGCACCAGGTGTCTGGCTACCTGCAGAAGTGTCTGACGGAGGCAGAGCTGAAGGACTACGAGTACTTCGTGAAGATGAAGGCGCAGCTCGTTATCGATCAGCAAGAGGTGGAGGATAAAATCGAAATGGGACAGAGGCAGCTCGACCTGCTGCGAACCACGCTGAACTCTGACCTCGACTTTTTGGGCCCGAAATCGTACTGTTGAACGGAATTTAGCGAGTGGAAGTATCACTGGAACGTTGATTACGTGGATTTGTAATTGCCCGGTGTTTGGGTGCGGCCAGTGCTTAAAGTGTGAAAACATAAGTGCCGGGACGCCCCCCCCCCTTCCAAAGTAGTGCCCGGATGGCGGATGCCCCTTACCTTTCCAGACTATGCTGGCTAATAAGTGGCAGGACGGCGTTCATATTTTCAAATAAGTGCATGGACGCCGTCCAGCCACACTTTAAGCCCTGGTTGCGGAAACTTACGATGCGTGCATTCAGGCTTGAAATGCTTCTTGCATTGCAGATTTGATTCCTGGCAGATATTTTTTGATGATTATATTTCTAGGCTTGTTTTTTATTCGCTTGTTGTGACGTCATGCGAACTTTTTGAGACTTTCTCGTCCTGCGCCGCGTAGCAATATCGTTGACTGCTCAGCCTAACTTGCCACGCTCTATTGTTATCGTGTGTGTGTGTGTGCGTCTCGTGTGTTTGTTTCGACTACAAATCATGACCTGTGTATAGCGTGAAATTTTGAGTTGTATGGCAATCTGTTAATGTTTTTGCATTCTGTTAGAAATGCGTGATTGCTTAATGTTCACCTGTTACCATGGTTACCTAGAGGTAATGTAATGCAATGTTATAGATTGTTTATGTTGCTCTTATTTGAAGCCTTCTACTCTGAAGTACTGGCTGCCCTTTCTTTTAAAATGGCTCACCCTACAGTAGGATGATGGATGTCGATAGGTAAACCAATCTGGACGGATTAGGCGCATGGCGGGTAATACCTGTTATTGCATACTAATTTGGATGATGATCGATTTCTTTTTGTTTTGGTTGTGATTATTGTTCTTGTCGTTTGTTGTGCAAGTATGCATAGATGGAGACTTATTAAGAAGAATATTTTTACTATGGATGATCTTTGGCAATGATTCTAGCAATGATGGTTTGTTTAGGGTCATAGGCTCCAACCCACAGATCATGTAATCCCCATGGCCTCTTGCTTGCTGCAATACAAGAATATAATTATAATTTATGTTTTGGACCACACGATTTTCATTCCAAGTTTTTGAGATGGCTGAAATTTTATCTCTCGGGTTCTTTATAAGTATGTAGGGCCTACGTTAAATCTGTGAACAATGAGATTCCATTTAGCTATTGTCTGCGAGGTTCGTGGTCTTGCCTAGCTGAAGAATGAACACTGCTTGTAAAAAAAGTTTCATCTGATTCGGTTCTTTATTGGATAAGCAAAAACGATTGCTTGGCTAATTTTGTTTCGCATTGAATGAAACCTTAATTCAGGGCAGCTATGTTATATATATACTGGCAGAATGTGTAATAGAAATGTTTAGACATGTATAATTATATAGCTCTTGTTTTGGAACGGAGGTATAGGGCAATTGGTAAACACACTGGCACGAAGAGCGAATGGATGAGAGATCGCTTCCCGCTATCTTCCATAAATATCCACTCAACCTTCCATTCAGCAGATGGCATTGGTGAACTTGAGCAGTAGGTTGTGATGGGCGCCCTGCGTGGCTGCCGATAATTGTTTTGTGCAATTTGATGACGTTATGTTGTTTGGTGTTTTGTCTCCACGCATATTAGGGACACAGATATTTGTACAGACATGCTCATTATCCAAGATGACTTGAAGGATGCTGAGAGCAAGATATTTTGACTGACATTGTGATTTCCGTACCTGACATATCATGCAAAAATGCATTCTAATCAGATTTTTTTTATTGTATTCTGGCACAAAAGAACTATTATCAATCATAAGCTAGCTGACTTGCTCATCTGTGCACTGCATGCTCAGCTTTTCATTCCGCAGTTATCTACCATAGATAAAACGTTGGCATGAGCGTGAAGTCAGTTGAAGAGGCCATGTGTAAAGATTGCTTTTTATTTCCCACACATCAAATACTTTGAGATTAAATATATTTTTGTTTCTGTTTTCAAGTGGTTTCTTTCTTATTGGATTTATCAGAGATTAGGTTTGTCGTTTGTTTAGCAGTAGTTTCACGACCATACAAAGACTTTCCTGCAGATGATTGGGAACAAAATGATGGTGTACGGCAGTGGTTCCCAAACCGTGGCTCGCAGGCTCAAATTGGCCCACCAAATCTAAAAATATGACCCTCAGCCTCTCAAAGAACTAACAAAAATATATGCAAAATAAAGCTTATTTGACTAGCGATTTACTAAAACCATATAAAATTGTTAAAATTGAATTGAAATCGATTGTATGATGCCATTTAGAAACGTCCAAATAAAATAATTTGTAATAGAAAATAATTCTGCATTCTTCTTCTTTTCATTCTCTGTCCTTAGGCAGGTTCGAATGTTTCTTCTCTGTTCTGTGCTTTCTTTTTCAGCTTCTGATAAACGTCTTTCATCATTCAATCCAACAATCTTTGTCTTGGTCTGCAATACTCTGCATTCTATCCTGTCCAAATTGTCAATCACGTTTCTGATGGGTGGAGGGGCCCCGAGGGGGCTATTGCCGGATTGGCCCCCATCTGGATCCGCCCCCTTAAGCACAGAAGACTGACACCAACCTGACCATCACATAAAATTCAAGATTTCTGTCCTTAATTAGTACTTTGCAGGTAGGTTTGTTTTAAGAATTTATAACACTATGTCTGACTTAGCCCAAAATGAGTTTGGTGTGAACATTCTTTTTCTGCTCAATAGCTATCCTATTCGTTTATAAGGTGCACCCACTTGGATCTGTGAGGTAGCCGTACTTCAGTAACCTTTGTCAGGCTTTGAAGACTATTTATTTTTGATAAATTTCTATTTATTTATTTGTCAAGTTCTGTGTATAAAACAAACAGTAATCGCAACTGTTATATATAAGTTTGTCTAAGATAATTCAGTGTCACATTTATGAAATCCTGGATTTTGACTGCGATTAGTTTGGACTGCAAGAGGCGCTACATAAATTTATAGATACAATACAGTACAATACACTTCTATCTAACAAGCCACATTTTGTTAGTTTTAAAGGATAATAATTATTCAGATATTTGTGTATACAACTATACATATGCTACGCATGAATCATGATGCAAGTAGTAATTTCATTTTCTAATCACGGTCACATAATACTTGTTCTGCACTTTCGAATGGCTTCTACGCACAGCTTCGCGAGTAGCTTTATACCAACAATGGCTTGCTGCTGGGCATTTGATTAAATCTGTGCTGTATAAATGATGTGTTACATTACATTATGCAGCCTACACAGTATGAACATTTTGCCATCACCTACACTGATGAAAAACAAGGTCTCAATGCCATATCAATAATACCAATACAGTTGTACAATCAAGTGACTGAAAATAATGTGAAGTATCAAAAGTTTTGCAAATTAAACATGTCCAGTAAAACTGTTGTTTATTATTTTGTTGTCTCGTGGAAAAGCTTTGTTGTCTTCAAACGTGGCATGCAGCGGGATTTTAAATGTAAGATGTTAACAAAGGAACAATAGTTTCTTTGTGAACAATAGTTTCTTTGTGTTAGTCTGTTATTCTTTAATATACCGGTAGTAGTTCTAATGAAGATGAAACCAGTTGAGGAAAACCCAGTCGGGGAAACCCACGGCCATTTTCGTGCTGCTGTTGCTTAATATTATCTTGCTGTACTTCTGTCTTGAATTCTTAAGTTATCACTGACTGCAGTTGAAGTGCCATTGAGAATGTAGGATTGTAGGCCCACTGAGAGGGTGGAGAGGGGGGTCATCCGAATTCCGACAAGTAGGAGGGTCACCATGTCCAGAGATGCTTCAAGTACTCCGGTCTCAAGCACAGTACAAATACCTTTGTCCTAAGTCCAAGTACTTTAAACTGTGGGCTACCGGCGTTCAAGTAGGCTACTAGGTATCTGGCCATATGACTAATGCTGACCTGCACATCTGACAGGTGGGTAATTTTCATTTGTCTTGTCGTCACTCTTCGACAAGTGCAGCCTTGGAGACTGGAGTCACACTTTATATAGGCTTTAGAACTCCACACTGCCAGTCCCAAGACTGGATAAAGGAGGAGGGCGACACTAATCATCTTTGACATGTTACAGTGTCAAACAGAAACAAGCCATGAGTGCAGGCATATGCAAAGTGCGATGTGAATGGGTAAGAGACTAGGGATATTCCACAAGAGTGCAGTCACATGCAAAGTGGGAGGGGACAGGTCACAGAGAGTTCCAAAGTTCCAAAGAGAGTCAGTTACCTTGGAAGCCCTTCATGCATTACACCACGTGCGGTCTGCACAATAGACGTCTCAACACGCAAAACATTAAACCTAACCAGAAGGCAATTTCTTGAAACAGAGCGCATTCAATAAAACTGAACTAAACATCAAAATTAGATCAATGATAACTGATTCACTGCTCATGACAAAGGTACAAGACATCAAGGTATCAGGCATTTGGTCACTTTATTTCATTTTTAACTCAGCCTTGTCCAAATTATGATATGCACAGCCTTCGAACCTGAATACAAGCGCATGCCACAAGCAGGGTACACACATACATACACACGAGCGAATATGTATATCTGTATTGCATACAATTATACATAGACTTTTAGACAGTAAATACATCAGACGTAGTACGCTCAATCTACACACTTGAAACCGAAACATATTTAATAAATACTATTAAGAATCCTTGGTAAACTCACGATGTACGACATGCAGAATCTTATCGATGCATCTTCAAAGGACCTTTGAACACCTTCAAAGGACCTTTGAACACCTTCAAAGGACCTTTGAACACCTTCAAAGGACCTTTGAACACCTTCAAAAGGCCTTTGAAATCTTAAGGATACACTGCGAACACTGCACACTGGATTTGAACTCTAGGAATCGCGTTGGACGGACTAAAGATACAGCAAATATACCCTATTGCACTTCACTAATAATTAAGCATGTTTAAGATCCCAGACAAAACATTTTTAACAACATAATAGATGTGCTGACGTCGTTTCACGTCGGCATTGGAGTTCTTTACGTATGAATATGATTATAATGAATTGTTATCAATGAAGTCATCAGTTAGTTGGTTAAACTAATCAATTTTATAGATTACAATGGTCTGTTGTTATTATTAATGCATTTCTTCACACCAGTTCCTAATTAGATTACAATAGTAGCAGAAAATGTCCAACAAGGTTCGAATCTAACCTAACCACAGAACTCATTACAAACTGAAAAGTCTATCCCCATCTGAACATTTTTCAGGTTTGTAAACACACCGAAATATCCTCTTTAAGAGTTGGAAAAAAAAGTGTGGCTAAGGATAGAGCCAACTCAATTTAGTAATGCAATAACAGCTTTTTAAAATGCATTCATATAGAGTCAGTTATACATACCACAAACATAGGTGTTTCAAGCACAAGCCATAGTACTATATCTATTCTTATGCATACATTGTGTTACATCCAAGTGCACAAGACGAATGCTGCTTTGTACATCAAAGCCAGTCAGCAAAACTCGTGCACTGCGTAAATTCTATTTTTCTGCATTTTTCGTAAAACATGCCATTTGAAAGCAGCAGTATACAGCTATTGGCCAAATTATAGTAATATTTGCAGCAAAAACATAAAAAACATTCCTCTCCTGTAATTAGTTTTGTCTCTTCCTATTTGTTGACATCACAGCAACTAGGCATCCGCCAACGAGGAAGCAAAACTCTGCCACTTATTTAGTACGAACGATGCAAGCTGGGAAAAGCGAAGCAGTGTTCATTAACACTTTAGCAAGCAGTACACAGAACAGGGCTTTTAAAAGGATTTTCTAGAACTGCACAATCCCCTTCTTTCCTTTCCATCCTCCATGCCGGGAGAAAAATCGACTTTTTGGGTGAAATTTTTTTAGTCTTTCGCTTCGAATTTCATAAAAAAATACACCTAAACAGCCTCGTGTACCATGATTTACTCGCGTATACACCCGTGTAACCTGGTTTTTATATGCCGTATACCCACATATACCCTTGATTGCAGCCCTGTTTTAAATTAGCTTTAACTACACAGAAGTGCATCCACAACTGCACAAATTCATTTACAACTGCACATTTTGTGTAGAACTGCACGTTAAAAAACCCTGGCACAGACAGCAACTGTGAAACCAATGTAGCCTGTTTGCTAAAGTGTTAACTTACAGCAGCTTTGAGAGGAGGTGTGAAATAGGCTCTAAAGTCTTGATAGATAATTATATACAACCACAGCCGTTGAACTTTTAAGCATTCAACTGAAAGTAACAAAGTCTTGTGAGTTCGTATCAAACCTCACGACAAAAACTTCTCAGTGAAAGTAGTGTACCGGTAGTTAAATACGAATTGCTGAACATGAAAGACCACCTTGATTAATATCACCAAATGAAACATGTACATTTTGTACGTACAATTGTGCAATAACTGTATTGTATTTAAACATTTATAAAGCGCCTCTAGTATGGCAAACCATTCAGAGGCGCTCCCAGTGCGCAAGGTCCCGCGAGAAGAAGCAGGTTTTGAGTCGAGAAAAGGCAGAAGAGAGACTATCAGACAGAACTGTAGAGCGAACAGAAGACACAAATCGACCATGAACAAGTGCGCTGCCAAACAAGAGGTTCAAATCCTCACCACGGCAGAAATTTACTTTGGCGCTACTTGCTCCCCAAGTTAACTCAGATACAATGAGCAAACTGAGCGTTAGTGGGAAGATGAGACGGTGAGGGAGAGGACTGATCATCGGCCCTCATATGCTGAGGCTAAGAAAATGAAGTCGCTAACACTTCATACCCATGACCACCAACCACTCAGGCTTGGCTCAAGGAATTGTTCCGACTCGTTCCTCAGCTTTGAATTAGCGCCATTTTGAGCACTACACTTTTCAAATGTTTCAAAAATGAATTAGTGTTAAACCTGGTACACAGAAAATTCAGTTATTCTTACTCTGCAACTTAGTCTTATAATTTTCCATATCTCGTGGGCGTAGAAATCAAACTTAAGAAAAAGTGTCATACTGGAAACTCAGCCTTCAAGAACAGCAGTATCATTTACACCGACTTGACATCACGACTACACACCGGCCAATTAAAGACATCCTACAACAACACCATGCCAATGTGACTGACACTACTACAACACCATGCCAATGTGACTGACACTACACTGGCGTCTTTCTCAACGCACGCACAATGTTCAAACTACGTTACTTCGAGATCATCAGAAAGTTATCACAAATCGCTCTGTACAGCAGTAAATCCCGACAATCAAAAGTTCCGTTCTTTTGAACAGTAGACCTATTCCTAGCTTTGCAATAACTATAATGACTGCGGTCAGCAATTCAAATTCATACAACTAGCAGAACTGTGCAAAAACACAAATCTATTTCTACAAGATCAGCATAATCAAATCAAAGCCAATCAAATTGAATCCAATAAAATCTGATCCGAAGAAATCTAGTTCATTCATTCATTCCGAAAACTTATATACATATTATGGTCTTTTCAAGAGACCTACTCAGAGGCGCTCTCAGCCAAGCCACAGCTAAAAAAGTAGGATTTTAGTGCAACCTTATAGTTACCGCACCATTGTCCACATCCTCTGTAGATGCAATGGTGCAACAAAATCCCTCTGAAGTTATGGAAGTCAGAAAATACAAATTGTAATTGAAATTTAATATAGTGTCATTTGTCAGTCAGTCAGTCCATCAGTCAGTGGACGTTAGTTATAATGGCAGTTTTAAACCGGGATATTTTGCCACAGCTACGGTACATTTCCAAAAGGAACAGAGAAAATTTTTACATCACAAAAGACCTGCTTTAGAAGATTGGTGACACCTAACAACCTGTGCCAAAATTCCCAATGCTACTAATAAACATCTGGTGTTTAAAACTTACAGATAAATTCCACTGTTAGCTTGCTTTTAAACTAAAAGATTTCTTAGTTTCGACGAAAACTAGCAAATTTATTTCAACTTTTTACAAGAGTCATCACCGTTTGCAGCTTTTCGACATTGAGCAAAGAACCTAGGTTGTAAATAAATAGCCAATAATTCATCACTTAATTAACAATTGAAACAATAATATCCAGAGCAACAAATAATATTGAACGGTATTCAAACTATCCTAAACAGCAAGTATTCTCAGACTCCGTGCAATCCAAGATACAATGGAACTCATCACAACACGGTTCAAAAATAACACAAATTTCACCATCGGCGTAGATCAATGTTGCTGTTCTAATAATACTATTACTGCTACTATTTCTATTACTACCATAATTGCAATTATTATAATTCTTCATCATGCAATTATCATCAATCTCCATAATCTACCGACCAAAAGAAATGAATAGAACAGAGTGAAGGACTTGCTCATGGTCACTACACTTTAACTATGAAAAGGTGAGCAATCTAACCATTCGGCCACTACAGTGTTTCCATACTGACATCATCTTGATGCTACTACGAGAGCCTTTAAAACTTTCAAGACCAGCGTGTACTAAAGATAATTGAGCAACCAATGCAGCTCAACATCAAAGTGTTAAGAAGTTTTTAGACAGCAGGGTGCAAATATCTAGTTACAGCATTGTAAAACTATGCAACAATGGAGCTGGTTCTTGCTGAGTGGAGTTCATCAGTAGACTTTTAATCAATCTAATCATCATGTACATCACGGCAGTGGCAGTCTTGGGGGGCCCCTGTGCAGAGCTTAGGTGGTGGGCCCTTAAATGCTTGAAACCCCATTCGATTTCAAACAACAAAGCTGTGCAAAACGCCTAGATCCTTTACAAAATTTGCATATTTAACACCAAAGTTAAATGAAAATAAACTAGCCACATTTGTATAATTATAACAAATTTATCTAATGAAACATATTCTTCTCCATATCAGCAGAAAAAAATTGAACTAGAATAGGCCTACCATACAAAAGTAGGCCTATCACAAAAATTGTTTAATCTCATGAAGTATTAATCATCAATCACCCATAAGACCTACTTAAATTCTCCAAGCTGTTGGGTTTGTAACCGTTTGTTGATTAAAAGAGCGGAAAAATGTAACGAATTTGGCAAGTGTGAAATGACTCAATCAAGTCTACGGCTAACCTACTACGGAGAGGGGGTCTAAATCCGAAATGCTAAAATGCTCGTTTGCGCGCCTTCTCTTGTGCAAAAATATCCACCACTTTTGAGGTGTCAAGCCTGAATCCATTGGTGATGTGACTACCGTAGCCTCTGAAGTTCGAGGCCTACTCGGCTCAGTGTCAATATTCATGTCAACCACCATCTCTGCACTGATCAAACCGGAATTCGATTCTGCTCCCATGTCTGTTGATTAAAAGATCGGTGCAAGTTCGCTCTCCGTAGGCATCATAAATATGGATTTTTTGCATTTTGGTGGTCTTCTTTACCCGTTCTTCACGTGCTTGTCGGTTAGCAGCGCCACTTAAATAAGACTTAGGCATAACTTGGGGGGGGGGGGACAGAAAGAGTGCCGTACGAGAGTTTAAAAATATACAATTTCCAAGTAAATAGGCTATGCAGTTATCTTTTATAAATTTCACTTTTTAACTACAAAGAAAATAAATTATAGAACTGCAAAGATCGAGTAGCCTATAAAGATATTTGTAATAAGGTAGCCTAATCACGGACATTCCGGCTGAAACCCAAAAAATTACTGGGTGTCTATACGCTGTAGATGTAGGTTTTAATACATTCTGAATATCCTTAAGTAAGAAATTGACTCGGCCCCGGGGGGCCCCTGACAGCCGGGGGCCCTCGTGCACTGCACAGGTTGCACGCCCTATTGCTACGCCACTGCATCACGGATACCATAACTCAGACTGCAGTGGGTAAGAAAGTTGGTATACGTACATCTTCTTAAATGTACAGTTTTAGAGTGAACTGTGTAGCAGTTTGGCACGAAAGAACGGTAAATGGTTGTGGAAGAAAAAAATTCAGTCCCTCAAGTGGAAATCCATGACAGACTGGCCCCAATCTGTGATCAATAGATCAGTAAATCAATAGCATCGCTCAGCAGTATTGTCACGAGTTGCATAAGCAATTCAAAAAGCAAACAAAAGGAAACCCACAAATTTCAAAACATTGGAGATTGGCAGAACACAACTGGCAAACAACAAACAATTCAGTACAAACTGAACCGCTACGTAAATTCGGCCCATATGACAATCTGACACAACACAGAAAACCCAGGTTAAAACGTACAGTTCACCAATTCAGATCTGATCTCTAAAATATTTCCACAGGTCAGATTCAGCTACAAATTTGGAAAAAAGTTCACATAACATTTCAAACAGTTATGAACTTATTCGCATAACATTTCGAACAGTTACGAATTCATTTGCACTACATTTTAAGCAGTTACGAACTCATTTGCGTTACATTTCAAATAGTTAAGAACTTATTCATGCAACATTTGAAACAGTCACGAACTTATTCGCGTAACATTTCAAACAGTTACGAATTCATTTGCACTACATTTTAAGCAGTTACGAACTCATTTGCGTTACATTTCAAACAGCTGTCATCTACATTTTCAAATGCTTCGAACTCTTTGAATCTGGTTGTAAAAGATTTCAAAATATTTCATACGCTTTACATTTTTATCCATTTTAGTTTTATTCATGTGCTTTATTTTATTTATTTCTAAAAGATTGTATATTTTAACATTAGTTTAATACCTAAGCTTTTATTCTGGACAAACTTTTTTCTTAAATGTGTATTCAAATCTAAACTTTCAGTTACATCTTGATTACCATTTTAATCACAGTATAATTCAATGTTTATATTCTAGGGTGACCATTGCTAGCACAGCTTAGGCCATTCTAGGACTCTCCCTCTGAGCCAACACTGTACTTGTAACCTATTACATCTGTTAAACTGTTTACTTTTGGTTTCAATAAAAACTGTGGTTATGGCTATCTTTTAAATAGTCTAAAGCCAGTTTACGAAACACTTATAAAAGTAATCTTCAATTTTTCATATGTTTCTGACAGGCTTTTATCAAAATATCAAAATGGCTGACTGAAAACTTACTACATTTCGAGCAAATTTAAGAAATTTTCACAAGATCAGACCTGAATTATCAGAGATTTAAGACGCTTAATCAGTTTCTTTTATAAAGAATCAAGGAATCAATATACAAATAATTCAGAGCAGACAAAACAGTCGGGATAAAACAATCAAGATGCCTCTTTGGTAAGTAGCAATGCGTGCTCCTGTGAAATCGCAGCCAACTCCTTAAGGAATTCTTTGAAAACAACTGCGCAGTAGATGGCATTCTTCTTCTCCAACATTTCCTGAGTTTCTCTTGCGATAGCCGGAGCTTTTGGTGGCTTGCTAGCGTAGTATGCAACGCGTTTGTTGTCCAGCAGTTTCAGTCTTGACATAACAGAAGACATCTTCGTTTCACCTGGAATGACAAACAATGGGTTCTTATGGTGCATTGTTCGAAACACTTGGTCCATGAAACGTACTTTTCTGATTTAAGTTAGTGATCAACATATTAAATTAGCAGCAGCAGTTCTAGTAACATGGGTGACTGCACATATGGACAAGAGGGTGCATTTGCATCCCCCCCGAAAAGTGACCCCTTTATTTCGACTAATACAATTAGGGTTTTAATCAATTTCTTTGCACTAAAGCACTGATAGACAAAATGAAATTGAGAAATTTGCTCTTAGAAACATCTATGAACAAAACACAATACACGTGCTCTTAATTTCCAGCTATGCATTTTTCAAGCACTTTCTGAATTGTTTAAAACCAGGACCAATGTTTTTGACCATCCTCAAAAGTACCTATGGTCGCCCATGAGTAGTAGTATCAGTAGTAGCGGCAGCAGACCCTGTAGTAGTAGCAGTAGTTGTAGTAGCATTAAGTAATTAAGTAAGTAGCCTTTATAACTGCTGAAAGAAGCCTTGTAATAAACAAGCCACATGGTAATTGACTAAATTTCTTCACGAAATCATTTTAAAATGATTTGCAAAAAGCTATGTTTCTAATTTTAAAGTTAATTTACTAGTAGGCTTTGGTGAGTTCCAGTTCAGCAGACTGTTGCGTCTGGATGAAGTGGAGCTCTTGTCTTCGCCGTCTGTTCGTTCGTGACAACTAAGTCTCCAGAGGAGAAAGCCATACGCCTGCTCCAACAACAGGTCTTTCTCTTTCGTGTTATACAAGAATTCCTCCGTGCGGCATTTGATCGTGTTCAGAACCTGCAAAAGAAACAATACCATACTGTTTGAGGGCATGCTTATTATCATTAATATTATTATTATTATTATTGCTATTAATTTTATCCCCATGAGGTACTTCATTCCCCCAGGAACTTATAAATTACTATTAATTAGAATATATATATATGTATATATATACATATATATCCTAATGAAGTACCTCATGGGGATAAAATTAATAGCAATAATAATATATAAAATTATGTATGGATATATAATATATATATATATATATATATATATATATATATCTTGAGTGTCAGGCCTTGTCTTCAGGGCTTGAAAAGAAAGTTCCTTTAAATGCAACCACGTTAGAGCGCTGAATGTTGACAGACAGGTGCTGAAGAAGAAAATTAGCTTCACGTCTGTCACCTGCAATAGATGAAATGCGTTTACCGATTTCATTGGTCAATGAATTCCAGGACTGATGGATTAAACGAACCAGGGTCTCCATGGTCACTGGTTGGAAGAAGCAAGAAGTGGAGAGAGCCACATATTTCAGGGTTTTGCGATTGGCCGCCTGCACTGATGCCGGTCCAACTAGACTGTCACTTGAGTGATGTATGAAGCAAAAACAAGTAGAGATGATCAATTGATCATGTCATGACCTCCCTTAATTATGACCAGGGTATTAGGGTTGCCCCTTCGGTTCTTGCACTGTCAGATCTAAACAGGCCCACTGGTTCCTTTTTATGGCGTGGTGGCATAAGGAGCATACTGTTATCATCATCATCATCATCGTCGTCGCCTCCACCGCCACCATCATCGTCATCATCATCATCATTTTTACCTGCATGAGGGACTTGATGGATGGTTGGAAAACGAGCGTGTGGCTTAGCAGGAGGGAGCTGAGCAGCGGCTGAGGGTAGCAGGCGAGTCGAGCGATCAGTCCGGTCAGCTGAAGATTGACGTACAGCGAGTTCTGCTTCATCGCCTCCAGTTTGTTCAGCAAGGCAGAAAGGAACGGACCTATGCAGAAACAGGAAACGAAATAAACGATAATTACCAGAAAGTTATAGAGCTATAAAAATCTTCGTTTAATTTCAAACTTAAACAATAACTTGTGGGGCGTGGTGGTGTAGTGGTGGCGTCGTTGCCTTGAAGCCGTAAGGTTCGAGGTTCGAATCCACCTCATCGCCGCGTAGGGACCTTGGGCAAGTCCTTCACTCGCAATTGCTCAGTGCTTTGGCGTGAAACTCCAATGCAGTGTCCGCGTTGTAGTCGGGAGTGCCTCTGAGTGGAAGGAGCGCTATAACAAGTGCACATACAAACAAACAAACAAATACAGTATGATCACAATGTTATTCAAATCATTTACAGGAGCGGAATTCTTCAGATGATAGTCCATTGATAGAGGGATGCCTGAGAAGGAGTTCTAGAAAGGGAGAGGAGCATCAATGGGAAGCCATTCTGGGTCAAGGGTCCTACCACTGAGAAGGCATGGCTCTGCATAGTGGAGTAACACTATAACATGTAGCACATTTCAGGCCCTAAGCTATCAATACATCTTATTCTGTACACAAACATCTTTACTGACATTATTGACAGATTGTAACTTAGCACAATAGAAAGAAAATTATGTCTGACAGGTCAATTATTGCTATTTTTTATTAATTCCATCATATGCAATTTTTATTATTAATTTTCATTGCTATTGTTATGACTACTATGGCTATTATTATTATCATCATTATTATCATTATTATTATAACAATCATTATCATCGTCATCATCATTACAATTATATAATAATCACTGCAGTACAACTCACCAATTGTTGGCGATCCACTGAGTCCCGCATATCTCTTCATCGAGCCGAAACCCTGATGCGCACCACCAACCATTTTGTTTTCCTTCGACGGCAAATCAAGCTCAACAATGCTGGCCATCTCATTCTTAACATCAGCACTCTGCATCTGAGCTGCGGAGGCAGCAAAGCGTCCTCCATCCAGCAAATCCCCTGCACTCATCGGCACCGATTCCAAACCAAGCCTGGAATTCTCCAGATGACAGCGAACACCAACGGGTGGCGACTCCGGGATCGCATCCGATACGGATAATCCGGACAATCCCAGCAGAAGGTCGAACTCCGACAGGATGTCCTCGGATTCTTCCGTTCCTTCCGGAAGCTGGACGCGATTCAACTGGACAAGGAACGAGAGAAGGTCTTCATGACGCGGAACCATCGTCTGGCTGACCACCTCGGAAATATTTTCGTCGCACACAAGGGATGCCGTCTCGGACACGGCGAGAATCTCCTTGCTTCCGGCATCGCCGCCTGAATCCGGAGCGTCGGAACTGCTGAAAGGGTCGCTTGGAGCGGAACTGGAGGGGCTGGATATGCTGGAAAGGGTTTGGAGTTCGCTGGTGCTGGCGCTGACTCCGCCGTATTGCGATGACCAGTTTCTGCACGCTATGATGCATTCTTCTATGGAGGTGCGAGCCAGTTGTAAGTAGTCCAGGTAGCTGGATTCCCATTGGCGAGGATTTATGGGAGGAGGGGAGGAGCTTGGTTCCCATTGGTTGGTGGTCCTCTGAGAGGCGGAGCTCTCTGGAGTGATTGGCTCGGGTTCTGTCACCAGAGGAGATGAGACGCGTCTAGAACATCAGTTGAACAACATCATTAGTTTCGTAGAGTGTAACGTATTGTAATGATTGTACTTAAATTAAATCCAAGAGCCGTACTGAATGTTAAAATTTTTTACCATTCGGGCAAATATAAATATTATTGAATATTTGATCCCACTATTCGACAGAAGAATGCGAATGCCCGGCAGTATGTGACAAGAGATTTGGCGATAAGCAAAAACTTGGTACATGTAAATGAATTTCTAAAATGTGTGCGCAATACAACACTTTTGATACAGAAGATATGTTGAATTTGCAAAAACCTCAAAAGTTTAAGATTTATTTACCTCAGAATGCATAGCCTCTGAAAAAAAGAGAGTTGGAATGGAAACTACGCAATGAAGCACTCATTTATGTAGAGCACTTACTATTCGCAAAAGATTGCCTTATTTTTATTACTATTATTAAATAAATTTTAAATTTGACCTTGTTGAATAGCGACAAGACTGCAAACAGATTGAAGTATTGCGCTTTGCCCAGAATTTAATGTTTACAAACAACAAGTCCCAACTTGAGATTCTTCACAGAATAGGCAGCCAAATGCAATGGCCTAAGACAGAGGTGATAGACTCGTGTATTAGCCACAAACCACAATATTATTACCAGAAATAAAGCTGAATATTATTGTTCACTGCCAAAATAATGCTTTGTTTATTGTGATCGATTTTGGAAATAATTTGAAATTGAGTTTAGAAAAAAACTGAATTGAATTTGTTAAGACACCAGCCAAAGAACAACGGGAGATGTTGAAAAAAACTTATTGGAATCTCTCAAAAATAAAATTATTTGTTGTTCCCAAAGTATACACACGTAGTGTCACACAAGACTCGAATATTATGACGCTACCTCATTCTGTAGTGACATTGTGGTTTGGGGAGCAATAGACACCAAAAAACGGACAAAGTCCCACTCAATAGGGGCTTATTTACATATCATAGAGTTTGGCAATATTCAAAATTAGCCAAACAACAGAATGAATAAATGTCAAACTAATCCAAAATAACTGTTTTTGCATATCTTCTGTGCAAAGACAGTAAAACACCCTGTCATAACCTAAAAGCCTTGGCAATAAATAAGCCGGTTTAATTAATAACCTACAAAAAGGCATTAATTGAAAGCACAAAAGCCCCACGTGTTGATAAGCATGGTCTACGCGTTGCACAGGTGCGACATGAATGGATAGGTTAAAGCAACGAGCGATATAGCTTACCGTCATCCAACGTGTAGCGCACGAGTTTGAACCTTCTATTCATGTACGCAAGTAAGCCATCTTTAATCTAGGCATCTCCGAGTTTAAAAAGCGCTTTGCTTTGATACTCGGATTTATCAACTTCAACCGAATTGTATTAATTAATCAAATGAACAGTTTGAAATTTAAAAATTTAATATTCAAATATTTTCGTCATACCCGGTACTCAATGATCAGTGAATCAACTTTCTCTCCATTCACAAAGTTGAGGCAACTTTTTATTTAAAAAAATCTCAAACATCAGTCATATAAAAAATGCAACGTTCCGTAGCAGCGGTACTAAGCACCGCCCCTTATTGATTACCTGTACTCAGTAGGACTCTTGGCCTCAGCGCTGCCTCTGGCCTCAGCAGTAGCAATTGCAGATTCAATGGTGGCCGGTTTGGCCCTGCCTCGGAATGAAAACCACTGCCTAGACCGCTGGAAAGCTGAAGGCGAGGTGGATGAGGAGGATGAGATGGGAGAAGGAGGTGGACTGCTGTTGGAAGCGGTGGAGGATGAGTTAGTTAGACTACAACAGACGTTAGTAAAAAAAGCAGACAATCGCTTTTAACACCACAACCACTTGCTACGAAGAAAAGCGGAAGAAAAAGCAACGAAATTGAAACGAAGAATGGGGTGAAATAAAAACAAGTGCGTCAAAGAAAAAGCAAACAGGCTGAAAGGAAGCAAACACAGTGGAAACTCATATAGGTATAAATCTTAAACGGACGCTATATAAATTTATGTGATAGATTTAATATGCCCCACTCGTTGTGCCAGTAGGCTTAACGTTTCGGCTGAACACAAAGTGGTCCTTATACGCCAATTTACTTTTTTGGCCTAACATAAAGTGGAGTACACATTACACAAGCTCTTTGGCTTAACATGACGAGGTGTTTGCATCAGCACGTGCCATTTGACTTTATGGCTTAGAGCAAAGTGTTTTTTAATGTGCCATTTGTCTTTTTGGCTTAGCACAAAGTGGTAATTATGTGCCATTAGGCTTAGCCAAAATTGGTATTTATACGTCATTAAATGAAATGTGCTGCTATATCCTCTTGGCGAATAACTTACTCATCATACTATTTGAATTGCCAAGCACGAACTGCACCAATAATGCTAAACGAAGACTTTCAGCATTATCACTTTTCATGATGTTGCCCGAGATACAGATTGCCACGCATGGCATGCCACTGCTCCCCACCCCATCCCTAATCAACTTGGTGCCAGTGAGTTGACACTATACGTTGAAAAGGAGGAAATAATATTATGGTAGAATAGCTGGAAAGCGTCACGGTGCAAAGTGTTCAGAAAATTACAAACAGGAAATCAAAACGTCATAGTAAATATGCATTATGCGCTAATATCAGAACCAACACCAAACCATCGAAATGAAGATGAAATGACAAACACAGATAACATATCAACATGCTATAAATTATCTACAGATCAGATTCGTTGTCTGCTTACTAAGATAAGCCTCTGATCACATGACACATTTAATCTATCTCTTGCCTGTGTAAGATAACAGCCATCCATCCATACTCATCCATCCGTCCGTCCATCAATCAATCCATCAATCCATCAATCCATTCATTCATAAATTCATGTACTCACTCATTCATTCATTCATTCAGATAGCTCCCAATCAAGATATCTACCACAGACATTCTCTACCAAGCGCCAGCGAATAAGGATGTTTTTCAAGCACTGATAAAATGTACACACAGTTTCCCACGCCAGAATAAAAAAAATTTAGAGACAGGCTAGTTAGCTCAGTCAGATAACTCAACCATTAGATAACTCAACCATTAGATAACTCAACTTTTAGACAACTCGACCATTAGATGACTCAACTGTTAGATGACTCAATCAATAGATAACTCAACTTTTAGACAACTCAACCATTAGATAACTCAACTTTTAAACAACTCAACCATTAGATGACTCAACCATTAGATAACTCAACTTTTAGACAACTCAACCAATAGATAACTCAACTTTTAGACAACTCAACCATTAGATGACTCAACTTTTAGACAACTCAACCATTAGATGACTCAATCATTAGATAACTCAACCATTAGATAACCCAATCATTAGATAACTCAACCATATTTTCAACATTGCATCTTAACACAGCATTGTCGAAGTGCAAGCAAAAAGCAAAAGCAAAATAGCAGCTCAGCTCAGCCTACGATCACACAAATGAGAAATCTATACCGGTTGGTGCGTGGCGTCCCTGGACCGAGTTCTTCCGTTGCTGTTGTTGTTGTTGTCGCAAATCCGTTGTCGGCGTGATTCTCAACAATGCAACTCGGTGGAATGAGAGAGATGAGTTTCTCGGCCGTCTTTCCATAGATGTCAACATCCGTCACAGATCTTTGCTGGCTCACCATTATGTGAGAGCACGGTAGAAGGTACCTGTTCGTTGCAACAAAGTTAAGCAACGATGACAACCGGACGGTTGTTTGTATAGTAGTCCAGTTGTCGTTGCAAAAAATCAAGCAACGATGATAACCGGTTGTTCATAAGTTGTCTGGTTGTCATTGCAGAAAAAATAAGCAACGACGACAACATGTTGCTCGTAAAGTTGTCCGGTTGTCGTTGCAAAAAAATTACCGGCAAGAAACGATGACAACGTGTTGTTTGCTGAGTTGCCCGGCTGTCGTTGCAACAAATTAAGCAACGATGACACTTCCTGTGCATAAAGTTGTCGGGTTGCAAGTCGTTTTTCGACAACACTACCGTTGTCCAATGTGCAACACAAGGTTGAATGGTGTAATAAAGAAGCAACTATTTACGAAATGTAGCTGTGACCAAGGCCGTAGCGGTGACGATTCATTAGCGAATCCAGAGCGAGTATAGCACGAGAGAAGGAATAAGTTTAGAGGATGGACAGAGATGTAGGAAGAGATCTAGAAAGAATGGAGACATGTAAAGCAGGGGAGGGCACTCCAAATGGCAGACACAATGGTGGCAAATGATCTAATCTGAGTCAAACTGGTCCTAGCACAACAGCTCAAATAGCATTCAAAATCGCATGCCGCATATTTCAACGTATACCTGCAGCGTAATCAAAACTGTATTCAAAACTGTAAAAGTAGCCAATTCTAGATTTTTCTAGTGCCTGTAATGGAATAAGGTTAAAAAATTGCATCGTGGTTAGTATGGTAAAAAATGTCGTAGCACTAAAGAAGTTTTGATAAACGGAATATGTTGAGCAAGGAGTATAGATTACTTGAAGACGAGTTGAAACATGACGTCCTCACAGTTCAGGTCGACCAGAGTCTTAAACAACGCCATCGTCACCATTGACAGCTGGAAACAGATTTTACATAGAATATTAGAATACCACACCAGCCAGTGTTTAATCTAGACGTCTCTGGGGGAAGGAGTAAGTTCCCCCACCCAGGAATGACATCCCCACCCGGAAATTTTTTTGAGCTATTGTTCATACCATTCCCCTGAAAAAACGCTACATGGAACATCCCCCAAAAAGCAGGCACTGAGGATTTCCCCCCCCCCCAAGAAAAACGCCACGAAACATTCCCCCAAAATGCGGGTACTCAGGTCATCAGATATCAAAAAAGGAAAATTTACTGCTGGAAGTGTGCATGTTTTTGAGTAAACTTAGTGAGAAAGAATAAAAAAAGGTAATCAGAAATTTTTGGTTCAAAGAGTGAACTTGTTGGTGTCTTGGCTCAGCAGTCGGTTGCCATCTGCCCAAAAACAGTCTTTCCCCCACCCTCCCCTAGAAATCCAAATCCCCCCATTTCAAAGCGGGGCACTGATTAAACACCACACACCTGTCAGCATTCCCGTGGGATCAATATGGCGTCAACAGTCGTAACCTACAAATGTCTTAAGTGCTACAGCTAAGTATAGAGCACCAGTTTATTCACAAGCGAATCATGGCCAAAATGGGTCCCATACAGTGTTTACGAGCAGACTAGCCATGAAATCTTGAGAGAGATCTATTAGGTAATAAACAGCTCCATAAAAGACGTTGATGCACATTGTGTACCCAGACACAACACATGAATTCTGATATGCTCTGGAAGATCGATACAGCCGACCACAGTCATTCGCTTATGAAATATTATATCGCCCTATGTTCATTCGTTCATTTGAAAACAAGACAAATCCGGGTAAAACACCTGGTTACATACCGAAGCACATAAATAAAAACAAATAAAACCAATTAAATATTTTAACCGGTGAAGAAGGAAAGAAAAGAGTACGACAGGAAGCATACAGTATACTCTGTTTCCTTAATCTTTACAACTCCTGAGTCCTCTATCACCGGACAGATTAGGGCCAATTAATTATTAATTACCAGACAGATTAGGGCCAATTAATTATTAATTAACGGACAGATTTGGGCCAATTAATTATCAATTACCAGACAGATTTGGGCCAATTAATTATTAATTAACGGACAGATTTGGGCCAATTAATTATTAATTACCAGACAGATTTGGGCCAATTAATTATTAATTAATGGACAGATTTGGGCCAATTAATTATTAATTTGAGTGGTAAGGGTTAAGAAGGACTGGACTGATGCAAACTGACCCTGGTATTTGCGCTAAGAAGGACTGGACTGATGCAAACTGACCCTGGTGTTTGCGCTAAGAAGGACTGGACTGATGCAAACTGACCCTGGTGTTTGCGCTAAGAAGGACTGGACTGATGCAAACTGACCCTTGTGTTGGCGCTTGTGATTCTCTGGACGAGCGCATCCAGAATAGTAACGTCCTCCATCTTTCCGACGAGAAGGAACTTGAGGAAGATGTTGAGAAGGCGCGGCTCAGCGATCTTTCGAAGGAAGAGATCCATGTAGGCGGTCACAGCAATTGCCTCTTCCATCCCACTCTGAACCTTCAATCAAAAATCAATCAATCAATCGATCAATCAATCGATCAATCAATCAACCAGCCAATCAATAGATCAATCAACCAGCCAATCAATAAATTATTCAATAGGTAGATCAACCAGCCAATCATTAGATCAATCAATCAGCCAGCCAATCGATATATCAATCAGCCAATCGATAGATCAATCAATCAACCAGCCAATCAATCAACCAGCCAATCGATCATTCAATAGATTAATCAAACAATCAATCGATCAATCAATTAACCAGCCAATCATTAGCTCAATCACTCATTAAACAAAGCAAGGAATCATCTTGTTTACCAATCAGGCAACCAGTTGAGCCAGCCAACCAATTAGTCAGCCAGTCAATCAATTGGCATGAGGCTCAGCAACTCAATCCATTAATTAATTCATCCATTAATTAATCAATCCACTAATTAACATTCTATTATTAAATAGATTAATCGCTTATAATTCAAACTTAACTCACTCTAAAGTAAAACTCGCACATCAGTCATAAATCCAATGATCCTAAAGAAACTTATTCAACAAATATGTCACGTTTGTAAAAGCTCTTCAATTAATTAGAAAAGACTAGAGCAACAATTATTGTAATCACAAATTTAAATTGTCAACTTTTCTAAGCAAAGAATCGATTACAGACAGACAGACAGACAGACAGACAGACAGACAGACAGACAAGCAGGAAGAGGGTTCAACATAAACACTAAACAGGAGCCTACTTGATAAATAATTAAAAATTTAAAAAATACTAACTTCATATTATTGATCAAACAATTAATGTAAAAAGTGAATAACTACAGAATAACTTAGAATTAAAATCTACAGCAAAATAACACCCCCACTCGAGATATATTACACAGAGAAACTAAAATGCCCGAGCGTTAAATAGGATAAAGAGAAATATTCCACAACCAGGTCCACGACTATTAAAGACACAACAGATGCATCGATAGAAAATGTTTTCATCAAACAACTTTTAGATGCAGATGCAAACCAAACAAAAACTGCAGATGCATGCGCTGTCAGACACATGCGCTGTATAGTAGAATACGGTGAAAACGAAGAACCATTCAGTAAATAAAAAACTAAGGCGGCAAAGACGGAATAGGGCAAATCACTGACCATGAGGCAGGGCAGGTTCTGTAAAGACGCAGGCAAATGCACCCAGTCCTGATAGCATTAATAACAAAGACTATAACTTCAGTAATGTAAGTTGCATGGGTGACCATTTCACAAGAGTATCCCTGCATAACATATCTTCCAGCTGCGCTCCAACAGGCTGCCTGGCACACAAGGTTTAAAGTGGGTGGGAACGCGTGGGAACGGCGTTCCCATTGCTCTCGAAATTCTTGGCTTGCGTTCCCACTGCTCATCATGATGGAACTCCAAAACACATGCATTTCAATACAATTCTTCATCAGCGTTCCCACTGCTCACATTCAGCGTTCCCACTGCTCACCCAAACCACTTTAACCACTGCTGGCACAATGCTCTAAGGGGCAAATGGGCAATGAGCCATCGATAAATTCTATTCGTCTAACCGTGTCTTCAGCAATTTGTCTCAACTCTCAAGTCCCTTTATTTCCCAGTTTACCTTCATTCATTCAACGCCTGTGTAGCTATTTCTCTAAATTCCTCTACACAGTCTGCTTAGCACTTTGTCCCAATTCCCTCTGCGTTATACAACTCACGATGTTTCTGCAATCTCTTCAACAATTTGCCCAACTCGTCACGGTGTTGCTTAAGCAAATTTCTCAAAATTTCCTTTTCAATCGTATCGCTTCAATTTTACTCTAGCCAAGCTCAGCAAATAGTGTAACATCCAACACCCGGCCAACCCATTCGATTGCCACACATACTCCTAAAACAGCATAAATTTCTAATTATGAGCATCTGAACTTATATCCTATATAGGATTGTATTTTAAGGACCTCTATAAAAAGCCACTCCATTTTAAAATTTGATATGGGGCAAACCTACGAGGGTAGTTCTAAGTGCCATGGACCAAGTGCCCCGGAGTCAAACGCCGATGAATGAGTACCATGGAGTACCCACCGAAAGGTACCAACGTAATCAGCCTGTCCCATAAGCTATACATCTAAACAATTCAACTAAATGCAGCCAACCAAAAAACGCATGCCAGTCAGTCATGCAGAACCATGAAGTCATAACAAGAAGATTGCATGAAAAAAACATAGAATATATCAGCATTCCTAAAAAATCGACATCCTGCAAGAAGACATGCAATCTTTAGAAACACATTCACCAGTAAACACCTGTATAGGTGAAATATGACCATTTTAAATCAATCACCAGCTGCAGGGAGATCTGAGTCGTCTGTATATGAGTCACAGATGTGCAAACGTATAATTAGTATGCACCCACACTACTACTTAAATACAATGTACCCGTAAGTACAGAAGTCAATCCAGGACTAAGTGAAATTGTGCATTCTATAGTCTAAGAAAGGACTAAGAAAACATGTACAAGTTTACAAGTATGTGTGAGTACTATGTGTTTACATTGTCAACAGTCAAGTATGTGTGAGTACTATGTGCTGATATTGTCAACAGTCGAGTATGTGCGAGTACTGTGTGTTGAGATTGTCAACAATCAATAGCATTGGAAAACAGTAACCTGTATGAATATCGAGAAATGCCTCAAGTGTTAACAATAAGCAAACTACTTTTCCACCAATTATTTACTTTTTCATCAGGAATAGCTTCCAAATGTACAAATCACCCTTAAAGTTGAGTCCACAACCTTTGGAATAAAAACAATTTTACTTTTAAAAGAAAAAATATAAGTCTGAAAATAATGCTTCAAACGGCCATACGCACTTCAGCGGCATGCAAAAACACGCACATGCAATCAAAACTGACAGTATAATTGTCAGAAATCCAGTCAAAACGGATCAGCCAATAAAACCAGTCAAAACGGATCAGCCAATAAAAAACCAGTCAAAACAAACAACCGATGTTGTACCAGGGATTTGTTGTCGCAACGGGCAGGAGTCCAGTTCGAACCAGTTTGCGACCAAACAATATAACAAAATGTACGTTGATTCCGGATTAAGATGTGCATCACAGAAGCACAGCAGATATGATGATGCCTATGTGCAGTACGCAGGTCTGAATTTTGAATTTCAAATCATATGATATGAAACGTGAATAAAATCCTCCTAAATTCAACACAACCGTCCACGTGACATGCACCCGATATTAGAACCATACAGGGAAGCATTGAGCATGCCTACTGGACCAAATTTGGAATTTAAAATCATAATACATCAAATGTGAATAAAAAAATCCTCAAAAATTCGACACAACAGTCCACGTGACATGTATTAGATCCATACATGGGGAGACATTAAATGGAGAAGCACCCATTAAATGCTGGGGAGGATCTCACCCAATAACTGAACAAGAGCTGGCCAAAGCCAGGGCCGCCGAGAGGGGGGTCAGGGAGGGGCTGATTCCCAGGGCCCAGTGGCTTTTAGGGGTTAGCTGGTCATATAGAAAAGTCTATGATTTTTGACGTTTTGATATACCGTAAAATTGCAGATAAAAAAAATTATCTACAATCAGCTTAAACTGCAAGATAACAACAAAATAAATAATAATTTATACATAAATATGAAATTGTAGGCTGTACTAACAATTTTATCACTTCAATTTGTTTCAACAAAAAATGTTTCTCATGAAGCCTTAAAAGATAGTTCAGGGGCCCATGACTGCTCTGCCTATAGGAGGCTCTGAATTTCTCTTGCCAGCCCTGAGCAAAGCCATATAATTGTACAAAAGTGTGCATCTATATTTCTGTGAGAATTAATTAACACAGTCAGGAGATCTTTCTCATGACAAGTCTAACACCGTTTTCAGGCCAATGTAGCAAAGTCCTGGCAATACTTCTCCACCCACCAGAAATTTAACGAGCGCCGACAAGTGAGAGAAAAAAATCAAATGATAATTCTTGAATATCATCATCAGTCACAAATCCTAATTAATTGCTCCAACACTGTTATTATATTCACCAAAACAGGATGTATACAAGAGGCCCATTTCACAGCTAGCCAACGATATCCTCTGCTCAAATCCCTGGTAAACATTAGAAATTAATTAACCAAACCATACAGGGCTCATTCGAGATGCAAACACATCATATATGCATTTAACGGCAGAGAGTACAGAACGCAGCCTGACAGCGTCAATAAGGATATTTAATTCGGATAATTATTGTGAAGCGCAAGATGCAAAAGGTCAGATTATAATCCTACCAATAACACAAGCAGAGTGTCACCAAACTCACTGTTCAAGTTTTTACTCAGAGCCAACACATCAAACTGAAACAGTTCAGCAACGACAAAGCTACAGAAACCACGCCACAGTCACTATATAAAAACAATTAACTACACTCTCCAGTGTCATTTCAGTTATGGCTTTTCAGTTACAGCTTCACTTGTCTTTATTTTCGAATTTTCAGTTACAGTTAACTGTCAAACATTTTCCAGTTATTTGCCACTTTCAGTTACAGTTTCAGCTAACAGAAAAAAACACTGCTTAACTCATCATCATCAGTTAATTATGAAACCTGCCATTGGCAGCGATAGGTATGAATAAATGATGACCATTGTCCACAGTCGTTTGTCAAGTCTGCTGCTGCCCTTAATAGTGCTAGACCAGGTGATGCAATATGTCTTCGTTTAAAAGAATCTATCCTCGGCAATCTTGCTCCACTTCAAATGGTTTCTCTTTTCCTTCGATTCCTGTATTCATTCATTCATTCATTCATGCAAGAATTTATATAGCACCTCTTCAATGAAACTACTCTGAGGTGATCCCGACTCCAGCACGGCCAAACGATCAGTGACCACCTAAGGAACAGGCGCAACTCAAGAGGCAGACCATACCATATATATGTATACTGTCGGACCAACCACAGAAAAGGCATGATATTCAGGAACAATGTATGCAGAGAATTGTGTGAGATTCAGCCAATTGGCATCATCTATCTACACGTCCAAACCATGTGCACTAGAGTGATAGGCACAAAACAGTGATTTTAGGGGGGGGGAAGGATACTCTCCGGAAGAAAAAGAAATAGTAAGATCTCTTTTTAACAATGCTATTCATAATTATTATTGTTTAGCATTTGCAGCATAATGTGACGTCCGCTTCGTGTAGATGGGTCAAGCTGGTGATGAGTGTGCGCTTGACCGCCAACAGACCCTCAATGTTGATGAGTTGAAGCACTCAAAATACAGACGACCCTATGGCTTGGATCAAGTCAATGGGTACTGGTGTACCGTACTGCATGTGACAGGGATTCGTGGCTCAATTCAGTCCTGCTTGTCGGTCATAATAGGCAAATGATTAGCCTCCCCTCCTTCTTTATCCAGACTTGGGACTGGCATTACCATAGCAAGGGCTGTGGTGGAGTTATAGCATGAATGCTGCATGATGGATGGTTATGACCAGAGCCTTCTATTACTGTAATAGAAGGCTCTGGTTATGACAACGTAGACATGCAATCAATACTGACAACTGACATTGTAACAATGTGTGTGAATCATGGACTCAAACGTCACCAAAAGTCAGACCTGGTATAACTGGTGGGTTAAGAACTTATTGACACACCTCCAAATAGTCCCTCCCCCACCCCGGTTCTCTCAGCCATGCCACAGATTAACCCCAACCCACCACTGCTGCTCAATACTGAGGTTGTAGTCACATGAATGTCGCTCACAAAACAGTTTCAAAGGCACTAGACTGCATCTCAAGTTAATATGAAGAATATTATTGTTGTGGATACATTGAGTGACTGGAAAGAAGTCTAGATGCCATCCAAATTGGAATGGGGGGAATCTAGGGTAATGGTAAATGCTCTGCATGCACGAAGAGCACACAGTCGGGTGGGGATCACTTCCACTACCTCCCAAAAGATCCACTCAACCTTCCATTCAGCAGATGGCTTTGGTAAACTGAGCAGTAGGGCGTGACGGACTCCTTGCATGGCTGCCGACAATTGAATAATTGAATTCAACTCCTGTAATAATTTGTGTTCATACATTCATACTAGAATTGCAATCACACTGTGATGTGGCAGTGTGAAAAATAAACGAATTATCAACTTCGATTTGATCCAACAAACATCGGGTGATTAAACCAGAGCCTAAAACATTTACCTTAATTATAGTTGACTTGTCAGGAGTTTGCAGCGTGCAGTATTATTATTTGATAGGTTGGTCAAATCAGCTATGCACACACAATTTCCTTTTAATACCCACAGCTTTAGCGGCCAATTCGAATCCCTAGTGAAGTGATTCAGGAACAGATAAGAGGGATCTGTTCACAACATTAATTGTCCATTACACTGCAACTGCAAATGAATTGTTAATGGTTGGCTCAGGCTAGATTGGATAATTGGACACCATTAACAATTCAGATATTTTAGCTATAAAGCTCTGTATAGATAGCAGGCATTTAATGTAACCATTAATTGCTTAATTACCATGTTACACAACAATGTGCTCTGAGTAGATATCTTGAAGATGCACTAAATAAAATTCTCAGAATGAATGAATAAATATATAATGGTATACAATTATACAATATGCATACATGAGTCATGGGTAGATATAAAATAAATTTAATGCTTTTTATGCCGTTCTGATGTCAAAAATAAGCGAGATCCAGATCTATTCGGTCAAATTTATTAAACCATTAGAACTGTAATTATGCAGAATACATGTAAGAGCCAAGTTTCAAGACACAACAATGTTGAACATGAAGGAAAGTTTCAAAGGGTTAACCTTAAAGGCATTAAGGCGAACAGAGATGGCTATCAGAGGATAGTCAGTCAGTCCATTGGGAATACTAAAACATACACATTACGCAAGCACACATGGGAACACTGAAAGGAAAAAAATACACACACACACACGATTGATCCCAATACCACCACCCCACACACACACACACATTTACATACATACGCACATACAGGCAAAAAAACAGGCTTATCACCCCCCAACATATGGGTCTCTTAATCACTATTTATCCATGGCTAGTAGAGCCGTCATGCAATGCACAACAAGACATGAACCATTTTCAAAATCAAACAGCATGGACCTCTCGCTGATACAAGGCCAACAAGGGCCATGAACTTGGCCTCAAAACAATGCACTGCTAATAATGGCACGCTATTGCCTACGGCAAAGTGTGTTTAGAGTACTCTGATATGACATAGTTTGGGGAAAATATGTCAATAGAGATTTAAAAAATGGTTGCCTGGGCAGAACACAGACTCAAAGCACATTTTGTGAAATGTTTCATGAGCTGCCTTGAACGAACGCACGCACACGTGCACACACACCACAATTGCACTTAGGAAACCAGGTAAAGAATTGAAAAAATAATTTAACAATTTTGCGAAGTCAAGGGCATATATAGCCATCTCTTACAAAGTGGGAGTGGTGATGAAAAAATTGCAATGACTAGGAGTCTTGACTATTATTTGGCATTTTTAGCAAGCTTTTCCCAACCTCCGCCCCAACTCCCTTCTCCATACCCAAACGAGAACTCAATGGATTTTAACACATTGTGTGGGTCATATTTGTCAGAGTTAGGTGATCGAAACCACTCCAAACCACTCTGTGGACCGTGGAAACACCACTGAGTGAAGTGAGCATGAATGTCTGTGACAATATTACTTCAACACAATACAATAGAACTGAAATTTCATAAAGTGACCATTGAAAAGTTAAGACGTGTACATATCCACGAAGAACACTGGCCAAAGACAAGATGTGCATCTAACACGAAAGACAAAAGAAGATGACGATGGATCTATTTGTGCAAAGAAGAATGATGGGTTGTACAGTGGATAGACAACAGAAGCGGCGGATCTAGCAAAGCATCGACAGACACTGAGAGGAGCACAGAACATGATACATGACTGGGGACAATGGAAAACATTTGCTCGTAACCATTGCCACTATAACTGGCTGGTGTCGGGAACTGAAGATGATGATGACGACGACGATGATGATGATGATAACGATGATGATGAAGCTGTCAATGACATTGGGTCATTTAGACAGAACTGCAAGTCATAAGCAAAATTCTAGTGTACACAAATTCAAAATCTCTGGTAACATTTAAACGACAACAGCTCTGTATTGATTTCCTAACAACAACAACAAATGCTTTCGCTTCAATCCTCCCTCATTCTCTGCTCACAAGCCAATCCACTCCTGCATTAATTTAACAGTGTAGGACACTGTGGCGTAGTGGTGCCTTGCCACCGCGTAGGGAGTCTAGGGACCCTCAGCAAGTCCTTCACTCGCAATTGCTCACGCATTTCGATGTGCAACACCAATGCAGTGTCCGCACTGTAGTCGAGAGCGCCAATGAGTAGGGAGCTTGAAGGAGCGCAATAGCAAATGCGAGAAAAAATCAGACAATTACACAGCTTAAATATACCATTGAATCGTCAATGTGGAAAGGGATTCTTTTGTCATAAATGTGGAAAGGGATTCTTTTACCTGGTGGAGTGTTGGTCCGATGACGGAGACGAGGAATCCGTTGTAGACAAAGTTCAGCAGCTGATCCTGAATGACGGGATGCGACACCTATTCAACAACAGAAACAAACAAACACAGACATCAACTGCGGCCACATTTGGGAAACTGTGTCAGTTGGCAGAATAGATATACCGTACAGACATACACTTTCCTGAGGTATGCTACATGGGTTGTCTTAAATTAACGCATAATAATAATTATAATATGACTCGGATGGCCACTCCAGAGTCAAAATTTCTAATTAATATCTGAAACCTGAGGGATTATAGATACCTTGGGTAAAAAAATAATAATAAAAATAATTTTATTTTACAAATTAGTGCGCAACCCCTCAGGGATCACAATTATGTACCTTGGGATAAAAAACAAAACAACAATAATAAAAAAAATACAATAACAGCAATAATAACAGTAACAGCAATAATGACAATAATAGAAATAATAATGTTCAATAGTAATCATAGCATGATCGCATTGATCGCTTTCCGGAGTGCATATGAGGCACCTGACATCGGCGAGGAATGAAAGAATGAACGCACCTTAGATTATACGACGACCAGTCGGCAGAAATACATTCATTGTCTAAAGTAGCTTTCCACATCCTCTGAATATATATATATATATATATATATATATATATATATATATATATATATATCATGAATATATATATATATCATGCTTTAGTTTAAAACAGAAAAATAATAGCACAATGCCAGAGACTCTTAAACCTCCAATTTATCAGGATGGATTGGTTTATATGCAGACAGGTTGTATATATAATCTAAGGTGCATTCATTCTTTCATTCGTGGCATTTAGGAATTCTCAGTTTATCGACTTATCAGCAGACTGAAATAGTCCAGGTCCCGTGCGTCGATGTGTATCACTGTGTATATGCACCACTTGACTGCTACGATCGGCCAATTGTGTTTACTCTACCGTTCAGCATATCTCTTCAATCTAGCTCATCATTAACATGCTCATCGACTCCAAAAAAAAAACCCCACAGACGACCGGCTGCCCAAGGACGCATTAATTTACTCAATCACTCCAAAGTGTTCATTAAGCCGCATCTAGATGCCATACTCATTCATTCATTCATTAATTTATATAGCGCCTCTTCAAGGGAAGAAGCGCTCCCGACTTTAGCACGGCAAAAGGGACAGTTTTGAGTTATTAAAAAATTGCTTCAGTAAGAGCCCATTCCAGACAACAGGGCCCACCACAGAAAAGGCTCTATTCGTATGGTTGCATTTCGTGTGAATGGGACCAAGAGCATTTAACTCTGCCACTGGCTGCACTCTGCCAGTGCCAGTCCCAAGCCTGGATAAAGAAGGAGGGTGTCGCCAATGGTCTTTGTTACTATACAGTGACGTTAAACTGAAAATACCACCACCACCTTCTCTGCAGAACGGAGGGGTTGGTGACCTTGGATACCTGCTCTACAATTCTGCCTGGCAGTCTCTCTTAGAACTTCCTTCTCTCTCTTCTAAAAACCTGCTTCTGCGCGCAAGGCCTTGCGCACTGGGAGCGCTTCTGAACAGTTCATCCTTCTAGAGGTGCTTTATAAATGCTTAAATACAATACATTATTTACATGAAAACAAAGTCACTCCTATCCAGCAGGCTTATTACTAGGTGTCAGCACAGGGAAAAAAATCAGATATGAGCTTTTAAATGCTCGTGCATTTGGTACGAGTTCAACAATCTTTAAAAAAAACAACGTTTCAGTTCAAAATTATTAATGCATGCATGCTCTCGTGAATTCCCGCAAAAATCTGAAAATCATTTGTTTGCAGAGAGGAACTTTGTCAAAACTCACATGACCTTCACAAAATACACACGAGAGCACATGCATATCTTCTGGTTCTAGCAGCGCCACTTTCAATTGTGCAACCCGGAACAGCTCCGCAGTAAGAACAGGAAGCACTTTGTTCTCAAATATCATCGGTGCAAGCAATTCAGTTTTAATTACATACCACACCATATGACCCTTACAGTATCACAAGTTCAAACGTTTCATAGACTTAAAGGATCTCTCACGTTGGCTCAACTTTTCTGGTCCCCGACTTGCCATGAAATATTCATGTGCAAGCCTGATCATCTGTCAAACTGGCAACTGTACGTTCTCGTATGTTATGACTAGAAATACAGATGTCAGTGTTTAAACCATGCCATCCATGCAACAGCACGGCATTTTAAAGGAATTTTTAAAATTGCACAACCAATGTTTAATTTAGTGCCCTTTGTCCCGAAAATGACAGATGACCTTCTTTTTTAGTCATTCGCCTGAAAGTTTCCGGTGAGGTACCAAAAAATCCCTGCTTTAAAATCTGATGACCTTTCCTTTAGTCTTTCTTCATGAACTTACAAAAAAAACACACACAATGTAGTCGCTTAGCGACCTTTTTTACTGCACAACCATTCCAGTCCTCCATGATAAATTATCCCCAGTGACATTTTTACCGTTTTCACTGCACAAGTTTGCTTTTACAACTGCACAAATCAATTTACAACTGCACATTTTGTGTACAACCGCACATTAAAAAAGTCATGTCCGGCAGTTCCTTCATAGTATGTGTATATATTTAGCAGCTCAAGGCACCAAATAATCTTGTGAAACCATAATAAAAAGTCCTATAATTGAATTTTCGCCGCAAAGAGCACAGGTAAAACGCATTGGATATCCTGAATATAACAGGTGACTTTCCATGACTCAGTGAGAAGTGCATTTCCTTCCACCAATGTGTCCCAGGTTCAAACCCTGGTGTGAAGTGAACACTGAACAATAAGTGAACACTGAACAATACATTATCATGCCAGCACACTTTGGGAAACATTGTGACAGAGGTATATGTGATACTTCACTATACCTCGTGCCTGGAATGCCTTGATTCAGAGCTGAGCATTTGCTGTGATACATGAAATGATCATCCCGATATTTTATGGGCTAAGCTTATGTCTGGGTTCTTCTCTGCATCCTCTCACCCTCTCAAGAAGTTTCTTTTCCCCAGGGGCATCTGTGCTGAAAGTGATCTGAATGGTACGGTATATGCTGTGAGAGGCACTATATAAATGTTTATATAATAAATGTGAATATCACAGTGCTTTAAGTAGATGGGGCTACCATTTGGAACCCAGCTAGCAGAAGAGGAGAAGAGGCACAAACCTGAACAAGAGAAGAGGTACAAACCTGAACAAGAGAAGAGGTACAAACCTGAACAAGGGCACTGCAGAACTCCAGCAGATTAAGGAACATTTGTAGGTCAACGTTGCCGGCAACATCTTCTTCGGTGATGCCATGCCAGTCGTCTGAACCGTAGGTCAACGTTCGGGGCAACGAAGAGTAAAGACCACTCAGGCTGACCACAAATACCTAGCAGGTGACAGATTCACAAATCGATTGACCTACTGCTGAATACGCTAAAACATAAACACCCAACAGGTGGCACGTGTGTACACAAGATCAATTGACCTACTGAATAGGTAGATACAACACAAACAAGACAAGAACACAAACGTATATAAAGCCAAGACAACTAACATCAAAAAGAAGACAGTGGGATAGGAACAAACGACAAGGCGAACAGACAGTATGTAGAAACACTCAGTCAGACAAAACGAGACAAACACAGTGCAATTTGCACACACATTTAACTGCAGAATGATAGATTAAAATGAGAGAAAGAATGTTTTTTCTTTCACAGAGTCGTGTACAGATGCGCAGCCAGAAATGGTAGTCTAACGGTTAGAGCTTTCACCACGTATGGTGCAGAAAACAGGTTTTTGCCTCCTCTTCTAAGAAGTCAGTTACTGAGTAGAAAAATTGATCAAGTCTTTCACTCACAATGACTCAGTTGTATCGATAGAAGCCTGTTTATTAGGTAGTGGTGTTTAATAAATTCATAATAAATAAATAAATAAATCAAATACAGAGTGTTTCATGCACCTCGACTAACAGTACTGTAACCAAACTGGACTTCAGCATTACAGGCACCTTGAAACGGCATTGCCGTGTTATGGCGCCATATAAATTGTCGTAATTCACCAACTCAAACGGCTTAGAAGTTCTGTGCAATTCTGAATCGTGCGACAGTAATCATTGATTGCAATTTCATACACAATCACATATATGCAAATCATTGATTGCAATTTCATACACAATCATATATGCAATCATTGATTGCAATTTCATGCACAATCACATATATGCAATCATTGATTGCAATTTCATGCACAATCACATATATGCAATCATTGATTGCAATTTCATACATAATCACATATGCAATCATTGATTGCAATTTCATACACAATCACATATGCAATCATTGATTGCAATTTCATACACAATCACATATGCAATCATTGATTGCAATTTCATACACAATCACATATGCAATCATTGATTGCAATTTCATACACAATCACATATATGCAATCATCGATTGCAATTTCATACACAATCACATATGCAATCATTGATTGCAATTTCATACACAATCACATATGCGATCATTGATTGCAATTTCATATACGATCACATATTTTTCCAAACGGCCAAAATCTTTTTTCTAAGATGATCATCAACATGAAGAGTCATAAAACTGGTCTGCGACGAAGGCGTGGAAGACATGATTATGAAATAAAACGAGTGAGAAAGCAATGATGCAAAACACATATAGCAGAACACATGAAAAACTTGAAAATACATTCAACTTTAGAGGCTGTATTTATGATAAGTCAGACCATATCTTTGTCTGGAACAGAGAGGGAATCAGGCTCAAAGGGAATGCTACAGGAAGTTCCAGTCTAGCACAGTGGTCTATTCTGCAGCAAGCAGGATCCAACAATTGTATCGTATATTGTATTGTATAAAAACATCTATAATAATTGTGATTTCCAGCCTGCTGGGCACACTCCACATGTGGCGATGACCCAAAACAGATTACACACTTCTTGCATGTCTCCGATTCAAATTTACCAATGCCAAATTTGCAATATGTGCAAACAATAAACTATACAGAAGTGCTCGTCGACCCAAGATCAACTGAAAGAACGGTTCTAAAAAGCACTGAGCACTATAAAACACATCTAAACAAACCCTAGGCATAAGGTGCACACACTGCACAGACAATTAGAGACACCCATTCCATACTACCAGTTCTCGGCTGCTTAAAAAGTACTACCATTGTTCACTATCAATACAACTACAAATAATAAAGCAATAAGCCGTTGTTTACCTGACAGAAGTCCGTCTTTTCCGTGATGTATTTACTGATGACGTCATGCATGCACGAAAGCGACAGCAACAGCAGAAGGTCGTCTCTTGCCTGCTGACCGGCGGATCCAACGCGATGAACATACGGAAGCAGCATGGACAGATCGAAGACTTTACTGTCTGCATCGTTATCGCCTGATTCGATCAAAACCTCGAGAAGCGACGAGTTCTGCGTGAACGCCATACACAACTGGTGCAGAACGATCAACAGCTTCTCCTCAATGAACTCGTTTTTCATCTGATCCTTCTTACAGCTGTGCAGTAGCTTTAAAAGCGGTCGCACGAACCGCCTCTCCGCAAGTAACAGCTGTTGCGACTGACTGATAAGAATGTCGTACAGTCCGAGCTGGTGTCGAGTAAGACGGGACCAGTACTCCGGTCTCTGCTCGCTGAACGCCAAGAGCCTATCGAGCACGCCTTCCGTGAAGAAGGCGTCGAGTAGCTGCGCGTCGCAACCGAAATCGGAGTTTGTCAGGAGTTTAACCATTTTATCTGTGAAATGGATGAGGATTTCGCAATCGTCGATCGAAGGTGACTTGGAGGGTTGGGGTTTCTCCTGGCTGGGAAACGGTTTGTTCAAGATGGCGCTTGCGTCGTGCCAGAACAGCTCGTAAAGCTTTGAATCAGAAACGTCCTCGCCGTTTGTTGCGCGTGTGGCGGGGTTCTGTAGCGTATGGTTGTTGTGCGATCTTCCGGTTTCGCGTGAAGTGAGCGCAGCAATGTGGGTACGAAACCAACTCATATTTTGGGCAGCGATCCTTAATGATCCCAACAATTAACTGACAGGGTTGAATAATGAAGGATGCATCAGATGATATAAAGTGATGTTATGACAAGCCTGAAAAGAAATGCCACAATATATATTACAGTATGACTGGTGTCATGTATTAATTACGAGAGGTATAAATTACCTTAGATGTGCTAAAACGACTTCATATCTTATCAAGTTTAAGATCGAAAATTGAAATCAGAACAACTCGTTTTATAAATGATACGACGAATTAATACTAGCAATGCAATGATTAGAATAAATTTCTATGTGCCTAAATCGTTTCAAACAACATACTTGACATACGTTTGATTATGCTGTGCTTATTTTCATAAGTTAATCAGTTTCCATTTGCTCAACATTCGCGGTATGTTCCAACCACATAATTAACAAGGCATTGTGGTTGCTTCATTGCAACATGTGGGCTTATATATGAAGCCTTGAGTAAGGCAACCATACAACAGGGCAAGTATCGGACTCCCCTTCCCACCCCCAATAAATTAACTGAACACGATCAAGGCCACACGGTCGATATAGAGAAACATGTACAGTTACATATCTGTTAACTTACATAAAACTAAGGATTTGTTGAATAAAGCCCTTGACCCTATCTGTACTCTGAAGTAGTCAATGGGTGGAAACGTAGCAGTATGATCGACACACCTCTAAGCATCGCAATTACTAACTTAAGCATGTCAAATACAAACAACAGAATATTAATCGCTTATTAGTAAAATTTGCGGCATTAAAAGCGGATCCGATGCACTAGCATTTTAAAAGGATAATCGCAAAAATAATATCTTCGAACAAATGCTCGAAGCTGTTTACTTCGCATTCGTCGATGGTTGCGGTCACGTGTCAAATACGAGATTTTAAAATACTGGTTCCCTGCCCAGCGCAAATGTCGAGCAAAGATTAAAACACGATCATTTGAAATAAAACTTTTTGTGCAATTGTTAGTTTAAACAGATATATTATTCGCGTTCTTCCAATATTTAGACCTCCGAGCTTCAATAAATCAGTATATATATATATAGATATAGATTTATATATAGATTTTGTTTTGATTGAGCGCCTGTGAATAAGCTGGTTCCCGCGACTGCCATAGCTTTTGTGGGCGCTGTAGAAGTCTCGAGATTACGACGATTACGATATATTCCTTTGTTTGTTTGAATGAACATATGATCGACGCATTTTCCTATAAAATTCGACTTACATACTAATTTACCATGAGCGAATTTTGAACCTCTTCGCACATCTAGGCCTACACCTACACCTAAGAATTCACTCTGCATACGTTTTTGACTGATTTGTTTAACTGACAATGTCCATTAGGCCTAGAATACACCGAAATAGGTATTTGGTGGTGTCACTGGTGTGCACTTTGTGCTTATAAGTTTTATCTGGGACACCTTTATCTGGGAAAGTTTGTCTATATTATAAGTTTTATCTGTTTTATCCCAGGTTTTATTATAAATTTAGTTTTTTAGCGCGATTTCTTAAACAAGCAAAAGTAGCCTAGTAGTTAGAAAAATAGGTTTCAACTTTTCATCGGGGACCTCTGACCACTATGTGCGGGCGCCCATGAACTCGTAGGCCTAGGCCTAATTAAGCCACCACTTGAATTTATTTTGAGTAGCCGTTGCTTAATTTATGTCTTTTTAAACCATGAATTGTCTTTTACCATTTTTAGCGAGAGTGCCACTGCTTCAGCTCTGGTCGCCTAAAGCGGTTGTCTACGGAAGTTAGGCCTATTTGGTAGTCCTAACCCTAACTCTAACCGACCCTCATGACGCCTAACTTCAGCCCTAACCGACACTCACGACGCCTAACCTCAGCCCTAAGCAACACTCACAACGCCCATAACCTGATCCCCAATCGACCCTCACGACGCCTAACCTCAGCCATAACCGACCCTCACAACGCCTAACCTAAGCCCTAACCGACCCTCACAACGCCTAACCTCAGCCCTAACCGACCCGCACGACGCCTGTTAACCTCATACCTACCCGCACGACGCCTAACCTCAGCCCTAACCGACACTAACGACGCTGGCTGACTGTACATCACTGGACTATTATTATAGTATTATACACCCATCAATAAAGCCAGACACATGTGTAACTGGAGCAGTTAAAGTCCAAGTCCACGATTTCAGGCAGTTGTTTAAGATGATAATCAGAAAGCCTTTTGTTAAACTGTTGTCAAAGAGATAAAAAGAACAATTACAAACAATCAAAGAACAAGATGAAACAGAAGAATTTATACCCAGCATTGTTTCGAACATAAATGTATCTGCATTCTGCAGTAATATTTGCTGCTAACTAAAGTTTGATAAGTTTGTTACTATGGCTAGAAACATTCAACCTAGGCTAGAATGATGTGTCACTGGCTCAAATATGTTAAAGATCCTATGGAATATATTACTTCATTTGTGGTCATAACACAAGCTTATGTTAACTTTCTTCCAACAAGACACGGAATAATATTAGCTAAATACTGTGTGCTTACAAAAATTGATTACATTCAACTGATTAAATGTAATTAATCAATCTACCAATCTGGCCAAAATGTTAACTGAAAAATCAGCCTTACAAAGTTCTGCCAACATTTGTGAAAACTCTGCCAACAACGTACATCAATATTATTGTTCAGAACTTTTTCAATAAAATAAAACTCCAGAGATCTTAAGCTTTTAGTGCTTTTTGGGAAAATTCATATTAGGCGATTGATTGGTAAATGAATTCAGCATGAACAGTTAAAAACTATATTAACATTATAGAGTTAATGATCACTAACTAATTAATTAACTGAATCATATAGTACTCCTAAGAAAACTACTCCGAGGTGCTCCAAACTCCAGCACGGTCAAAATGAAGCTTTAATTAAAGTTATTATATAATGTCAGAAAGTGTTCTAGGAAGGAGACTCAACTGAAAAGAGAGGTCATTCTATACCACTGGGCCACCACACGAAAAGTGCGGCTCAGGGTGATAGTGGTTTGGGTAAACGAGACTGGGATCACCCCCATTCGCCACGGAGCATCTACTCCAAGTACCCTAAACAGGTCGGCAAAGGTCACACATGAAATTCATCTAACATTTTATTTGATCGTTCTGCTAAGTCATACCCTTGAAAGCTTCAATATGGCTTAGAAGGTTTCTGTGCTTTATCATCTACTCCAATGGAGGATAACAACTGTTGTAGTTGTTACTGTTGCTGCTAGTTCTATTGCTGTCAAATGACAATATATAGTGGACCGTGTGATAAACAGAAACACATCATGCACTCTGTCCATGAATTGCACGCATCATAACGGCATAACTGCACCATATGAAAAGTACTCCATTCATTGAGATGTGTTGCATTATTTTAATCCTAGTGCTCTTTAGAAATATCAAAGACATATATTACAATGTTCAGCCCATCAGTAGAAAACTGCACAGCATCGAAAGCACAAAGTAAAAAGAACACTGCAGTCCCTTTTCGCTAAACCCAAACATCAGCTTTGGACATCGAGAGCACTTCCGAGTAGAAACACCTTGAAGGGTGCTATAACAAGTACCTACCAATACTACCGTACTATCTCAGACTCATGACATGTAACTACAAGCTATCTTGCACCGAGAGTACCAGTTAGTTCTCGACTGGTAGCCCGAACCACAGTCAAAGACCTGAATTTACACGAGTTCCACGTCATTCTTACCAATTAAGCAGCAATACTATCATGAAATACATTAGCAAAATATTGTAACTTAAATCACAAAGTAATCTAACAAAGCTTGATTGGAACTGGACCGCTACCAACCACCAACTGTTCGTGTATTTCCAGTCTTCTACAAACTGATCACAGATGTCAAATCTTTCACAAAATAAAAATTCTTAAACGTTTTAGATTCAAGTCTTTTTCGCAGGCAATAAATCTACAAAACCACAATTCAGTTCCATGGTATGATAGAAGCAGACGAAGATTTCAAAGTGTTTGTTACAACAACTGAGCAGCAGATTTCGAATAAGCACATGGTTAGTTAATAATTCTTAATTGGTAGTAACTAAATGACCGACTTTACCGAAATCATAAATATTCAAACTAAACAGAAAAAATATGTTCAATAAATCTTGCTTAACTGCAAAACACATACAGACACAGAAATTTCTATTCTCACAGACACACACATCCCCACATAAATACATATGTGGCCATTCACACAAAATTAAAATATTCAATTCCTCATCCAGCTTCGCTGAACCTCTTACGCAGAACCTTTATTGCCCTGCGTACTAAAGAAACAGCGACGTTCCTGGGGTCAGAGTTCAACGCAAATAAGTCGTCAGTCGATGACTTCGACGTAATTCGACGGGAACATTCCACGTTTGCCGTCCGGTCCGTCGCCAAGCCACCATCCGTCGTCAATCATCTCGATGTTCGTGATGATGTCATCGGGGTCGAAGGTTATCTCGTTCTCTTCCGCTGGATAAAACAGACGGACAATTAATGCAAACATGGCACGAAACTTTTCTGCAATCAGGACAGTAACCCGCGCAGAGGTCGATTCGTGCGGAAAGTAAATTCTTGGCAGGGCAAAAATTCTGGCAGTGCAAAAACTTCTTGATCAGGGTATTTTGTCCAGCCATAGCACTGAAGGAAGACAATTCAAGTGAATATGAAGCCAGGAAACTGGTGGGTTCAGTGCTATGGATATGACACTAATAATAATAATAATTGCGACGATTTATATGGCGCAGTAACACAGCCATGCCGTTACAAGTGTGCCTTACAAAAAACAGCAAAGAATCCTGTTAGCAAGCACAGAGTTAAAGCTACACTGAATGTATGAGAGATGTTCGTGAGCGACAACTCGGTCTTCCGTCACTCCTCTCAGATTCATAAACGAGCAATGACTCAACAAGGTGGTTTTAAATGGCAAATTATGTTGAAATTGTGTTAAAATTGCTGCAAAGGTGTCAACACCTTCACCTAATACTACGGCCTCTTTCAGCCACCTCGCATCATCCACTTCACTCAACAGAACAGCTATGTCTCAGTCCCAATTCTTAACCTCATTTAGTCCCTCTCTTCATGAGCTTCTGCACATAGGGGCAAGATGAGCCCCCTCTGGTAAATTACACATCTCCGTTTAAGTTCTTTACCAACTTGGAAATCAAACCTGACTATGAAATTTGATTAATATGTTTGAATCAGAAGGTAATTGGCACTAACCAGCCTGATAGTCGTAGAGAGCACGAGCCTTGACCCCGACATCACCACCCCTTGGAGGGTGCGTGATAGCCGTGTCCTCATAGAGTTCTTCACTCTCTTGATTGGAATCCTGTCTTATCGCAACGGTGTCTTCGTACAGTTCTTCGGATGCCGACGGACGTTGACCAGGCATGGCAAAGTCCTCCAACGGTGGCGCTGTTTAACGGAGTAACATACAATGCGCAAGTTAATCATACGCTCATTTCAACAATTTATATCTAACATGCGTTGAAGAAGCCTGGCCTTACAACCTGGAATGGTCAACCTGTTACACTGTGCTTATCGTCCAGAGGTCATTCCACTCTGAGAATCTCTATGAATCTCCACACCTAAGAATCTCAAAACTGTCCATGGGCGGAGACCTAGGGGGGACGGTCCCGCCCCCAATAAAAGTGTTGGGGGGACGGCCCATGCATTTGTCCCCCCCAATGTTTGAGCGTCAAGAGGTTTTTTGGTGGCGAAAATAGAAAATTTCGTCGAGATTTGGCCAAATGACTAAAAAAAATATAAAAAAAATAAAAAAAGTCATCAACTTTTTTGGCGGCGAAAATAGAAAATTTCGTCAAGATTTGGCCGGATGACTAAAAAAAAAAAAGTCATCAACTTTTTTGGCGGCGAAAATACATTTTTTTTCGAGATTTTGCCGGTCACCAGAAATTTTTCGGAAAATCTCGCGTCTTTCCATCCCCCAATTCTCGGCCCAGGTCTCCGCCTATGAAACTGTCCTATTTAGCCATGGTTGGGCACTTCAAAGTAGCCTATTTGGAAGACATGCAATATGAAACTGCCTAAATAACCAATTCACTGTACATTTGAGTCGAACACCTACAACAAACCTGGACCAGTTGACAAGTTACTGAGATTTCATTGTACAATACGTCCAATATTTTTTTTAAATTAGCAGATTTCAGATACAATACATGTATCAAAAACAAGTTATTCAGAGATACATGTGGGGTGCGGTGGTGTAGTGGTGACGTCGTTGCCTTGAAGCCGGAAGGTTCGAGGTTCGAATCCACGTAGGGATTCGCCACGTAGGGACCTTGGGCAAGTCCTTCACTCGCAACTGCTCAGTGCTTCGGCGTTAAACTCTGATGCAGTGTCCGCTCTGCAGTCGGGAGCGCCTCTGAGTAGTGCTTGAAGGGGCGCTATAACAAGTGCACATACAAACAAACAAACATAGTCAATCAACGAAGATGGCCTCATACCTGCATGACTCTCCGAACCTCGTTTACCGCCTGTTGTCCAAGAACATGCAAAGAACAATTAGAAAAGGACAAAAAATCAGGACACAACATGCAATGCAGGACTGCAGCAGGTATTAGGTAAAAACATCATGCATACATTCGCATGCAAAACGAAAAATCCATTAAGTCTACAGTAATTAAAATCAAAATTATCTTTCGTTAAAACCAAAATTATTTTCCATTTAAAACTAAGTCTCCAGTAACTAAAAGCAGAATTATCTTTCATTAAAACCAAAATTATTTTCCATTTAAAAATAAATGTATCTTTCATTAAAACCAAAATTATTTTCCATTTAGAAATAAAATTATTTTCCATTAAAACCAAAATTATTCTGACAGCAAAGTAATCGAGAAGCTGCTTTAAGTTTTCAGAGACACATAAAATAACAAAAATTATCACTATTAAACATGACTTTGAAAGGATATAATGTCAAGAATAACTCTGTAGCAAGCTTTGAAAGAAAACTTTTCAAATGTAATCCCGAATTTTTTAAAAAGCTGGATCACTTTTGTCAGAGCAATGCAAGAGAAATGCAAATCATGTCTTTACAACACTTCAAAATTCATCAGAATAACTATAAGATTATTGAAGCCACACTTGAACCATGTATTTAAATTTCCATGAAATTACATAAATTTCACTGAAGCTGTTTCCAAGCCCATATATAATCAGATCACTGTTGTTTAATACTCATTTATTCAATACTTGCAGATTGCAATCAGGTATGACCAAAATGCAGCTCACATCAAATGCAAAAATCTATACATGTAATATAAAACATAAGAAATAAATAGGTTCACATGCTGAAAGCAAACACCTTCTTGAACAACAACAATAACAACAACAAAAACTTGTTAGAGTCATGCTCGTTCACAAGCGAGATATAACAAACACAGTGATAAAGCTAAACTGAATGTATGAGCATGGTTCGTGAGCGACAACTAAGTCCCCCATCATTCCTCTCAGATTCATAAACGAGCAATGACTCAACAAGGTGGTTGTAAATGGCAAATTATGTTGGAATTGTTAAAATTGCTGCAAAAGTGTTAACACCTTCACCTAATGACACCAAAATAACAACAACAACAACCTGTTAGAGTCATGCTCGTTCACCAGCAACATAAAAAAACCTTAGAAATATCAAAATAATCTCTGAAAAACACCAAGACAACACCGAAACCAAACTCCAGATATTTTTCCATACCATCCCAGTCCTGCTCCTCTTCTTGTTCGTCGTCCGACGCCTGTCGCTTCGGCATCCCCTCTGCCAGAAGATTGCGCGTCTTTGGAAGGTCAGAGGCGGGCTGCGGGGCCACCCCTGCCGTGTCATCGTAGATGTCCTCCGGAGCCCCGTGGGGCTCACTTACGGCGGTCGTGTCGTCGTAGATATCCTCCGGTTCTTCGGCCTTCGGAAGAGATATCGGCGTCTTTCTTGGAGCCGGCGCTTCCTGCTGCTGGCTCGACTCGTCCAGAAATGAGGACTTGATTTTTCTGCGTGAAGAGAGAAGATTTCATCGCTAAGTTTAATATAATATGGCATTTAATTCAATACGACATTTAATCCATTCTGACATTTAATCCAAAATATTTAATCGTCACAAATTTCAAGGCTTTCGACATATTCCTTCTTATTAACTGGTGGGCACAGCGCCTCTTTTTGCTGTCTCAAAACTACCGAAATTTACTGGGAACCGCAGCTAACCCAGAGCAGAGGGGATTGGGCGGAGGTGAAAACCAAAAATTACCAGGCATTATGGTGGGCAACGCCCAGTACACTAGATGGATGGAGAAAAAAACGAAATTTCCCATCCCAGAGTTAAAAATAACAGATAAATTGCGTACGAACCAAGTTATGACAATCGTTATATGTGAGTATACTACCTTGGCGGTGCAGGTCCTTTCGCCGGTTCATCGAACTGCGACTTTGGTTTCTGTTCAAAGGCTGATCGGGCATCTGCGGTTCGCTGCGATGCCAGCATCTTTGCCTCCTGTCAAATCATCACCATCACAAATGTCACATGAAGCAGTAGAACATAGTTCCAATAAAAATGAACCAAACTAATTTCAGCGCAAGAGTTTCTACTAGCTTAAATAGATCTATGACTTCTCTACTGCCACTATCATAAAATACAAAAGATGCAAATTGAGAATGATCCCGGTCTCATTATAACACAGCAACAAACTATATCACTAACCAAGATGTTACAATTTTATATATTGTTTTAATATGTAACTAAAATATCTCCGACAAATCATAGCCATCTTTAGTCACTTCAGAATTTTAGCTCTATTTTAAAACTGATTTATGCAAAATATGTGTGGATATATGAAGATTGAAGACAGCGAAGGTGTTACCTAAGTCAAGGATTGATTCGATAATAACTACGAGAGTCATAACAAAACTGGATATAATACTTATTAAGAGGCTCAAGCTTCATATGATCAGTTCTAAACAGGAACATTTCAGTTAAGACAAAACTTGACTAGAACTCGTATCAAAAAATTTATCTACGAGTAGAATACATGTATCAGGAAGTTAATCAAAAGAGTAAGTAACAAACGTGCAAATTTGCCATCAAATGCTGTAACCACAAGTCTAAATATTATCATAGTCCAAAAACAAAATCAACGATAAATTTAAATGACAGCAGCAAGCGTTCATATTGCCAAGCCAAGGTAAGAAAGAAAGCTTCAAGAAGAAGAATGCCACGATGATTAAACTGACAAAGTCAGTCATCACACAGTAAGAACAGCATTCCAAATCAGACATCCACAACCCAAGTAAGAAAACCCGAGCATCACAACACGCACAAAAAAGAATCCAAAACAAATAAAACAATCAACAAGGAACACCGCACACACGGAAGAAAATTCAGCAGCCACAGCAGGAAAAAGTCGATGCAATATATCTTTCTAAAAAATAACGAATCCAAAATTGCAGATAAGTGGCAGAATTTCGAAGAAGCGTCGTAATGGTAAACTACACATTTCTAAAGCGCTACTCTAAGGCTAAGCGTGGGGCACTAGCTTATTTACGAGCAACGTATCGTGCTGGAGGGTCTTCATTGAGATGAAGCAGAGGAGATACTAAGATCGATTTCACTGTGGACAGCGTCATGGAGATCCGAGTCCAAATGCCAGATTGAAGAGGCAGAAGAGCTGGTAAAGAGGGCCATGCCGAGGATGAAAAAGTCGTGAAGGTGGGGGATGAAAAAGGTAAGAATTAAGCCTATGCTCACCTCTTCCTGACAATATAAATCGGCTGTAGATTCAAATTTACTTCAGGATTTTTAAAATCTAACTTTTGGGGGTAAATTAAGAATCGCACATACAGTCAAGATCTCTGAAAACCAACACCATTTTAGCTAGTCCATTACTAGGCAACGAAAGTTGCCGGAAATCAAAAAATATAAACAGCAGAATAATTAAAGGACTGGACCGGGTTTATTACTTTAAATATACTTCTGGCTAATGCTAAACTCTAAACTCCTGCTGCATCTAAATCCTTGAAGTATGAAATCCTTAGGTAAAATCGGTTCTTTACTCACAGCTGCTCGATCCTTGCGCATCTGGTCGCTCCGCTTGCCACGTTCGTCTTCGTCTCTCTTCGACGCCACTTGTTCCGCCTCCTGACATCATCACACAACCATCAATGCACCACAAAGTCCAAGTTTCACTAGACAGCTACCAAGATGAAGACACTGTGGGGCGCGTTGGTGAAGAGGTACGTTCGGTGCCTTGGAGCTGGAAGGTTGTGGGTTCAAATCCACCTTAAGCCGCCGCGTAGGGACCATGAGCAAGTCCTTCATTCGCAATTGCTCAAGCGCTTCGGCATGAAACTCCGATTCAATGTCTGCGCTGCAGTCGGGAGCACCTCCGAGTAGAAATCTTGAAGGGGTGCTATAACAAAATGCACATACCAACAAATACCAATAAGTCTCTCACCGGCAACCTTGTCAGAAATGCAACGAATCATGTCTAACCAACGTTGGATAACTTGAAATCCATCAGCAATTTGGTCAAAAACTTTTGTCACACACTGGATTCCAAGTTACGGGACAAAAGTCACCAGTCAAGCAAATTGAAAAAAAAAAACAGAAAAAGATCTACAATCTTAATCTGCAAGCCAAATTTAGCAGAAAAATAGCATAACGCCAACAAATTCAGCCAGATAAGCCACATAACAGATACCGAATAATCCAAATATCCAGGAACGTTTTTTGTCCTCAGCTATCATGACTGAAAACCTGCATTGTATATTGCACAATTTATATAGCCTATTTAAGTCACTAATATTACACACATTAAACTGTTTGAGCAAATTTTAAACAGCCAAAAACTCTCGTTTTTGTTGCGTCATGAATGCTCAATTTGACAGTCACTCAAAGGTAATGTGACTTGAAAGGCCGTGGATTTTGGTCACTGAATGAAATCCTGCTAAAAAATCTCAAAGCAATTTAATCTCCAACTGCTGAATTTCAGTGGCTCAACAAACTCTGCTTTTGACCACCTGAGATTATAAGAAAATCTTAAATACACAAACACACACACAAACACGCCAACCAACACACACGCAATTTTTTCCCTAAACGGTCTCCAGAACATGCATTCACAGAGAGGCCATTGATTTAAGCACAAATGCCAAGGGTATCCATGATAAAACGACATCCAACCAAACTCGGGCCAGTTCAACAGTTATGAAGGGAGGAATTATGAAAAACTCCACAATTGGTCTAAAATTGCTAAACTACATGCAATTCAAGGACATGTAATAAAACCAAACAGCAAATTGCCAACTTTGAATAATGCAACACCTAAAAAAATAAAAATTTAGAAATGCACAAAAAGTTCTGGCCAGTTACCATAGATAAAAGTATCAAAATCTGATAAAATGCGTGATGGCATTTGTGCTTTACACGTAGGCCCTTATATCAACACCACTTCCAAAACAAACAAGATCCAGGCAGTATGAAGAAAAACCTGCTATCAGTTTAAATGCAAGCAAAAGTCAAATAAAAAACATTTCTGTCAAACTCATTTGCTTGCAAATCACCTTTGAAAACAACAGAAGAAAATTGTCAAACATAACTATCTTATCGGCATATGCAATTCAGTCCAGAGATTCAATCCATCAGCTCGAATGAAATTCCTAGTTTCTCAGACGCTAGGTAGTCTCAAATCAAACAAATTATTTTATTTTTACAGCCAAATCACAGAAATCAGATTTACATATCAGCGTAACATGGTTAAAACAATAGGTTCTAACGGGCCGAATAAATTCTGACAACTAGAGAACGAATTTACCAAATTAAAGTAAAATTCATAATCACCAATTAAATAAAATCTCAACTTCGTGTCAAAAGATCTTAAAATCGATTTCAGAATATTTTCCTGCGTTGCAAGCAAATGAAATTGACATGATAAATCCGTTAATATGACAAATCGGTTAACACAAATCAACCGCAAGCAGACGCAGAACAAAGTTTTCCTCAAAGTCAAATCGTCGTCAATGAGCATCGCACGAGCTGCTGCGGTGGGGAGGTCACTTACAGCAGCCCTCTCCTGCCGGAGTCTGTCCGCCCGGGTTCTCCGTTCCTCATCGTCTTCCATTGCGGCACGCTGGACCTCAACCTTAATGCCGACGCCAAATGTATTGTGTAAAGTAAAAGCGCCAAATGCATTGTGTTTTAAAGTAAAAGATGCCAAATGCATTGTGTAAAGTAAAACCAAACAGATTTGTTTTTCTTCTATGCCATAACCCGTGTTATTAGTAGGCAGCTTTGTTCCTACACAGCAAGCTTAAGGAGAACCCAAATACCCATAGGTGCCCAGTTCTTAAAGTTCTGAAACGTACATCTGCAGCAAAGAACATTATCAGAGAAAGCTGCTTGCACGGTAAAACCAGATGTTATCCTTAAAAGTCAGCATGTGTATAGGTGTACAAGTCACCCTGCTCATCGTATCGCATATAAAAATTGATAGCGTGCCTCTTGCAGCATATACTGTTCAGAGGCCCTGGGAAAAAGAGAAAACTCTGCATATTTACACAGAATGACATGGACAATTCTCATTCAGCAGAGATTTTGATATGTATACATCCTGCATTTGACAAGGCAAAGTGCTGCTGACAACATTTTTCAACAAAATGGCAACTATTGTCATCATGAATGTGAATTGTTTATTCCACAAAACAAGTATTATGGTTACCGACATAAATCAGCAAGTTGAAGTACTGCGCAACAGGATTCAGGAAAAGCTAGTAGCTTGTACCAAACTTCACCCGCTGGTCAGTTGGACTATCATTCATACAAGTGCCTGCTACTTTTTTAGAACTTAATTGATAGTAATAATAATAATAACAATAACAAACCAGCAATGATAACAAAGAGCACCACACTAAAATCACAAATACCAATAATGACACGATAAAAACATCAACAACAAAAACAATAATCATCATCATCATCATGATTCATAATCATCATCATCATAATCATCACCATGATTTATAATCATAATGATTCATCATCATCTCATCAAGCAGACAAAGAGTAAACAAGAAAGATGTTTTAAGATGTTTTAAGATGTTTTACGGACCCAGTGCGCCGGGTCCGTTTTGCTCGGAGCGTTCGCCCTCTTCTCGTTCGCTTTTATCTCCTGTATTTTTCGGAAGCGTTCCGACTCCCGTTCCTCTCTCGCCTTTGAATCCCGCGTCTAAAATGTCAGATCAAGCACTTAACCTTTTAATGACCAAAGTGCAGTAAATATTATGGGAAATCCTATATCCTCGGTCGGTAAAGGGTTAATGTAGAAGCAGAAACCTTGAACTATTTTTGGCAGATCCGGATGCAATGCCCTCATACAGTTGCTTGCTTGCCTTGCAGCCAAATGATAGTAGCTATGATCATCAATCAATCAATCAATCAATAAACCAATCATTCATTCAATCAAGCAAATAAAAAAATCAAGCAATCAATCAAGCACTCACTCACTTAATCAATCAATTCCTTTATTTGAAGTAATTAAGCTTAAACAGATAATAATAATATCACAGAAACAGCTACAACACAAAGATGAAATTATAGAATGTTAGGAAATGCTTTGTAATAGGTAATGAGATGTTACGAGGTCAGTTTCATAAGTCAGAATAACCAACAAATCCTGAAACGAATTATTTGAATATTTACTTTTTTCCCTCATTGGTGTCATTTTAGTCAAGTGTCAGTTAAGTTGTCAATCTTTCATTGATCTTCTATAAATGATTTATTTCCTGATTATATCTTTGTGTTCCTGTAATTTTGTATGAACTGGCTGTCACGCGCTATTGCTTTTATTTTACTTTGCATGATTACTGGGTGACCCCATTTGCAAGATTGTCCGTCCCTTCTGGGTCTCCCTTTGACAATGACATATAATGTTAATCCTTATGTTCCAAGCCAGAATTATTTGAATATTTACTTTTTTCCTCATTGGTGTTTTAGTCAAGTGTCAGTTAAGTTGTTGATCTTTTCGTTGATCTTCTATCAGTGATTTATTTCCTGATTATCTTTGTGCTCCTGTAATTTTGTATGAACTGGCTGTCATGTGCCATTGTTTTTTATTTTACTTTACAGGATTACTAGAACATCAGCGGGATTGTCCGTCCCTTCTGCGTCTCCCTTTGATAACGACAAATAATGTTAATCCTTATGTTCCAAGCCAGAATTATTTCTGCAGCGTTGTGCTTTATGTCGCTGGCCCTGCAATCTGGAAAATGGTCTCCCTGTTGAACGACGTGTAATGCCTACAGCCCTTGAAACCATGTTCCACTCCACTCTTTACCCGAGGCTGGATTGAGAACGCTTCTGAGTAGATGCTCTTGAAGAGGCCCAATATAAATCTCTGAAATTAATGAATGAATTAATTTTATTTTGCTGGTTCAAGCAATAAAGTGAGTTTAATTGAACCACAAGCAACTCTAGCGACATTAAAAAACACTTGGGAACTCGGTCCACCTACCTCTCTCTCCTTTGACTCCTGATCCAGCTTGCTGCGTTCTGACTGTTTCCGCTGTTTCTCTTGCTCCTGTCTCCGCTTCTCTTCATTCTAGTCAAAAACAGTAAAAATCTAATCATAATAATATTGTGGGGCGTGGTGGTGTAGTGGCAAGTTTGGTGCCTTAAGACCGGAAGTTTGCGGGTTTGAATCCACCTCAAGCCGCCGTGTAGGGACCCTGAGCAAGTCCTTCACTTGCAGTTGCTCATGCACTTTGCCGCGAAACTCCAATTCAGCATAGTCAGGAGCGCCTCTTAGTAGCAATCTTGAAGAGGCGCCATAACAAGACTCACACATACAATAGATACAACATTTATATGCAAAACCCTTTCTAAGCATGAATAGAATTGAGTCAGAGAATCAACTTTTAAGAACACAATCATTTTGTCTTGCTGTTTCTCGTTTTATCACCTACAAATGCTACTGGTTCACAGTTGTACGTTTTGGGGTTTCAAGAACTGAACGCAATGCCAGACGATGGTGAAAACCCAATAATGGATGCGCTGTTGGACAGGGAGCCAGTGGAGGACATAGAATATAATATGTGGATACTCACAGCAGTATCTTCCCAGAACTTGTCTCGTAGCTGTGGCTTGATCTCGATCTGCGGCTTTGTTTTCTGATAGACTGAACCCTAAACGTTACAAGACACACAGCAACAACATAGTCATTAGAAAAGCTGATGCACTGCATCAAAACATTACCGCTTATACGCAAAACATTGTCATGAAATGAAAACACCCAAATCAATCTCCACATGAACCCAAATAATGCTCATGTTCACAAGTAGTTTTTCAATCGAAAACTGTTGCCATAGAAATCTAAATTAACCAATAACTACAACATGATAAAAAAATTCTAATGCCATCCGTGCAATGTACTGGAGTGGAAACAGAAACCAGGAAAACATTAAGATTGTAAAACCATCAGCATGGAACAGTACCCCACCCAGTCACTTCGTCTTGAGTTAACAGTCCTCTCATCTTCTAGTTCGTGGGAAACACCCAAAGATTTTCTTGTCTACTGATGCAGGCACCGTTGTGGGTCAGGAGCGCTGCCGAATTCTTAGCGGCGCTATATAAATGTTCGGTTACAATTACACTAACTACTACAATCTAATTCATTGTAGGACCCTATCACTAATTGATACATCACCCACCAACAATATAACTCCACGATAGCTTATCCTTGCCATCAAGACTCTATACATACATACTGCACTGGTCACGTAACTTACCCACCACCTGACCGTCACTTACCACTGGCTCGGGAGCTGCCATTGGCTTCTTCACTTCCTTGTGGAAACTGTAGTTGGCCCCGGACGCCTTGGCCACTTTCGACTTGATCAGTTCCTCATCCACATCATCCTCCGTTCGAGCGTTGATCGAAACGTGCGCTCCCTAAAGATCGAAATAAACCAAAGCTGGCCAACATTTGAGGAACAGGAATTAATCAATCAAAACCAGTCACATGTCGGTTTCTGATGTTTTCATTCAGTCATATATGCAACAGATCTGCTGTGCTTCAAAATACTTTTTACAGAATGAAAATATCTTTTTCTTACTGAAGCTACATTCATTTGAAATAGAAAGTTTCTGAATATTCATATCATCATAGTCCTCAGAAGCCACTAATGTATTATTCCGTAAATTCTCAGAGCAATAAACTTTAAATGAATATATTCTGAACGAAATTACGCAAACGGCATCAAAATCATCTGCTAGTTTGCAAATTATGGCAAAAAACACAAAAATCTGCTGAATTGAAGAGCATTCTACGTTCTTGACCCTTTCATCTATTTTACCTTATAGCGCAATATCCAGGAAGCGACAAGCGACGGGTTTCAAGTTCCGATATATCAACAACTCGTAAGATGATGATGGAATAAGACTCACCTTAAAAAAACTTTCAACATCTCTGACATGGTTGGCACAGGAACCCTTGCGAATTTCTGGCACGCCTTCACCTTGCTACAAGTCAAACACAAGAAAACAGGTCAATAATTGATAACAAAGATTGTCTAAATTGTATAAAAAAAGTGCTAAGTAAATACTTAGGAATGCAAAACCACCTCACCACCAGTTCCCAATAACTGCCATTTTGTGTCAATGCACAAGTCTTCGGTCATTAACAAAGTCCGAAACCTACAATAGATGCAGCTCATTGTAAGTAAAGCATTCACCACAACATGAGTCCTGACATAATGTAGTCTGGTACATGGCTCCCAACTTCAATTCAGATGTATAAATGCAAAACCTTTTATAACATAACCTAGTACTAATACGGCCATTCTGGCTATGCATCCCTGAGGTAGTTCTGGCTATGGCTCACTAAAGAACCTTTGCCTTATAAATACAGTTCCCAAAGTGCTGGATATGGTTCCTAAGGCAGTTCTGGCTGTGGTTCTCCAAGGCAACTATGGCTGGGGTTCCCATTTTTGATAATATTCGTTTTCTTGCAGCACAAATCATGACAAACTGTGTAGCTGCTAACAGTGGAAGTAAATAAAAGATAAGTAACTGAAATGTTAAGAATTTTTTGTCTTTAAATTTATTGGCATGGGTTGTCAACATACTTGAAACAAAACAGTTCTGGCTTAATATGTATGGTTCCCTTTTAGAAGGTAGTTTGGCCATCATTCCCTAAGGCAGTGAGTGAGCAAACAAGTTTCTGGTGTTCGTGAAACTATCCTGACGCTCACCCAATTCACAAAGACGAACTTTGGAAGGTCGGTGTTGGGGTCGATGACCTTCAGATAGGAATAGAGAATCCTTCCGCTGCTCAACTCATCCAACCATTCCGAGATTCCACCATCTGACGACATAGCCAACACCAAACAAAATCAGTAACGCAAGTTCAGCGGATACAACAAATATCTGTCTCAAAGATTACAGTTGAAAACTACCAACATGTAGTAATAGCTGTACCATATTGCAACCAACTGGTTTTGGTTGCTAGCCTTGTAACAACAAAGCATGTAGGTCAAAGTCTCTCATTCAGGAACCGCATTTTAAGTTTCTGGGAGTTCTGGCAACAACCGCATTATAGTGAGATTCTGTTATCATCTCAGGTTCTTAAGCTGAATAATAATAATAATGGCACTCAACGTCTGACTGCTATATAATGCCGTATCTTAGAGTTTTGTGTTTGCACATATACATTGAAGCTTCTATCATCATGCACATTATACGCATATGAATAATATGATCTAAATAAATATTTAAAGAATTTACGACCGAGATATATTCAAATAAATAAATACAACCTTATTTAAATGAGTTACAAATGAATAGCTAATTACATAAATTTACATAATCACGAATCTCCTTTATTTGTTGAACAAAGGAACAAAATGCTGTGCATTTATCTCACCTCCCGTTCCGACTAACTTCAAAGCGTCGGTCTGACCCTCATAGCCAAATATTGCCCTAAAGAAAAAACAAACAACTAGGTCTTTGACAGGTAATATCGTACAAGCAAGTTATTCTTGTTATTGACCTTCGAGTTGCAAAGCAGCAGGACACCTATTACTATCACTCTCATGAATAAAGAAAACAGCAAGTGATCAAAAATAGTCTGTCCACAGCATTTACTCAGTTTACACACTGGCAACAGTATCAGTTGAACATTGCCTTAGCAGAGACCTCAGTGAACTTTAAACTAGTCAGCGCATGACAAAGATGATAACCAGACATTTACAGCAGTTGTGGTAATGGAAGATTTGGTATTTAGTGGTTGAATATAATACTGACACAAGACGAAGCCACAATATAAATGAGTAGAACTTAATTGCATACTATTTCTGTCCTTCCACAAAATTTCCATTGAGCAATAATAGTAACACACATGTAGATTTCAAACTTCAGTATATGTATGCTGGAAAGTAGTTCTTGATTTTAATTGTTGTGTTGTCTTGCTGCATTTCTACACTGTTTTATCAGCTCAAACATCTAATGTTACTAGGTGAAAGCCAGTTCACAGATAAGGCCGAACGGTAAGTACAGGCAAAACAAGATGCAGGCAAAAACTTAAACATGATTTGCAAAACACAAATCCGCAACCCAGAAGCAACCATTACCTAGCTGCCTAGCAAAATACTCTTATTACAAAATGAGCGTCAAGCACGAAATAAAGCGACACAGGGCATAAAACGTAGGCAGTGAAGTTGCACAGAATGATGTCAATGTGTCAGATGCATACTTAAAAATCCCTTCTCGAAACGCTATGACAAACTACAGACGCGGAAGTTATCATACCTACAACCCGACTACTCATACAGGAACAGACACTAGACGCCCACCGCGAAAACATAATATGCATAACAAATATCTCTAAACAACGAAACGCTCGTCTTTCCTTTTGTAGGATAAACCATCATACCAGTTTGTTGCGCTTTTGGGGTCGGACACATCCTTGTGGGCACCCAACAAGGCTTCCTTGTTCTTTTTCAAGTCCACTGGAGCCATTTTCCGCTTAGGAAGATACCTCCGTTAACACGACCTAGATAAGACAAAACTGGGTCGGTCAAAAAGATCTATTTAGTGACATCTGACCTTCCCATACTAGTCGTATTCATATAGCGCGAGTAATAATTGATTGATTAAACCTATAATTATTATTGTAAATGTAGGGTCATTGTTGGAGTTATAATTCGCATTGAGTTTTAAGAATTTCGGCTGCATCTGAAAATAATTCTGCTATTGGCACTTTATGCGAATTGATTTCACAAGTAATTAGTGGCACCAATCAATGGTGCGAGATAAGTATCCTAACTTTTTCTTATAATTTCTTCCGGCTATGACAGCAGTGCACAGAATGTAGTCGGCGATTTAATTAAGTTTCAATCTGTTATCAAGAAATCAATCGGTTTCGGGTTACCTACCTAGCGAGAACCCATCTTAAAAGAAAATATGACACCAAGCCGACACTCGACTTTTTGGATCTGCTGGCATAGGCTATGCGCCGATATGTTAGCAGGTCTTTTCGCCGACGCTGCGATTCTTTCATAGCAATCTGCATAACTGCTTTGACCAAAAAATCACTGCTTTGACATAGAGGACTCTACATCACTACCAGAAGATCGACTCAAGCAGCAATAATTTTACTGCCTCTTTCTTGCCAAAAATTTCCAGCGACATATCGTGTCTAGACGCTAGCCTAACTATGTAGGCTACGTGCCTGCAATCGACATTGAATGTGTAATAAACATACCACTTTTTGGCGCACAATATAAAATTCAGAGAATAATATGCAAGGAATAATATGCAGAGAGGGGGGTCCGTAGCTCAGTTGAGGGAGCGCTGGTCGTTAAACTGAATGTTATCCACGCAACCCGGGTTAATTCGAGCCTCATACATGACATTAATTTATTAAAGTTTCTGTTACGTGCCATTGGCGCTTTTCTGTTGTTTGACTCGGGTTCTGCAGAAAATAAGATAGTCCTTCCCAATTCTGGCTTGGCCGAACCAGGAGTGATCCAGCACTTGGCCACCGAACCATTAGGCCTACCGTAAAGCCGACCTGCGTGTCGTGCTATAGTGGCGACTGTGGGCCGTATTTCGTATAACCTATAGGCCTACCTGTAATCATTCTGCGGTTTGTCACATTGAGTCATTAAACGAAGATAATTAATATATTTTGTTCTATTATTTCTGCATTCAGTAGGTGGCAGCACTCAAACACTAAATACGCTCTATCAAGCTAACGTGATGCATGTTCTATTGAATTCTCGGACACGCGCCTTACGTCATAAGGTAGCGCGGAAGTTATACAATTACCATATGTGACGTACAGTATACGTCATAGACGTACACTATACGTCATAGAGGACACAAGTGGCGGCTGAGACGAGACATCATTGAACTTCAGATGATATTGTAGCCATTCATAAGACAAGTCACTCGAATGAGATCAATGCCATTCAACAAAAGTTGACACGTCTGATCTCAGATGAACCGGTTATTACTAACCGGCGCCTGGCTCACAGTCTATTATCGGTTGTTTATAAAACTGGCACCTAACGGTCTGATTGTCTTTTTCCAATACCTGTAACAATACGAATATCAATGAAAATTGATTCGATATATATATTCGTTCTTCGTACTGAGAAGTGCTGAGTGGATTAATGTTATATATATATATATATATATATATATATATATATATATATATATATATATAAAGACATATATATTTGCTCACAAATTGCAATAGGCTAATTTGCATTCCAGTGGGGGGTTCTGGGTGGGTTCCACTTAGGAGGATGTCAAATTATTCCACTATTATCACAGTGTAGGTGCATCATCTGTATTATAGGACGATACAATTGTGACATGGACCACTTTGTGTTACGGCACTGCGCCTTTTCACGTCTATGAACAAAAAGCTGTCTGCCCCAGTCAGGTCTTCGGTCTCGTTGAAAGACGTAACACCAAATACTTTCGTTTCCGGTCTCGACTTCCGAAAAACTTTTTCAAGCTTAGGCCTACTTAATTAATTCCTGTCTTCACTTTAGACCGTATATAGGCCGAATAATAGTTACGACGTATTCATTATTACTGTGATGTAGACCTAACTATTAGGCCTGTATTATAGAAGGCCTATAGGCCTATTCACCGCTTAAACTTCGTAAGCTCACGACTCGCGTACGGCGTGTTTGCAGTTTTGGTATCATTCACCTTTAGCACAATTTAGTGACCCGACCCACTGCGCATGCGCATCCAACATCCACGGGGGCGCGGTAGTATAGTGGGCATGTTCGTTGCCTTGCAGCCGGAGGGCTGCAGGTTCGAATTCACCTTAAAGTCGTCTGGTAGGGACCCTGGGCAAGTCCTTCACTCGCAATTACTCAGCGCTTCTGCGTGAAACTCCGATTCAGTGTCCGCTCTGTAGCCGAGAGCACTTCTGAGTAGTATCTTGAAGGGAGCTCTGTAACAAATGCACACACTGTGACACACATACATTGGGGTTTTGGAGAGATACTATGCTCCCTCTTCTCCTATTCCTATTCCACTATAATTCCTCTGCAGAAGGAGCTGGACTCTATGATTATGAGGCAGACCATTTTGCGGTGTATCCCTCCAATATCCGGCATAAAACGTGTTTCTAGGAATAATTGCTGATCTGGTTCGCACCAATGGAGTAGCCTAAAGATTTGGCAAAATATATGTTTTCCGTCGACTTCACCAAACTCTAAATCGATTCGCTCGAATCGCTTCCAGCGCCTTTGCTGCTCACCAGGGGGCGTCTGTCGCGTCTATCAATTAGGAAGCCGTTTGGTCAGTATTATAAAGGCGATCGTTTTGGTGGTGGGGCGGTTGGTCAGCCAGTCGGTCAGTCGGTCAGTCGGTCGGTCGGTCGGTGGGTAGGTCGGTCGGTCGGTAGGTCAGTCAGTCAGTCAGTCAGTCAGTCAGTCAGTCAGTCAGTCAGTCAGTCAGTCAGTCAGTCAGTCAGTCAGTCAGTCAGTCAGTCAGTCAGTCAGTCAGTCAGTCAGTCAGTCAGTCAGTCAGTCAGTCAGTCAGTCAGTCAGTCAGTCAATCAGTCAGTCAGTAAGTCAGTCAGTCAGACGGTCGACTGGTCGGTCGGTCAATTGAATGGTCGGTTACTTCTGTCGGCATTGGCGCCCGCGCATAGGGGCAGGAGGGACACTTAACCCCCTCTCATTTGGAGAATTGATGTTGATAATTCGTTTTATTGAGTTATTTACTTTTGTGTTTTTCAACAGATTTCTTCGCACCAAAGCACCATTGGTGCTAATTACACACAACGTGACGCTGTTAAACAATTAGAAGCTTCTCTGAAAAATACTCATGTTCTCAATTCCTGCCTTGCATTTTTCAAGCTGTTATATGCTAAACATTTAACCACGACTCTGTGTATTGTCGCCTGTGTTTTACCCCCCTCCTCTTGCTAAAATGTATGTCTGTTAATTGGACGGGCAGTTGGCCTTCAAGTCGTTTTTTACGCAGATGTCTTTTGTTTGCTCGGGCTGTGGTACTCTGTATAGTACTGCTTATAAACAAGTTTTATCGTTCCACTATATAAAAGACTTGACACCGCAGCCAGATGTTCCTCTGTCTTCATGATTTCCTGTTATAGTCCTCTTCTCATCACCTGCATGCTGCTCTTCCCTGCCTCATGAGCGGCCTCACCCATTCCAGTCTGCATTTATAAAAAAATTTCCAAAGCCATGCACATCAACGATTGCCCCAGTTTCACGTAGCATATAACTGCATAACATTTATCCCTCGTAGAAATGCTCGTGTAATGTTCTGTACAGAAAATGCGTTGCACGAGCGCTGGTGAATAAACCGGTGCCCTGCGTTTGGCTTCGAGTGGTGCTTTAGAAATTTGGAAATTACGATTACAATTACACGATGATCTAGGGTTTAGGGGGTTACCCAATTGTCAATGCGTTCGCTTCTCACCTCTTTGACCCCCGGGTCACCCCAGGAAATGCTCGTGAAAGCGACGAAACCTGGTTTGTTATTAAAATCTTCTTGATCTATTATTAGCTTTTCACATAATTATGTTCCGTTATTAATTTTACTGAAGCGATTCAATCTATTGACAGTTCTAGAATGACTAATTTTCTCCTGTGCCTGACTCCTCGAATAATATTTTAGGCTATACATGAATATGATCGACTTCCTGCATGGTTATGCTTCAGCAGATGGCATATTTTCATTATCAATATTACTGATGTTTAGGCCTACTAGTAATGCTGATTTTTGCTGTTATTGTTTTTCTGTTGTTGCTGTCATTAATAATAATAATCATAATAATAATAATAATCATAATATTAATTTCTTACTATTGTTATCATTGTTTATTATTTATTTATTTATTAGTATTTATTTATTATTATTATAAAAATTATAATAATAATAATAAAAATAATTATTATTATTATTTTATTATTATTATTATTATCGTCATTATCATTATTGTTTTTGTTTTGTTATTGTTGTTGTCATCATCATCATCATATTATTATTATTACTATTTTTATTGTTATTATTACTATTTTTATTGTTATTATTATTATTTAGTATTATTATTATTATTATTATTATTATTATTATTATTATTATTATTATTATTATTATTATTATTATTATTATTATTATTATTATTATTATTATTATTATTATTATTATTATTATTAATTATTCCAGAGTAGCAGCAGTAAACTTTTCTATGAGGTCCTAACAGAGACCATGTGGTTGAACCCCAAGCCTTGGCAACTATTCTCACCCTCATGACTCAAACATTCCATTGTTGATTCAGCTTTTAGATAACTATTATCTTATGTATAGCTGCAATGATGATATGGCATGATTGGCATCCCCTTGCAAGGTAAGTCTCCCTTTCGAAATATTTCGGCTACGTCCCTTCTTTGGATAATATCCAAAGGTGCAACTGGTTATAGTTGAGAGCAGCGAAAACTATTATTGTCGTATATAGGCCTACCAAGCAATCCGACATTTTCTAAAGAACCATTATTTTCATGATGCTCTCTATTGCGACAATGTTCACCGTCGCACGCACTAGGCTAAACCGTTTATCGTTTGAACTTGGCCAATGCACGCACTATGGCAGTGCCAGGCCCAAGCCTGTGTATAGGAGGAGGTGAACATTCACGATCTTTATTTATATCACAGTGTCATTAAACTAAAACTACTATTACTACTATTACTACTATTACTACGCTCTGATAAAGTCTGATATTATTCACCAAATAGCGTCAGTGTTCGCCTTGAAACTCCTCCACTGCCTGTACTCTCATAGTGCCAGTCCAAAACCTGCATAAGCGAGGAGGGCAACGAGAGTAATCTTTATTACGACGCAGTGTCTATACACACAGCAATTGACCTACCAACATATCACACTTTGACCTATAGTCTGCTGATCCTCTGGCAACCGGGCTCGGGCGACCCGTTGGAATATACTCTTATGGACTCAACGCAGTGCTCGTCATTAAGCTGGTGTCCCGCGCTTATAGCCTTCGATCGAGTGACGCTTTAGAAGTTTTACGGAGACTACGATTACGATTTCTAGCCTGTTATATTATTCACTAGATAGCGTTCTCCATCAACTGCGTCATCATGTGGATAGCTCCGTGTCGGTCTTAAGCATCACGGCGGTCGCGTTATCTGACGAGGGTCTCTTGTCGACCGGACGCAACGGGTAGATTGCCTTAGCGATGGTCGACTTAGTCGATACTTTGTTCTTGGTCAGCCGGTGATGCCACCCCTGGCAGCACCACCACGACGTCAGGAGCTTCGCGAGCTCGTGGCGGAAGGCTGGACAACATCCGAGCATCGGCAGTAACTTACAGCAGCAGAAGAAGTAGAGGAGCATTCGGCTGACGATGTCGCGAGCATCTTTGCTGGCGACGACGCTGGAGAAATGTCCGACGCTTTCCAGGGAGATGGAGGAAGACGACGACGACGATGATGACGACGATGAGGATGAAGATGAGGAGGAGGAGGATGACGAGGTAAGGTAGGTGGTCGTGAGGAACGCGACGATATCACAGACGGTCTTCGGCGAATGGAAGAGGACGAAGAGGACAGAGATGGCGAGGAAGGACCTGTGCAGCTGCTGAGCCGTCGGCGGATCGATGTTGTTCGACCTCCAGACGGATCGGAGCCGCGTCAGGCCCTGCTCGGCGGACGACGACTGCCGTCGCGTTCTGGCGAGCATCGTCAGGGTGCAGCCGAGCACGACGAGGAACGGACCCAGGTCGACGAACAAGACGATAGTCAGCGGCCAGACGAGCTTGAAGAAGCTGTCGTTCTGCTGGTTACCCGGGCGGGCGACGGTGCACACCAGGGTTCCCGTCGACCCGTCGAGCGCCCGGACGTGTCCGTACGTCCAGAAGCAGTGGGCGTTGACGCAAACGACGATAACGACGAGGAAAAGGATGACGGCGCGGGCGATGTCCAGGCGGTTGATCCGTTCCGCCCGGTCTGGACTCGCCTGGACGAGGGTTGTTTCGATGGCCATCGCGACTGTCATCCAGACGGACAGGTGCAGGGCGAAGTCGGACACGAAAGGGTAGAGACGACAGAGACTGGCCGACGAAGTCATCGCGAGGTCGCGGAGATCAACCCCGGTGAAGTGCTCGAACCATTCGGCCCCGCAGAGCAGGTAGAGGGTGACGATGTCTAGGAGACCGGCCATGAGGGGGTAGAGGGCGGTCGACAGGGCCCCTGACCACAGCATCCGACCCAGCGTGACCGTCATCACCAGGTTGGACATCGTGCCGAAGACGATGACGAACGGAGGCCACCACGTCAGCAGACCGGATATGACGTTTCGCAGGAAGTTGACGACGGGGTCGGCAGACGATGACGAGTCATCGACGCCGCAAGGTGGCGCCAACGTTGCGTCGGAGAAGGAGGAGGACGATGGATCGAGGAGAACGCATCCGTGATCCACCATTGCGTCACGGATAAGAGATGACGTCACTGCTGTTGAAGTACGACGTCACAGATAAACGTCACCACGGAGATATATAATGGGACGTTGGTTGCGTCAGGGTTCAGCCTGACGTCACTGATGATATTGTGACGTCACAAACGAAGGATGACATCGCGGGTTAATTATGGTGACGTGTTTCCAATGATGATCCCAGTGATTTTGTCGTTTAGTCACAATACCTGCAATATTGTTGTCATCGAAACAATTATAGCCGCATGACGTCATCGTGTGACGTTTTATTTAAAGGTGACGTCACGATTGAAAGACATCGGCGATAGTTGTCGCCTTTATACCTATAAACCGTTGCTGCACAATGGCAAATGAAAATCGTATACATCATCATCGTTATTGTTATCATGTCCTCTATTAAACACTTTCTGACGTTGTTAGAGCTATTTCCATCGCAAGACTATATACTTTATTGTAATTATTGCATTGTATCGATGCATTTATATAGCGCCTCTCGCAGACTGACTACTCAGAGGCGCTCTCCGCACGAAAACCCGGTGGATAAGAAATACATTTAAAGCGTGTGAGACAGAAGAGAAAAAATTATTTTGTCCCGTTGTGCGGGAGGAATGCCATTCCAAGCGGAGGGATTAACAGACACAGCAAACAAGCGATTCCGCCTATGCTTCGTTCGTTCGTTCATCGTTCGTTGGTTCGTTCATTCATTCATTCATTCATTCATTGGACTAAAGACTTATAGCCGGCAAACTTTTAGTATCCGGGACCGAATGACGACGCTAATCCTATTCCTAACCCTAACCGACCATCACGACCAACGATCTCACGACCCCTAAACCTGAACCAACCGACACGTCGGTCCCGGATACTATAAAAATGCACTTATGGCCTATAGCTCTCCTTCAAGAAAACAGCTCAGGGGCTCTTTCAGCCCAGCCGCTTCAAAAGAGAAACGGACGGCATAATTGCAGCATCGGGGACCGTGAGTGCCGAAAGGAACTGAGAGATTTATGAAATAAAGTTTGGTTGGTCAGATTAATAGAAGCAATTTTGAAGCGGGGGGGGGGGGTGGTAGTCACGAAAACTCGGTCTCTGTCTGGCAGCTAAGCGAGCCCTCGAACTATAGGCTGTTGGTGGGGATTTGCCAATGTCATCCATCATCATCATCATCATCATCATCATCATCATCATCATCATCATCATCATCATCATCATCATCATCATCATCATCATCATCATCATCATCATCATCATCATCGTCGTCGTCGTCGTCGTCGTCGTCGTCGTCGTCGTCATCATCATCATCATCGCCATCGTCATCGTCGCCGTCATCATCACCATCAACGACACGATATTCTCAGAGTATAGACAGATTATAAAAATAACAATACTGTTGTATCAAAATCTGACAAATTGACATTTCATGTTTTGTACGGCTGCCACTCTTCTGTCTCAATGAGAAGTTTTATAACCACATGATCTATTTTATCGATGTCGTGTGTTTCTATCGTGCCGGTATAGTGTATATGAGGCTGATGGACGACATCTGCTGCAATTCTGCATTCTGTCAGGGTGTGTCCCCCCACTCCCACTCTCCAGTCCCTGTTCTTTATAATCCATGATTGGGATGAATGGCGTAAGTGAAATTGCGTCGGAGCAAAGGATCTGCGCCATGTCAGTATGATCATGGACAGACAGACAGACAGACAGACAGACAGACAGACAGACAGACAGACAGACATACAGACAGACAGACAGACAGACAGACAT